>MU278358.1:139132-843329 GCA_022385755.1 Trametopsis cervina | reverse complement strand
GACGCCCTCAACGGAAAATCTAGATCAAATTAAGCGCGCCAGTTAATACTTGTTCTTTTCATAATTATTTCCCCGATGGAATAGAACCTGATGTCATGCCCTAGTATTGCACGATTACTATGTAAATCGGAATGATGGACGGTGCTGAAGTAAGATGTTCAGCAAATACGACGGTAATTGATGTGTTAGCGTAACAAAAATTACCTTTGAGTGACCGTTTCTGCGAATCGCACGGCTTTGCAAAGCACAGCTGCGATCATGCTCTAGCACAAACTTGAATCGCAAAATATGTTCTGCGGCGATAATATGCTTTCTAATCAAGGTGGCTCCATATCCGGTGGGCATTCAAAGATATGGACATAATACTAATGCTGAATACTTTTTGTGCTATGATACTAATGCTATAAATACGGATGCTAAAATATGAACGAGAATATGCAGTAGGCAACTATTTATATGACAAACTAGCGGGGATAGAAATCCTAACTTCCACGCTTGGCAGGTAGGTGGTTCTTATGATTGGAGATAGGCCAATCACAAGTAGGAGTTGGAAGAATCCTTGACAGACATGAGGCCGTCCAGCTGGGAGGGGGAGAATGTTGACCGGACATCTAACAGAACTAGAGTCTTCAAGATCGCATCGCTAGATGGGTATAGGTCTAGCGTTTCAGAACTGAGAGCAGGTGATAGCAGTGAGGAGTCGAATGAATGGTCGTAGGTGGTTTGGAAGGGGTCGGCATCGAAAAGCTGGAGGCGATGGAAGGGTGGTAACCGAAGCTTAAATAGCTTTAATTCTACACAAGTTAAGATTGTCACGAGTCGTGACGATTTGCATGGAGGGTGCATAGAGGAAACTCGGGAGAGGCGATGGAGGTCAATCTCGGCGCCCGTGACGAAACGCGCATACAGATAACGGGTGGAATAGTGGGTCCATGATCAGATGCGGTAGAGAGCGTGGAGGTGAGTTGCATAAATAATCCAGCGCGAAGAAGAGAGGAGAGTGGATTGCGTCTTAGCTGTTGGCTCGATGGTTTCTCCTTATCTTGCTTTTTTTAAATAAGTGTTTGTGGTTTTCAGATGTCGCCAGCGTTGGAACAATATAATACAATGCGAAAGCTGCACAATGAAGGCAATCAGTATCCTACGAGGCCTACAGTGCAAGGGAAAACTCACCAATTGCAAAGCAGATACCACCACCCGTCACAACAGTCATCAACATCGCCTACAAAACACAAGGGCGGGGCGAGAAAGTCCTCTATCTCCCTCTCTCCTTCCCCGTCGGCGTCGAAGTCGGATAGAAGGTGATGCGAATCCTACCAGAGGGTAGTGGTCTCGACGATGGCATGCACAAATGATCCTTGGACGTCACACAGATCGCAAGGAAGCTGAAGAGCGAGGACGCGAAGACGACGAGGATATCGAGCCCTACCGTCGACATCACCTTAGGCAGGGCGGACTGCGAAAGGTTGAAGGGTGCGAGGGCAATTGGTGGTGCCTTGGTTCGTGACTCTTGATTCTTAGTGGAGTTCTTGCGGGGGTTGGTGGTGGACGATAGCAATACGATAACAGCACAAAAGCAAAACGAACTGAATGAGCCGACATCCTACAGAGGGCCTTATCTACATTTCAGACGGGCTAGTGAGGGTGGCGACCCGACGTGCCAACCTCAGAGCTGGTCGGCTAGTCGGGACTGGGATATCGATCACATTCCACCTCGCAAGCTAATTAAGAAAAGGGAATTATCTCGGACAGAATCATTACAGACGTAGAGATGCGCACCTTTAAGCTGAGCTATCTTTCAAAGCTGGGGATGCGGCTTGGGTGCACAACCTAAAATCGTATTGCATTGGCATGGTCGAGAAGCGAGATCAATCACTGGAATGTAAGTAGATAACTTACAGGTGTGTAATGGTATTTGGTGATCCCTACTTAACAGTCGGAAGAGATGGCCCCACAGCTGCGCCCGAGAAGCAGTGCCCAGTGCTGGGATTGTCATTGGCGACTTCACCGGGCCACAAAGCTAGCGTCGTCGCGTGTGTACAGCTGAAGCAGGCTACAACCCCGTGCCCTGAGCTGTAGGCTTTCAAAGATCTTGAAGGCAAATCACCGATAATGGGTTCTTTGCGAGCCTCCAAACTATGCATGATCCAAGTGCCTCTAACTTGACAGCAGGGATGAGTGCAGGTACTTTGGTTCCGAGTCCAAACTCACGGTAAACATGGCTGGCCCAACCTCCCGCCTCGTTGTGCGAATAGAGGCATTTGTTCATCATAAATAAGACCGTTTCAGGCACCATGTCGCAGAAAGAGATCCAGAGAGCGTGTAAGGACAGAAGCATCCGCAGGGAACAGCAAGCTCGTCCTTGGTGTCCTTGGTGTAGAGAGCCAGGTTCGCATTTGACCTTCTTCGGCCTTCTCCAAAATGAAAAACGAGATGACAGCCCAGGAATAAAACAGAAACCAAGTAAGCATTACAGTAGTGGATAAGTCTCAAGAGCCTTCGTCCCGTCAGATCCATTGTAGCGCGTTGAATGAATTAAATTGATGCGCCCCCTCGCCGCATCCGGCGGGTGTCGGGCTTGTCCAAACAGTGACATCATCGGCCGTGCCTGCATATCATGTTCAGTCTAAAAGGTCTAACTCGTCGATGAGCGCAAAGAGCCCTCACTTGCTGCTCTCGACCACCATCTTGCAATGATGGACGACCTTCCCCTCGACACGAACCACCCTGCGGTGCGTGATTACCTCAAGCTTGTCAGGCGAGTACACTTCGCAAGCCATCGCAGAGTATATCCTGACATATTATGCGCGACACAGACTGCAGGTGTTAACTCCTCTGTCGCTGCTCATTAACATCGCAACCGTCATGGTTGCTACCCTTGTCATGAGCCCGAATCTCGGTAAGTGCACCTGTTCATGGTGATACTCGTGGTGCAAACACTCAGACTCCGCGCAGGAACGATTGCAAACCTATACCCCTCCTCAATTGCTCCTAAGCCATACATGATAGCTGTTTACATAGTGATGATATATTTGGGCCAGATTGGATATTGCGTCCTGTTGGTGCTTGCCAGAAAACCTGAAACCAAAGTAAAGTAGTCATTACACCCGTCATGCTTCGTCTAACCCGTCGTGAATACTCCAGAGAACTCTCGTGAAAGGTGTTGGGTTGCCCCTCGTCTTTGCGAACTGGCTCATGGCAGGGTGGGCGATTGCTTGGGTTCGTCTGTTAAACTTCTCCGTCATCCAAACCTAACAGCCATCATACAGTTATTCCAAGCGTTCCTCGTGTCCACCATTCTTTTGGGCATCCTTCTTGTCTTCCTCATTTATGCCAATGTTGTATTGCTCATTTACCACCCGCCTACACGAGAAAGGTTCGTCTGTGATATTATGTCGCCAATACACTGATATATCAATCTGTATAGGCCGTTCGACATTGCGCTCATTCACGCACCGATGCGCGCGTTTTTGATCCTGCCACTCAATGACCTATTTTGGTTCAGCCTCTTGTGAGTTTTACGCCAAGCACACCTCCTTCTACGCTCATACCTGCTCACTTTCTGCAGCATAACGCTTGGGTGGACATGGTCTCCTGGAGAACCGCAGCACTATGGTCGGCATCAGTGGGCCGGTTTCATCGTTGTTCTTTCTGTAAATTTATTAGGTACTCCCATATCTTGCTTATAACTGGCGTCCACCGCTTCTGACACTGAATCCTATGCAGGACTTGTTGTAATCGCCCTTCGTCGCGATATTGTATGGTGTGTCGCTGCCACATGGATATGCGCCAGCATATGGAGCCTCGATCCAAAACCATTCCCTGTCTGGGTGTGTGTTCCGTCTACCGTTCTCATGTCACAGTAACCGATCACAGAGTACTGACGTCGCGTTTGATTTTCAGGTTGTTGTTATTGCATTCACAGTTCTGCACCCGCTCGCCCTTGTATCCTCTTGGTTATGGCTTAAGCTACGGGGAAGACATGCGAAAGAGGGACAGATTCAACTTCCGCCAGACCAGCAAGAGGAGGAAGGTGCGCGAGGCCCACGAGAGGTGGATGCGGAGGCTCTGTGGGGATGAGGGCGATGAATCAGCATAACCTACCATATTTCGAAAGTACAATGATATGCACTTACCTTTATTCGAATATCGCGACGTCTCGTAGTGCAATGCAGATCACCAAATATTCAATTGTATAGCCAATAATATATGACGGGTAGCGTCGAGATGACACGTTTGCTGCCGACTGGCAAGTTATGTTGCCGACATAGAACAAGCATTTTAACAGTATATTACAGTCCAGTTACCTTCTGCGATGACGGACCTTGGTGAGATGGCGAAAGCCAACGTACCCTCGTGGTCAACGTCGACGTCAGGTCGTAAGAAAGTGATGCAACATCTAGGCGCCGGTGGAACTTGCTCAATACCAACGCTTATTTCGAGCTGCAACGAACCTTGCCTGATATGAACATCGACTGGAACTCGCATAGAGCTCAGCTTGCTTTTACGGCTATCGCGGCTTCAACCGCAACCTATGGCGTGTTAACCGCGTACCAGGCGCACGCACGCCGGCAACACCGAAGGCAGCTAGGAAAACAGGTTGCAGAATCTGTAGAGCTTCAGAAGGAGAAAGAAAAGACGCGGACAATCCTGGGCGATGACGGCCTACCTTCCCGGGACGCACCTGTTAAAAATTTTGAGGAGTTTCCGGACCAAATGGTGCGCGAGCAGCTCGCGAGGGTGTATTCGTTCTTCGGCGAGGAAGGGATGCAGAAGGTGCGCGGAGGCAGAGTAGCCATCGTCGGATGCGGGGGCGTCGGCAGCTGGGCAGCGGTCATGCTTGCGAGGTCGTAAGTAAGCCAAGCTCCTTCTCTGCCTCACACCGTTCTCTCGCATTATGGACCTGACGTCGAAAATAGAGGCGTTGAATATATTCGACTCATAGACTTTGACCAAGTCACGTTATCGTCCCTGAACCGTCATGCTACAGCTATGCAGTCCGACGTCGGTACTCCTAAGGTGCACTGCATTGCGCGGACGTTGCGGAATATCTCGAGAAATATAGAAGTGGATTGTCGCGTCGATTTGTGGCGTTTGAATGACTCCGGAGGACATCTTCTCGAAGAAGTGGACTGGGTTGTTGGTACGTATTATCTGCGGTGGAATGCAAAAGTAGTAACTCGAATGATTGATTATCTCACACAGATGCCATCGACAACATTTCAACAAAAGTCGAGCTCCTCAAGTACTGTCATGACAAGGATATCAAGGCTAGTCGCCTTTGAGTTGTACCTAGCCGTGAAAACTAACTGTGTCTCTTACAGATATTCTCTTCAATGGGCGCAGGAACGAAATGTGATCCCACACGGGTCCAGATCAGCGACATATCCAACACCGTATACGATCCCCTCGCTCGTGCTGTCAGGCGCCGCCTCCGTCTACAAGGTGTACGTTCCGGCATTCCTGTCGTATACTCGACCGAAGTTCCCAGCGACGTCAAACTCCTGCCTCTGCCAGAGGAGGAGTTCAAGAAGGGCGATGTGAAGGAGCTAGGTGCCTTCGATGATTTCCGCGTGCGCATCCTCCCGGTCTTGGGCCCACTCCCTGCGATATTTGGCCTGCATATCGCGTCTTATGTGCTGTGCGACTTGGCGGACAAGCCGATACCGAACCCGATGCCTGTAAAGGGACGGAGGAAGCTGTATGAGCGGCTTTATCGAGACCTTCAGCACCGGGAGGAGAAGCTTTCGGGGCAGACGATTAAGTGAGTGGCGAAGTAACTGCACAGTCCGCCAATATTTCTAACCTGCTTTACAGCAAACTGCCATTTGATGAAGACGATGCGGGTTTCATATTCGATGACCTACACCGTGGACGAACGACCACACCACCTCACACGGTGCCTACTCGGCCTGCCCTTGTGAGGTGGGACTTCTCTCACCCTCTCTCTCTTGAGAATTGCGTTGTAATGGAGCACTCCGACGCTGAACGGCACGTGAAGGAGTGTTCGGGCGAAGGCGGAAAGAGACCGCAGGAGGTGTGGGGAGCTGAAGTAGTTGCTGTCATTGCTCGAAGGGCAGAGGAGGTGAAGAGAGTGCGAGAGTGGGTAATGTAGCTCTTGAACCTTTGCCCTGTACAGAACCGAGATAAATTCGAGCTTCTGCTCACTGTAAAGCATATTCTCAGTAGATGGGATAATATGCCAATCGCGATCTCGTTATACTAAGTGCTTATTGTCGACAATGACAACTGGAGACCTAAGGCATAATTCGACGTGGTCGAGTCGGGTTGCACGTATCTGGGATGGGGATGTGATCACCAACAGATGTGCATGACATATATGGGCGTCTTCGTACCATCGACCTTACGGTCAACAACGTTGTGAGGACGCACTCACCGTTCTCACAATCAACAATAACGACAGCGACTTAGAGGCACAAAGTGAGTTTCTCAAGGGCGGCGCTGCCTGTATGGTGCTCACCTCTGTGGACACAGTCGAAACAGTGCCGTGTACATTACGCGTAGTGTGAACACCGGTACAAGCCTCGTCACAAGACCGCCGCATATCTCACACCAATAACCAGTCTTCCTCAAAATCATGAGTGTTGTACACGTGCAGCCGGAAGGGGTCGAAACATGGAGGCAAAAGTTTATGCGGAGGTTTAAGGAGGAGCCTTTGGTGCCCATAGGTAAGCACTGACCATCGTACGAATGCCTTGTTCTGACTATACCTCGCTCTGCAAGGTACCGCCCTCACTTGTTTCGCACTCATTATGGCCTCCCGTAAAGTTGGCAAGAAGGGCGAAGCCCAGTCTCTCAACCGCTGGTTCCGCGCGCGCATCGTCTTCCAGGGAGCCACCATTGGTGCCATTGTTGCAGGCAGCCTCATGATGGACAGGAAAAAGGACGGTGTACCTCAGGAATCGCTCTCCGCTGAAGAGTCCAAAGCAAAGGAGCGGACAGAGTTCGAGGCGCGGTTGAGGAAGGCTGAGCAGAGTCATGCGGAGGAACAGGCAATGCGCGGGGGCAAGCCTAAAGAAAAAGAGAAGAGCATATTTGCGAAGTTGGGCTTAGGACGTGGGCCCGCTGGAAGCGTGACCTCAGAGCCGGATAGTCCGCCTCCGCCCACAGTGCTCCCACCCGTGGCATCGTCGGCTGCCAGGTCTTCTCCCGCCAACCCGAGCGTCCCTACCGTTGTATCAGAAGGCTCGCAACCCGCAAGCAAGTCATGGTGGAGTTGGGGCGGGAAAAGCTCATCATGATTTTTGTAAGTGGGTTGTCATTCTCTAAACTAGATGGATACACAGACTGACCTAGGTGCGACTTGCAGTGTACTACATATGTATCTCAATTCCTGCACTTCAATACACTGTCTTCGGAGTTCAAAATATGCATCACCACTCGCGCGAAGTGCTTGTGGTCCTATATCTTGCAGGTGAGACAACGACGTAGCTTGTTCCATGTACGCCCCGTGGTGTAGCAGCACATTGGTTATAATGATTTATTTGTGACAGAACATCTACACGTGTGATCAAGATATCCGCACTGGGCTGACTGGGTTCAAGGGAACTCTGCTCATTGCGCTCGGGAACAGCATGTAAATGCATCTATCTTCCCATAAGACCCGACAAGGAAGCAAATCGCAGCCTTCAGCAAGGCTCCATGACTCATTGCCTGCGAGAAGAGCGCTGCATGCTTTCTAGTCAGCCGATAGGAAGTTTAGATGACCCATACTCTTGTACTGTACTACTCACCTGTTCTATGGAATTTATTGCCATTTCGATGGGCGTAGCAGACAGGCTGCACCCCTACTTGCATACGCATTCTCTCCGAGGGGGGCATCAACCACCATGCAGCGTTGATATGAACACTATCTCATCTCCATCCTGCAATGCATACTCTCCTTCCCCTTCCAGCTCCCAGTCTGTGTCGTTTACGAGGACAAGGATCCCCGGCCGTCTGCAGGTGTTGGACCACCGTTATCAAACATTACTGCTGAATGATACATTGATAGTATACATACACTGTTCCATTCTCAATAAACAACTCCTCCCTCTCTTTCAGTAGATTGTCTCGTAGCCAGAACATGAGGAACGCGATGTCTGTAGGCCTCCCACTTTTGTCTTCTTTATCATTTGGGGTAGGGGGCGGTGGTACATGAGAGGGAATGCTGATACGATGTGACCGCTGGTTCGAGAATAGCAGCTCAAGGCCGCCCCCAAACTCAACTTTTATTGAGAGAGTGCCGGACATGGTAGGTCAGAGCAGAGATTTATGGGCGCTCAACTACAATCTGCATGATTAACTGTGATCATCCCGATCTCCGATGCGCCTCTGCCACTCTGCCACTCTGCTAGCGTCGTCGGCATATTGAGTCAACCAACATAGCAAATATACCTCAATCATATAGCAGGCCTTCCGTGCCATACAGTACAGGAGATACTCGCGTGTATCGTGAGAGCCGTTCTCAAATCCCCGAGAAAGGAGAATAGAGACTGAGACCCTGATTAAGTGGAAACATACAAGAATGTGACAGGCTCGAGAGTACACTATGTATCTCCTCGTTCCAGTGTTGCCTCTGGCCTCTTTTCCTCAACAACTAACTTCCAACCGCCATACAACGAGTTTACTATTGCGCTTCGCTTAATGACCGCTAGCTCCTTCACACGGTCATTGTAGAACGCAGAGAGCTTCGCCGGGTCACTCTCCTCCTGTCAAACCAAACATCAGCTGAGGTCATGGCAGCATGAGAGACGTAGCCTAAACACCTGAATCTCTCTGAAGGCAGTCTTCGTGCGTCGTACGAAGTACTGACGGAAGTTGTACGAGCTGAAAGCCCGGGATGCACGCAAAGTTGAGGAGTATAGATGCAGCAATGCATCTCTGCTTGGTGCTGTCGCCATGTTAGGGTATTTGTGCAGGTAAGAGATGCAGCCCGACTTTAAAGGCGAGAAGCAAGCCTATGTTCGGCCGCCAAGGTGCATCACTCATCTGCACTCGGCATTTGCCACATGCACGTGCCCAGATGCAGCACACTATTATCGCACCCAGCGCTCAGTGCACCCAACTACTTCCTATCCTATGAATCGTTCGCGTCGCGCCTGACTTCCATGCTGCGTAAGATGACTGGAACGCTGAGTGCCCAAACTATGTAATATAGCCCACGCGAGGGCTCGCATGTGGGACAAGGACATGATTATAACGGAGGCTAATCTACTGGAGGCGGCACGCAAGTCAGTGGCAGGTATGGCCCTAGCTCTGCTGGAGCGGTGCGTGTTCATTGTCGAAGTGCCCTAAGTTTATCTTAACTGATTTCCGCATCTCGTTAGCACCCGCTTGATGGCCCGTCGCTGACTCTAAACCGTGAGCGAACAAAGAACCCCCCCACTGATCTGTGCATAAGATTGCGCGTGCACCATGGCCATACTCCCAGGCCATCCGGTGGATTCATTGTACGTCTCGCTTCTTTATTCACCAATCTGCTGTCTGAGTTGTATTAGCGTCACTGGACTCCCAAGTCTTCGCTCGGTGAGCGACGTCCTCGGTATACGAGGTACAGGTATATAGGAGTGGTTGGACATGTCACCATCCATCACTACCTCCCTTTTACCCATTCCCAGCAACTCGCCACTCCATTCTCGCGTCCTACTTGATTCTACGGGTCCTAGGAGCGTGAAGCAACATCGTTCAGCTCAGTCCTCCATCTGTACTCTCTGGTCTCGACCTCGCGTTCATAATCATGAAACCCGGACACAGGACAGATGCTAATAAGCCCCTCCCGCGGTCCTTAAAACGCGAACCTGTGGCTCCTCAACAGTCTCTCGGTACTCAGGGCAGGCAGGTCCACCTAGGACACAAAAATGCGCCACTGCTGCCTTCAATCGCCACCAGTGGCGACTCACTCCGATCCCAAATCCCATTCCCTATCATATCTCCCGCCCACCCTGAACCTATCATGCTCGAGCATGACTCATATACTATCGTTCTCGATCCACCAGCCCTCACAGAAGCACGTCACATCGAACACGAGAGATACAGAACACGTCGATGCATGCACAACAAGAGCCTTATATCTAATACATGCAATCGACGCCCCAATGATGTATTTCGCAATCCCCGCCGGAAGCTGGAACACACTATCGGGAATATTCTGCGCTCTACCATAAGGCTTGGGAGGCAACCGCCCGCCCGACCGACTATGCCAACTGAGGTATATATAGAACACGAAACCTACATTGCCCGGGATGTCCCAGCCAGCCACAAGCGTCCTGCATCTCCTAAGGCACATTTACCCGAGCACAATAAAGCAAGCAGAGCTCGAATATCTGAGCAACTGACCGGAAGTGGGCAGGACTCTATCAGGCCCAGGAGTACGGCCCAAAGCCGAAGGCATCGATGGCGTACGCTCCGTATCATTGGGGGACCACCCGCGGGCCCGTTTCTCTGGGAGCCTATCAGAGTTCTAGGTCAAGGCGCGTTCGGCCGCGTTTTCTTGCTGAGGCATCTTGGCGAGGGAAAAGAGATTGCAATGAAAGTGGTGTATCATGGTCAACCGCTCCCTATCACTGTTTGCAAAGGCATCGTCAATGAGTTGAGAGTGCTCGAAGTACTGCACCGCGAGCCTCAGCCATTCATAAATCCCCCCGAGACCATAGGGGGGAGATTTGCGTGGCGATCGTCAAGGGACTTCGTTCATATGCTTATGGTAAGTCAATGCACGTTCTCATGAATATGATCCCGTCTGACTAGTTATCGTGATTTTTTGCCTTAGCCTGTTTGTTCTGGTGGAGAGCTCCGTGAACGTATGCGTGAAGTTTCGTGTGAATGTAAGTTAAGGCTACTTGCAGCAGAATTGGTATGAGCTTTTCCGCTTAAGTAGCTCATGCAAGATTAATCACTTGTTCCTCCTTAGGTGCTCGGAATCGAATCTCTGCATAACCTCGGAATCGTACACCACGACCTCAAACCAGAAAACATACTGATCGATGCTGATGGTCACTGTCGCATCGCAGACTTTGGCAGTGCTATGTTCATACCACGCGGAAAGCGATTCTTTGCAAACAAAACAGGCCGTGCTCTAATAACGCCTTCTTTCGCTGCTCCAGAGCTCATCGAAGAGTTTTGGGGCCCCGTCTCAGGGAATGGGTATACGCAATCGATTGACTGGTGGGCCCTCGGAGCCGTACTATTGTCTGTACAGTTGTCCAGAACATCAGCACCGGAAGAGGTAAATCCCCCGTTGATACACAGAGTAAGATTTACTTATATCTGCATGTAGGATTACTTTGAATTTACAGATGCGTCTGATGTTGCGGATCGACACAGACGGCAAATTAAAAGGCTCAAGAAATTAAGGACGCGTGTGAGCTTTTCCGACTCGTTTTTCGACCTCATTTCATGCGTAAGTGGGCCTGTTTCCCTCCGCATAACTGTTGAATCGAATTTGTGATAGCTTCTGCACGACGATTCGGCAAAGCGTTTGACTTTCGAGACCATCAAGGAGCATTCTTTTTTCCACGCACTGTACGTCTCCCAACTTGCTGTACCTGAATACCTCGCACTTACTTGAAATTTTTAGACCATGTAGTTGGGACGATATCGCCGCGCGGTCCGATCCGTCGCTTGCTCGTATGTCCCTTACAGGCCTACACCGCATGTTTTTCCTGACGATATGGATGTAGCATTCACACGGAACACAAACAGTCGGCCGAGTTATACTGACCAGGATGAGTACGAGAAGTGGCCCCCAAGCCGCCCGAGTATCAACGAAGGAGTGACAAAAGTTCATTTACTCAACGAGTTACACCGTCGCGGACTGGAGCTTAACGTTGACAATAGTTGCGATATTGAGCTCATGCAGCAGATAATAGACTACGGCGGCGATGTGATGCTATAAAATCCTTATATACGAATAGACCTACTATGACAGCGGTTCTCTCAAACCCGAAGTTGAGAAGCTACGCGTACAACATCTCCCATCTCTAGTACATCGTGGACCCTTACAATATTAACTCGTTGCTGTACTGCGCAAGCGACCGCTGCTGCAGTTGCCCATCCCCTTTCTACAGGTTTTGTCTCCCTTCCTGCGTAGCCGTCGTCCGGCGTGCTGAGGATAGCACCGAGAAACGATTTCCGAGACGCACCAATGAGTATCGGAAACCCTGCAAGTGCATTCATTGCAGATCCTGGGCCTTGTGGGCGGACTATCGATGCAGAATCGCGCAGGACCTCGAGGTTCCCGTCCAAAGTCTTGCTAAATCCGACGCCTGGGTCAACGATGACCTTCCATCGGCGCAGACCGCCCTTCCCCTTCACGATCTTGTCCACCTTTTCTCCAAGTTCTACCCTGACTGCCTCGACAACAGCACCTCTCTCCCTAGCGTCTGCCGCGTAGGCATATTGTGAGTAATCCTTGTTCGCTGAGGCATCGCCCCTCGAATGCATCAGTATGACGGGGACTGCGAGTTCTCTGGCCAATTTGCGCATCTTCAAGAGGTGCTCGGTACTTTCTTGCGTTTGCGGGTATTCCGGCCCCGTGAATGCATATACGTCGTTGATGCAATTGGCCCCTGCGCGTACGGCAGCCTCTGCGACTTCCCATCTGAAGGTGTCAACGCTGATTAGAGGACCCGACGCGGGTCTCAAAGGAGGGGATTCAGTCCCTCTGGGCTCTGGATTGATCTTGGCTCGTATAGCCTTGATCATGGACACCACTCGTGTCGTTTCCTCTTCTACAGGAACGAATGTTGCGCCTGGGCGTGTAGAGTACCCTCCAATATCGATAATGTCTGCGCCCGACTCTACTGCTTTGGTCGCATAGATCGATCCAGCACTGATAGAATTATTGACAGATCCATCTGAGAAGGAGTCAGGGGTTGCGTTCAGGGTTGCCATAATATATGTCCTTTGAGAAGTTGAAGGCGACGACGTCGAGGGGTACTCCCAGTAGCCCGCTGTTCGTGGTGTATTGGAGTCACCTTCCTCTGCGTAGTCAACAGGGTATTGGGGGAATGGTATGATTCTATTCATGGCCGGCACATCCGCGGGTTGGCTGGCTAAGACAGATGCAAGCAACGAATGAACTGGGCGCCTGGAAACTGGATGTAGGTAATCTGGTATGATGCTGCAAAGGACAGCTGGCGTCAAGAACGCAGAATATCAGATAAGATATTATTAAGGTCACGTACTCATTGAGTGGCCGAAGGACAAACTCCCGCTCAGACATCCTCGGATGTGGTATCACAAGATGACCTTCGAGGTTATCCAAAGTGTTGCGAGCGTCCGCAGTTCGAGTATCAAAGATGAGGTTGTCGTAGGTCACTATATCGAGATCCACGGTGCGTGGTCCGTTGCGGAAAGATTTTACTCGTCCTACGCGGGACTCTATCTCCTTGAGTAGCTTCAGTAGCGGCACAGGAGGGATGTTGGTTTCGATCTATGACGTTGTGGATATCACCAATTAGCACACATCACCAATTAGCACACGTACACGTCGAATAACACACGTACCGCACAGGCGCAATTCATAAAAGGAGGCTGGTCTGTCACATACATCGGCTCCGTCTCGTATAGGAAGCTTGTGTCTACAATCGAAACATACGGCTGGACGCCGTCGACAGCGTAGTCATTGCTAGGCGTCTCCAACAACCTCAGGGCATATTCAATATGTGCAACCCGGTCCCCAAGGTTCGAGCCCAGTGCAAGAGTTGCGTGATGGGTTAATCCTAGGGAGCCGAATGAGATTGTCGACCGGAAGGCAACAAAACTCATGTACCAGAGACTGTTAAACCCAGCGCGGTGTGTTCAAGGTCACCGAAGTCGGCTGCGGTCCGTGTGATTTCTACTTCCGGTGCCTCCGCTAAGGATAGCGCGTTTGGCTTCCCACCGCAGACTGTGACAGAGGATACACAGGGGTCGAAACGGAGGACGGTTTTTGCTGCCAGAGATACTAATGCTTCGAGGGTGAGGAATGTTGTCTTCGTGAGTACCTGGTGAAATATGATGAGGCTAGTTAAACAGATGTTCATGAGAAAGACACTCACCGAGGTCAGCTGCTCTGAGAGCTGGCGGATAGGAAATAAGGGTACTTCGGTCGGTTCTTCGGATTTAAAGTTCCATGTAACATCAAAGCGGACCAACTGTTCTTGTACGCGCTCAACATTGTTGACACCGACAATGGGGTAGCATTCGAGACCGGAAATCGAGTATGCCTCGATACGCGTGGATGTGCCGCGAGCGCAGTACGCCACCACTTTAGTACAAGCTGGCTGCAACAACGCCTTCGGACGGACCAGCTGCATCGACATCGCGTTTATCTGCTGATGCTCGTCGAAGCACGTGGCAAGCGCATAATGCAGGAAATCCTCGGAAGACTGGAACGCCCTCGCCTTCGACGCTTCCACGATCGTTTTGCATACCGTCGAATAGTTGATTGAAAGCTCCAGGTTGTCTGTGATGGCCGCTTCCGCCACCGAGTGCTCGACGGACACAGTCACGTATGCCGGCTGCGGCTTCGCCTTTTGCGCGGTAGCCCATTGCGCGCCGTCTGTGAAGGACGGGGTGAGGAAAATATTCTTCACCCGGATGACATCGGGCGCAGGTGTGCGATTCTGTTTGCTACAGGTTCATCAGATTCAGCTAATGCATACCGTGCATAAGGATAAAGGACACACAAATCGTCGTAAGACATCGTTCTCCCCAGGTTCGCGATGGATGTGCGACAGGTGAATCTCAATCTCCCAATTTGTGAACGCCACAAAGCGTCAGTGCAAACACGTGATAGCTGATGAGCGTTGCCCATCGAGTGCAAGCTCGACGTCGACGATGGCAGAGGTCACATCCATTCTGCAGAGGCTCGGTGGGTACCAGCCCAGGAGCAGCATAAAGTCCCAAACACTCGTTAAAAATGCTCCCGGTGTGCTTGCGGGAGGAAACAGGTCTCGCAGCGACGAAGGTGCGTATCCTGCGCGTAGGTCGTGACATGTTTGCGGGCTGAGCTTCGGGCAGGTTGGGATGCCGTGGAGAATACATTGTTGGCAGCGGTAGACGAGGGAGACTACAAGCTTGCTGAGGTACGAGCACCCTCCACATGTCGCTCTCGAAAACTTACCCATGTATCCCTTGCGGCTGTTACAGAAATGCCTCGAGCTCCTCGTTGAGAAATTCCCCGCTTCCCCTCGCGTGGACTGTTTGTCGGGCATCATAATAGAAAGCAAAGAGTCTCCAGCGACTGCCCTAGCTTATTATGACGAGCTGTTGAAAGAGGACTCATCCAACGCAGTACGTCACACCCGCTGCGCCTGACCCTCTTACTGTCTAATATCGCCTCGCGAATGCGCTAGGCTTTGTGGAGGCGAAAAGCCGGTGTGCTCAGGCGGTCCGGCAAGGTAGACGAAGCAGCGACCGAACTGTGCGTTATGCTCGACACCTTCTACACCGAAGTAGAGGGTTGGCTCGAACTGACGGACATCTATCTCTCGTGTAACCGGTGCGTTCATTTTCCAGTTTAGCAAGACCCGTTCTTACTATAGTCTCCTGCCCAGCAACGAACTTGCACTCCAAGCGCTCTCCCATGTGCTGCTGCTGGCCCCGCAAAACCCCTTCCACGTCTTGCACTTTGCAGAGACAGCCTTTCTGGTTCCAGACATCCCATTAGCGTTGAAGGTCTACCTCCAAGTGGTGGACATGACCGATGACGATGACCAGGATGGGGTATCACCGATGGATACCGTTCCAAGTGGATTAGCACTGAGAGCTTGGTACGGCGTGAAGCTGGTGAGTGCGCATGTAATTGCCGTATATATGACACTATTTATCGTCGCCCCCTTTCCTTCCTAGTGCACCAACAAGCTCATTACAGAACCTCGCGCTATCAACTCGCCCTCTCAGGTGTCTTCGCCGAAGACTAATGATCTCGCGGCACTAGACGATCTGGCTACCGAGAGGTTGAAGACGGCATATCTAGAAACGACGCGAGAATCACCACCTGCAGGTGACTCTGCGTTGCTCAAAGAGATGGCTAGTATCCTGCTGCGAGCATAAAACATACCCACTGCCTGTTGTACTGTCTGCACGTCTAATGTAGAGCTTACCTTTTGACTCGAACTAAAGCGTCACAATCACACATGAGGCAGCACTGATACAGTGAGATGAATCCGGCGTTCATGTCGTGCATCGGAGATACATGGACGGGCATATAAGATAGTGCATGGATACAGAGCGTGAATGCTTGCGACGATAAAATGGAGCTCCACCACCGACTCCTCGCCCACCCTAAGCGCACTGCAAGAAGGGCATGGCGACTCTGGTCCCTCAGCCTGATGCGTGGGACTGGTTTTGGCTGTGAGGCCTTTACTTTGCGGGCTCGGGGTTCGAGTTCCTGAAAAAAATGCGGAGTAAGCACGAGATGCGCAGTAAGGAATCGGAGGAAGAAAATGAGGGAATAATCAGATAGGAGCGAAAGACAAGATGTATGGTTATCAACACTTTAGTTTCAGTGTGAACTATGCAAATGGTGTGTATCATCATGAAAAGGAGAGCCTGCGTATGCCAGTGCAGAAGCCGAGGACTTAGGGGTGCGAGGTGTGCGGACTTACATCTTACGCTTGCCGTTGGGGAGGGTGGTCACGTTGACGAAGCTGTGAAGAGATACGTTTCAATGAGAGCGCATTGCAGAGGCGGATCCTGTACGCACCGACGGTTGTAGAGAATCCTCTTCTTGGCACGGCCCTTAGGAGTCTTCTTCTTCTCCTGCTTTTCGACCTTGGGGGTCTGAGACTTAACTTTGCCGGCACGGGCGAGAGAGCCGTGAACTATGCAGAACAGGTCGCGACAATAAGCATACAGTGATATTAGCACGTCCGAGCGTGAACAGACCTTTTCCCATGTTGGTCTTGCGGTGGAGGGCGTCGGGGACGTTGGCGGCGGTGTGAAGAGTAGGTCCTGTATAGTCGTTGCCCAGTAAGGTTTTCGTTTTGAGACTCCGCAGGCTTACGTAACTAGATCGAGGATACAGGCGCTTAGATTATCCGTGAAACGCAACCTCACCGTTTTATCGGAAGCATTCAAGTTGTGTGGTAAGCTTTCAGTAAGCTTGGTCTTTCGTCGTGGTACAGTAAAACACGGCAATTACATTTGCGAGAAAGTCAAGTGCTTGCTCTTGTGATTTGCTCCCACCTTGTGTCGGGCTGGGTCATGGATTGATCGCTCTTCGGAGCAGTACTCGTGATACAGTGTTCGTGTTACCTCCTAGGTGGCCGTGGCATTCAATCATGCGCTGAGCTGCGCTAAGAACCTGCGCTGAGAACTTGCGCTGGCTGGCATAACGGTACTCAGCGCAGAAGCAGTGTCTTTATGTGTCGAGCGCAGTGTTAGGTGCGTATCTGTTCGGACAGACTTCTTTAGCTTTGATTGGTTTGTCCCGACTCACACGCAGTCAACTGTCTATTATGACGGCTCAAGAGAGGATCTTACTGCATGTCGTGCAGAAATCGCTGTGATCATGTCTCTCTCGTGTTTACCTGCAGGACGCATAACAGAAGGTGGCCCTACGTACGCCGAGCCCTGCAATATTCTGCCCAGGACGGAGCTAGCAAATATGGGCCCGCGCCTCCTGTTTCACACGCCGACTTCACCGAGGTCAGCGAGGGCTGTGTCCGCGGACTCTCGTATTGGCTGGGTTTCCCCCTGATGCTGTATGCCACGACAAGGCGCAGGCGATGCCCCGAGCGATTGCGACACTGCGATTATGTACACACTGGCCTGGAACACAGCCGCGCGCGCCCCGCGCTCAAATGCCTCTCACCGCCCAATCTCGTCACGAGATCTCCACGCTTTGTTTCAGCACGCCCGCATCGCCATCAACGCCGCCTCCAGATCATGTTCGGCCTGCCACTATAAAATGCCTCGCTCCGAAACCGTGGTAGATCGTTCTCACTTTTCCTTTCCCCTGCAGTCTTGCCTGCAGTAATTTATATTTCTGCCACCATGCTTCCTTCTGCTGCTCTTCTCCTTTCTCTTGCAGCAGCCACTAGCGCGACTTTCACACACTTTGTAGCGGTCAGTAACTCGGAAGCAACGCTTGTTTTCACACCACCAGTCACGGTATGTTGCACCTTTATTATCCCCTGAACCTAGCCCCTAATTACTACTCCGTAGCACGCCAAACCAGGCGACTTTGTCCACTTCACGTTCCATGCAAAGAACCATTCCATCGAGCAAGTCAGCTTCGCTGACCCCTGCGGCTCGGTGATTCCCAATGGCTTCAACTCTGGCTTGTGAGTAGAGACAATTGGGAACATCTCGAACGTGTATCATTAATCTTGCACGCAGCCACCCCGTGGCCGCTACTGCGAAAGTAGGCTTGCCGACATTTGTCATTCCCGTCACCAATGTGAGTGCACTAGCCGCACTGCACGCGTGTTTATACAAACCGTCCTGTCATTTTTCCAGAGCGCTCCTATATGGATCAAATGCGGTCAGGGCGCGGGCACAGACAAGAGCCATTGCGGTGCTGGCATGGTAGCCGCCATCAACCCCCCTGCGACCGGAAACACCTTCGCGAAGTTCAAGCAGGCAGCAATCGCCACTATCTCCTCCGGCACTGGTAGCCTCTCGTCCCCTCCGCCTGCCACGACGTTCCATGTTACAGTCGGTGCGAACGGCCAGCTCGCTTACAACCCGCCCAGCAGTGTAAGATATTCGCTTGACTTTTCTGTCATTTTACTCATGACATCGGCTATCCAGGACGCTAAGCCGGGTGATATTGTGGAATTCTCTTTCTACCCGAAGAACCATACAGTGACCCAATCGTCCTTCAACGATCCCTGTTCACCCCTCGCTGGCGGATTCGACTCGGGATTGTATGTGCAATTGTCTTTCCGATCCCAAGAATTTCCTACTGATCAGATAATCGCGCGTGTTCTCCAGCAACCCTGTCGCTGCAACCGCAACAGGCGCCCCGCCCACGTTCCGCGTCACAGTCAACGATACTAAGCCGATATGGTTCTACTGCAGACAGGGCGAGAACACAGCCGCGAGCCATTGCAAGCAAGGCATGGTTGGCGCGATCAACGCTCCTCCGTCTGGGAACACGTTCGACGCTTTCAAGGCGAAGGCTGTCAGCAGCACTCCTACGGCGCCCGCTCCGCCAGCTGCTGCGACATTCCATGTCACGGTCGGTGCCAACGGTCAGCTTGCATACAACCCCCCTACCAGTGTAAGCTCTTTTGACAAACTACACCCTGCGTCCGTTACTGATTATTGTTTTTCAGGAGGCCAAGGTCGGCGACGTTGTCGAGTTCAGCTTCTTCCCCAAGAACCACACTATCACCCAGTCTTCCTTCGATCAACCATGCAAGCCTCTTGCCGGTGGTTTCGATTCAGGGTTGTACGTGTTCCATGGGTCACACAAATAATGATCCTAGGCTGACCAGCTTTTTTTATTAGCCACCCCGTCGCTGCCAACTCCACAGACCCGGCGCCCCCGTTCCAATTCATAGTCAAAGACACCAAGCCCGTCTGGTTCTACTGCAGACAGGGCGAGAACACGCCCGCGAGTCACTGCCAGCAAGGCATGGTCGGCGCTATCAACGCGCCTGCGACTGGAAACACCTTCGACGCGTTCAAGAAGGAGGCACTTGCCCTCGGTTCCAGTTCATCCAACTCCACTTCGTCGACAAGCAGCCAGACGTTCTATGTTGAGGTTGGCGCGAATGGTCAGCTGCAGTACACCCCTCCCTCTGTCGTAAGTCATACATCTGCTTCTGTGCGAGCTAGTCGTTCACGAGTGCTACGTTTCTTAGAACGCCAAACCCGGTGACGTTGTAGAGTTCAAGTTCAACCCCAAGAACCACACGGTCACCCAGGCCTCGTTCACTGACCCGTGCTCGCCCCTCGCAGGCGGCTTCGACTCAGGCTTGTAAGCACCTCCCACTCATTCTCAGACATAACCACGAACTAACACGCGTTCTCCTTACCCAGCCAACCCGTCGCCGCGAACTCCACCAGCCCCGCTCCCACCTTCCGCGTAACAGTCACCGACACCAAGCCGCTCTGGTTCTACTGCAGGCAAGGCGCGCACACGAACGTGAGCCACTGCGGACAGGGCATGGTCGGCGCCGTCAACGCGCCCCCTACCGGAAACACGTTCGACGCGTTCAAGCAGAAGGCGCTCGACCTCGGCAAGCAGTTTGGTGTCGGCTCGACCTCGACCTCTGCGCCCCCGCCTGGCCAGACGCATGTCGTCCAGGTCAGCAACTCGAGTGCTGCGCTGCAGTTCTTCCCTCCCGTAACGGTACGTCTTCTCTCTCGATGTGGGGAATGCGTGATTCGGACTGATGTGTGGTTTGTTCAGACTGCTGCTATTGGTGACATCGTCGAGTTCCACTTCAACCCCAAGAACCACAGTGTCACGCAGTCCCTATTCCAGGCACCATGCGCGTCGCCCTACGGCGGATTCGACTCTGGCTTGTACGTTTCATTCTGCATATCATCACAGAATCACCTTTCTCATCAATGTTTTCCCGCTCTTAGCCAACCAGTCGCTCTAGGCGCCACCGGTCCAGTGTTCTCGATCAGAGTCAACGACGTACGTACCCTCGCTTCCTTAGCTGCCGCTCCGTGCTTACAACCACTCCTCATCTCCAGACCAAGCCCATCTTCTTCCACTGCAACCAGGGCCTCAACACCGCCGCGACGCACTGCGGCAAGGGCATGGTCGGCGCGATCAACCCGTCGACCGAGCAGCCCTACAGCACCTTCAGGGGCCTCGCGCTCGCGCAGGGCTTCGTGCTCGGCGCCGTCCCAGCCAGCGCGCTCACGAACTGGGGTGCCTAAGCCCCCGCGTCTCTCGTATCTCTCTGTTTCTTTTTGTGCTTCATGCTATCACGTCGCTTCCTACGCCCGGACATTTCGTACTCTCTCATTGTAATCATCACATCGTAGAGGTGCTATAACTAGCTCTTTTGTATTCTATTTTCTCTCCTTTTGGGATATGGCAGGCTCCGCGTTTGAACTTACAGTATATGGCAATGCGTACTTGGTCGTTGTCTTATATTCAGTCTCGTGTGTGATTTTGAGAGAAGCGCAGATCTTGGAGCGTGAGCTTCCCATGCAAGTCGAGATCGAATCTGGGTAGCGCTGGAAGCACCAAGATGAGGTCGCGGTGCTTTTACACTTTCCTTTGCTTCTTTATCATGATCAACGACATGCTCCACGAATTCGGGGATAACAAGGATCGATGAATCCCTATGTACACACGAACGAGGTGGGTTTGCCTGCAACAGATATAACAGCAACTTGGTGCTCAATCATGACTTCAAACTCCAGCAGCATATCAGGATGCGTTGAGGGTTCCCTCATCCATCCCGACCTTTCCTACGCTCCGAGGTGGTCATAGGAAGCAGAATACCCAGCTCAGATCTGCACAAACCACAGTGAGCGTGCGCACGAATTCCAAATCGAACCACCTCCACATACTCCACCTCTCACCTCTCAGGCACCAAATCCACGCACAACCAAACAAATATGCTACGAATGTGTTGTCTCTATACGAATACCAAAATTCCAAAGTTTGTTGCTAGTGACCGTCGAGCGCAGTCTCGGAGGCCCATAGCTGCACACTGTGGATTCTGGTTTTAGTGGTGCACGAGTTCGCTGGTTTTGGGGCGCGGGGGATCTGGTGAGGATGGGCCTGGCGGTTTGTCTCGATTGCAGGTGCGTAGCTGGAGACTCTGCGATACTGCTTATGAGGGGTCACCGAATAGCTGCTATGTTCTACACTCATCCCAGCAATTCGATCGCGCTTCCAGATCCCACCGATACAGCACAATTTCCGGTTGTGTAGGTCAGCCACATCCGAACTCTCACAGCAGAGTCAGCTCAGAGGCGTGTATTCCTACTGCTCTAATAGTGCTCCCCGAAATGATGTCCTTTCCCAGCCCACACCCGACCCGACATGCCAGCCCCATCCGACCCGCATCCGCAGAGGCTAACACGTCGGGTGCCCACTCTCGCCATCCGTCCCCGCTATCCGAGACATCCGAGGTAGTCATCCCTGGGGGGTATATAAAGAGGCGTGGGACGTGAGGTTTCGGGCAGTCCATCTTGCTTTCGTACTGCTTTCGTATTGCTTTGCTTTTTCGTCCGCCCGCAAGAAACTCAAGAATTAGGAACTCCAAGAACCAGAACCCAACCAAGAACCAGAACCAACCAACCAAGAACCAAGAACAATCCAATCCAATGGCCCCAATCCCCTTCACCCCTTCCCCCTCCCTCCCTGGGGCGTCCACCCCGTCGATGTGGATCTACATCTACATCCTCATAGTCCTCTCCTCCCTCCTCCTCACCATCCTCACAACGTGGGCCACCAAGTCCCTTCTGAAACGCTATCGCGCAGCCGCTGAAGACGCCAAGTTGGTGTTGCCGACGCATGTGGACGCACACGTCCCGAGGAGCGTTTTTCTTCCTGTTTGGAAGCCTGCAGTTGTGGTGGTGGGTGGGAAGGACGGGGATGAGAAGGCTGGGGTGGAGGTGGATGTGGCTCACACGGTACGTGCTTCGGCGATGTTGTTGAGTGGTGTGGCTGATTGTGTTGTGAAGTCTGTCGATGAGAACCTCCCAGAGAAAGACACTCCAACCGCATCTCCCACCCTCTCAACCACCCCTCACACATCATGGCTCTCCCGCCTATTCCAATTCAAACCGAACCCGAAGAAGACGCTCGCCCCATCCGAGACGATGGACCTCCCGATGCAGATGCCGCACGAGAGCTGGGAGTCGCAGTTGTGTTTTGGGGAGGATGGGGTGTTGAGGGTGCGCGTGTGCGATGAGCCGCAGGGTCTTCAGCAGCCAGAACCTCGAGAGCAAGGGCAGGTCGAGCCCGCAGAGCAAGGGCAGGTCGAGCCCGCAGAGCAACCTGCGGTGCAAGAACCTGTCGAGGTAGAGAAAGAGCAGGAAGAAGAAGAGATGGAGATGGACATAACCTCCGCCCCCTCCCTCGACACGCTCGCCTCATTCCTAGACCACTACATGGAAGCCTACCACGACTCCTTCTCCCTCTCCCTCTCCCCCTCCTTCTCGCTCTCGCTCAATTACGACGCGGAGGTCGACACGCCCGTCCTCCTTCCCGGGTTGCGTACGCCCTCTTTGTACTCTTCCAACACCACCGATGAGGAGGAGGAGGATGGGGATGAGGGTGCGCTGAAGACTCCGCCGGTACCTGTGGAATCGGCGTCGGCTGGTTTGGGGATGTGGTTCGCCAGCGAGGTATCCCAAGAATACGAGGACACCGACGAGCAAAGCACAGACTATGCCTACGTCGAGGAGACCATCGCCCCCCGCAAAGCACCCCCTACAACTCCCAAACCTCGACGAGTAGTTGACGAGGTGGACGCACGGATCGCGTCAGTCACTGGATCTCCGCTCAGCAATTATAGCTCCTCCTCCTCCATGGATGAGATAGACGAGATAGACACGCACATCGCCAGTATCACCAATTACGCCTCTCCCAAATCAGATTATGGCAGTTGGTCGCCTGAACCCCGGATGGACGACGTGGACGTAAGGATTAGGGAGGTCACTGGGTGTGGTCCTCGTACGTCTTTCTTTTATTTTTTTCTGAATGCGTTTGCTCACGTTGTTGTGTCGCACAGGATCACCTCCGACGTCTCCCTCACCCCGTCAAGCAATGCTCTTCGCCCCTCGCATGTTAGCACCTCTTTCGACGTCGCCAGCAGACCACCGGCAGGGCATCCATCTATCCGCGCCCTCGCCATCGCCATCGCCGTGTGGCCGGATCCGCATCACGTTCGACCCTACTTCGACACCGACGCGGAAGGAGAGGGCGAGGTGGAGGGCTTTGTCGCCTGGTCCGAGCGGTTTGTTGGGGATGTGATCGTTGTGGTATTGGTGAGTTTTTCGTTTGGATAATGGTCGATGTGGGTTGCTGATTGTGTTGGCTTTGCAGCTTTCGTTTTGCTCCGACGCTATCGACATTTGGAAAACCACAAACCCTCGCATAAAAAGAAACAATCTGATACACCAAGAAAAATCCGCCGACAAGTTGATTGTCCATAGGCTAGAAACATCAAGATAACTCCCAAAAAATCGAGCCAACTGCCGAGACGCGATACACCCTCCTCTTCCCCCACGCTGGATCGTTCATTCAACTCCCCTCGACGCCCTTACCGCATCTGGTTACGGACCCACTATCCGAGCCGTAATCAGCATGCCCTTACTCTTGGGCGCCGAGACTGAACTCCATCGCCTCCCCCGACTTTCCGCTAGCTCTCCTTGCACATGCAACCTGTGCGGACTCGAAGCTATTCGGATTTCGGTTCCCGCCTTCTCTTGCCTCCAGCTATCCTTCATCTATCACCTCCACAAACTCCCGCGACCATCTATTCGACTCCTCATTGCTATCACCCACTCTCAGTTCTGCGACGCCAGATTTACACCCCTCTGGCGCCGCGTTCTTGAAGACACTAGCTCTGTAGCAGGTCGGGTCAACACTCCCCTCCCAGCTGGACAGCCTCTACATTTATCAAGGATTCTTCCAACTCCTGCTTGCGGTGCTTGTGATTGGCCTATCCCCAATCATAGGCGCCACCTCAATGGCAAGCGTGGACGTTGGAGTCTCCGTCTCCGCTGGTTCGCTCGTATAAAAATGACTCTCGCATATATTCGCATTTTGTAACAGAAATATAGCATCAGAATCTTGTAGCCTTAGCACCAGTATCAATATCATAGCACAGAAAATATTCAGCGTTCGCATTGTAACCCAGATACTCAGTCAACCGGACACGGGTCGACCTTGAGGACACAGAATGCACCCTCGCAGCTCAAGCCACATCGCGAGCCGGAGGAGCCGCGTTCACTGTCACACAGCGCCTGTAAGCCATTTGCACTGTCAGCGCGAGAAGGCGAATGTGCGCCACAAGCAGCAAGGACGTCCGTGTCCGCGCCAACTCTGAGCGTCGATGTCCCCGGCACTCCGCGGACTAGCAGTCGAACGGAAGGCGGCAGTGCGCAACGGACACACGGAACGAGCGCCAAGTGCAGCATCGATCCAGTGCGCGATTGGACGACACCGCAGATCAGACACACTCGAAGCGCCACACGCAGCTGCCAATCCGACGGCTGTCCTTCCATTCGCCTCACCCGCGGTCCTCCGCTGGCCTTTTCGCCGTGGCTGCCCAACACCACACCAAAGGCACACCGTCGTCCTCTGCGCGCGCCCCCTTCCTTGCAGCGTGCAGTACAGCGCGATGCAAACGCCCGCCAGAGCTGTTATTCTCGGATGCGGGGCTCCGGCCACTTCTTGCAGCTGTTGATGTCATGGAGCCCTCATCCACAGTGCATCCATCGCGCACCGGAGCAGTCGTATAAATACAACCTGTGGCTTGTCTGTGGACTTCATCACACTACTGCACTCAAAACTACAGACTGCAACTGATATCGCAATGGACCCGACGAACAAGCCCAAAGGACCGTCTCCCCACTACTCGCTCTACCAGCGCGAGGTCTTCCGCCGCGGTGGCGAGCTCGGGAAACGTGCGCGTCCATCCGTTCATCTTTCTGTGACCCATCTAATTGTGCGCGCTGCATACAGTCCCTTCGTTCTCCGTGCACCCCGAGCAGCTGCAAGACAGCACCAAGAACAAGCTCAATGACCGCGGCTACTTCTACGCCAACTCCAACGCCGGCCTAGGCTGGACAGACCGCGCAAACCGGTACGTCTTACATCTCATTCGCCTTTGACATCTGAGCTCAAGTACCGTCTTGCAGCGACGCGTTCTACAGCTGGCGCATCATCCCACGCACGCTCGTCGATACCAACACTCGCGACCTAACCAGTACGTCCCTCTCCCTTCCCTTCCCCTCCCACCTCCCCCCCTCCCCTGCCCCTGCCTTCCCCTGCCCACACCCACACCAATACTAACACCCACCAGCAACACTCTTCGGCCACCGCATCCCCGCGCCCATCTGCTTCGCCCCCATCGGTATCAACAAGCTCTACACCCCCCGCGGCGAACTCGTGCCCGCAACCATCGCGGGCGAGCTCGGGCTTCCGTACTGTCTGTCCACGGCGGGCTCGCAGCCCATCGAGGACGTCGCGGCGGCGAATGATAGGGCTGCGGAGGGACGGAATGAGAGTAATTGCGTGCATGAGTATGATGGTGTGTGGCCTCTCCTTTGTCCTTTCCCTCCTGTCTTCCTCCCCGCGCTTTTTTCGCGGAAAGCTGAATGGATTGTGTTTGGTGGAACAGGCCCGAACGGCGGCGCCGCGAAGAGCCCGCGCTTCTTCCAGCTGTACATGGGGCACGACGACGACGTCACGCTCTCCCTGCTGAACCGCGCGTGGAAGTCGGGGTTCGACGTGCTGATGCTCACGACCGATACATGGCAGCTTGGCTGGCGGCCGACGGACATTAATATCGCGAACTACGTGTACGTACTTTGCCTCCTTGTTCCCTCTTCTCTCATCTCTATCCCGACTCACTTTTTTTTTGTCTCCCCTGCATAACAGATTCTACTACGGCGGCACCGTAAGCCCCAACCCCTGCTCCCTCTTTCGCTTCGCCTAACACCAATACACTAACTGAATACTCATCGTCCATCGTGTAGGTGGGCAACGAGATCGGCGCGTCCGACCCAGCATTCCAGGAAAAGTTCGGGAAGGAGTTCGAGACGGACAGCGGGAAGTGGATCGACTCGAGTGTGTGGCACGGGAAGGCGCATACGTGGGATAAGGTCCGGTGGCTCATCGAGCAGGTGCGTCCCATCCTCCTCCTCTCCCCTGCCCCTCCTCCCCGCTCCCTGCTCCTTCCTCAAAGAAGGATAAAATGCTCACGCATTTCACGAACAGTGGAACCGCATATCCAACAACCGCCCCTTCGTGCTCAAAGGCATCCAAAACGTCCCCGACGCGCTCAAAGCGCACGAGATCGGGTGCGCGGGCATCGTCGTCACGAACCATGCCGGCCGGCAGGTGGACGGGGCGGTCGGCAGTTTGGAGGTCTTGCCTGAGATCGCGAGGGCTGTTGGGGACAGTGCGTTATCCCTTTTCCTCTTCCTCCTCTGCTCTTCCTTCTTCCTCTCCTCTTCCCTTCCCCGCCATCCCATTCCCTCGCCCGTCACTTCATAAGAAGAACGAGTCCGCTAACCGCGCACCCAGAGATGACGATCCTCTTCGACTCAGGCATCCGCACGGGCTCGGACATCTTCAAAGCCCTAGCGCTGGGCGCACACGCCGTCCTCATCGGGCGGCTGTACGTCTGGGGCATGGCGCACGAGGGCGAGGCGGGCTGTCGGCACGTCATGAAGAGCCTTTTGGCGGATCTGGATATCACGATGACTGTTGCGGGCTACCAGAGCATTGTCAAGGACGTTTATGGGAATAAGGATGCGTTGAGGTGGAATCCGTATGGGATCCCGCCGCCGAGGGGGGATCATGCGAGGTTGTAGGTTGTAGGTTGTAGGAGGAGCAAGAGAAGGAGGTGGTTAGGTTGGGGAAGATGTTAAGATACAGTACATTGATTAGGTAGATCGCTAGCAGCCCAGATAAATTCTATTCCGATAGTCCCAAATATCCCGTGTGTGTGTGGCCGCTACTCATCTCCCTCTCTCTCCTCCCCCTCCTCCTTTTCTTCTTCCTCCCCGCTCTCCCACTCCCACTCCCCGCTGTCCCACTCACCCTCGCCTTCGCCCGCCCCCTCGCTCGCTCCGCTCGCCCCCTCAGGAAACATAAGCTGCCCCAACCCCATATCATGACACCTACTCATCTTCAACAACATCCCCAGCCCCATCGCGTCCTTTCCGGCCTCCTCTCCTATACCTACGCTAACAAGGGGCCGATCGAGCTCGGCCCACGCCTCGTCCGATATATCCTCTGCGCGTCGTCCGAAGGCGGAGCGCATCGCGCCGGGGTAGGCGTGGGCTACTAGGAGGTAGCAGAGGGCTGAGCCTGTGCGGGTGTGTTAGTATTCAATGGACAGGGCAAGGGAGGGGGGAGAGGGGAGGATGGGAAGGGAGGGGGGAGAGGGGAGGATGGAAGACGGAAGGGAGAGGGGGGGACGCACATATGCCGCTGATGACCTGCTCGTCGTGGAGCCTGCGCGACCCTTCGGTTCTCCTACCTCTGTCGTTTTGGGTTCGCTGTACCGCGTCTTCGTCGTCCTCGTCTTCGTCTTCGTCGGAGGAGTACACGAACGGCTCGTACGCGTGGTCCCCGAGGTGGTACAGCCGCTTACACGCGGGACACACGCGCGACTTTGCTCTGCTGAGGTTATACCACGCGATCTACATGCCCATCCAGTCCATGAGCAGTGAGCATCGGTTTTCCAGACGTTAATCGTGTTACGCAACCGAAACACGCACCATAGCAGTCTCCTCCGGCAGCACACAACACAACATCTCCAACACCTCCCTCTGCGCAAACTCCACACACAGCGGGTCGTCCACCGACACCGGCGCCGCGATCTTCGATTCCAAGAACGCACGGACGTCGCGCACGCGCGGGCCGTCGCCGAGGTCTTCGACGCACGGGCTGCGCAGGAGGTGGGGGACGTCGTCGGGGGAGCCTTGTATTGAGTCGAGGTATTGTTGGAGTTTGAGCAGGGAGGAGGCGTAGCCTGCGTCTGGGGATGCGGATGCGGGGCGGGAGGGGTGCGTAGGGTGCGTAGGGTGCGTGGGGTGGGGGTGGTCTTTTAGGTGGAGGGGGATGAGGTCTGGTGAAGGTGTTGATGAGGCGTGCACGGACTGAGGCAACGAGGGCGGATGGACGGACTGAGCGTCGGTCAGCGACGGGTCTGCGTCGATGTCGACATGCGGCGCAGCTGGAGGTGTCTCCTTCAGCTTCGCACGTTTCTCCTTCTTCGCCTGCAGTTTCTTCTTCTTCTTCGAGCTGCACGGGCCTGGCATAGCGTCGTCGAAGTATACACTTAGTGGTCAGTGGCGGGCGGGCGGGAGGGAGCAATTACAGTAACGCAAGTGGTGTGGTTGGTAACGAATGATCGGCAGACGCGACCCTGATCTGCAATATGCGTGAAATCACGTGGGCGCGTCACATTGGCAGATTCGCGGAACGAGCGGGTGTATTGCGACGCATAGGATGTACAATATATACATGTACTTTGACAGTTTGTTTGGACATCTGGGTCCGGGTGGAGACGTGCTCTGTTCTGTTATATATACGATAAATAAAACACACTGGGATCAGACATATATCAAGCCGGTCGATACACAACACGTGGTCCTGCACTCCAAAGCCAATCCTCCGCTGGCCAAGCAGACAAACCAAACGGTGAGATTATTCAGCCTCAAACGATGGCGTTCGTGCTTTTGACTTCGATCGCCACATCGTCGTCTGAGCGGATGGACTCGGTCGCGTGCGATCTGAAGACCATGATCCCCACCGTCCCCTCGCGCTCCTTCGAGCCCGTCATGCCCGAAGTCTCAGACGTGCGCGTCGAGTACGTGTCGTTCGCGAAGCCGAGTCTCACGGTGATGAGGCACTGCGAGATTCCCTACCAAAAACAACGTCCGAATCAGATCAGATCCGCTGACGAACGAACAAAGTGTAGATCGTGAACAGGGGACTTACGAAGAAGATGGGGAGGATGCAGTTCATCACGTAGCCAAAGTTTTGCGCGCTCTGTCGGGATAGGTAAGCGCGGATCGACGGGTTGGGTAAGGTGCGACTCACGGTGATGTGGCCTTTGGTCGGTGCCAGGGACGCGATCTCGAACAGGAGCAGCCCGAACCAGGTCACGAATGCGGACTCGCTCAAGGCCTCGATGACCACAGAGTACTGCACGATGTGCTGGGTAGATGATGTTCCCGTGCTGTGTCGAGAAACGATGCTGTATTGTTTCTTAGCTCTAGTCGACCGGCGAAAATGAAGCAAGGAAAGGGACTTACAAGATCCTGCCCATGATTGCGAGGGTCATCACCGTGTTAACGGCAAAGATGAACCATCCCCACGCAACGCTAATCTTGAACGAAACGGCCTGCATGCTGCCATAGTCTGAGCCGTCGTGGTAGAAAGAGAGAAGGGTGCCGTTTGCCGCGAAGCCGAGCACTGTAAAAGCGACAGTGAGCGTTTGGGATATGCAGCTAGGGATCGGACTTACGGGCATTGAGGGTAATGGCAATAATAGGGCAGTACAGCGCCCACCACCGACGCCCGAAGATGACATAGAACCGCCAAGCAAGGAGACCGTCGGCGAGGAGACCCTGATGGTAGACGAATCAGATGCTGTACGGCGCTACCATTCTTTTAATGGTAGAACTTACCGCTAGTGTGCTCGTTATGCTAGTACGCATGAAATAGGAGACGTCAGTGGGGGAATAGATAACATTGCACAGACACACGTACGTGGAGACGAAAAGCACAGGGATCGTGACATGCGCTTCTTCAGTCGCCGACGGCATTATAATCCTCGAACGGCCGAACTCAATCGCTCGACAGATGAAGTGGATGAGCAAATTCACGAATCTGTGCGCGAAGCGGTCAGAAGTGACAATGGAGGATATTTCGGTAAAGCACGTACAGAGCGACGGTCACTATCCTGAGTCGCTTGTGGGTTCCGCTGTCACGTCTGTACGTGGAGGTTATCGCGAGGATGAACAAGACGAGGTAAACACCTAGGATCGCGGCCGGCCATAGTCAGCGCATGCATTGCAGAAACATCGCGCAAAGCGTACCGAACAAAGCACAGAGTGCACAGAAAATGATAGCAATAATGGCCAGCGCGTTGAAGCTTTTCTCGAGGTCTGCAACGGTGGGGGACGCCATGGCTGCTACCAGTGGACTGCTGATCGACTCGGAGGATCCTGGGCTTGTCGCCGCGCCTGCCTCATTGCTTATATAGTCTGATCACCGCGACACACACGGTTCAGGGGTTTACCAACGCACTCGCGTCTCCCAGTAAGCCGCTGACCCCAGATGCGAGCTGGGCCGAAGATCCCTCCTGATTGTGCACATGCTGATATGCGACTGTCGCTCTTCTCCGGTAGCTGTGAATGGACGAATTACGTCTGGCCCGAAACACTAGAACTCGCCTTGGCAGTTTGTTGCGTAGATTCGCTTGACGTCTTCGGACAGCGTGCTCCAGCCTGCGGAAGCGTGATCGCAGGAGATTGCAGCGAACGGAGCGGAGAGGCCGTGGAAGATTTGGGGCCGGCATGTTTCTACGATTGTATTTGACGTGACATCTACATCAGCATGTGACAGCCAATGAGAACGAGGAACCTAGAGTGGTTGCCATATCAGGGCTGCGTGACGAGCGATGATTCTTCATCATCGTCGTGGCACCTAGGGAAAATCAAGGAGGTAGATTAGCCTGGGAGATGAGGGGGCCATAAAGACGGCCATATAAACATACGCACAGATACCATCACATTGTCAAGCGCTATTGGCAGATTGCTTTCACTTGCACAGGACGGGTTTGCTCTCTGTCCAAAGCAACGTGTGTATGACTCCCATGAAGTAACCAATCGGAGGCGCACTCGAGAGCTCCGAGGCAAAGGTAATTGTGTGTCGGCCATGTTGCTGCGGGGCGCTGATATGGGCGGTATAACTGATTCATTGCACGAAGCTACCATCTTCAGATGGCCGCCTAGGATTCACGGCAGTGATAGAATCTCTGGTGTAAGCAGTCACCACAGCCAGAGTTACGGTCAAAAGCAGCCTTCTACACGCTGATTTGACATCATCGCCGTGCATGTGTCTTGGTGGTCGATCCTCACGCTCGTAAGGAGTAGCGTATTCCTGCGAATTCGGCATTACGTCTGAAAGAATGGTCATATGAACGCCCCTGACAAGGAGTGAGGTGAGTATACCGACACATATCACGAAAGTAAACCAAGTCACCGGCATCACGTTTCGCAGAGCACGGAGAGCTCGATGTGCGCTTCCAATGACAATCCCAACAGATAATCTGCTACAGTACCGGAAGTGTCAACGCGGGGCGCTCGTATTGAAGATCTCTCGAGCGTGCAGGCCGGAGGGTGACGACGAGCAGGCCGAGAACGACGGATGATGAACCAGCTGGGAGGCCTAGTACCGGCAAGTTCCTTACGCTGATCGATGAGTATGCAGCCAATACATACCTGTAACACAACCATGTACGCTCCGCTTCTACTGTGAAGTTGCGCCTGGGAGCAAACAGCCCGTCGTAATGGTCGAAGGAAGGCGCTAATGACGAAGAAAGCAGCTGCACCATAGTCGCAACTAAACTCCTGACATGCGAGTACGGTAAGCTCGGGGATGTATGAGGTTGGAACTCACTACATCTCTTCCTAAGTGTTCATTTAGCGGCCTATGCCAGTAAGCATGGGAGCCTAGAATCCAAAGGTGGCATTTATTTCACAGTTGATTTCAAATGTATGGAAGAACATCGATTATCCATCGCCGTCGTGGCACCTGGGGAGAACCAACACTATAAGCGAGCCTGAGAGATACTGGACATAAAGAGCATACCCATAGCATCGCCTCGCGAAGCACCAGCGAAACTTGATGAACTTCGTATGCGATGTTCTCTGATGCAGTCTGCTTTACAAGAGGTTGCTGTACAATGATTATCCACGAGTGATGCAACCTCAGCCGTGTCGCGCGAGGTCTCGAGAGTTCATATATCCAAGATGTTGCCGTAATGGTAGTGGTCATCAATAGAGTAAAAGACGGGTATTATTTTAGGAAGGCGATATGCAACAGCATCTGCATTCTACAGTAGCGCGTCAATAATGGGAGTGAGACTATCCGTAACGTACTCACATGGCTGCTAGAACATCAAAGTTGCCCACCCAGGATACACCATATAATCTGCCACGATGTGTCATGAGTGAGACTCCCTCGCAAAATGTGCTCAACAATACGCCCATTGACACTTTCCTTCCAAAGCACATATCACAGCATGTCCAGTACTTCATAGTGGGCTGAATCTGCGCACGGAGTGTCAGTCCTGCAGACATGCGCAGCCAGCTTCGACGTCAAAGTCGGCCCTCCCTCTCGGGTTACTTCTCAGGCTCCCGTCACATAGATATTAAAGAGTACCAGGGCGGGGTCCTCCTTGCCTTCCATGCAGTTGTCATGTGGTTTTGAAAGCGAAACGGTATATCTGTCTTTGCCACACGTCCTGATTATCAGGCTTTTATGGGGACGGACGAACCGAAAAAGTGCGTTATGGGCGGTTTACTCGTGCGTCTAAAGCAACGCAGCAAGTTATCCTTCGACCATGAGCTCGAGGTGGTGTTTGACACAACTGGGCAGCAGCGTAAGTGGAGCTGTATTGTACGTGGTGAGATGGAAAGTCCATGCTGATGCGCCGATGCTCAATTGACGGTCACGTGGACGCGTCACATAACTCCTGGCAGTCTACACATGAACCCTACATGATAAATATATCCTTTCCAAATATCTTACATAAACTCTCATACTACAAATCAATGGGATATTCAATAGATATGCGTAGCTCTGTCTGAGGCCTGAGGCTTTCTTGAGCGAAGCGCCGCGGTATGGCTTACGCTGTGTCTTCCCTTCCACTTGCATTCATCACTGCTGCAATCCCTTCTTCCAAATGAAGTGGTGCTCCTCGGCGAGCCTGAACAGTAATCACGCCTTCTGACCGATCAAGTTCCTTGGGACCGGAGATGCCGAGTGTTTCGGTGCTCGATCTCATCGAGTAGGAATTACTGGAAAATCCAAGTCTCACAGTAATGAGACACTGCGATATACCCTGTCCGTGCGATTTCCATGAGTTCAAGGTTGCTGTACTAGTTCACTACAGAGAAGTGAACAAGATACTGACGAAGAAAATCGGAATGATGCAGCGCATCACGTAGCCGAAGTTCATGGCGTTCTAAGTTCGAGCAACACATCAGTCTCGCACGTAATATAGTGTGAAAGATTATGGATAGATGGTATAGTTCACTCACGGTGATGTGGCCCTCTGTCGGCGCCAAAGACGAGATCTCGAACAGGGCCAAGCCGAACCAGGTCACAAATGCGGATTCGCTTAGAGCCTCTATTATCACCGAGTATTGGATTCCATGCATACGCGACAGTAATCCTGTGCTCCTGCGCGCGGCCAACCTGTGGGCATTTATTATGAGCATTTTTCACCCTGCGGTCGAAAACAGGGATAACCTACAAGATCTTGGCCATGATGGCGATGGTCAGTAGAGTGTTGATAGCAAAGATAGACCATCCCCAGGCAACACTAATCTTGAAGGAAATATTCTGCATATAACTGTAGCGGGCAGGGTTGTTATAGAAGGACAAATAGAGACAGTTTCCAGAGAATCCGAGCACTGGATAAAAGGTGAGTGATACGAGGGCTGTGTTTCCTCCCGCGATGTTGGGACTTACGCGCGTTGATTGTGAGCGCGGTCGCAGGAACATATAGAGTCCATGTCCGACGCTCAAAAATGACGTAGAACCGCCAAGCGAGGAGACCGTCGGAGACGAAACTCTAGTATTGAAGTCAGTGATGCTACTAACGCCATCAAGCATAAGAAGCGACACTCACTGCTACAGTAGTTGTCAGACTATGGAAACAGTGTAACACGATAATGAGTCAGTGTTTATGTTTGAGTAGGGTAAGAAGTATACATACGTTGTGATAAATAACAGAGGCACCGTGACGTGCGCCTGCTCAGAAGCAGGAGGCGTCATAATCCTCGAACGTCCAAACTGGACGGCTCGGCTGACATAGTGAATCAATAACGTCATGAACCTGTTGTGAGAGCTTTGTATCAGAGAAGTCCCTGGTATAGACTATCGTACTTACAACACCATAGTCACTACCCTCAGCCGTACATCGTTCCCATTACTGCGCCTATAGGTAGACCACATCGCCAGAATGAACAGCACCAGGTAGACACCTGAACCGAAAGTAACAGTTAGCGAATGCGCTGCACACCCACGAGATAGCTTACCGAACAGGGCACTGAGCGAGCAAAAGATGACGGCAATTATGGAGAACGAGTTAAACCTCGCCTCAAGGGCAGCTACGGTAGGGCTCGACATGACGGCTTTCAGGGGGCTGTCAACTGTCTCGTACGAGAGTGGGTTCCGTGACTGCTAAATGTAAATGGGCGGACTGTGATGTTTATATAGCTTCATGCTGCTGGCCACTGAACAAGAGTAGCGTATCGCCGCTCGATGCTGTGCAAAGTGTTGTGAATGATACCTCAAGGGTCATGTGGAACGGCAAGAGAGCATGGAGAAAGTTCAAAATGCCAACATTTCTCTCCGTGCTGATTAAGATCAAAGTTGTGCGTATGTTTGACCATGAATATCAGGCCTGGAAGCTACAACTCTGGTAAGTATCAGCGGCGTACTAGATGCAATGATAAGCAGCTCACCTTCATCACTGGTCTGTGGGAAAGGAGATCGCGAGTCAAGACTTCCGTTCGCAATGCAAAAGCGAGTGCTCACAGAATTCTTCAGCAAACATACGGCTTGTACGGCTTGGAACCGGGAGCGGAATGGCGGATTGTATCTGTCGCAGTGTAGCCTCTTCTCGTAGCCGGTGTCGTGTTATGGTATTGACAAGACGACCGATTATGCCTATCTCAAAACTGGCCGGCAATTCGGCATCATTGGCGGGTAAAATGGAATATTATCACAACAGATCATAGAACCATAGAGGTGGGGGGTGGTTGATATTCCGGGCGGTGGGACCGCTGAGTCATGGTAGGCAATAACTGTCTGTCTCTGTGATAGATATCTGCACGTTCACTGGTCGCGCCCTTATCATAACTTCAATCGGTTTAAAGGAGCCGATGACCCATTTCGAACAACTGTGATTCTTCAGATGTACACGGCATGTCGCGCCTGAGAGCTACAAGTACACAGCCACTTAGCTTATTCCCTTCTGTACATAACTCGCTGAGCCTATGCGGAGGGCCTGATGGGCTGAGCGACGGGCCATTTGTCGAAAACGCCTGCAGTTTTGAAGATCTTGAAGTACTCAGTTCCGTCTCCCTGAGAATATTGCCCTGTAAATACGATTGTCCGTAGATGATAGTGAAAAACAAGAACGTACGAATCTGTTGTACGGGAAACCCTTGTCATACGGCTTCGCGCTGTCGAGGAACGCGACTTGCTCAGGGCTAAGCGAAATCTCAAGCGCCTCGATGTTAGCACGTAGATGCTCAACTTTGCGTCCGCCGATTATGGGGAAAACGTGTGTGGTCTTATGCAAGAGGTATGCAATAGCGACTATAACCCTCGTTTTAGTTTGCAAGTATTGTCTCTGTCGGAGTATGTCTCACCTGCTTGGATGCTCTTTGCTCCCACTTGCTTCGCTACTTCCTCAAGTGCGAGGGCGATCTTACGTTCTTCTTCTGTACGCTCCCAGCTCTCGCCCTGTCTGCCTTTCTCGCCTGACTCTCGACGCTTCTGCTCCTCTTCGTCGGTACGAATCTTTCCGGCACCAAGGACGTCCCAAGGGGCAATGGCCATACCTGGAATTCTTCGTCAGAAAAGGCTACTAGTTACAATGCCGATGAATATCGTACCCTCTTCGCGAGCCATAGGGATAATGTCACGCTCCATATCACGCTGTAAGACACTCCAGGCTCCCTGGTAGATGACAAAGGGAGTCTTTCCAGTAAGGCGTGCGTAGGTGTTCGCCTTCGCCACGACCCATGCCGGTGTATCAGAAATGCCCTGAAGATACATTCTTAGGCGCACAATTTGCTTTGGAGTCAAAACAAAGGCTTACCAAGTAAAGAACCTTGCCTTGAACCACAAGGTTGTGGAGACCATTCACGACCTCCTCAATGCTGGTGGCGTAGTCCCACCAGTGAACATACAAGATATCAACATAATTTGTGCGGAGTTTCTTGAGTGACGCGTCTAGGGACTGAACCATTGACTTGACATTGTTACCAATGAAATGCGCCTTCTGGGCGATGTTCTTGTCGCCTCGTTTGTAGTTCGCCGTGTACTTTTAGGCAATGTTCCAGCTATCTACTTGAGCGATCATACATATACAATACACACCTTTGTGGCGATGACTAGCTGCTCCCGGTTCCCGCGCTGCTCCATCCATTCGCCAATGAATTCCTCAGATGACCCATCCTGGCTTCAACGGTCATAATGTTAGTGAATGGAACGCTACTGGGCATTTGAAGAAACTTACTAGCCATTGGCAGTATCGATGAAGTTTCCGCCAGCATCGAAGTAAGCATCAAGAAGCTTGAAGCTGCTCTCCTTGTTCATCGCGCCGAACCCATTCTTCTCCCACTTGTCACCGATGCTCATCGCACCCAACTGGATAGGCGATACATGAATACCAGCAGTGGGAGCAAGTTGTCGCCATCTGCCCAATCTGGTGGCGGGTGTAGGTGCGTCTTCGTTGGCAGACATATCGCGTTTAGTCGGGTTAGTCGTTCAGGTAGAAGAGAGGTTTCCTGATAACACGGGATCCTCTGGCTTATATCTTGATCGCAGGCTGTGGGGTGATTCTCAGGCACAGGGACTGGTCCGCGTTGAATGTCCTATCCTTGTCGTCATTATCGCACCTGAGCTCGATGCCAGTCACGGCACCGCGGCTGGGGTACACATCCGGCCCACCGGACCGCGGTCGGTCAATAAAGGTGCCATCCCGATGCACTGAGTGTTCTCCCACATGTATGACAAGGATAGTGCAGAAGTGCAGAACTCCACCTATTATTCCAGAGTATTCGATGGCTCTTACATAAATCATCACTCTATAGGGTCGAGGGCGCTAGCGAACACGTATCTGAAACCGCAGGTAAACAAAAGCACCTCAAATAACAAGCAAGAAAAATACCTCCACATTTTCCGAGGATACATAATAAAGGCGAGTTTCAAACAGGCTCATAGACTCGCCTTCGTGCCTGCGCCACTGGCGTGCAGCTCATACAAATCCTCAGCTGCCTTCGTAATCTCCTCACAGAACTTCTCATTCGGCATCTCCTTCCGTGATGTTATTGTAAACTGCAGGAAGTCTGCAGTCATAGTGATTAGTTCATCCATATTGTATGGCGGAAGACTCAAGCCCACCGTCAAACCCAGTGACATATGCCACGCCAAAGCCTTCCGGGACGACCTATATTAACACTGAGAAACTGCGGAAACAAAATGGGAATAGAGTTCACCTCTCCCCACCCGTATGGATGGAAATGCTTCGAGAATATTGCAGATGTGCTCAACACCCAGTTATTAGACCGCTTGAAGACCGGGTCGTTGTACACACTCGGGAGCTCCTCGCTTTCGTGTTTCAACAGCTTCAGACCTTTAAGGAGATTTAGAACGTAAACAAGTACCCACTGGCACAGCGCCACCTACCGAATAGGTGTCTGTCTATGCCGAATCCATTACCCGCCATCCTGGCCCGCTCACCGTGTTTCTTCACAGCAGTCTTGAACAGCTCCCGCCGGGTCGCAACGTTGACAGAAGCATTGTCCATGCTATCCACCCATGCATCACTCTCTTCCGAGATAACACGGATGGCCTCTGTGCGACCCTTGAAGAATTTGCGTGTCGTTGCAGCTTCATATGTCCCTCCCCGGCGCCTCTGACCTAAAGAATGAAGCAGCCGCGCGTATGCGAGCTGCACAACCATCTGTGCCCAGCCATCGGGGGATACCCCGAACGCCTTAATGGCGGCCTTACCGTACGAAGTACGTGTGATACCCATCGCCTGGCCATCCACGAGCCCAAGGGCGTCTTTTCCTGCGGATTCGATAGCGGATTCGATCTCGGGAGTAACGGTCCAATCTAGAGGCGTCGGTTGCGGCACAGCTGCGGGACCATCTGTGCCTAAGTCGAATGAAGGGTCGGCAACGAGATCAAGGACGCGGTCGCACATGGTGGCCGTAGGTGTGCCGTCCATGACTGAATGTTCGCCCATGATCCCAGCCTTGCCATTGTCGAAAACGACGAGTTGCACAGGTTTGTCGACCCAACGATTACGAAGTCCGAGGGTCGTATGTGTACCGTGATGCGTCACAGCCCCGTGCCAGAGCATTCGGCTATGTTCGACAAGTGTAGAGGGTGTTTCTGTATCAAGACAGACGATGAATGCGGAGGAGTGGATGGCCTCTAGTATTTTCACGTTATGGGGGTCTTTGGCGAGTGTCGCGTAGTCCTATAAGATTGTTAGTGTTGGCCTCAACTGCAGTGCTAGTGCGGTATACCTTTGCCCAAATATCACGGTTCGACGCGGTAAGCTGCCCAATAGCCGGGTATTCGTGTGTAGTGCCGTCATAAATCGCTTGGAACTGCTTCTCAAGCTCTGCAGCACTTAGAAGCCGGCCGTTCTGCCATGCATCGACTTTCCAAAAACGACCCTTTCGAATGACAACGATGTGTCCAGTGTTTCCTTGATCGCCTGGCTTGGCATACGAGACGCTCCAGTCTAAGCCTTCTAGCCCAGGAATCCTGCAGCAGTCGAACATCCATCGCCAAGTGTCCATGCATATCGGACCCTCTCGCGTTGCCTCCGGTGCGACCTGGCCTTGTTTGTACTGCTGTCTGAATAGTAGGATCGCACGAGTCAATACCGCGGCACGAGATGCAGGGAGTTGCGGTAGGTGTTTTGGATGGTCGTCGAAGCCATCTAGGATCCGCAGACACTGAGATGGACGGTAGCGCGTACGAGACGATGAACTCACAATAATATGATATATTCACGACTACCGAGTCTCTGTAGCCAAGGTAGCCAATATCGTCCCACCACTCCTCCAGCCAATGCTGTCTCCCCGGTTCCTGTGCCCTCGCCTGCAGTCGTTTCTGCAATTCCAGGCCCAAACCTCTGGCGAACGCGTCGATCTTCTTCTCGACGTCGGCGTATTCCTCGCGAGACCACGCAATCGGGCGCAGACTTTCTTTCAGCTTCGCGAGTGTATCCGGAAGCTCTGGCACAGGGAGTCGAGGTAGAGATGCCTGTGCAGCAAAGGTGGGTCCTGGGAGCGGGGCAGGCGCAGCTGCTTTCCAGTTGGGAGGGCGGGTGGCGTTGGAGGTCATCGTCAAAGTACGCGTCAGACGATGGACGAAACTCGAATGGCCAGACTTGACGGTGCGGGACAACATGGGTGCCTGCCTAGCTGCTGAAAGAGCCTGCTAAGGTCTTCACAGGTAGGAAAGGACTCGGAGCAAGGTGTTCGGTTCGGAAAGCTTTAGTGGTCGGTATCAAGGCATGTGAAATCTGACCCATAGAGCAGGGATGACAGAGTATATATCACGATACATAGAGTGCCTTTCGATACATGGGGTCATAATTAGCCCCCTGCGCACCGACCAGTATCGTATGTTGTGTGAATAAGACGAAGATTATGGGCAGGTAAGGAAGTGTAATCAGGACTGTTGCGTCAGACTGAGGCGCTTAGCTTGAGAAAGCTGATCAATTTGGTGAGTACTTTAACACAGAATGTCATGTATCAGATCAGCTAGGACTATGAGATCAGCTAGGACTGTGTATGCGTGCAAGACCTCATATGGAGATGCCTTGACTTTGAAAGTTACAGAATGCTACGGCTTGATGTCGCAAGCGTGAAGAATATAGATACGACATGAGTACTGCGCTGAGTCTGTGGTCCGCAATGTGAGTATTTGTGCCCAGCTTCTATATTTTATACTGCCTCATGGATCGACAGATCGACCATCTCTTTGTGTTCCGACTGCATCACCTCTATAGAGGTTTCGGTAGTCATGCTGGTTGTGTCCGGATGTGCCGCGAATCGAAGGGTGTCTACACGCGTGCTCCGGGACGGTTTTCCATTGTTCTTATCACAGGGCTCCGTTGTGTCTCCCGGATTGTATACAAGCCCGAATCGAACAGTTATGAGAGCTTGAGAGATACCCTATGGCGTGGCATATTCTTTCAATACTGGTTAACGGATGCAAAACTCCAGAGACTTACGAAGAAGATCGGGAGGATGCAGGCAATCACATAGCCAATGTTAAGATCCGTCTTGTGATTATATTAGCAGAGCAGTTCGCACGTACAAGAGGAATGATAGCTCACAGTTATACGTCCATGTGTGGGTGCAGTAGACGAGATTTCGTAGAGTAGCAGACCAACCCATGTGACCAGCGCAGACTCGATGATGGCCTCCATTAGCAAGTTGTATGGAAAAGAAGAGACGATGGTGCGCTTTGCTTGATTTGAGGCGTGCCTAGGACATTTACACAATGAGGGCTCATTTCACTATAAAGGACAAGACTGACAACTCACAGGATTTTCCCAATAATGGCAGTCGTCATAATGGTGTTGGTCGCGAATGTACACCAAGCCCATGCTACGTTGATCTTAAAAGCTATGATCTCCAAGCGACCATTGTATAGTGCGGCGTTGCGGTAAAATGAAAAGTTCTGAAAATCTCCAGTAAGACCCACCACTGTATCTATGTCAGCTACTATTTTGCGGCAGGCTGGTGATCGAGCGTACTCACAGGCATTGATAACGACAATGATAGGAGGGAGATACAGCGCCCATCGTGGTTGACCGTACAGAACATAGAGTCTCCAAGCAAGTAAACCATCAAATATAAAGGCCTATGCAGTCATCATTAGCCGCGGTCCGTATACACAGCGGCGGATCCACTCACGGCCACGGTGGTAGTCGCTCTGAAGGAAAGAATGGTAAAGCGCAGTCGATAAATGCATAAGTCACAGCTAAACTTACGCTGTGGCAAATAGAAGCGGGACGGTAAACCGACCCTCCTCGTCATCCGCTGGCATCGTACGTCTTGCTCTTACAAGAGTAATGGCGCGGCAGATGTAATGAATGAGAAGGACTACGAACCTACATGATTATCAGCGTGCAGCGTGAGCAGATATAAGAATATAGTACACCCACAGTACGATGGTGACAATCTTCAAACGACTATGACCCTTCTCCTCACGTCTGCGTATCGACCATAGTGCGAGAATAAATAAGATGACATATGCTCCTGTAAGATTCGTTCAGCAAAACTCATGTCTGGTGACCTAGTAACGAGACTGAGGACACTCACCGTATAGCGCGCTCAAGGAGGAAAAGATCACAGCCGTTATTGAGAGCACCCCGAACTGAGCCTCGAAAGGAGTTTGCGTGGAATTCATACTTGAAGACGATGCTCTCTAGAGATCATACAGCTGCGAATCGTTTTTATATCCTGAGGGATCTTCCTGTTCCGAGGAACTCGGACACCCACTACTCTGTTGAATGAGGGGTAACGGATGGGACGAAAAATGGAGAATCAGCTCTATATCAGCTATGGGCCTATATCAAGAGACAGACGATAGATAGACAGATGAGAACAGCCAATCGCACTCTTCTTTCTGAGCGACAAGGTGGTGCTGTGCTCAGGTCACGGCAGCGACCCATGAGGGTTGGGTAACGTAACTCGCCACCAATTTTGCGATCTCTCGAGCAGCGATAGATCTTGGCCTGCCTGAAACCAAGTAAGCCTGTCGGAGGATGTCTTCGATGTATTGAAGGCGCTCTGGAGGGATCTAGAAGTCGACAGCTGCAACGAAACCGAGACAACCGCGCTGGGTTCGTATCAAAGAAGCCTATCCACTGTGAGAATATGTCTCTAAACAAAGTCGCTGGGACAACAAAGGATACATTGACCTGGGAAGAAGCTGTTTGATCAATGAACCATGGGAATGTCCGTTTAATGCGCTCTTACGAAGATCTATAACTTAACTAGTTACAGTGAAGCCATAATACAAGCCCACATTCAACAATTTGGCAAGTGTCAATGTGCAGGCCGTCACTTGGTGAGCCCATACGCTGCCTTATGCATTCGGCTCGTTCAGTCTAGGCTCAGGAAATGAGAAACAAAATTCAGTGACTCATATAAGATATACGAACGCACCTAGTGCAGGACTAAAGGACCTGGCATCTGCATTAAACAATGCACACATCTTGCGGGACTACCGGTGAAGGCTCTTCAGTTCTGAACTTGATCTATCGTATCATACTGGTGGCCACGAAGAGGCTTAAGTCAGACTCCGCCACGGATGTACACGGTGAAGCGCCGAAAGCGGATCGCGAAAATCGGCCTCGCACGTACGTCTCCTTGGCGGTAGCTTATAAGCAAGATCGTGCTCACCGGGGACATTAAGATCCTAAAAAGCATAGTATTGAGTGGATATATACGCGACTATACAACATGTGCATACGGAAATGAATGAGAATAAAAGTACAATGCCATAATAAGTGGGATGAGAGCCTAAGATGCAGGTGTACAGTGAAAATAGTCGAGTCCATGAAGCCAGGTATTGACAACCCTACCAAAGAATTAAATAGCCATCGACCAGAAAAACCAGCAGCGGGTCTACACTGTACAATATAGCAGAGAAAAAACAAACAATGATCACGGGCGTCCAGGTAGAGATGACCTTCGAGAAGACGTGGAATCTCGCCTCTGAAGGTTTTCGACCTCCCAAGGTGCAGGATCGTGTTGCACATCATCAAGATTCTTATCGAGGCGTGCATCCTTGAGCCGCTCGCGGTCTGTCATGCCCATGCGAACACGACAACGGACAAGCCGCAGCTTTGTCCGCTTGATCCCTAAGAAAACAAGAGATGAGCGAAAAAAGCCATCTCAGTTACACAAAACGTACATGTTGCGATAGTGGTGCGGTCTTCTTCCATGAAAGGGTTGTCTGTTTGCAGCAGGTCGTCCTGCAGCGCATAAAGACACCAGAGGGATTCCTCGTAGAGCTTCTCGCACTCGTCAGGACTACTGGCTTGGTCTAGTAATTCTTTTCGTGCAGCGGTACGGCTCTGCATTTCATTCAATATCCGGCATGTATCAATAGAGGAGGAGAACACATACAAGTGTCAAGGCACGATCATAGACAAGTTGATCAAGGAAAGTAGGGGGACCAGAGTATTGTGCTGGTAGCCATGTCTTCACAAGAGCCGCTCGATCATGGCATTTGATGAACTGATCCTTGAACCACGTCAAAGCTGCACAGCGATGTTAAAATCACTGGTTATCTCAGTAAGTTAGTACTCACCTTCATCAAAACCTTCGCTGACCTCATACTCTCCATCGGGGTCGCGCATCTGCATATGCTCATGATGATTACGAAGCTTGTCGATACCTTTCTGGGCAAACGACATCAGGAGCATATATAGCGCGACGCAAGTAACTGCGTTATATTCGGCTTGGATATCAGCGTTCCTGCGACGCACGGCTTGCCGTTCTGTTTCGTTCTCCCGGCGCTCGAACTTGCTTGGGTCGGGAAGCGGTTCTGCAGTAGTGATAGATAAGCGAACGAGGTCAGACACACGTATAGGTGAGCTTACTCTGCGGTATGGCTTTCACAAATTCATACATCTCATCAGCCCAATGTCCTAGAACATCTGTTTTCTGAGCTAGCTCCTCCAATCCCTCCAATAACTGATCCTCCAGTGGGTCTCTGATACCATCGACGTCAAGCCCAAGGCCGTTACGGGAAGTGATGATTTGCTGGCGGCGCGGAGACGACGACATATATTCACGGTAATTAGGAGATGTTCGTGCGGAAGGCATAGTCCCAAACAATTTCTTCGAGGCGAGATTGAGAGCTCGAGTCAATGGGTTCGAGCCGGTGCGTGAACCGGCGCTCGACGGTGAGCCGGCAAGAGGTGGGGCATTTGGATTTGGAGGGGGCGGAAAGCTAATGGGCATAGGTCCTTCTGTTTTCTCATACGTGGGGAAACCCGTCAGAACAGGCCGCTCTGAGGGAGAAGCGGCGGTTCTCCGTTCTGCGAGGGGCCGTTTTCGATTAGCATGTATCTCTGTGCAAGCGTCAGCGCTCAGAACTGCCTACAGGAAAACTGGCATACCATCTACAGCCTTGTGAAATTCTACCGCCTGCCCTTCATCAACCAGGACATACTCTCGCCTTAACAAACCATCTTCCTCAGTCTCACCAGGGATGTCCTCTTGAGCTGAGGTTTTGGGCAACGGCCTTGGACTGACTGTTGGGGATTCTGATACGACACGTGGGCTATGCGGAGATGTGCTGTACATCCGAACGTTAGCCGCGGAACATACATTGGAGATCGACAATCTACCTTTCTAAAGCTGTGCTGTCTCTCCGTCGGAAATTGAACTTGCTCGGTGGAATAATGGCTTTTGGATCTAGTACCTCAGGAGGTATAACGCGGTGATGGTCTGGGATAGAGGAGTAGCCTGCGTTCGATGTGTCATCCTCCTCTGTGGGAGGAGGAGGGGCATCACGTACAGGACGCGGAAATTTGGAATTTTCCATCGCTGTACTCGTGAAGAACTGCTCAAATGTGAATCGCTCGGCAGGCAATCGTTTCAAAAGACCACGGATGAGCTTCTTGATGTCTTCAGCGACGACAGCCACTTCCTCTCCATTTGCCTGTGCGCGGGCAAGAGCTCGAGGATCTTCGTCCGGGAACTTGATGCCTTTCGAGTTGTTGATCTTCTTGCTGAGTTCAATGTGATTCTGGGCACGAAAGGGCGGTATGCCTACGGCCATCTCGTACAAGACGGCACCAACAGACCATAAATCGGCCGTCTCATTGTACTTCTCACCACTGAGGATCTCTGGTGCCATATACAAACTATGAACTATGAGACAAGGCGAGGTGATGACTCATCCATAATCACTTACGGAGAACCACACAACGTTTCTGCCATCATAGCCGGCGACAAAGAGCGCGCGAAGCCGAAGTCCGCAACCTTCAGTATCGGAACGCCGAGTGGGTGGCCCATGTCCAAATCCGATTGTGATGCAGGATTGAGCAAGAGATTCTGAAGGAAGTTGTCAGTCTGACTAACTGTACTATAAACTCCGACCTACCTGAGGCTTAATATCTCTATGCAGCAGGTTCCTTTTCCGCAAGAACTTCAGGGCCCGTGCTACAGAATGACATGAGACAGTACGTGGAGGTTGAGTGATGCATTGCACATACCTAGCTGTCGTAAGAAGCTACGCACAACAATCTCGTTCAGTCCGCCCGTCTGTGGGTGGGGATAGTATGTGAGTGCTGCGCCTGGCGAAGGAACGTATTCCAATCCTTCCACGCGGCCACGCTTCTTGATGTAAGCTGAGAGGTCTCCACCAGCGCAGAACTCAATGATGAGATAAATATTGCGTTCCCCGTACTAAGAGAGAGGGGTCAGATGTATCTGCGTTCGTGTCAATGACCAATCACATACCACGAGGTCAAGTAACCGTGTGATATGACGATGGGACAATGCTTTGAGGATGTCTATTTCGCCTCGGAGGTTCTCGAACAGCTTCTGGCTCAGACTACCGCGATAGACTGTCTTGATTGCTACTGGGATATGCGTTTCCTACGGAAGATATGATCGTCGATACACAGAGACGATCTCTATGACGGAACTTGTACGCACCTCATGATATCCCCGATAGACTGTTGCGAAACTGCCCTTTCCTAAGTCACTGACAATCACATAAGGTCTGACTTCATCGTCTTCAACTCTGCGATGTATAGGTCTTTCAGTGTTAGAGCTTGGCGTTCGTTTCGCAGGTTGAGCCGCTGCAGACGACGGCATATCAGGATAAGTTGCCACTAATCCGAGAGCAGTGTAACTTCGAATGTGATGGGTGTGTTGGTGAGAGTTGTATCAATCAAAGGTAAAGTAATATATGCACAAGCAACGCGGTCTGCAGGGGTTGAATTCCAGCCTCGTCTGGCATCGAGGGGAACGACGTCGAGCAGAGCGGTGTCAAGTGCAATGACTGAGAGAGCCAATTTCGCAAGATTTCGTTATTCAAGGAATTCCGTTAAGTCTTAATCAGTACTGCTTATGTCATTGTGCCATTGAGTCACAGTCATGTGCTTTGTGACACCAGTGTAGTCGAAACTGGACTCAGAAGTAGAACTACACAGGATCCCAAAGAATATCAGTCAGGGTGACTCCAAGCTCTCGAGCTAAGCTAAGGGCTTCCTCAAAACCTATCCCACATTTCAGCGCAGGCGACGTGTCCAGTCTTTCTCGAGGAGACGTCTGATACAGTAGGTGTGCAGATACTAACTCCATGACCTATTCATGGCGGAGTGAGCGATTGACAGAAATATCTTAGAGCATGCTTCAGACCTGCGCAAAAACCGCGATTTTGGAGATCTCCATTTCGGTATATTCGCCGGGTATGCTATACTCAGGGGCCGCTGGGCGGACGTCTGCATCGTTCTCTTCGAGCAGCACCCCTAGTATAGCGATCATACGATCCAATGGGAACGACGTAGGGCCTAACAGCCTCTGCGGTATCTATACCATATCTGAGCCAGAGCGCCGAAGATGAAGAACCGCCACCCACCTTGACAGCAGTGCTCTTTGCGGTCGTTTTCCTAGGGCTTCCTCCTTTCCGTTTTCTTTTTCGCTCATCGCGGCCACGCCCAAACATCCTCATATCGGTTTTAGCCGGATTATTACTTGCAATGTAGGAAGCTATCAGGATAAACTTCGCCATGCGCGGCAGACCCTTCAGTGTCCGGTGCGTGTCCTGGTCTTGGGGCATATTCACTGGGATAGATGTAAGCTGCCTAGGGGGTAGAGAGAGAAGATCCGGCGGGGGAACGTTCGCTTGAGCCCATGAATGCGCTGATGTGAGGCGGGGGTACAAAGCTTCCATGGCTGCCGTCATGGATTGAGTGAAAAGCCGCGTTAGTCGTATCCGTATATCTTCAGTGGGAGGCTGCAGCGCAAGGACAACTTGCGAGTTATTATTTTCATCGCTATCCTCTCCGTGGTCCCCCTTCAGTCTCACCATATCTTCTCTTTGTCTACACTCTCGGCTATGATGATCATCGAGGATAGGACGTACAAATCCGGGCCATCTTGCTGCCGCAATGTACGCGAGCTCGTCGGGATCCGTCGTGAACGGTGAGCACACACTATAAAGGGTGGATAAGAAGTGGACATAAAGCGGCTGAAGTGCACGATGATACGTGTCTGTATCGCTTAGTTCAGTCTCGTTCGAGCCCAAGGACGAAGTGAACAGGGACGCCAGTCGATTAATGGTAGCTGCAGTTGTTCGCATGTTAGAATTGCGACGGACCGAGAATAAGGGCCGACCTTGTTTCGAAAAAGGTTCCACCTCCATGAAGTATGGATCAGGGGCTGCACCAAGGGACGGCTTGATCTCTTCCCAGCTCACATCCGAAATGAAAAGAGTGGTCACATCTGTGCGGGACTGTCCAGGCTCATGCAATGTAGCGTCAGTGAAACTGAAAACTGCTCACCAATTCTGCAAGACGCGCCAATGGTACCAACAACTCTGGCATTGATTCTTTCAAGCGTGCGACGCGTTCTATCATAATGATAAGTCGCGGCTCCTCGCCTTGTAATCCATTTTCTCTGCTTTTGTCTCTGCTGTCCGCGTGCGAGGGGATTGCCAGAGATGATTGTACGGCCCGCAGGCCATGCAAAAATGAGTCTAGGTTTTCGTTGAACCTGTGTCCTTGCGTGCTAGACGAGTGGCCCCAGTTCGCGCAACCTTCTTCCCATTCCGGCGTGAATTCGGCGAGTTCGTTCAGGACGGTGTCATACAGCAGCCTGCTATTGAAGGATATTATTGCGTCAATAGATGCATAGCGTATCTTTCCGTTGGAAGAATCCCGAACCCGGGCGAGTGCAGAGCGCAGAGCAGGGGCCAAGAGGTGAGGGGTTATCGGGTCGTGTATGTATATGAACGGCGGCGGAAATGCCGTAATCAACGATGTCAGTCGAAAGACGGTGTCTTCGTACCCAATTTCCATCCCCAGAGGCGGTTGCTATTAGAGCGAGATGATAGTCTTGTTCGTATGCAGCGTAGAATGAAGACTCAGTGAGAGCATGGCCAGATAGGTTTACTCACTGTCACGCTGCATGATGTCACTGCTTGTCACTTCGCGCAGGTCAGGATGGGCGACCATGCTACACCACCTCCTCGTTCATGCTGCGAAGCTGCAACGCATTCAAGAACTTACTCAAGACACCAAGATTTCTGGCATATAGCCCAGAGAAGACAGCGTTTGGTTCCAACCTACTCAGAACCCAGCAATCGCACAACCTTTCTATTCTCCGTTCGAATATTTTCACTCGCGTCGAAATGAGCACTCTTGCAAAATACATGGAGGAACAGAAGGATAAATACATGGAGGCGGTTAGAAGTAATCAGGGAAGCAAATGGACTGTGGCCATGGGCAACGAGGCCGGAGGTCAGCCAATTTGAATGAGGTATTTTGCTAAAGTTGACCGCTTTGACGTCAGATCTCGACTCACTTGCCAGTGCAACAGCCTTTGCATGGTACAGAAGTGCTGTAGAAAATATACCAACAGTATCCCTATGTCAGACGCCTCGCTCAGAACTTCGACTGCGAGCGGAAAATCTGCACGCCTTGGAGCTCGCAGGCTTTGACCCTTCAAACCCATCCATCCTCTGTATCGACGAACTTCCGATTACATCCCCGTTTCCATCGACCAGCTTTGCATTGGTGGATCATAACCACCTGCTTCCTCGCTTCTCGCACGATAACCCTGAAGCAAGAGTAGTGGCAGTCATAGATCATCATGAGGACGAAGGCTTTCACAGGGAGACGGCAGAGCCTCGCATTGTCACAGTTCCTGCCGGAAGTGCAAGCTCATTGGTAGCTCAATTCCTGCAATCTCGCTGTGGCGATCAGCTTCCCTCGGAGTTGGCAATGTTGCTACTGTGTGGCGTCCTCATCGACACGGATGGCCTGAAGCCAAGAGGGAAAGCCGAAGAAGTAGATCGCGCTGCTGCCGCGTATCTGGTATCGCGTTGCGAGTTGGCCACCGCTTCACTGGGGCACACCGACCTCCATCAAATCCCCGAAGTCAAGTCGCTCACTTCTACACTATCGGCGAAGAAGAGCGACGTATCACAACTGAACACGATTGACCTCCTACGACGTGATTATAAGGAGTACTCTATGACTCCGGCTACTGCGCAAGACCTTACCATCCTCGTGGGACTGGCCACCATTCCTATCGGGTTGAAGTCCTGGTTTAAACGGGATGGTGACTTCTGGAGTTCCACTGAACAGTTTATGGATGACCGTGGGCTGGCTGTCCTGGGGATTCTAACCTCCTTCCGCGATGAGGCATCGGCGGAGAAAGGCAAGCATCGCCGTGAACAACTATACCTGGTCCGCGAGGGGTTGGTCGAAGGGCTCGGGGAGCACTTGTTTCACGGCCTCAAACACGCCAAGGTGTTGGACTTGAAGAAGAGACATCTGAGGGATGATTACGGCACTACAAAACACAACGTACCCACGAGTCTACAGTTCAAAGTATGGGAGCAAGGTAATGTGCAGGCCACCCGTAAAGTGACCGCGCCTTTAGTAAAATCTATCATTGAGAGCAAGGCGGACGCAACCACTTAGCATCTATGAATATCACTTGCCAAGGACAATCTCACCATACGTCCCACTCATTGAGCGACAGTGCCGCATCGCCGACTCTGATTGGCTTGGACATCATGGAAACACCTCGAAATTAGACGAAAATGCGTCAATTGAGAGCATAGTGTGATATGCAATAATTGTAACGTGGGCGAACGTATTATGTCTGTTCTTTGACCACAACCTTCTTCCGCTCTGCTTTTGGCTTTGCCTCCCCGGCACGCGTGTGTTTTCGCCTCCTCTCTTCCTTGACGCGCCTTGCGTCCAACATAGTCCGTTTGAGCTGCGCTGCCTTATGTACAGGTTTCGGTACATGCCGGGTGCTACATACCGGCTTTATGTGAGTACGAAGAGCGAAGGCAGATAGAGTGATCACGTACCGCGAGATCTTTCCAACTTGGGGATCGAACTTCCATCGCTCCTTAAGACTATCGCGGTATTCCATAGCAGCGCGCTCGCGGGTATCAATGATTCCAAGCTTCTCTGAAGCTTTGGCTTTCCACATGCGGAGATTTCCATCGTCTGAGCCACTTAGCACAAATCGCGCGTCAGCTGTGAAAATGGTAGACGTTATCCTACAGATAAAGAGTAAGTGCGTGCGCCAGATGATAAGTCATTGGTACGTACCGCTGCATGCGCTTCGTATGGTACACCTCGGGTTGCGTTCCAACTCTTTCCTTCCAGATGCGGACTGTACGGTCCCAACCCCCACTTACGAATTCAAGACCAGTAGGACTCCAATCGCACGACGTCACTGCTGCAACATGTCCCTTGTATATGTGCGTTGGTTCGGTGAGTGAACGAACATCGAACGTATACAGGTTATGGTCTTCAGACGCCAGGAGCACCGAAGTAGGGAATGTGGGCGACCAAGCGAGAGCGTTACTTCGCATCTGCAAGATGCCTTGAGTGCTCCACTACATAAGAACAACGTCATGGCTTACCTGCATGACTACCCGCCGCTCAGCCTTCCCGGTTCTGATGTCGTATAGTGTGAATGTTCGATCTGAACCTATACTGGCTAGCACAGATGATTCGGACAGATTGAATCTCACTGCAGATATTGTTTCTGTGGATGTCGGGAAGGTGAGATTTGAGATAGGAGCACTCCTACAGGAGATTTAATTAAAAATGTTGACGGTGTCATGGATATCACAACATACTTATTCTCATCCCAGACTTGCACGATAGATGACGCAGTCGCAAACAGGGCATCGGAACGGTGATGATCAATAGAGCTAGAAGCAGGTTGAGCAATAGGTATAATGCAGCCTACGGAATATTTCTCACTTGAAGGCGGTTTTCCCAGGGAAAATGCTCAGCGGTTTTCGGGCCTGAAAACGAGAACTGAGTTGATACGTGGACGTAGCTTTCAGCACCCGCACCTCTGAAGGACCAGCTCCATTCTCGTCAAGACCCGTCTCTCTTGTGTCCCATAACTTAATATTGCGATCCACACCACAGCTCAGGAGCCGTGTCTCATCCGCGAAGCACACGCCAGAAACCTTCCCCTTATGGGCGGCTTCGACGTGAAGTAGTTTTGTCCTTTGAGCAACGTCGTGTACAATAAGGCCTGAGATAAAACCAATTTATGGTAAGAAGAGAGACTTATGTGACCACTGAAATCCACGCACGTACCTCCATCCCAGCTACCACTCGCAACGGCGGTCAAAGAGTCCGGCCTTCTTGACATGGTCTCAACCGCATCGATATGGCCTTCCAACGCCGCAACAAATGGCTTTGCAAATATACGGTCTATCTTGACAGCGTTCAGTGCTCGAGTGCGTTCTCGAGCCTTTGCAAAAGGATGCATAAGGGGGTCAAGATTCCTTGAGGTAGGAGTTGGGTCTCCTGGCCGTAACGGCAAATGAGTAGCAGGCGCATGCTGAAGGACGTTGATTTTCTTTCGCAGAAAGCTTTTAGTCTCTCTCTTCCGAAGTGTACTGACACGACATACCACCATTTTCCGGATTCTACGGCACAGAATTCAGTGCGTATAAAGGAAGTGGTTTATTGGCACCATTGCATCTGAAAATAACCGCACGTGGAGGCCACGTGCGTTCAAGTGATCGGACGCACAACAGCTACATGAACAAGCAACCCAAGCATCACTGGTTTCAATCCATCGTAAACCCTCTTGTTCTGAACCACCTCCGACAACAATCTCTCCTTTCTCCACAAATAAATCCAGTCGCCAACAGACACCCTATATATTCTGCAATGTCAGACTCAGAAGGGGACTTTTCCGACGAGCTTCTCGAGCTGGCAGGTGCTTCAGAGAAGAAACGCAGAAAACGCCAGTCACAAGGCAAACCCATGAAACGAAGGCGAGCCTCGTAAGTCCTGTTTGCCTGCGATATTTAGCCTATTGTGTCAATTCCAAAATCCTTAGAGGCGACTTGTCCGATTCTGATTCGGATAATGGCCAATCTGACAAGGATGAAGAGGCTGAAAACCCATATCCTCTGGAAGGCAAATATATTGATGAAGAGGACCGTGAAAGGTACGACGCATTACGCGGCATACCCTATGATACGGTCTAGAACCGTCTATCCCGTCAGACTCTTGTCATTGCCCGAGGTAGAACGCGAGGATGTTTTGGCCCAGAGGCAGGAAGAGTTGCAGCGAATACAAGACAAACGTAATCTGGACCAAATGTTCAAGAATAGAACCGGAGGTGATGGCTCTGTATCCAAGGCTGCCAAGAGTGAGTTTACATATCACTCTCCCTCGCCGTAATTTACGACGTTGCATAACCAGGGCAACACGCGCAGCGCGGGGCCACGAAGGAGAAATCGCGTAAGCTCGACGAGCTCAAGGCTAGAAGGAAGGCGAAAGGGGAGAAGAAACGCGTACGGACCATCTCCCTATAATACTGACATCCCGTCTGACGAGAGTAGTCGAGGGCCGATTCACCCAGACGAGACCGCTCTTCTTCCCCAATGGACATGGAAATGTCAGATGAAGAGGAAGAGGACGGGCAGATCAACAAGTTCGATGAAGAAGATGAGAGGGAAAACCGCCTGCTTGGCAAGACCAAAGTAGATGATGGGCCCATAACTGTCGAGGACTTGATGAAGGTTCGGCTTACCCGAGATACGATTGCTCGTAATTGGGGTAAACCTTGGTTTGAGGATCTGATACAGGGTGGGCGCACAAATATTCGATGACGTCTACGTCTGCTTTGACTGACGCGTCACAGGTGCTTGGGTGCGATATAGCTGTGGTTTCGACAAGGAGCGTCAAACCCCGATATACAGGATTTGCGAGATCGTCCGTGCGTATGCGTAGAGTGGTGGTTTCGTTTCTCTGAGACTCATAGCCTTATAGGGCTCCTCCCCAAGACCGTCAAAGAGTACAGCATTAACAATCGTACCGCTGACCAGGAGTTCCTCCTTCGGTATGCCGACCAAGAGAAAGCTTGGCCCATGGACAAGGTCTCTAACGCTCCTTTTGCCGAGGTAATCGCGGTGTCGTGAGGAAATACGGCTTCCACTAATCTCATGAACGCAGAAAGAGTTCCAGAAGCTCAAAAGCGCTATTGAGCTGGCGGAACTAACTCTGCCGACTAAGCAGGAACTTGAAGCCAAGGCTAAGCAAATAGATGACAGAGTCAACTCGTCATTGACCGAGGTAAGACAGGGAAAGAGTGATCATTTCTATGTTATGAAACCTCTCTGTAGGCGGATATCACTGCCATGCTTGCCAGGAAACGGAACGAGTCAGCTGGTCGCAGCGCCGCAGCCTTAACTCTCGAGAAGTCGCGCCTAAATCAAGCTCGTACATTAGCTCTACGAAGAAAGGACTACGCTGAGGTGGCGGAACTTGACGAGAAGCTAGCCAAACTAGGTGGCACTGGCAATCTCTCCAAACCACAGTCTCCAGCACCAACGGATAAAGACGTCGCGGCTCAGCGAGAACATAGGGCGAAAGTAGAAGCTATGCGCAAGGCTGAGCAAGCCGAGCTTGAACGTCGGCGTCAGGCACGCAAGGAACGCTTGTTAGCTCTCGAGGTGGAAGGATTAGCTTCAACACCACTCAGCAGACTTAAAAGCTCCGCACTTTTAGATTCTAGGTTAGTACTCAGTCTGCTTTTCTCGCTAGCTTTTTTTTAATACTTCATTGTTGATATTAACCTCATGTGCGCGGCATCATTTTCTACCACTGTCGATAGGCAAGGAACTCCGGAAAAACCTGTTACCGATGGCTCTGGATCACCGGCTCCGACTCCAGATAACTCTAACGACGACTTTGAGACCTCTGTCCTGGATAATGTCGAAATCGATCTCGGCGATTTCTAGTTACTTGAACACTGACAATAGCTCAAACATCTCTACATTCCGGCTTGCATTTACTGTGTATACTCGTGTAGAATAAATTCGCTAATGCTAAGGGTTTGGACCCACATCGGATTTTCGAAAAAAGACAAACCGGATGATGAGACAGCTGCTTTGCGCGCACCATCGGCTACTTGACTCGCACGTTTTTGGATCCTGATCATAGTCACCATAGCATATCATGTCAGGGCCTTCACCAACCGCACCACAAACATACCTTAATCTCGTCGCGACTGTCGACAACTTTCGTATTGGTCATCCTACAGCTCCGCAGGATTTAGCCCAGACAGAATATTTGGTGCCATGGGCACTTTCGCCTGGGCTGTCATCCCCGATAATTGGCCTGCTGCGACCTCCTATCGTCGCACAGCTCCGGGCTGAAAACGATGCTACGCCTCACATTCATGCTAAATCTTGGCATTTTACAATGACCACGACAGGCAGAGAACAAGTCAGTTTTGCCCCATGGGTAGACACGCCCACCAAGCGCACCGAGGTGATGCGCAAACTCTGTGAGAAGTGGAGAGACGAAGGACTGTGGTCGAACATTATAGGGCCCGGGAAATGGCGAGGAGAGTCGTACCCCGTGTATCGTCGTCCGTTCGGGAAGAACGATGCACCTGTCGAGGAGACGGATAACGACTCGACCAATTACGTGTTCCGGATGGAACGTGCTGCATGTGCACTGTTTGGGACCGTCACGTATGGTGTACACATGTCGGTGTATGTATACGATCCACGAGTTGGCTACAGCATCTGGGTCCCTAAACGAGCAAGAACGAAACAAACTTGGCCGGGCTATCTCGATAATTCAGTCGCGGGTGGGATACCCGCTGGCCTCAGTCCATTTGAATCTCTGGTTAAGGAAGCCATGGAGGAGGCAAGCATTGACGAAGATATCGTTCGGAATTACGCCAAAGGGGTAGGCAGCATCAGCTATTTCTTCAGGTATGTATTTTGTTTTCCCAGCCTTACGAGTCTCATGAACGCCACATCAGTACAAATGACGGATGGTTGCAGCCCGAAGTAGAGTATGTAGCCTACGCCGCCTGAGCCTGAATGATGGCAGTCTGACGACGTGCTAGATATTTGTATGATCTATGCGTCCCATCGGAACATGCGAGCGACGCACGCTACCAACCGAAACCCCTCGATGGCGAAGTAGAGTCGTTTGAGGTACGTTGTCGTGTCGATATGCAGACCACCTGCTTCACTGACACTATCACCAGCTTCTACCGCTCGAAGCTGTTAAAAGCAGGATGCGCGCGGGACTTTTCAAGCCTAATTGTGCTGCTGGTACGTCATATTCGTGCAATAATGGTAAACTTCGTTGGGTCTGACTTTATTCGCCGATCAGCCCTCATTGACTTCATGATTCGGCATGGGGAAATCACGCCTGACAATGAACCGGATTTCATGGAGATCATCACTCGGTTGCATGGTAGATTCAACTATGATCAATGGTCGCGTAGCACATCCGGTATTCGTACCGCTAGCTAAACCCCTAGGAAAGATGACTTTCGATGAGAACAACGGTTTTCAATAAAGCTTTACATATTCTTCTTCAATTCCTTTGCTTGGAAACTAGGCGGAAGCTCTTCATTAATCCCAAACTCCACCCGCAACACCGTCGAATTGAATTCTGCCATGGTCAAGCCCATTGGATGGAGAATACGTGGTTGCCATCCATCGGGAATCCTTTCCTCCAGAAGGAACGGACGCATGTCCTTCTTTCGCCCGCCAAGGATTGTAAGAAGGGTAGAGGAGCTAATCATTTATTGGTTTTGTGTTAGAACGACACCCTCAATCACCTTCCAAAGCACCCACTTTGCACTACCAAAAATTTTGTGGAACGTTGACAGCGAGAACTGACCGTTCCTAGCTCTTGACTCCGTGCGCCGCTTACCGGAGATTCGTGCCAGATCAGCGGGAGTAAGGTCGCCGTTTGGTCCAGTGCCGCACTCCAACAATTCTTCGGTGAGGCGGATTGATGGCTTTCCTTGGTCTGGTGAGACAGCGACGTCTTCTCCTAGACGACATCGTGGTGTTATCATCGAGTCGCTCAGCCGCTATGTCATGTTACATACGGGTAAGGGAGGCATCATGCTCAATGCCACCGTGAACGTCTAAGTCGCTGAGGTCGAATTTATCCGTCCAATAGTTGCGAGAAAGCATTTGAGCGGCGAAGTTGGGAACGTAGAAGCAGAAGCTTGGCGCAAAATTATATGTCGTGCGAATTTTTGCATTCAATTCTTTAAAGGAGATGTCACGGCCGGAACGAGGTAGAATACCTGACGAGAGGAATCAGCTCGTGGTGCGCGGGGGTCAGAGATACGGAGGCTCGTCAAGAGGTCAATAAATGCTCGCACGACCCTCCCAGTACATCAGTGTTAAGACACATGGTTGTCACTCACCGTGATTTGCCATCGCATTCAGCGCCGGACACGAGCATCGGCTATCGCCCTCCTTAGGTGGTATATATGCAGGCCAGGACCCACTGAAACCTGGATGGCCAGCTGGCACGACTCTATCCGCAGGACGATTCGGCGCTACAAGATTGTAGACCGCGAGAGCAGCGTCCCAGCCGAAGACACCAAAGCTTGTCAACGCCGATACAGTGCAGGCAGACAAGCCGGCAAGGAGCCTGACCAGAACATTGACCGCGATAACCGTCATGGTGGTAAGAGAGAGAAAGAGCGGGATATGTACGCTGCACCCGGTCTAGAAGCCTTTTATGTGCCATCGGAGACTAGAGTATGTTGATGTTGGAAGGCAGTATGAATGGAAGTACTGACATCTAACATGGACGCTTCCCTATCGTGGAGTCCGCCAAGAGAGGCACGTGATCACACAATCGCGTGTCGTCACGCGTGACCACACGCGCCTCATCCAGGAACCTCCCACTCTGATGCACACTGCCATTGCAGGCCCTTCTTCCCCCCCTCGCATCCACTGCTCTGTGCTCAATTATGTCAACGGGTGACAGAGACATACAGCGATATTTTGCAACACCTGGTTACTGCTTCAAATCCTTCGTATGCGACTCTGAGATATCGTTTCAGAGTTGTTCAGGGCTGGGAGGTACAGGTGTATTGGAGGTTATGCCTATGACAGGAGTTTAACTGACCGGACCGCTGCGCAGGCCGCTATCATGGCCGATGCAATTCGGTTTCATATACGAGGTGCGACGCGCTCGTGGCCTTTATCGCTAGTTTGCACTTGATTGTTGTCTCCGTAGCTGACCACAGAGGGGCCTGATGACAGTTAATGTGGCACCTGTAACTCGATTGTTAGGCGGCTAGGGGCCCTTGGTTGCCTCTTTAAGACACAAGAGGGCGGGCAGCGACATACTCGTTGCATAGAAGCTTAACAAATTGCTAATACGCGAATGGATGCACATGCGAAGATCGGTGATCTGTTATCGACAATACTCACATATAACTTATGCACAACCGCTGTTGTCTGACGGACATAAAGATCAGTCGTTCAATAAGCAATATGGGCCATCCCAGGTGGCTGTTTCACAAGCTCGAGAGGCAAAGCTAAATTAATTACATGATAGCGAAGTCAGAGAAACTATGAATGCACATATAAGTAAGTGTTGCCTACTACAAACAGAGCCGTTGCTATCGAAGCAAAAACCAATAGGTTAGATGCGGATTAACCCTCTTTTCCAATTTCACTGTGAAAACATGCGGAAGGTGTCTCTGCCGTTCGCACTAAATGGAACCTCAGTGTTTAAACGATGTGTCCAAAAGTGTAATGCTTGCAAAATGAATGAACATACCGTCCACACGCGACCCAAGCTGACGACTCTCATCAGTGATGGCACTATATCCATAATGACGTTTACACTGGAAGTATTCAGAAAGGGAGTGCCATGATTTGTATGAGTCTCGGTGATGTCGTGCAAAGTATGCAGAAGCCGACTCCGTGATAACGCATCGGCGAAGGCAATCTGTTAATGAAAAGTTGAGAGCTGGCATACCGAGGGTGCGAGCGACAAGCAACCTACCACCTCTTTTGCGGGAATTTTCACAGCGAGCCTCTCCAGTTTATCGCAACGTTTGGCGATTAACCGCAGGCCCGTCACATCGACATCGCAACTCACTAAGCCAATGGCGGTGAGGGTTTTGCCATGCGCGCTGAGAAGCTCTTTGATCACAGAATTGGGCAAGAGAGTCTTGTCAGACAGTCGGAGCATTATGGACAACAGACGGCAGGACCACGTTCGCGTCTTGCGAATCATGTGCTTCCATATCTCAAAAGTTTCGTCGATAGGAGGTCCGGTTACGTGTGAGTGGAAGTTGACGTCGATCGTCAGGTGACGTAAATGAGAAAGCGGAAAGATGTTCTCAGGCAACGTTCTACTATCCTGTATGCGATTTAGGAGCTTTAACGCGGCATTGCAGTTAATTAAGACGCACCCATGCAGTGAATGACAGGCTTTCGAGAGCAGGTGTATGGACAAGGGATTGAAGTAGAGCGCCGTGCTCTATTTTGGGGCATGCAATAACGTGTAAACCTTGCAGGTGCGGGAGGTTGGACAGAACGGATGCTAGAATAGGTTCATTAAGCTCCTGGACGTTCTACGGGTACGCAGTGTTGGTGAAGGGAGCATATGCTAGGCAGAGCAGACTCACCACCAACATTAAGGAAGTCAAGGATGATTTTACTGACAGCGTCCATGCCGGAAGCATGTCTACAACGTTCCAAGAGGCACCGTCCAAAGCAATACTCTTCATGGTCTTCAGCTCCAATAAGAGCTTCCCTTGCTCAACTGTCAGCTGCGGGTTGAGCCTAACACTTTGCAACGAGCGACAATTCCGTAACGTGGTTATCAAGGGTGGCAACAGGTTGCTTGGTGTGCAGGTAAATGTTCTCAAGTTAACGGACCGCTGCAGTGTCTGAATCAAGCTGGACATGAACTTCGGATGTAGCTTGGTACCATGGTGAGCCATGGGCACGAGCCTGATATCTAGTTGCTGAGAGCATGAATGGAGGCTGAGTGGTTCATGAGGAGCATACATACCGATGTTATGCACATGTACCGCGAGGTGTGGGCGAAGGCTGACCGTATCGAAAGCAGTGATAACCTCAAATGACAAGTAGTTCAGGTCGCATGACAAACAACACGAGAGAGAACATTGTGCTTACTTTAGGATACCGCTTTCCATTTCCCAGATGGAAGAACAATGTACGGTAGAGTTGTGGTAAAACGGCAGCGAGAAAAGACCGGCTAACTTGCAGCACAGATACTAGATCATTGCCAGATAGGTGGGCAAAGATCAATTCCAGGCAATCGAAATTGAGGTTGTCCGCAGAGACCATTGCTATAAGTATTTAGTACATGAGGCTTACCATAACGCATAGTATCAGACGTACAGGAGATTTGGAAGGAGAGCAACGAGTTATTTATTGGACCAGCTACGTTGGTAGGCTAAATAGCGCCGTAAGCCTCCCTAGCCACTGGAAGATGCTAACAACGGCAATCGCAAAGAAAGAAACCTATGGCAGGCTTCGGATAACCAGAAAAATGCAGAGAGGCGGCCAGAACTACACGTAAGTAGTGCAGCTTGAAGAGACTGCACTACAATGAACCGGAAGTTGCCCATGGGAGAAAATAATTGTCAAATAAACCCCACAATCGACGGCGGTAGACAACGGTCCACGGACCCAGCCTTAGACGCCTGCAGAGCTGAATGCCTCATCCCTTCCGCCGTCGTTCTCTTTGCTCTTGTCGTCGTCTGCGATGCCCAGCTCGCTAGAGCCTCTCAGCTCACCATCACCATCACCTTCTCCCTCACCGCCTCCTCCGGATACTCGTGCATCAACCTCCAACAATAGTGGCGGGGGAGTAGGCCTCGACAGTGGCTCAGAACTCTCAGAACTCACTGAGGACGAACAAGACAACGTCAACAACAAGGCCGATCGCGAAGAGAACGAGCGACCGTCGCGCCGCGGCAGAAAACGCGGGGGAATAGTCCCTGCTCCTATGTGGGACTGGGCATACAAGAACAACAAGAAAGAGTGGAAATCCAAAATGGTTGAAGAGGAAGAAGAGGACGAACAGTCGAGACCTACTGAAGTCGGGGAGGAGGAAGACGAAGTTGACCAGCGTAGTCGCTCTCGGTCACGTATCAGTCCAATACCTGAGCGGCGTCCTAAGCGGAAGAGTAGCACCTCCATGCCGGTCGATGACGAGGTCGATGAGGAGGAAGTTGGGCATGTCTCCGACATCGACGACGAAGAAGCCTCTGCCGATGCAATCTCTGTGGCCCATCGTGCAGACGATACCTTGAATGACCCCGACTATGTTTCAGACGATGACGAGAGACCACGTCCCATCACCGACGATGCTCACGAGACGCTTGCCAGTGTCAGTCGTGGGGCTTCACCTGAAGCTACCGACGACGAGAATGCAGAAGAAGAGGACGCAGAACCCGAAGCGGGAGCGTATCCTCAGGAAGAGGACGACGGTACATACGGTAATCCTACAGTGGACTCCGAAGATGAGGGGGAGGATGGTGGTGACGAAGAGCTGCCATCTGCCCCAATGCTGGCAAACATTTCAACCCCTCTCGTCCCACCCACTGCTTCTGTTGTGGCCAATGCGGCGAAGATTCTGGATTCTACGTTAACTCTCATGGATGTCGACACTGCACCCGTGCCTGAGCAAGTCTCCCCCATACACGCCGCTGCGGCCGCTTCCTCGATTATGGCCGGTTCTACTGTCATAGACCCCCCATCTCCGTCCTCCTCCAATTCGTCTGTGGCCTCGCCCAATCAATCTCCAACTTCCTCCCGCTCACCGACGCCCGAACCTTTGTCGGATCGTGAGTCTGAAGTTAGACGCGGCTCTGCTAAGACGAGGGCTAAACCCAAAGGCGGCCGATCTGCGCGAACTAAATCGCGAAGGAAAGCCAAAGCTGAGGCTACTCTTGATCATGACGCGGACCAAGATCAGCAGTTCGGCGACGGCGAGGACCGCGACGGCGACAATGACGACCCAGGCGTTGACTCTCCGGAAATGGACGTAGAGCTGGAGTTGCAGCCCGCTCATCGCGCAGAAGCCTTGGATGTACTGGCCAATATTGAACTTAAGTATGCATTGCTGAGAGAGAGCATCTACGTTGACAAGATGGAGAACTTGGCCTGGGAAGAAGCTCTTGTTTCTGAGGGTACGTTTGCATATTGAGAGACATTATCAGCTATTGATCAACGCTATCTGGCTCCAGGAGTTCATCCCGAGATGTTGCATTTGCATGCGGAGTTATCCAAACGACGAGACAAGCGGCTTGAGTTGGCATCCCGCCGACGCGACTTTGAAGTTGCCAACGCGACTAAACGGCGGAAGCTGGATGAAGACGGTGTTTGGAGTTGGTGGAAGGTAAGATAATACGCGAACTCGAGCCGTTGACGTGTTGGATCTCACATGTGGCCGTCTATAGTTAAGACGAGACGAATTACAGACACAGATGATTTCCGAGACCAACAGGAAGCGACGGAAGTTGGATCGTGAAAGGCGTGCACTCGATCGCCCTCAACCAGGTATGCATATCGTTATAATCTTACAGCTGATGCTGACTCCAACCATCTTCCAGTCCGCCGTATACCTAGTCCTCCTCAAGATTTGCCTCCTGCGCCGTTTATCCGTGATATATTCAAATCCTCCTCGCTAGATGCGCCGGAATATAGGAAACATCAGCTTCCGGAGTCCGCTCTTGTATATCCTCAGCTCAGTGCGCTGTCTCCTCATGACATTGCGCAGGATTTGGACTTCCTGCTCGTTCATCGACGCAACTCAATGGGCTTCGATGCAGCACGTGTTGGTATGGTAGGATTCAATCCTATACTCGGTGGTCATCCTATTCCTGCGCCATTGGGATACGAACACTTTGGCATTGGCATTGGCGCGGGGCCATCTGACTCCTCTGGTCGGGTTTCACATATACCTTTCCAGCAACCTATTCCTCAGCAGGGCATCCCCGGCCACATGATACCAGGCTATCCAGCGCAGAGCGGTCCAAGCGCACCTCGTCTCACTCATCACCACTCTGCGCCTCCTGGCGCGCTGCCCAGCGCTCACACGCAAATGCTATTAGAGCATGACGGAATTCATCTCCATCGTCCAGGCTCTGGTTTGCCTCCAGACGTTCACATGATACACTACCCATCCAATATGCCTATGAACTTTATGCGACGCTCTATCTCTCCTGTCCCTGTGCAGGCCGTAGTGACTCCTGGCGGTATGTCACTTGGGGGAGTACCGCCTTCAGGAAAGACTGGCGGTCGTAATATTGCGCCCGTTATCCCTCAGTCTGTGAAAGATCACAAACGACATGGATCGGGTACAAGGCCACCTGACGGCGATGGTTTTGAACGAGAGAGAGAACGGGACCGGTTTCCGGATGTGTACAAGACCAGGGACAAAGACGATAGGGGCCGGGAGATGAGCAATGATCTCCATTTTGAGCGAGAGCGCGCCAGGGAACGAGATCGTGAACATGACATGGACCGAGCTGGATACTTACCTCATACAGGGCAAAGACCTCCACCTCATCCACACACTCCCGCGCATCTACATCCATCCAGCACCCAAGCTGGAGCTACTCATCCGCCGCATCACCACCATCACCACCATCACCATGTACACCACCATCACCATCCTACAAACGGATCCAATGGACCTGGACAAGGTCCTGGAGGACCGTCGGCGAATGTCACTTCTTTGCAGCCTTCCAATGGGCCGACATCAAGGAATGCCAGCCCTCATCCACACCGCGACATCGAGCGCCGTGGCCATTCTGGTGCACCAGTCGAACTGAATGAGCTCACCAAAAAACCAAGTTCCTCAGGCCCCACTCATCCATGGAAGAATAACGAATCATCAAATATCACGGGCGATATTCATGAAAGAAGTCGACTTACTGGCGCACCTTCAGGTCGTGAACGTGCTGTGCCACCTCCTAGCTACCCGTCATCTCCGCGCGGGCACGGAACATCTACTGCACCTGCTTCGAAAGCCCCATCTAGGAGAGGATCTTGGAGCGGAGCGGACGACTATGGGCCACTGCACCCTTCTGCGGCTGCCGCACACCTCAATTCCACACTTCAAAATCCTGTGCGAATTCCACAGACAATGATGAACTCAACCACGCATCAGCAGGTTTCACCCCTACTACCAAACCAGCGCAGCCCTGCAATGATTTCCCCTTCCAGACACAACCCTGTACGTCTCCCTCCCCTTAGCCCGTCTCTGGGTCCGAACTCTCGCTCGCCTCTCCGTATCTCTCAGCCGCTGCCCGGTGTTCCTGGTTCTTCAACAAAGCCAATTAGTCCGCAACTCCTTCGACGAACGCCACCTCCCCTTGGTCATTCCGAATCACCAGGAATCTCAGTGCATCCCCAAGTCGGAGGGCCACCATCGACACAGAAGGCGCATCCATCATCTCCGAGTATCTTCCCTGCCGCTCTTCCACATCCATCTTTAAATAACCCTCGATTATCCAACGTTGCCATCGGCGCAGAACATACTCTGCCACCACCGAAAGTTAATTCACTTCCAATTGATTGATCGGCTTGACTGAACTCTTTTACTGTCGCGCTTATGTTTGCTGGATTGTTGTACGCTCATGTTAGATCGCTGGTCTCCATCCTATAATGTATCTGGATAATTCGTATGCCCCATCTCGATTCTACTTGCCTGCACGTCTATGTTTGGCGAAGCCTTACTCCGGAACCGGAGTACACGAATGGTCTCAATCTGCGGGCGTAATCTCAAGTTCATTGAGTGACTTCTGCTGGGCGTATCAGGTAATAGATAAGATGATCTGAACCACATCAGTAGCATTCTCTTCTGAAGAGTACGAACCAGCAGCGCAATGGGTGCTCGATATGAGGATAAGAAGGAAGGTGTATGGTACATTGATGCACTTCACTCGGGCCCATCATGCGTCATTAAGGGCGGAAGGCACGCCCGCTAGAATGATAACCATCACTAATACAGTACAGTCAACTTCACGCCTGTTTGAGATCAGAGCGAATTTGCAACTCCGTGGCCAACGCCAAATGTGGTATGACACATATCCGCATAGATTAGCAGTCGAGAAATTTTTAGCATGAACTCAACATATGCTTCTTTGACTTTAAACCTCCTCTATCTCGCAAACATCTTGATATCGAGATGATACTACCCGTAAAAGTGTCGACGAACGTGAACACATCACCGCCAGCTGCTGATTATCCGACAGAGTTGGCTACCACTATTGAATCCTCGGTTTGATTGGGAAGTTGGCGTAGCCTTCCACATGTTTAATTTAATCGCAATCAGAATAAGAAGCTGCACCTTCTCCAAATTGCCAACTCTCCTCTAACCAGAGCGCACCCACTCTTACGAGCACATACACGGGTAAATATGCCGCCGTATCATTGATATTCGATTCAGACTCGGGTCGATTCATGGGAGGTATTAGCTAGCAGCGTGTTTTTTCTTCCTTATCATAGTAGTGCGAATACCATGGGGTTCCCTACTTGACCGCCATATGATACCCTTTGTCTTGGTGGATAATTTCTGGCTGCCCCTCCATCGCGATATGTATATAGGCCAGAGTATATGGCTACGTAAGCGTGAAATATCTATTAAAAATACAACAGAGACCAAAGTATGCCCGCAGTTTAGTCTGTCCATGAGTCTATACCGCCCACAACGGCCAGCGATGCACTACCGCGCGCGCAGTCTACTTCTATACAAGATGAACTCTAAAATTACAGCGTGTGGACATCACCATGATCTGAGCGCCTCATTCTGATTCGTGTGATTCAGCACGAGAACTCGCACGCCGACAATGCGAGTAAACTCACTGTCCACGATCTCGCTGGGGACGAGTTTCTTCCTTCGTAGCACTGTATCCCGCAAGAACAACGGCCCCGGTCGCTGCTACCGCTAACAGCGTCGTCGGTGAAACATTCTATGGGTCCGGTGGCGTCAGCCAATGCCGAGGGCGATGCAGAGAAGTCGGAGGGTGCTTACCGACTCGTCGGATGAAGATCCGCCACGGACATACGGTCGTAGGCGCGAGGGGCCGTCGAAGGTGATCGGAGGGGGCAGCGGCGACACCGGCTCTCGTTGACTGGACTGGGCGGTCGACGGCGCATGAGAATGGGTACGACGAGCTCGTAGTGTGCCGTGCGAGAGGTGTGCCGGTCGAGCGGGACCGTCGAACAGGATGGGATTAGGGAGCGGCGAGACATGTCGGGACATCGTCGCTGCCGACGAGATCAGCCTTTCCGTGCGGCCGCTGGCAGACCCCTTGGAGGCTGCATGAGAGAGTAGCTTGCTCGATTCCCCGAGGCGATGGGGCGCGTCGAATATGTCGAATATGTGGAGGTCGATAACGGGGGAATCGTCCAGCGGAAGGGACATAGCAGAGGTAGTGACCATAGGGCGACGGCTGGTGTGGGGGAGGGGGGCTTTTCGAGCTACTGAGTGTTGTGAAGCTTGAATGGCTTGGCGCATCGACGTAGCGGCTGACATGACTGCGTACGGCCAACGAGAGGTGCAGGGCAGTAAGAAGAGGTTGAGGGCCTATTGAGCTGTCGGACTTCATTATAAACCATGGGAGTGCGTCTTGTACACAGCACAATCCAATATCGCAAGAATGCAAGAAATGATACCGTCTAAGTTCAGTTGCCTTATTAGGCCAGGAACCTGTTGCGGCGTTGGTGCGGGTTTACGGCGTGAGGGCGTGTCGCTGGAGAATTTGCCGGCCATCGAGAGAAACGGACATCTGACAGCCGCGCACGCTTGTGTGATCATAAAATTGTCCTGCCTTTGACGTCATCTACAGCCAACCAGCGAAGGTTGGTAAATCAGGGCGCATCGACCTTGCAAGAGATTGAAAGACGAGGGAAAGGACATTGGTCTATTTGCGTTGGAGGCAAGGCCGCAGACTCTTGCTGAAGGGCCGCACAATCGCCACGAAACAAGCCATCAGACCTGTCGATGGGAGGCTCCACGTTTTATCTCGAGGCATCTCTCGTCGAGAGACCGAGGAATCTGTTCCGAGCCTTTTTGTCACGATTGTGTCTTCGACTGCCAAGCATCTTTGAACTGCACTTCTCGATACGCTCTTCTATAAGATGCACCATCAAATTTGACCTGAAAGGACGAGGGATCTGAGAAGTATATTTTAAAATCATATATAAGATCTACCTACGCGTGCGCCAGCGCGCGTGTTTACAGTTCTTAGTGCCTCGGATTCTGACATCAGTGAGAGTCCCATTATCTGAAGCAAGAAAGCATTAGCAACTGATCCCGCCATTTCAGGACAGCTGATGCCTGATTTGTGTTCACAGGTACAGCGTGCAGAAGGGCTACAGTAGCACACTGGCCGGAACGTTCGCGACGTCAATGACGGGCTGATTGGTACAACTTGGCCCGTGATCACCTTGGCAAAGACAACCACGATGAGTACGCAAGGTAACGACGGCTGATAAAGCCGCGAAAGGAGAGTCTGGGTCCTAAATGCTGCATTCGTATGAACACCGGGCAAAACGGCAGACTGGTATGCGGGCTTACCAGCATAATCTGGGTAACATTTCGGATAGAAGAAATCACGCCCCTCCAAAATGCCGTTCACGCGCTTGTGTCGACATCCGTGCTTGACTGAATGCTGTCAAAGTGGAGGTCGGTGAATTTGAATGATAATCAAATTCAACGTGTGTTCTGACTGCACTCACGAGGGTCTGGCCAGTTAACTACGTTCAAACGACGCACTGTGGGTAAGCTGGGTAGCCACGCACACGGCCGTGGAGGGAAACACGGCGATGATGGCTCTGGATGGTCGTCGTGCTGCCAAAGTGGCTTTGGTCTTGGCATGCGCAGACCAACCCGAGGTCAAGGAACGACGGGATGGTGACGGCTCAATGGCATGCTTGTCGGACCTTTGATTCTAGTCGATTTCTAGATAGATATGTGTGAGTCGGCATGTGCACGGTGTAGCATATAGGGGGCTCACCTCCACCGCTAATGACGCATATATAAGCCTTTCAAACCTACGCATCGACAACAGTCAAACCGTGAAAAGTATGCAACAGCTTGATGCGCTGATACAACGACTGCAGCGACAGGCGTGGTAAGTAAACCAAACATGGAAGACACTCGAGACGACGCACACATAGGGAGCGTCCCGCGCGCCATGTCTCAGCGGGGCTGACTTCTAGCGATGCTGCGTGCACTGCATTTTGTCTGTGCTGATGATGGTGCTATATCACTACGCGTCCCACAACGAGCACTTTATCGCATCGCTCACTTGTTCTAATGTGGTCTTTAGACGAGTACTCCAATAGCCCGAGGGGTGCTTCATCTATACATAAGTTGCGTCCGTGAAGGCGGTCAGGTTTGTGTCCATTATCCACGTTGTTAATCTCGTCGCTCGGCACTTAGTTATTCAACTTTACCAATCCGCAGGTAGGCTATCTCTTCCAAGTTTGATGTGAGCGTCAGCAATGCTTGATTCTTCCATCCTATTGCATCAGTGTGTATGCGTGAGTGGATCGCGGTAGGATACCGTGACGGGTCAGACTGGCCACCGTGATAGGTTTGCCACGGAGCGCTCAGCGGCGCGGGCGCCTGAAGCATCGGAAGTTCGGACATGTCATCGCAACTCGTAACTTACGTTCTACGCGACTATCTATCGCCTTGGTTGGGTGAGCTGAACCAACAGACGACGAAACATCGCATGGAGCCTCTGCGACATAATGCATGAACGCACAACTTGAAACGCTATGAAGGACCGACTCGAAATTGAGTAGGACCGGGCGAACTTCCAGATATGGACCCCCCGTTAGCAATGTGCACTTTTGGTTCGTAATGCAGCCTCTTGCTATTCTGCTCCCCGTGAATGTCTTGAATAGATGCGTATACTCTTGGGTAAATCAATAGAGGCTCAGTGCTATGATCGACTACTCACGAGCACCGGTGGTAACGCTATTTTAGGAAGCACTCCAGACTTCAAGAAGCCAATTATAGCCTCGGTTCCGGCAGATCTTGCGACACAGCGTCATGGACAGGGCTCCTCTTTGTCGATCACGTTTGGACTTACCGGTAGCCCCACCGCGACCCGTTGCCTGAAACACAGAAGGCTGTCCTTGTCCTTGATCTCTGTCTCTCTTTGAGGTAAGCTTGTTCGCGGCATCGTCTACACCTTCCCGCTGCAGAACTGATGGCCACCTATTCTGGTCCTGTCCGGGATGATCTCAGAGAAATCCCCGCAGGGATGCCACGCCAGCGCATCAGTCCTTGTCAGCCCGAGCCTGGCCTCTCGGTCTGTACGTGATGGGATATTCAGTTGTGCGAATAGACTGCATCGCATCCGGGCTCAGAAGGTATTGCGCCCGTGCATCCCCGTCTTTTCAGGGGCGTTGCAATGCAATTGATGCACAGCTTATGTTTCGTCTACAGGTATAAGAGCCGCACATGCCCTTGCCATGTTCTTCAGCTCCTCACTCCTTTCGTTGAGCCACCTTTCCCTTCAGTCGACGCCGGCCGGTGAGTAGGTTCGTATACCCGACTGCTATGGATTTTGACCACCCTTGCAGTTCGACCTTTTACAGTTCTTCGCTCATTTTCGTACTCTACGACCTCTTCCTAATCTCAACCAACCTCTTAACCATACATCTATATATACCAGCATGCGCTCCTCCACCCTCGTTGCCATCGCTCTTGTCGCCGCTGCCTCTCCTGCGCTTGCAGCTCCCGTGCGCCCTGTTTCTGGGCGTCAAGTCAGCAACCCGGTTGCTTCGTAAGTCTCACCTCGATTATCATTGTAATACAACATCCTTATGCGAAACACCATAGCTCGGATAGTAGCGCACTGGACATCGGTTCCTTCTTCGAGGAGCTAAAAGAAAAAGCCGAGAGTGCTGTGGGCTTCGGGAAGCAACTACGCCGCGATGGCGAGAACACTGACGATACATCCGCGCCTACGGACACACCCGGGGACAACAGCCAACCTGTCGACCTCGGCTCGCTAATTCAAGACGCGATCACCGCCTTCGAGGGTGCAGGAAGCAACTCCACTAACGGCAGCACGCCCGATCTTGGGCCCCTCCTCCAGTCATTGCTTGGCAGCCTCTCTTCACCAGGCGCCGATAACACTGTAGCCAACTCAACTGACGCGAGCGGGAGCGACGACACGAGCGGCGCGCTGAGCTTTGGCTCTCTTTTCAAGTTTGCCGCTTCTGCACTCGGTTCGCTCTTTGGTGGAAGCGACAACAACCAGCGTCGCGATGACATCGGGGACGTCCTGAAGCAAATCCTTGAAGCATCTGGCAACCTGCAGCGTCGTGAAGATGGTGATGCTAGCGAAGCTATCAACTTCGGCTCGATCTTCAAGGTCGTAACGACAGCGTTGGGCTCCCTGTTTGGTGGAGGCTCCAGCGATGATAACAACCAACGTCGTGCCGACTCCGACGCAGTACTGAGACATCTTTTCGATGCCTCTGGCAGTCTCCATCTTCGCGACGATGTGGACAGTCAGGCTCTCAATTTAGGCTCCTTATTCAAGTTTGCCACGACCGCCCTCAGCTCTCTGTTTGGCGGGGGTGACAATAACCAGCGCCGTGACGATGTTCAAGAGGTGCTGAAGCAAATCTTCGAAGCTTCGCACAGTATTCAGCGTCGTGACGGGGCGGACACAAGTGAGGCTATCAACTTCGGTTCGATTTTCAAGATCGCGGAGACGGCTCTTGGCGCCCTTTTCGGAGGTGGATCCAATGACAACAACGGCAGCCAGCGTCGTGCTGATGCCGATGCTATTCACGAGGTCCTGAAGCAGATTCTTGACGGATCGGCCAGCCTCCAGCTTCGTGAAGATGCAGACAGCCAGGCCCTTGGGCTTGGGTCACTGTTCAAATTCGCTCTGTCCACTCTGGGACCCCTTTTAGGCGGAGACAACAACCAGCGCCGTGACGAGCTAGCCGATGTGCTCGAAACCCTCTTCAGTGGTAACAATAAACTCCCCCAACGTCGCGAGTAAGTGTTATATCTCTCATGTGATGTTTTCACCGTGTTTACCCGTGTTTCAATCAGGCCCATAGTCTTACTCCCTGGATCTGGTCAGGTGCCATCCTTCCCCCACTTTAGTGCGATCCCAGGGTTCCACCCTGTGATCCTCCGCAGCCTTAACGACCTTGACTGAGCATTGTGACATGCGATGGTGTATGGTTTATTTCTTTAGGGAAATGGTGTACTCGTATTTACGAAATTTACGATTGTGACTGAGCCTCATACCTTCCTCCATGTGTGTATGATTTCTATTTTAGGAGTGAAGTTCAGCTTTCTGGGCCATTTGTGGGGCTGGAATGCGCGCGGGCGGCTCATTGCCGACCTACCATCAAACCTCAGGCTTACGTTCGACGAAATACAACATTCCCGCACACCTCATGAGAGATACTGTATTTCTCAGTTCTGCTCTTTCTTCAATCACTGTTATGACGTATGTCTTATTCTCAACACCAACTGTGATGCGTAGGCAGCATCCTGAGGAGAGACAAAAACTCACCGGACGCAGGCGGATAGCTACGGTGCGTGCATTACCCCTCACCATACCAGTCGATCTCATCTCAATATTCTCGGCAGCCTATATTGCTTGCACCACCGATACTCGCGGCTACAACACCTGAGTATTTAGTTTAGTGTGGATGCCGCTCATTCATGCTTTTGTGGACACAACATCGGCGGCATTGCTCAGCGAGGGTGCGTCCTTAAGAGCTGCAGTCAGTACTGTTTCTCCGATTTTGGCACGACCCGTTTATCTTATGGGTCATTTCATAGCGGATGGACACCCCAAGTATGCTAAATGCAGCCCTTCATTTCCGTTCTACTTGAGCTGTAGCGCTGGACACGTGTCCCTCGCCGTCTATCTCGTCAAGCAGGTTCTACTCCGAAGCGAGACACCGCGGAGACATGGCTCGACGCGCCTTTCTCCTCATCGATTGGGCTCAGCCCTCGCCGGGTCCACTTGATCACGATATCCGCGAACCCGCTGATCCTGGAGCCGTTCTCCCCCTTCGCATTTCTGCGGACGAGATGAATGCCTCGTGGTCTAGGCGTGGTCACCCTCCGATTGTGCAGCATTGCTCAAGCATGGGCTAGCCCGAGTATATGTACTTCGCCCGGTCGAGGTGAGCACCTTTCCACCTCCTTGCCCGATTACTTTACTCACTTACACTTCGTCCCGCTGGCATCGTTGACGATTGCGCATCATGGCGTCCCCCAGGCCAACGAGTCCTGCGTTATCATCCACTGATATGAACGCACTTCCACAGTACGGATTCGGGTCCGAAGTGACCTTCAACACGCTCCTCTCCGGGAATCCGTTCTTGTATCGCGTGTATACCCCCAAGGGGCAGCCTCCACAGGATGACAGTGCCGATTCCTACTTTGTTGGTAGCAAGTTTGGCAGTGACATCTCCTCTGATGACCCGGGTCCGTCCACTTCTGCTTCCTCTACGCCCACGGCATCGACCTATGCCGACGTGATCCAGCATATGGACTGGACCACTCGCTCAGCATCACCCTACATTTCGACATCTTTCAGCTTTGCATGGGCTATATGGGAGGCGATCAGACGGTATCACACAAATGTGAAGCACGACGTAGAGATCGCTGTTATCGATGCCAGAGCTGTCGCTGGGCATTCCGTCACGGCAGTTGAACTGCTCATGCAGGGTACACCCCAAGAGTAAGCATCGTCTTTTATACCGGCTGAATATGTGACTTATGTCCTTCCTGCAGACGACACAAAGATCACTGGCGATGGTACCGATTCGCCCTCGAGTCTCAAGACGTCCTAGTAGGCGGACGCATCCCAGGCAGTGCCGTATTGGCGTCCATTCCCCTTCTTCAAATTCTCAATCGCCTTCCCTCATATTTTCTATGCCACGACATCAACGACGCGAAAAACTCGCCTCTTTTCAGACTTGGCTGGGACTACACTCGCAAAAAGCCGAGCTACCGCCAATTCTGCAAGGTGGTCTCCGACCGCTTCTTGCAACTACCGCTTGAAAAGCGGCTAAGGGACACGACCGCAGGCTCCGTGCGCCTCGCGATAGCCTTGCTTCGCCCTTACTTCCACAAACACATCTCGGATGACTTCACAACCGCAACGGCATACGTCTACGACCTCTCCTGTGTCATCGCCCAATGGCCCGGTCAGTGGTGGTCACGAGAGCACCCCGAGATCCGGGAATTAATTCGGTGCATTGTACACATGGTAGGGGAAGAGATGCGCGAGGCAAAGCGCGTGCAGACGCTTGCAGACGCAACTCGGATGGAGAAGATCGTTGGAGGCATCGAGCAGTTGGCGCAGGCGTACGAAGCTCGGAACAGGCCGAGAAAACTCATAGCAAATATGCCTCTCTCTCTCGCGCCTTCACCTTCGCCTACGCTTCCCCCTTCTCCGGCAGCCAGCATGCAGAAGTTCCGTATGGGATCTATTGATATCCTCACTGACGATATGACGGATGTCGAGGAGCCCACAGAGAAAGAGGTCGCAGTGGTAAAAGAAGCGGAAGGGATTGCTGCGAACATAGTTCTTGAAGACCTCACTCAGCCTAGTGAACAGGTGAAGGTCTTCCGTCCTCACAACAGCGCGAGGACGTTCGAGGCAGTCGCTCGAACGACCTCCTGTTTCCTGACGGGTCTGCTCATCGGTTCTTTCATCGCGCTTTGTGTGCTCGCCCCAGATAGGCGTCAGCTCGCTCATCATCTCACATGAGCTCCGAGCCTCTTTTTCATTTTTTATTATTCGCTGCTCTTTTGAAAGAGACCCTCATGCGTCTGTAGAACAATCCGCTAGGTCGGAACGCCCAACATATGGTTATGTATTCATATCTAACATTGTTGTATACTTCTGTATTACTAGCCTTAAGAATGTAGCTTAGCCACCGGCGCATATATTTTGTCGGATATCAATATCGTGACGTGTGTTATAGCACTTGCAGGTCTTTCCGTACACGGGCAAGATTTTGTGAGCGAGACATCGAGGCTGTTTAGCAAGACTCTGTATCGAGACTTGGGGAATCAAGCGTAACAAGTGTTTTCTTGTGCATCCAGACCTCTGTCGGTTCATACACAGCCATATTTGATACCAGATGCCAACCAGCGGACTCACCTCGATGGAGGCGCCGTCGGCACCCTTGGAGACATTCGTGATAGAGGATCCGCGTGAGGGATGATAGGGAGATTCCATCTTGCCAGCGCAATTCCATCTCTTGGTCCCCAGCGCCGTGCTATTCGACGACAGATTCTGCATTCTGTGTTGAGAGCATAGCCACGATCTCATCCTCGTGATCTTTGGATTCTGAGCATGTCAACAGCCATTCTATATAGTGCTGCGTATGTGGACGAGTCGTGGTCTGAAACTGCAAAATTGAGTCGTCCCGGCGTCGAAGGGATAAAGATGGAAACTCTTGTCACCGGCAGAATAAACGTAGATTCAATCACCCTGGCTCAAAGACACCTGCCCCACAGTTCTTCAGAAACGGAACTACATGAACATCAGTCAGCACTTCTAGTTCGAATCGTCATCATACTGTACGGCCTGCATATGGAGAAGTGATCAGGCGTGCTACCCATTTCGCAACCAGCATACACCGATACAAGTACGAAAAGAAAGAAGATTTCTTACGAGGTGAGATTGTGTTTGTTCGTTTAAGACGCAGGGCAGAAAGTAATCGTGTAGTCGGCAGCGAGGTTGGAATCACACCGGAACAACGAGTTGATATCATCTGTCGATGCTGTCAGTTGACTCGTCTCGACCTTTCCGCGGGGTACATACCGTACGCGTACGCATAAGCAGTGGGGCACGCATTCTCTGCGAATCACAAGTGTCTCATTAGTAACAGAATTAGAGGATTTCTGCACGATACGCACTGAAGTACGAGTAAAAGGCGACCCCGGATGAGGGGCACCTTTGTGGAGTGTTGTATTGGCCGCTACAACAGTTCGGAGAATTGGCTAGGGAACTCTGCACTCAGTCAATGGTTTTTCATAGGAGGCACGGTGCTGACCCTGGTTGCCATCCAAATTGGCCTCACATGCGCTCTTGCACCCCACCGGGAATCCGGTGGAGTCGTACGGGCCCTTCAAAGGAGCGGGACCTGTGTCAACGACATCAGCAACCGCAAACTTAGCCAGCGTCCCCAAGTACTTACAGTTCGGTCCAAGGTCTACCGCACACTTTGTAACGGGACAGCCTTTGTTGTTGTCGATACGGATAGGCAGGTTGTAGCCATCAACGAGGGATACTGGAGCCGCATAAGTCGCTTGCGCAGATGACAGGAAGAAAAGATAAATATTCACCGTCATAGAAGTCCTGGAATCCGTCTCCTTGCAGCGTAAACTCAGCCAAGCTGGCAGGGGGCACGCCCTACGACAGAGTCATAGGTCAGCATATGGGCAAACTAGCATATATGGGTACTTACCGTTCCGGTGTGTGGATCGCACTGTAAACCGCCGTTGCAGCCTCCATCCAGACATTGTGTAGCCGGGTTGGGATCATTGAAGTTGCAGTTACGGCGTGCCTGCAAGATCATCAGATACAAGATGCCATCTAAAAAAAAAATTGCACAAACCCAGATGCGGCCTGCCTTCCAGTTGTTCGGTACTGAGAACGAGACCGAGGTGAAGGAATTAGCTTGCCAGCTGTTGAAAGAGACGCGGCTGTTGAGTACAATGTACAAGCTTAACAACGATATGTCTCACCCAGTTGCGAAGTTTGGCCTGGCGCTGCCGACATTCAAGTCGGTAAACATCTGCGAAATCTCGGTCAGACACTGTTGCAACGAAGCATGTGGTCCACACGTACTGCGGGCCTAGCAGAAGAGTTGTTGAGTTGAACACGCATCCGACGAGGCAACGACTCACCAAATTGTGAACGGGCATGCATTGTAGACAGTAAACGTACGAGCAGCGGCAATCGCGACGAACGAGAGAGCGACGGCGCCAGAGAAGAGCTTCATACTCGCAAACGGAAGGAAAGGACTCTCAGCTAGATGCAGGAGGCTGTCCGACTACGTTTCCCCTGCTGGCCTTTTAAGTTGGTGAAACTGAGCGTTAGACGAGCTCAACATTGGCCGGCACCTCCAGGATCATGCAAGAAGGTTTCGTGATATATTGAAGGCGCCGCGATATATTGGCTGACGGATTGTAGCGCTGTAGAGCATAGAGTTCTTCGATATTTCGGATCCATGACTGGATTCTTGGAACGAAGATGCGCAACAGCATGTGGCTTGCATGAAGGTGTATATTGGCCTATGCACTGTATGCTTGCTGTCCAGCCTTGCCCCACGCCCATCGGGATGTCTCAGCCTAGCAACCGCGAGTGCTGCAAGCTCAACGAGAAGCAAAGAAAAGGTTAGACGCACGCCAAGCCAGCAGCGAAGTATTCGTCCCACAACCGGGTGACCACGCTTCGAGCCTGGATCCACCGAGCGAATAAGGCTGCCAACAAGACAAGAAGTCATTCGCGGCGATACAGTAGTCTCCGCGATCAACGCCAAATCTCCCATACCAGACGATCGTGTCTCGTTGCGATGATCAGTGTTGGACACGGTAGCGCATGTGTTTGTATGATCAATGTGCGATGGAAGGCGGGCGGAATGGGACGACGCATGGGTTGCGCGGGATACGTTGAGATAAACGTAGAGCAGCCACGTCATCTATGGCAGGCGAATCGAAGTGCGCGGGGTCGTTTCACGACACTGCTTGGCGGGTAAACTCAAACTTTGGGCGAAGCTGCAAGTGGTCGCGAGTGCACTACCATTCAATAGATGTCCTGTAGCACTTCATAAGAATGTATGAATATCTATGGGGGATGTACTCACATTTCGAATGAACAAAAATTGGTCCCAGCTGGTAGCTTGTGCGCATCTACTGACCATACGTGTCGCGGAGAGTGAAATACACATGTAACACGGTTTGTCTTGGGCACATAGCCGGGTAAATCGTCTTCAGTCTCCTCGAGGGGTGCGTCGTTCGCACCAGACGTGCTATACCACGAACACCTTGCCAGCGCATAGTATGTTCATCTGTCGAACGTAGCTTTTGAGAACTGAGCATTGAATGTCCATAAGACTGTGTGAACAAGCCAAGCCAATCCAATCGAGACGAACTCCATGAGAGCGAACCGAATCTCGGAGTAACCGGAACAGATCCCCTTTGTGGCGTGGGTAAATCAAGGGAAGCGCCACATCCCCGCTACATACATTTGTCTTTGCAACCTCTCACGGCTACACGCTCATCACATCACATACCAGACCCAACAATGTGATCACACCCCAGATGCCAGCGGAATATGGTCTCATATACGACATGTCAGAGCAAAATCTGAACTTTTGGCTGATGTCTACATCTCGTCAACGCAACCTTGCCGCAGACCTGACATACTTCAAAGGTGAGTGCCAGTGTGCTTTTGATTACACCGAAAGAAGCGATCCGGCCATTTAGCAGGACCTCACACGCCCATTGATTTGCAGGAGACACATACGGCAACATACAGACTACGTAGATGGAGACAACAAGTCGCGAGCTAAGGACACATGAAGCTGAGACGGTCCGTGTAGGGCAACAAGCGAGAAGTGGCTGGATTCGTTGCATCTACCCGTATCTTTCCTGACCGTAGGGAGAGACGTCCAATCGCAGGCCACTATTGGCGGCAATTGGCTCACCGCCCACCCGCCTCTCCCTGGTATTGCATGTCGATAACCCTGATAAGACATTTCAATGATCAACGATAAATGATGAGAGGGCTCGCCTGAGAGGGAACACCCGTAATGTTGAGACCCAAAAGGCAACGGTACGCCCTTCCTTTCGATATTTTCGTCTGTGGTGGGGGCTGATAACTGTCAGCATCAACGCAGAGATAGCGAAAGCTCACTAAGAGGGAGAGACGTTGAACTGCAAGCCGATGCCGGCTGCGATTCACCCACCACCCGCCCGCCTCTCCCTACCCGCTTGGCGGTATCAACGTCTTGAGGCTCTGCAACACTTGCTTCGTCAGCCTTTTCCAGATCAAGACAGTGCGTACCTCGAAGGGGAAGACGTTGAAGTGCAACCAATAACAGGCTGCACCTTACCCACCACCCGCCCGCTTCCCCATGCACAAATATGGGGCTTTCATCTGTCAAGAAACCCGACAATGATCAGAGACGATAGAGGGGAGAGAAAGCTCACCAGAGAGGGAGAGACGTTGAACCGCAAGCCGTCGCCAGCTGCAATTCACCCACCAGCCCACCCGCCTCTCCCTGCCACCCTCGCGGGTGCTAGTGTCTTGATGATCTTCGGGTCTTCCAGCCGTTGTCGTCGACAGTCTACAAGTCACAGAAATCAGCCCGACTTTGAGCCACTCGAAGACGCACCTCCGGGCCACGAGATGGGAAAAGCCAGAGGCCACATCCATCCGCGACCACAACCCAAGAGGAGCTAGTATGCGTAGAAGAATCAGCAATCAATGGTAGTAGTGACGACGTACTGTTACTGCAGCGCAGCGGTAGACAAATGTCAGCCGACCCCATCGTCGAGGACAGACAAGGACAAGGCGTCGACCTCATCCCCGTCTGCTCCGAAGATGAACGATGCCCACGGGCATCCCCGACCAAGCCCCATCGGAAGAAGCCTCGGACGCCTTGCTAACAGCCAAGGACGTAACTGGACGACGCCGACGAGGCTCAAAGCCGACAATGAGAACGCAGACACCGCCCACCCCAACGACAGTGGTACGACCCCGCCTCTTGGTGCGCCGCAGAGGTGTGTCTGTGTGTTGGACAACGGACGGTGAGCATGGAGATGTTGCAATGGAGTAAGCACGTACCGTTCATCGTCGCCGAGGATCGACGATGCCCACGACCACCCCCACCAAGCGACAGCACATGAACGCACCCGCCTTGCCAACGGCTAAGGACGGTATTGGAACAAGGCCACCGACTCAAAGCAGAGAATGGCACTACTGTGAACACCGCCTACCCCGGTAACGACGCGGTTTTCCCATCTGTTGGGCTGCTATGTTGGTGTTGTTGAAGTTCAATTGTTGGGCAACGCTTGGGGACCTTCGGCAGAGGGGAATCGAGGAGGAGGTGGTGGATGAAGGGAGAGGAGTGGAGGATGGGTTGACGGGAGTTGAACCAACTTTATATGTCTTCGACGGGGTGGACCAAACAAAGCCGAATGTGGAAGTAGGAGGTTGAGTACGGCTGACGTCGACCAAACAATGGTTGGAAAGAAGCACAGTCTCGCCCGATTTGGACAAGTGGTCGAAGTATGCGTTTTCTTCTCAAGCACTAGTCCCGCCGAATCGTACCTGCTCTCGCGTGCTGGATCAGGCTATAGGCGGCTCATAAATATACAGTCTTCTGTAACATCCGACTCAGGTCTGCTGCGTACTAGCGAAGGGGCAAGTCGAAGATCGAAGCATGCTCTTCTCTGACGATTATTTTTAGATTGTCAGCCTCTACTCGATTCACTGCCTTGCCTGTTGGATTTCGTCACCCACGTCGTAGGAAGCTTGCTCGTATACTTCGCAGCGAGGCTCGTTTGAAGTGCTCTTGTGCAGGATATCTCCTCATCGAGTTGTCAGCAGCTAACATGCAGTACTACCGTCCCACGTATCACGCACGCTGTCGATTAGACAATATTTTCTCAATAACAGGGACAACACAGGATGAAACACTCCATTGCGTCCGGATACCATCCGCACAGCAATCGCGGGCCACCATTTATCCACCTCACTTCGAGGCAAAGGAGGCACCGGGAGCAAGGCTCCCCGCCGAGATGTTGAAAGTCATACCATCGCAAGCGGTGTTAGGGATCGGCGATCCACATATTGTTGACACCCAAGATTCAGTACTGCTCATGCGCCAGTGTTCCCTGCTTCTGCAGCGGTATTCGAAGCCTAGGTATTTGTTCCGTAATTCCATCGTGGTGGTCATGATTTTACGCTGGAGACTTAGTGTCCTGCAGTCACTGACCCTGGAGATCTGCATGATCATCATCAATTACTCCTAGTACGAAGTTTTATCGTGATACAATTTGCATATTGAGATGTCGCCGGGCGTGCTACCCAATTCGCAACCCATATACTAGAACCATACGCGTACACAAAGATTCCTTGGGAGTGTGACCGACTAGGAGGCGGGACAGAAAGTGATGGTATAGTCGGCGGCAAGGTTGGAATCGCATCGGAACAACGAGTTGATATCATCTGTTGGCGTTGTCAGTTGACTTGACTTGATCGTGCCGCGGAATACATACCGTACGCGTACGCATATGCAGTGGGGCAAGCATTCTCTGCGAATCAAAAGTAAGCTATGAGTAGCAGATCAGGAGGCGAGGAATTCAATGTGATACGCACTGAAGTACGAGTAATAGGCAACCCCGGAAGAGGGGCATGTCTGCGGAGTGTTGTACTGGCCACTGCAACAGTTCGGGGAGTTGGCTGGGGAACTCTGGACTCAGCGATGATGCTATTTCATGGTAGATACGATGCGTACCCTGGTTGCCATCCAAGTTGGCTTCACATGCGCTCTTGCATCCCACAGGGAATCCAGTGGAGTCATATGGGCCCTTCAAGGGAGCCGGACCTATCAACGACATAAATAACGCCCGAATCTAGCTACTTGACGTGTATACTTACAGTTCGGCCCAAGATCCACTGCACACTTCGGAACAGGGCAGCCCTTATTGTTGTCGATTCGAACCGGTAGGTTGTAGCCATCAACCAGGGATACTGGAGTCACATAAGTCACTTGCGCAGATGAGCAGAAAATAGAAAGATGCACCGTCATAGAAGTCCTGGAACCCGTCTCCTTGCAATGTGAACTCGGCCAAGCTGGCGGGGGGCACGCCCTACAGCAGAGTTGTACATCAGCATACGAATGAGCCAGAATGTGTAGGTACTTACCGTGCCGGTGTGCGGATCGCACTGTAAACCGCCGTTGCAGCCTCCATCCAGGCACTGTGTAGCCGGGTTGGGATCATTGAAGTTGCAGTTACGGCGTGCCTGGAAGATCATCAAACACAAGCTTCCATCTCATAGAAGTCGTACAAACCCAGATGCGGCCCGCCTTCCAGTTGTCCGGAACTGAGAAAGAGACCGATGTGAACGAGTTAGCTTGCCAACTAAACAGGTGATTAGTATGATGTGGTAACCTGCGCGCGAACTCGATGGCGTACCCGGTTGCGAAGTTCGGCGTAGCACTGCCGACATTCAAGTCGGTAAACATCTGCAGCGACCCTGTAAGAAGACGTTGTAACAAAAGCTGTGATATACACGTACTGCAGGCCTGAAACAGAGTTGCTGAGCTGAGCATGTATTCGACGAAGCAATTACTTACCAAATTGTGAACGGACACGCATTGTAGACGGTAAATGTACGGGCAGCAGCACTCGCGATGAAAGGAAAAACTACGGCACTGGAGAAGAGCTTCATACTTGAAAAGCGGATCGGAAGGCTCGCAGCTCGATGTAGGAGGCTGACCGACTACCATGCCCCTTCCGACCTTTTATGTCCACGAAACTGAGCGTCAGACGAACGCAGCGTTGCCCGGAAGTTCACAGGTTGTGCAAAGAAGGCTCCGAGATATGTTGAGACTGACAGATTACGGCCTGCAGAGCATGGAGGTCCTTCGATATCTCGGACCCATGACTGGGTTCTTTTGACGAGGACGCGTAGCAGCATGTGGCTGGTATGATGATATATTTCCGCATCACAGTTCTTCGCCAGCGTGATTTGGGGCACGACCATCTTCGGTGGGTCGAGCTCTGGTACTTTGGCCTATGGACAATGTGCCTGTCGTCTAGCCTTACCGCTCGCCGGACTGGACGCCTCAGCCGAATATTACCACCGCGAGCCCCGAAAGCTTGATGAGCGGCAAAAAAAAGGTTAGATGAGTGTTCAGCCCGGACTGACGAGGAGCGGCGAAGCATCTGTTCTATGCCCGAGTGCTCACACTTCGAAGACGAATATGCCGCGCGAACATGACCGCCAACAAGGCGAGAAGGCGGCTGCGGCAACAGTGTCTGGCGTGGACACAACATCTCCTATGACCAACGTTGGTGTCTTGTTGCGATTATCGATACAGGACACCGTAGCGCATGTGCTCACCTGCATAATCGCTGTGCGATGGAAGACGACCGTAATGTAACAATGAGCGACTGCGGCAGACGCTTGATGCGAACTATCACATACGGTCATGCCATGTGATCCGTCGTAGCGGATGCTACATGCTGTACAAATACAGTGGTCGCTAACCAGGATGTCACCTGAGGTGTCTTCGTGACTGGTAAGATCATGGGCCACAGACTCTTCGAGACGAGTGATGTCAGGATGTCAACGGGCTTCCGATCATGTTCTACTTGATAATCACAGAGGTTGTGCTTGGTGATAAAGCACTCGTAGCCATTAACGATTCTCAAGCTTATGTTGCCTACGTATGAGGTACATGATCAAAGGTACCTTGTGTAATAAAGGGAATGACGTACCTGGTACATCTGCCGTCTTGAGCCGGGATATGCAAGATCTGACCCTTCATTTCATTCCTGCGGTCAAACCACTTGGCCTCGTGGACTATCCATATTTCGTCTGGTAATGAATCCAGACGTACTTCCAAACGTGCGAGGTGCATTGCTCGAGCAATGACGCTATAAAACCGAGCCTTCCACGCGCTTTCCGTCGACGCGAAGGTCATATCGACTGAGTTGAATGAAAGCAAGTCGGGCGGGCATACGGTGCCGGGCAGAGGTAAAGTCCCATCTGCAAAGAACACATGGGTGATGTCAACACCGCGCTGTGAGTACACAACAATGCTAGAGCGCTGTAGAAGTGCGGGCCGTGATTAATGGCAGCACAATACACGATAATATGGATCCACGCACTCCTGGGCGGTCTATCACCACTGGCCTCGAAGAGCTACCAAGGCGCTCCTGGACAAGCCTACCGCTGCTTATTGGTGTCACAGGGTCGCCCTGCGGAATATCACCGCCATCACGGTTTGTGCTCGCAATCTGAGACTGACAGTATTACTGAACACGAGGATCGGCTTGCGTAGCGTATGGTTTCAATGGCCTTGGAATCGATCGGGCGGAGTAACAGGCCAATGCTGACATCCGGCATCAGGTTCTGCGGACATGACACTGAAGCTTGTACGCGAGGCATCGCGACCAACGTGGAGCAGTTCATCTACGACGTCCTCTGCAAGAAGGCGGATCGAAGGGCGCGTTATCGTTACAGGGTACCGCTTGGCGGGTAAGATCGGACTTCGAACGAAACTGGGAGTGATCCAGGATTTCAGCCCCATCACCGGATGTGGCTTGATGCAGCTCAAACGCACTTTGCGGCCACACGACAGGGGTCTGCAGTATTTCAAGGAGGTATATAGCTTGTCAGAGAGATAAGGGATTATTCATGTGAGATGCACTCACTGGGCACACAGCCGGCGGTAAGAATTCCTGAGATCGCAGAGTGAAGAGCCGCCGTCTATGAAGTTCTCGATACAATCAGGGATCATCGAAAGACCCTCCCTGTCGTTTTTAGGTAAACAGCATGCACCAGGCCCGACCTATAGCGCTTGGTGAGACACGAATGCCTCACAACCGTGTGCTAGCCCTGCCTCTGTGCATCTCTCTACAGAGACATCGTAGGCCTGCCGTTCTGAAGAGAAAGATGCTATAGGACCTTAGCATGTACAGGAAATGGGTAAATAAAACTGTACGTACGTGTTCACAAGATATTGACTTATGAGGGATCCGTACAAGAGACCATAGAGGTTTCTGAGACCATCGCCATTCGTCAGTACGCGCACGCGCATTGCTGATTCAGGAAGAGCGGACGAACATAGAAGCTCAGAATACAGTCAAGATCCCACACGACGGCGTTTGGGCCTATACCTCAGCATGTCGCCCATATTGTGCGCGTACAGTTTAAACCGAGCTGTGTATAGCGCGTATGCCTCCTGCCGCATGATGAGGTGGTCCCGCACGGCCGAGGCGGAATCGTTGCTGGACAAGTCGTGACTAGGATCCTCAATTGTATTTTGCTTCAGGTCGACACATTTGACCGGTCTGGAAAGCATTCAATGGCTACTCTAGAACAGACAGTTCGTCATCTCACATGATCCACGTACGTTATCCGACCGCACAGTACACATTCCTCCACTCCCATTCCTCTACATTTCTCCCAAACCTGTGTGTCAATTCCGGTTGGCGCGTATATGAACTTGATTCTGGATTGCGTTGAGTTGGACGTGAGGAAATGTAGCCAGTGAAGAGTGAGGAGTGATGCGCTATGTAGCAGACACGAAAGGGTGTTGTGTCTGTGCTTGAGGGAAGTAGTGGTTTAAAGATGCTCCCAAATTTCATGTTCTCGTGTATATGGTCGTCAACCGTAGCTTGAGATGAGGAAGAGACCCGACCGAAAGCTTGATTTCGTGATGGATCCTGACTCGGAAAGGTGTTGACAAGCCTAGTCCCGCCAGGTCCTGTACAGCTGGCACGGTGAGACTTCCCGTTGCAAGACGTATCTCTCACATGTGCACCCTCGTGCACATATTCAAGCCGCAGGGTGAGTGCATAGACGACATAAATCTGCACAGGCCTGTTGGTTGTAGTAAGAACGGTCGATCAGCGCTCTCATCTCTCGCGCGTCCGCAGTTCGAAGTTGTTTGGGGATCGCACTAAGATTACCTAGAACAATCGAACCCGCGGTGTCCTGCTATCTTAAACGGCCTAAAGTAACTTTGAACGCGCTGCTGGTCGTATATTGACGCGAGCCGTGAACAGACCTAATGGCTGTCCAAAGTAACGAGAGTTTTTGATATCATCAATATAGGAACAAAATATGCGGGGGTTTACTACGATAGGTACTCGTTACATGATGAGCGGGTAGGGGTCTGAGTATGAAGGCATGGTAGTAGGCATTGAAGATGGAGATATGCAGCACAGAATGGTGATGGGGTAGGATAGCCTGCATGTAGCTAGAGCAAGAGGGAGCCATCTACCGCCCCGGGGTTTAATTACGACAGTCCGTCCAGGATGTCCCATGCGCAAAGCGCGACAAGTCGAGCTCGAGGGTGCGTGCAGCGATGACCCATTCGTTCCCTGGCTTGCGAAGAGCGGTACGGTAGTCGGGCGCAACCCAGAACAGCAGCCCGTTGTCGGGGCCCAGCACCCAGCCATCTTCAACTGGTGAAGAGTCTCTGTATGGCAGCGTGTGTACGTCGGGGGAGGCAGCAGTGTCTGATCGCGACGAGAAGCCACAGTCAGCATCAGATCAGTGGACTGTGGTGTGGTTGCGCACCTGAAGCCTTCCATGCTCTGATAGATCCGTCTACTGTGCGAGTGACGATCTGATTCCCGTCAGGGGAGATCGTAGCAAAGACCACTACGTCTGTGTGCTCGAGAGGGCGGCCGATCTTCTCTTGCGTTGCCACACTCCATTGTCGCACTGTCCTGTCGTTGGAGCCAGAGACGATCCGCGTCCCATCAGGCGAGAACGCGACTGTCCAAATGTCCTGCGTGTGGCCAGTCAAGGGCCCGCCTATAGCTTCTTTAGTCTCCAGGCTCCATAGCCTCACTGTGTGGTCTTTTGAACCAGATACCAGCTTTGCTCCATCCGCCGAGAAGGCGACTGACAAGACTTGGTCGGTATGTCCAGCGAGGGTGCCAATGGGCTCTGTGGTGGCAGCGTCCCACAATCTGAGCGTGTTGTCTCGTAGCCCTGCAACAACGGTCTGACCATCAGGAGAGAATGCGACTGCCCAGACTGCTCCCGGTACATCGAATGTGCCATCTTGCTCGCCTGTTGCTGCGTCCCATCGTACGACAGTCCCGTCGAATGATCTTGAGACGATCCACCGCCCGTCCTTGGAAATGGCAACTGACCTGACTGGCTTGCGATGACCAGCAAAGGCATCACCAATTGTATTTCCTGTTGCGGGATCCCATTGCCTGATCGTGCGGTCATGAGAGCCAGAGACAAGTTTGCGCCCGTCTGCGGAGAACACAACTGAGTACACAGTGTTTGAGTGGCCTATGAGGGGCTTTCCAATAGCCTTTCCTGTCTCCGGATCCCACTGTTGGATTGTCCCATCGCCCATGCCTGAAGCCAGCCGCCGCCCATCAGGGGAGAACACGACAGACCAGACAGCGCCTGACAGCGTCACCGCAGACTCGTTCATCGCCTCGTCCGTCGTCACATTCCACACATCAATTGTACCACCAAACGATCCAGAGACGACCTTCAGCCCATACCCATACGACGGAAACACTGCCAATTTGACCCATCCCCCGTGCCCTGTCAGAACAAGGCCCGCTTGCCGCCGTTGAGCAATGTCCCACACCCGAATGCTGGAGTCGGTGGCATTCGAGATCAGCCTTGTTCCATCTTCTGAGAACGTCACCGCGTTCACAACGTTCGAGTGATGCCTCAGGGGTTCGCCGACGAGAGTGTGCGTGGCCACATCCCACAATCGAATCGTTCGATCGGCTGAGGCAGATGCAACTGTCTTGCCATCAGGTGAAAACGCGACCGAGTTGACCCACCCCTCATGCCCAGTAAGAGTGATTGCTGATGGCGAACTCATTGCCAAATCCCACAGTCTGATAGTCTGATCCTTCGAGCTGGAGGCAACTGTCCTGCCATCAGGGGAGAACGCAACTGACCAAACGGTGTCTGTGTGGCCTTCAAGGGTGTGAATGAGGCGGTGTGTCCCTGCCTCCCAGATTCTGACTGTGTTGTCGTGTGAGCCCGAGACAATTGATTTTCCGTCCCGCGAACAAGAAACGGAGCAAACTCCACCAGTGTGACCTTGGAGAGGCTGTCCAACGGGATGTCCTGTAGCAGTGCTCCATATCTTGATTGTACAATCTTTTGACCCAGAGACAAGTCTTCTTCCATTCGGCGAGAACGTGATCGCGCGGACACGATCTGAATGACCTGCCAGGGGCTCTCCAATCCGCTCACCAGTGGCGGCATCCCAGAGTTGGGCACGAGTACCTTGCGCACTGGCAATCGTACGCCCGTCAGGTGATACTGCGATCCCCCTGACTTGACCGCCGGTATCAAGTCTGAGAAGGCACTGCGGCCATCGAATATCGCCACCGTTCACCACACGAAGTGCATGGCTATAATGCTTTGTGTACTGTTCATAGATGAACGATGCCCGAGGTACAAAGGCGAGGGTGGATAGATACAGGTGGGGGACAGACTTTGATATGGCTCGGCCACACATTGAGACGAAGCGCTCCACTTCTGCAAATGTCGAGTCTGGAATTGTCCCACTTTGTTGCTACAAGATGCGTTAGGCGGCTTTCTGCAAGATGAAAAAATTGACCCTCGCCTTGTTCCAGTCACGCAACTGGCGCACCCGCCCTACCACTGTATTTACAATTCCCAAGAGGGCCATCACCTCGAGCCAGATGAGTACGGAGTCGTCCAAGAAGCCTTTGACAGCAGGTTCAATTCTGTTTGTGTCTTCGCATTCACAGACATGGGCGTCCCAGAAGCGATGTGAGTAGGACAGCGCTGGAGATATGTGCGTCTTGATTTTCTCCTGCAAATCGGGAATATCTTGATTGGCAGTGTACGAGCTCTCGAGCTGGCAAATGTTGAACTGTGGCCCCATGGCAATTGTTAGAAGGGCCGCTTGGGCCAGAGTCTCATTCGTGTCGTCCGGTTTGACATAGTACTGCTTCGATCGCTCTTCAGTCCTGAAGAAGTCGCGCACAGATGTGTGGAGCGGTCTGAGCGGTCTATTGCCGTCTCCTGCACCCTCGAATAGAGAGCCCAGATGTAGAATAAATGCCTGGATTGCTTGGATTGCCTGTGTATTACCTCTCAGAAGCTCTCTCAAGGCTCCTAGAGGTAACGGTTCACGGATATCAAGGACCAGACCTAAGGCTAGTTGGAAACGCCGTCGCGCCGGGGAGTCGTCCATTCCGAAATCACAAACGCTGTCGAGAACCCTAACGTAAATGTCGTCCAATGGTTCGCGCATGCGGCCCTCCTGCGCAAGAACAATCGCCATACGCTCGTCTGGTGTCTGGCCACCCTTGCCGCTCCCTTTGATAAACTTGCATGCCGTAGCTGCCCACTGAAATGATCCTTCGGAGCGTTCTGCTAACTGCATAGCCCAGTTCGAATCCGCTGACGCACTTGTGAGGGTATCGCTAAGGCTCGATAGCTCCTTTCTCATGAAGCTGTGAACGTCGATGATGATGGAGTTACGGTCGACGGATGTCACATCCATTTGTCGTACAGGCATCGCATTTCCCAACGTGTCCATGATGTCTTTCTCGGGGCGAGTGGTGATCAGGAGTCGGAAGGAAGAGGGAAGTACAGTGGCAAGCGTAAGGATGTTTCGAAGGAGTGGCTCCCGGGCGTCAGCATCGCCACTCTCATCCAGTGCGTCGATGACAATGACGATGGGTCCGACGCAGTGTAATTGTTCACTTGGCTTCTGCAGGAAATTCTGGAGCTGCAGCGTCATAGACATCGTTTGACGCTCGCTGCTTGGGAGATTCTTGAGCACCGCCAGCAAGGCCGTTCGCCAGCCTTTGTCGACCTCGGCAATTCCTCGAGCAATTGAGCTGAAGAGCGAACCTGGAGAACGGGTAGCTTGCCGAGAGACATTGAAGCAAAACGACGAGCCGAGACGACCGACGTCTGCAAACCGTCGCGCTATCTCGTGCGCAATAGCAGATTTCCCGGACCCCGCGACTCCGTGGAGTAGTAGAATGCTCGCGTGATCCTCACAATCCTTCGTTTCGGTATCCGGATATCCATGAGCCCAGTTCATGATTTCGCTGAGCACCTGAGCACGAGTTCCCGGTAGACACCGCTTCTCCGGGATGCATTGGGCATCGAAGTTGAATTGTACATCGTTAAGGTACTGCTTTGCGGCTAGTAGTGATGATCAGTAACGTTCACATGTCCACGATGGCACGCACCGCTGTCTTCCAATATCTCTTTTGCTGACTCTACTAGTGCCAGCGTTCGAATGGTAGTGATATCGATGCGCGCCGTGGCGGCTTCAATCAAGCGCGTGTTCTCCTCGGTGTATACTGAAGCGTATCGTACAAAAATGGCCATTAGATTGTCGAACGCACTCGCGTGCTCTTCCAATCTTATCCTTATATCGCTCACCGCGTACTTCATGGTCCGTGACCCTGCGAGCAGACATCATCAGTCAAGAGCTCTTCAGGCGATGCGCGGAACAAACATACAAAATTCAGAAGTCTCCGCATACTTTCGAATGAGAAACGCCGATTCCATCGTTTGCTGAACGATGCGTTCGATTGTTCCTTTGTGCGACCGTACGTTGTGCAGTTCTTCAGTCTCGCAGTAGAATGCGAACATGTCGTCCATCGCTTTGCCTAGTTTCTTCATCGACTGGTCATTTTCCAGCTGTGAGTTGATGACCTGTCACACATGAAAGTCAGTCGCGTCGAACACCTGTCAACTCGGTACTAACCTTAGGAACCACAGATATGACGCTCCACGCCGCCTTGGCGTATGGATGGATCTACATTGCGCGGACAATCAGTACTTGTCTCGGTAAGGTAAACCTTGAGACGCGAACCTCGGTGATTGTATCTGCCACATCCATAAACACCCTAACTTTATCTATAACCGGGCCCCAGATCGACATTGCATTGTTTGCCACGTTGATAGCACTGTCGACTGCCTCACCACTCCCAATAAGATATTCCGAAAAGGGAGACTCTGCGTCCAACTGATCCATCTTCGATTTGGTACCGTCAACAAGGTCCTTCATTGTATCCCCTGTCGCAGGATCGTCCTCGTGGAGAGAGGGATCGTCAGTTGTCCCGGAAGGCTTTGCTTGGGAGTCATCACCCGGCCCATATACTTCCTTCCGGCTGAATGAACCAGCAGAGCTGCCAAGGTGGGAGAGGTCAAGCGAGAGACTGTTCCTATCCACCTCACGTGTCTCGTCTTGATTTGTCATCATATTTTGTTCGTACTTGGACATCCGGTTATGAGCCAATAGAGCTATGGTCGGAACTACTGCGCGAGGGAGGGACGTGCCAACAGACGACGGTGTGTGGTCTTTGATCAGGAGTCGACAGTGGAATGAGGGAAGGACACCCTCGGTAATCCGACTGTCATCGTGCGAAGTCAATGTTCTCTCGATATCTGGGAGGGGAGTTATAAGATTCTTTGCAATTCTGCATTCACAGCACAACGCACTGTGGGTGGTATTTCTCGTCAGCGATTCCAGGTCGATCTCCACGATGCCGACAGTTTTGTCTGGACGCCTGCGTTGTGCAATGACTGTGATGGTTAGCAATGTTGGCCCCTGTGAGGATCTTAGTACCGGGGTCAGTGCGCTGTAAAAGTTAGCATCACAAGCAATGGATGAACGCACAATGTGATGTTCTCCGCCCATTCCGGTCTGGTTGATGGCGCTGAGAAGGTGGTATAGCCGGTTGAATTTCCCAAAGAAAGCTTTAGTTGAAAGCGTCTTGCTCGTCGTCTATGCAAACGACCAAGTAGGGGGAGATCCGTGCATGCGAGATCTACGTGCGACAAGCAGGATTATCATCAAGCCGAGTCTTTGATGGGTTTCAAGCACCTACCAGACACCTCTACAGCAGTATGCTGAACGCGAGACTCATGGGGTCGAGAGGCCATCTAGTGCAAAGCGGGGCCAAAGCCTATGTAGGGCAAAGGTAGGCAGACGGGACAAAGTCGACTGAGGACTAGCTGCGTGGGAGAGATACGCTGCGTTACAGTCAGCGGTTCTTGATTGTCGCCTGAAGTCCCATGGCATACTCGTGGGGATTCGAAGCATACCAGGAGGCTCTGCCAGTGACAGATTGCTGCCATGATGAACCTTGTATGCCGGAGCAATCCGAAGTGGTGGCCGTGAAGACTATCCTCCTGGGGCATATCGGGCTTCGTCATTGACATGCCTGTGTCAAAGTTTGATTCTGGAGCGGTCCGGTGTGCATTGATCTCGCGCCATTAGCAGGAAATCACGCACTCTTACAAATGGTAGGTGTGGACTAGTAGCGCGTTCCGAGGCCATCATGCAGGGTGTTCGGACCAGAGCATGGGAGACGCAGTGACTGTATATGGCAATCCACGTTTTTGCCGGACTGCATGTAGCTGCTTACCCACGCCACAAAGAGTCAAACTGAGCGCTGTACCACTGTGCGCCTGTGCTTCTTCGTAATGTGCTCACGTTCATCGATGCTTGACTTTCCACATTACCCCATCTTATCGAGTGCAACCATCCGTGCACGAGGCCTTGTCAGATCTTCAAGACGACAAAACCCGGAGGAAAGGGCATCAAGGGAATATGGGAAGCGTAGAGGTGATGTCTCGGTCTGCGTACGTTGGCGTATGGGCAGTTGACATGATTCTGAGGTACACTCGAAGTTGAGAACTGTCTAACATTCATCCCATAGATTCACTTCTAGTACTTTGAAATGTGGAGTACTTGCAGAGACGCCTCTTTGCGCTCCCTCCGTTGATATCCCCTGAGGTTCCCCACGACGCGCCCCTCCTCGCACGCATCCTGTATCCCTACGACAGGATACTATCTCACACTGATAGCTCTCCCTGTTACAAGCCCGCCTTTGTGCTCGTTGCAGTACTCAACGGTTTTGAATGTATCATAGCATCACCTCAAGTCGGCTACCGAGAATGCTGCCTCCGTTCTCTTATCGAGTTTGGGTCAGGAAGAATCCTCCTGGCTCACCACAAATGTGATTCCAGGGTTGTCACCAGAACTCCTGGACTTTAACAACAGAATACTCCGTCTGTCATAACTTGGAGAGCCACACAAGTTCCTGCTGCGGTTTTTCAATCTCGTGTGGGCACGAAGAAACACCAACGTACGCTGAGGATGTTTCTATGTCCTCGAACATAAGCTGTGAACGCGACGGAGCACTTAGAAAGTTTGGGAATATTATACCACTCATGCTGTGTCGGTGAGTCGTCGGCGCGACCAATGCGGCCATTTGTGCTAATGAGAACGCTGGAGTAACCAGGGAAGCCATGGTAAGCCGTAAAGCAGCTCCCATTCCATCACGCCGTACATTCAACCATGCCGCCAGCAAATCTAAATATTGCGACATGTCCGTGGAGGCAGCAGCAGCGATTCTCAGACGGAAATTACGCGCACCCTCGGGCGTCCACCCACTGCTCAACACGCTGCTATGCCAAATACATATAAGACATCAGAAACCTCAAGATGACCGCAGTCCCTTCCTATACCAAGCCTGCAACTCGCTATATGAACGCTCCACCAAATGAAGAATGGGACGGCGCGTGTTCCCTTCTCATCGTCACTTATTACCCCCAACGAGCTATCAGAGAGCACTCTCAGTTGTGTCTTCCGGTCCTAGCGTGTCTGCTACACCGTCCCTCTCTGCTGTCTCCTCGTCTCCCACCTTCCTCCCTACGCCAAGTTCCCCACGCAGCTCAACTCAAACATCCTGTATCGCTCAGGACAGATGGGTTTCCTAAGACATGCCGCACCTACAACGACGTGGGGCATGTAGGGTGGGCGCGCCCGGACGATGGCTTGAGAAGCCGATAACTGTGCGCTCCCTCATTTTGACTATGTCAACAGTAAAGACGGGAAGCTTCCTAAAGCGCGCCCTCAAGTAACACAAAATCAAAGAACCTCTAGTCTCTCTGGCACGGATATCGCAAGTTTGAAGAGGAAAGGAGGTATCCGGAGAGACATCGTGCTGTCTCGGACCAGTTCCAGTCAAGACGATGTTTGTGGTAAGTACCGCGCTGCGTCCTCAAAATCCAGTCGGCTCAATGAGGTTGTCATAGCTTATGAACAGACCATCACATCTTGGTCAAGACGATGTGTCTGTGTCGCAGCGCCTCAATACGCATAAGGCACATCCTTCCCCCGGAGTGAGTCTAGGACACTGCACATCTTTTCATCCTCTCACAGACCGCAAACACCGCTGTCGCCTCTAGTCGCTTCACATGTTTTCTGTCCGCCAAGTTCTCTCAACGCCCTCGAAAGTGCTATTTTTTCCTTGTTGCCTATCCATTTACGGGACGTGTAGAGGGAGCGAATGTAGCCGTGGAGTATGGTGTTCGCAGATGGATCGGTAGTGCTTGCCCTCGTAGCAGAAAGAGGAAGGCAAGGGACGACACCGACGCTCTCATTCCGAATAGGAAGTCCTTCAAGGGTTTCCAGGAAATGCCGTGAGTGCAAGCCAGTACTCTTGTAAGCATCGCGCGTCATAACCTAGTAGGTCCGATCTAAGCTTACTATGCTTCTTTACAGACGAAAGCAGCATCTTCAGGAGGCGCAGGAGGACCCGTCTTTCTCCAGGCTATGCCAGATGGCATTTTGCGACGCAGCGTTCAGCAGGCTATCATCACTCGCGCCAACCTGTTCCTCTAGAAGAACATCTTGCCTCTTTGGGCTGGAATCAGCTTTCCGGACACTCCGTACGAGCTTCGCAGGCCCTGAGAGCGCGCTGTTTCTCATCGTGGGTTTTGCGGGATACAGGACCACGAGAGACATCGCGGGCGATGAGTACAGGTAAAAGTTGAGCGAAGGGAAGGACTTTGGAAAGTGTGAGTCCCCCCGTGTAACTCACGATAACTGAACGCTGACCTCTGTACATACCATCTCTGCCTCAAACGTCCAGCGGCTTTTTGAGACAATCCCACTGAAGCCCCGGTCTCTGTCCGTCGTCTGCCGCGCCGATGAAGAGCATGCTGAGCAGGGATCTACGGACATAAAGGCCCGGCACCGGTGACTGTGATCATCGCGGACTTCTCTGAAGCATGGAACAGCAAACGAAAGTATCTTGCTCGTTGATGGCATAGCTGTCGCGCCTCGAGTATTACGCGAGCTCGTCCACGGTCGAGCTCCTCGCCTCTGTTCTCACCGGTGGGAAATTCGTATGTTCACATGTATAACTCATTCACTCTCGTGGTTATGAAGGTTTTGAGTCCAAGACCATCTCGCGTTAAGTGCGTCGGCTCCAAGTCGATATTTGTGCCGTATACGACCATTCAGCGATCCACATCGTCTCTCCTCGTGCAGAGCCACATCCCACTTGCGAGGCGTGGCGGATTTCGTGTGGATGAGCACTTATCGAGCCGTCAGCTTCATAATCGCTCGGTTTCGTTACCTTCTACAGCTCAACTATCAATATCTGCGTACAGACGGCTCTGAAGCCATGGGCCATTTGGTCATTGATGCCAGTTTCATCATGCGTTGTATAGCTCGCGGTATAGTATATGGCGTTGAACCGTAACTACAACTCCAAGACACAGGCCATCAAGAAATCCGCCCACTGGTGCGCCGTCCGCTTTCCGACCTCACGAACAGACGCACCTGCTTGTCGCGCGAGCCGTGCTCATCTTTCACCGCCTCTGACGAGCATCTGCTTGTGAAGGCTCTCACCAATTGGATCTGCGCATCTTGTGCGCATGTCCAGGGCACGGCTGTCACGCATATATCAGCACACGCAGTATGTGGGGAGGGCGCAAGGGCTCTTGATACAACAGGTTCCTCGTGAATCCAGTCGTATCTGGTCCAGCTCGACACGGCTATTTCAAGCTACCCTTCTGCTCTCCCACCTCAATACGCCTCTGTGGGATCTCAAAAGCTATAGCCTCACCATATTCGTGTTGATTTTGGTCTTGTGTATGTACGACTTTGTCGTTCTCTTAACCCGCGGTGTTGCTACTCTAGAAATAGTTGTGGCCATTTGATCTGATGTATGTATTTGCACTGCAGCTCTCGCGAGCATACAGCGCTTCCGTTGATAAATAAAATCAACCCTTTTTATCTCTGTGGTATCTACCGTCTGCCTAAGCACGGGGCCTCCAAACGTCGACTTGCTGCTCGCATATGTATCAAGCGTATTTTCAACACCGCAAGAACGGATACTGGGATCATTACAGTAGCCACTCAACACAAGTGCTTATGCTACAGAAACATCACGAGCGAATATGGGCCCAACCATGGAGCCAGGCGAGGAGGAGAGCTTTGAAGATTGAGATATATGGCACGGACTGACAGGATACAATAGCATACATGGGTCTGAATGAGCAGGAGGGACCCGTCTAGTTCGCCAGAGCTCAGTCGTGACAGTGCATCCACGGCGTTCCACACGAGCTGCGAGAAATCTCAAGTCCAGGGGCCCGCGCAGTGAGTGACCATGTGGTTCCTGGCTTTGCGCAGGGCGGAAGGGCAGTCGAGAGCGATCGAGAACAGCATCTTGCCATTACAGCCCGATACCGAGCCGCCCATGAGTCTGAACGGCAGCCCCTGCGTGTTGAGGAAGGCAGAAGCATCGATGGCTAAGAAGCAAGGGGTCAGCATCAGATCAGCGGATGGTGACGTGGTGACGCGTCGTAGAGTGAGCCGTCGGTCTCCGCTGACGTCTTCCATACGTTGACGGGGTCGTCTTCTGTGGCAATGACAATCTGCCGTCCATCAAGATCGATCGCAGAGGAGAGGGACATCGTCTGTAGGTGCAAGAGGGCGGCCGTGGGTCTTTTGCGTTGCCACATTGTGTGGTCGTTGGAGCCAGAGAGGATCCGCGGCCCATCAGACGAGAAGGCGACTGTCCCGACGCCCAACGTGCGACCAGTCAATGGCAAACACATTGCCTCCTTCGTCTCCATATCCCACAGCCTCGGCGTGCCCTCCCTTGAACGAGACATCGGCTTGAGTCCCTCCGGGGAGAAGAGGACGAGGACTGAGCAGTCTTCTCTAGTGCGCGCGGTGAGGAGGTCGGCCTTGTGATGGTCGCGTCCCACATCCTTGAAGCACCATCATCCAGCTGCGCGAGAACCATGCGCCCCTCAGGTGACACTGTGAACCTTCAGTTGTTGCCAGGCTTTCGCATTCGTCATCTCACTCACCCGTTGCTCCGTCCCCCTGTAGAACCCTCTCGTTCTCTGATTCTAGAACGATCCACTGCTCGTCTGCTGAGCGGTCGCCTCATGTGATTGTCTTCCATCGTCTCCAGGCAGTCGTTCGATTGTATGGGTCCGAGCGACTGTAACAATTTGTATTTGAGTGCAAAATTGTGCTAAGCCGTCAGTTGTGGCAAGCTTGAGACAGAGGCAGATTGTTAGACTAAGATTTCTTCAGACAGGTCTGGTAGATAACGTACGCGGTTGATGGTTTACTGCGCTGTGACTACGCTGTTGGGGGCTGCTGTGTCGTGTGGTGAGTGTGTGCGTGTGAGATTCTACCGTCATTTACCCACGCCACCAGGCTGTTTCTCAGCCTGATTCCGCTCTCACTTCGCTTGATTGGCTCTGTCACTCAACCTGCCGTCACTCAGAACGCCAAATCGAGGTGAGCGACGTCGTCTCGATTTGATGCTCCTCACTCATTTTTATCTTATCTTCCCTCCTCAGTCTCAGACCACGCAACAAGCAGGCACCCTAGAACATCTCTGAACTTCAACGCGTCGTTCCTATAAGCAGGTTTCAATGGCCCAGAATATGGCGACCCAGTGGCACTACGCCATCTGCCCTGCCCTTTCGCGGGACCTCGACACGCACGCACCCCAGCACCTGTCGGCATCTTGCAAGTAGACTGTGACCGCTGCGGCATCGACCTGTCACATTCAGTGCAATTACGTACCAGGTCTTCACGTATTTCCAAGACGATATCGTCGCGGATTGACTCGTGTAGATGTCAAGGTGGTGTCGAAGCTGTGAGGGTTTGGGAGGAGAGCGTATTATTAGGATTGGTGCGGGGATGAGGTACGCTCTCTTATCTCTTCCACAGAAGATGAACCAGCTCACGCTCGATCTATATAGCAGCGGTGTATGTAACCTACCCGGACCTATGTTGAGGATTCAAACGAATCACGCATATATACAAGTTCTCAGTTCATCATGCGTTCCATTTGAACATCCCGTCCTTGTACCCTTCAGCCGAATAGGTCGGTTCCCAGCGGCGCACTTCCCGACCGCCAACATGTCCCTCGCACACACCATGACCGCTACGGTATCATCCTGACTCGACCTGCGTATGCTTCAAGTGTTGTCACGACAGGCCCCGCGAGCAAGATAATACATACGTCGAGGAATCGATGAGCAGGAATGCTACGCCGCGTTCCAAGGATACGCACGGTGCGGATCGAATTTGTGCTCAGGTACGTTCTTGTGCTTCCTTCTCTGTGTTCGTGATGTTTAAGCCTGCCACTCAGATTCCACATACAGGGTAACATTCTACGACCACAATCTCCGCCGCAACTACAATCCTAGCTTGCGTCTTTTTGCTGTTGCCATCAACGTCGACATGCTACGTTGATCAACTGCAAGCTTGGCCGTGCCCAGCACATGCTCCCAACGAGCTACCAGCGCACCCTATAAACCTCGTACCATTAAGGGTCTCGGCACTCGCACCGCCAACTGAGCGATCACTTAGGATCCTCCGTCCTCTGCGAAGAAGATTCCGAGGCTGGAAGACGTGCCTCCTACAGACTGCCCTCCCCTCATCTCACACATGCAGTCACCGCACCCAGTCACTTCTGTGGACGCGGAGTCGTATATATCTCGTCTGACATCAGAGTCTCCGCCGAACATGATATACAAGTTCGAGTACTCAAGGTTTGCATGCTACATCCACCCCGGCACTGCCGCCACGTCTCCTCGTGTTGGCCCTTGATGCGTCACTCGACAAAACCGCGTTGGGCCCCTCCACCACGCTTTCTTTTACCACACGCTGTTCACCCTGTCGGTCCCCTTCACTTCCCTTCCCCTTCGCGCGACAGGAACGGCATTGCCGTCATCAAGACTGCCTTCCACCACATTTCTGCGCGTTACCAGCAGAGACCTAGCTCTTTCAAGGCGGCTCATCTGACGTCTCCCATCTCCGTCCTCTCGTCGAAAAGTGCAAGGAGCCTCTGCAGCCATTTAATTCCATGGTTGATGATAGGTACGCTGTTCTCCTCTTATCATTATATCAGACGTCCCTTACCTGTGGCGATTATAACGCACTTTGAACTCAAGGCTATCCGTCGAGACGCGCTATAACTTAAGGACGGGACAAAACATGCACGTCATGTCTCGGTATCTGTCGTTGTGCTTATAGCTATCCTACGATAAGTTTCGGCTCGCGAGTTGGGTGGCGATTATTGTTTGTTCATCCGAGCACACAGGATGCGTTCCTCCACTCCCATTTGTCTACAATTTCCCCTAGCCTGTGCGCTGATTTCGGTTGGCGCATATATGGACTCGGTCCTGGATCCACCGTCATCTAACGCGAGGTAATGTAGCCTGTTCAGAGTGACGCGCTAAGGAGCACACATGAAAGGGTGTTGCGTCTCTGCTTCACAAAACGAGCAGGAAGCGGAGGAGATGGCTGTGGCTCAAATATGCTCTCGAACCTGATCATCTTATGTATTTGTTCGTCACCCGTAGCTTGAGATGAGGAAGAGACCCTACCAAAGGCCTGATTTCGCGCGATGAATCCTAGCTCGGAAAGGTGTTGACAATCCTAATCCCGCCAGGTCCTGTATAGCTGGCACGGTGAGACTTCCCGTTGCAAGGCGTATCTCTGACATGTGGGCCCTCGTGCACATATTCAAGCCGCAGCGTGAGTGCATAGACGGCATAAATCTGCACAGGCCTGTTGGTCGTAGTAAGAAGGGTTGATCAGCGCTCTCATCTCTCGCGCATCCGCAGTTCAAAATTGTTTGGAGATCGCACTAAGATTACCTAGAACGATCAAACCCGCGGTGTTCTGCTATGCTAAAAGGCCTACGCTTTGAGCACACTGCTGGTCGCATATTCGCGCGAGCTGTGGACAGATCACTGGCTTTCTGAAGTAACGTGAGTATATGATCTCATCAATATAGGAACAAAATATGCGGGGGTTTACTACGATAGGTACTCGATACATAATGAGCGGGTAGGGGTCCGAGTGTGAAGGAATGGTAGTAGGCATTGAAGATGGAAGTATGCAGCACAGAATGGTGATGGGGTAGGATAGCTTGCATGTAGCTAGAGCGGGAGGGAGCCATCTACGGCCCCGGGGGTTTAATCACGACAGTCCGTCCAGGATGTCCCATGCGCAAAACGTGACAAGTCGAGTTCGAGGGTGCGTGCAGCGATGACCCATTCGTTCCCTGGCTTGCGAAGAGCGGTACGGTAGTCGGGCGCAACCCAGAACAGCAGCTCACCGCGTGGTCCCAGTACCCAGCCGTCTTCAATCCGTGAAGAGTCCGTGTATGGCAGTGCCTGCGCGGCGGGGGAGGCACCGGTGTCTGATCACGGCGAGAAGCGACAGGTCAGCATGAGATCAGCGTGTTGGGTATAGCGACGCACCAAAAGAAGCATCATCTGAAGTCTTCCATGCTTTAATTGATCCATCTTCCGTGCCAGAGACGATTTGCTGTCCATCGGGAGAGATCACTGCAGAGAACACCCGGGCTGTGTGCTCCAGAGGGCGGCCGATCTGCTCCTGTGTTGCCACACTCCATTGCCGCACTGTCCTGTCGTGGGAGCTAGAGACGATCCGCGTCCCATCACGCGAGAACGCAACTGTCCAGATGGCGTCCGTGTGGCCAGACAAGTGCTTTCCTATGGCGTCTTTAGTCTCCATGTTCCACAGCCTCACTGTGCCGTCTCCTGAACCAGACACCAGCTTTGCTCCATCCGCCGAGAAGGCGACTGACCAGACTGCCTTGGTATGTCCAGTGAGGGTGCCAATGGGCTCTGTGGTGGCAGCGTCCCACAACCTTAGCGTACCGTCCTCTAGCGCTGCGACAACGGTCTGCCCATCAGGCGAGAATTCAACCTGGTTGACTTCTGTAGCTCCCGGTACGTCGAATTCGCCATCCCGCTCGCCCGTTGCTGTGTTCCACCGTACGACAGTCCCGTCCAATGATCCTGAGATGATCCACCGGCCGTCCTTGGAAATGGCAACTGAAAGGACTGGCTTGCTATGACCAGCAAGGGGATTGCCAATTGTGGCCCCTGTTGCGATACCCCATTGCCTGACCGTGCAGTCTTGAGAGACAGAGACAAGTTTGCGCCCGTCTGCGGAGAACACAACTAGCCACACAGCCTCTGAGTGGCCTACGAGGGGCTCGCCAATCGCCTTTCCCGTCGCCGCATCCCACTGTCGAATCGTCCCATCGTACAGGCCCGAAGCCAGACGCCGCCCATTAGGGGAGAACGCGACAGAATGAACAGCGCCTGACATCGTCACCGCAGACTCGTTCACCGGCTCGTCCGTCATCACATCCCACACACATATCGTCCAATCATACGACCCCGAGACGACCTTCAGCCCATCCGACGGGAACACCGTCGAAATGACCCATCCTCTGTGCCCTGTCAGAACAAAACCCACTTGCCGCCGTTCAGCAATGTTCCACACCCGAATGCTGGAGTCGGCCGCACTCGAGATCAGTCTTGTTCCATCTTCTGAGAATGTCACCGAGTTCACAGCCTTCGATTGATGCGTCAGCAGTTCGCCAATGAGAGTGCGCGTGGCCACATCCCACAATCGAATCGTTCGATCGGCTGAGGCAGATGCAACTGTCTTGCCATCAGGTGAAAACGCTACCGAGTTGACCCGTCCCTCATGCCCAGTAAGAGTGATTGCTGACGGCGAACTCATTGCCAAATCCCACAGCCTGATGGTCTGATCCTTCGAGCTGGAGGCAACTGTCCTGCCATCAGGGGAGCACGCGACTGACCAAACGGCATCTGTGTGGCCTTCAAGGGTGTGGACAAGGCATTGCGTCTCTGCATCCCAAATTCTGACTGTCTTGTCGTCTGAGCCCGAGACAATTGATTTTCCGTCCGGCGAACAAGAAATAGAGTTAACTCCCCCAGTGTGACCTTGGATAGGCTGACCAACGGGCTGGCCGGTAGCAGTATTCCATAGCTTGATTGTACAATCTTTTGACCCAGAGACAAGTCTTCTTCCATTCGGCGAGAACGTGATCGCGCGGACACGATCTGAATGACCTGCCAGGGGCTCTCCAATCCGCTCACCAGTGGCGGCATCCCAGAGGTGGGCACGATTACCTTGCGCACTGGCAATCGTGCACCCGTCAGGTGAGACTGCGATCCCCGTGACTTGACTGCCGGCATTGAGTCTGAGAAGGCACTGTGGCCATCGAATATCGCTACCATTCACCACACGAAGTGCGCGGCTATAACGTTTTGCGTATTTCTCGTAGATAAACGACGCCTGGGGTACAAATGCGAGGGCGGATAGATACAGGTGCGGCACTGACTTGGATACGACGCTGCTGCACATTGAGACAAAGCGCTGCACTTCTGCGAATATCGAGTCCGGAATCGTCCCATTCTGTTGCTGCGGGACGTGTTAGACGGCTTCATGCCCGTGAAGAAGGTCAACTCTCACTTTGTTCCATTCACGCAGCCGGCTCACCCTTTCGAGCACCGTATTTATACTTCCTAAGACTCCCGTCACTTCGAGCCAGATGAGTACGGAGTTATCCAAGAAGCCTTTGACGGCTAACTGAATTGCATCTGCGCTCTTGCAGTCACGGACATGAGCGTCCCAGAAGCGATGCGCGTAAAGCAGTGCCGGAGATATGTGCGTCTCAATTTTCTTCTTCAAATCGGGGATATCTCGATTGGGAATGTACGAACTCTGGAGGTCGCAGATATTGAACTGTGGACCATCAGCGATTGTCTGGAGCGATGCTTGTACCAAAGTGTCGTGTTCGCGTGCTGGTTTGACGCAGTACTGCTTCGACCGCTCTTCTGTCGTCAGAAAGTCACGCACAGACGTATGGAACGGTCTGAACGGCCTGTTGTCGTCTCCGACACCCTCAAACAGAGAGCCTAGGAATGGAAGAAATGCGTTCATGGCCTGGATCACCCCTCGGTTGCCCTTCAACAGCTCTTTCATGGCTCTTAGTGACAGTGGCTCACGAACGGCGAGTACCAAGCCTAGGGCTACTTGGAATCTCTGTCGTGCTGGCGACGCGTCCGCACCAAAGTTGCAAACACTGCTGAGAACACGAAGGTAGATGTCATCCAAAGGTTCATGCGTGGGCCCGTCCTGTGCGAGGATAATTTCCATACGTTCGTCGGGTGTCTGGCCGGCCTTCCCGCTCCCTTCGATGAACTTGCACGCAGTTGCCGCCCATTGAAACGATCCCTCAGAGCGCGTTGCAAGCTGCATAGACCAGTTCGAATCTTCCAATGCGCTTGCGAGGAGATCAGCAATACCGGATAGTTCATTTTGGATGAAGCTGTGAATGTCGGAGAGGATCGAGTCGGGATCAATAGACATCACGTCCATTTGTTGCACAAAGCTTTCCTTGCCCAACATATCCATGATGTCCTTCTCAGGACGAGTTGTGATCAGAATCCGAAAGGCGGTGGGAAGTATCGTGGCCATCTCGAGGATATTTCGGAGCAGCGACTTACGAGTTTCTGCATCCCCGCTCTCATCGAGAGCATCGATCACGATGATGATTGGTCCAACGCAGTGCAGTTTTTGGCTCGGCTTCTTTAGGAAATTCTCGAGCTGCGATGTCATTGATATCGTCCGACGTTCGCTGCTGGAGAGATCTTTGAGAATCGCCAGCAACGCTGTTTGCCACCCCTCATCGATATCCGCCAGTCCGTGAGCAATCGTGCCAAACAGATGATTTGGCGAACGACTTGATTGTTTGCTGGCATCGAAGCAAAATGAAGCCCCTAAGCGGCGAGACTCTGCAGCCAGTTGAGCAATTTCGTGAGCGATGGTAGATTTTCCTGAACCCGCGACTCCACGGAGTAGACACACGCCCGCATGGGTTAGAGCTTCAGCGTCAGCGTGTTCAGACTGATACACCCAGCCCATAATGTCGTCGATGATAGCTTTTCGGGTCCCGGGCAAGCAACGTTTGTCTGGAATGCATTGCGCTGTGTCGTTGCGATATATTTCATCAAGGTATCCTTTGTTAACTGAGGGAAGTCAGATGTTACATAGGACTCTCTTTGGCAGGAGACACACACCAAGCTCCTTCAAGTCGGCCTGCTGTGATTCCGCAACCGCTAGTGTTCTAAGGGTCGTGGCGCTGATGTCGGAAGTCATGACCACCATCTGTTGTGAATTCGCTTCGATCCGCATCGCGCTGGCTGCGGTATGCATGGTAGCATAGGATTTCATGGTCTCTTTGAGAGACTGAAAGACGGATCTATGCTGTTCGAACTGTTGTTGGATGTTATCTGCAATATGTTTGACTGTCCGAAGAACTAAAGGGGCCCAGCATCAATAGTGTGTCGGTGTGATAGGAATCCTCACATACAGAAGTTACGCGTCTCCACATAGCTCCGGATAAGCAACCCCGACTCAGCCGTCTGTAGAATGATGCGTTTGATGACGTCGCGGTGTGGCGGGATATCCCGTAGTGGTTCGGCCTCGCGCACGAACGCAAACATATCACCCATAGCTTCGATCAGATCTCGCATTGATTGGTCTTTCTCTAGTTGCGACAAGAAGAGCTTTCGTACCGAATTCTCAGCATCACCTTGACTCGTACAAGCATCTGCTACACCCACCTTAGGAACGGCTGATATGACACCCCAGGCTATCTTTGCATACGGATGTATCTGTAACTCGATAAGTTTGTGGCAGCAATGATCCGGAGCCAGCCACGACTAACCTCAGCAACCCCATCAAATTTATCTACGAATATCTTAATGTTAGCCAGAACAGGCTCCCAAGGTAAGTCCGGATTGCTCATGTTCCCGGCGATCTCGTCAATAGAGTCTACTGTAGCGGCGGCTTTGTCAAATCGTGTAAGAGGTGTGCTGAGCTGTTGCATGGCCGCTTGCGATTCAGTGAGAACATCTTTCATCTCCTCCAGCGGCGACATTGTTTCCTTCCCGCCGGTTCCGTCTGCTGACATATCTTTTAGCTGTTCTCCAGAGAAGTAGGTCGACGAAGTGGCCGGGGAGGTATCTTTTGGAGGATCTTCGTGGGCTACAGGGACAGCAGCATCTGCAACAGTGGTGGTCGGGTCACCGGCACAGCCCTCAATCGACGACTCAGTCGGCAGTGCGATAGATATCTGCGCGGGTGGGTCATTTACCACGGGTAAGCCGACAGATATTTGTGCTTCAGAAACGCTAGGGGAATCGGGTGGGCAGTGGATCACTGCGCTGAAGCAGAGAGAAGGACGGAGTGATGGATTCACGAGAGTTGGGCTTCGAGGGTGAATCGTCAAGGGCAGTTCTGCAAGGAACGAGAGTTTCATTAATGCAGATCAGACCTGTGCTGCAACATCACATACTGTGTGCCGTATTCGTTTCCAGCTTATTCGAGTCGATCGTGACCTCGCCGATCGTCTTGTACTTGAACCAATACTTCGCTCTGACCTTGATGGTCAGTGTCGGCGATGTACTAGATGACCTTGTTTCTCCGTGTCAGTGAGATAAAGTCACGTTTACGGTCAAATACGAACTTGAGAATTGTAAAAATAATTGGGTTCCCCCATATGCATCCCGAGCTCGCTGATGCCGCCGATTGAAGTGGCGACTCGGTAGATTTGTCCAGGAACACTTCAAGTCGAAATTGCTTCACTGATCGACGAAAGATACCGATTTTTGGTAGAAACAGGCCTTCGCACCGTACGTCTAGAGAGTGGTATCTCAGTCAGTGTCGTTGCAAAGATTGAATACAGCACAATAACTCACCGGATAGCTCTATCTTGCCGTCCTGCAGAGCGGCGTTGTCCAGATGTGTGGACATCGCAAAGGGTCATACACGCTTGACGAGGACAAAGTCAATGAGAGACGAGAGGGACAAAAGCCGGCCATTCCGTGGGAGCGATAGCATGTTGTCCAGCTGGCCGCGCCTATCGCCAACGCCCTGTGAACGCGGCCTTGAGGCAGGCTCATGCACAGAAGCATTAGAAACGTGTCAAGTCCACGACAGATTGACGCTATGGCGACGATCTCCTCGAAATAGGAGGCCTAGGGCGTAACGTTTGGACGTAGCCATGTAGATTTGGGTTCGAGATGGCAAGTCGTCGAGAGCTTGAGTTGTTGACGAAGACGACCAGCTAGTTGCATGACTCATAAGTGCCGACTCCATCCAATGGTGTTTGGTAGGTCACGTACTGGTTCAACGGGGCGTGGCGGTGGCCACGTTACTGGACCCTGGTCCGGTGTGTGACGAGCGTGTATGCGTGGGATTTTGCAGGGAGCGGTTGTGCGTAGCATACTGCCGCATTTAGTTGTTGCCCACGCCACGAGGACGATTTCTATAATCGTTTGATCTCGAGGCGCCTCCTTGCTTCACTCTCACACTCCCGTGGTTACCCATGGCTCGACTCTTTCGAAGCTACGTCAACCGAACACATATTATGTGTCAACCACGATGTAGCTGGTATTCTGGCAGAAGACTCCTGATGCCAAATCGGAGTGAGCGGCACTGACGCCATTCGATGCTCATTCTTTCCGATCATCTTCTTTTTCTTCGGTCGCAGTCCATATGTTACCTAGTCACCCATGAAAACATCTTCTACTCAACGCGTTGCTTCCATGAATGCTCGAATGATCCAGCCTATGAAGATCAAGTGGCAGCAGGCAGGAGTCCGTCATTCTTCGATTCATCTCCGATACACGCTCGTTCACTAGCCTATATATTTACCGCGTACAGGTTACGACCTCCGCAACATCACCCGTCTCACTAAGCCTATCTGCGTTTCTGGTATCTGCAGAGTCCCCGGGCGATGTTATCGGAATCTATTTCAAGCGGACATTACAGAACATCCTACTTCGCCGGCGGTGACGCGTATAGAAAGCGTTCGGCGCGACGAAGCTGCTCGTACATGTTGGAATCGCGCTTATTGACCTGGGAGTGCTCGTGAAACCGTCAGATCTCCGTTTTGAACATGTGCATGCTCTCATGGTCTCTGCCTTTTCTACATGTCCGCCAGGGGCGGAATGTTTGTGTGGTTGTAGTTGACGCTGACGAGGGGGTGGCCGATAGAGGGAGTGCAACTCCAGATGAGGGACGATGTGGGAGGAGGGTAGTGGGAGTGGAAGGGGGAATGCGTTTTTGTGGGATCTGTATAGCCTAGTTTAGTACGTCCCCCGCACACTGGCGGTCTGAGCCAGCTTTACGATGACTCACGATCGACTGCGACGCTATAGGTCATCCATCAGTGGTCAAATGTAGACTACACGCTACACAAGATTCAGGACCAGAGAATGGCGTGCTATGCGGTGACTGAACAGCAGAGGACCTTGGGGCATCTAGACGGAACGGGTGAGTCGTGGCTTTGGTGGTTTGATTACGCTGGAGCTCATTCTGCTTGCACATCACCCCAGTCACACCTGATTTGGGTGGGTAATCGAAGCGCGCAGGTTCTTCTCTTGCGGTTGTGTTTGAGCTGCCGCCCTCCTAGCGGTAAGCCCCGTTTCCCTGCACTCCACCCTGCTTTTTTTTCAATCAATGTACTGCATAGGAACCCTGCTGGTATACTCGGCAGCGCGGCTGGCGTCTTATTGTAATTAATGCTCATGCGATGTAGTGCTCGGGTGTCTGCAGCTGAGCTGGTACAAGTGGCCAACATACTACTGTTGTATGTACCACGCATATAGGTTACACGATATTTTCCTTGTAGTGGCGACAGCATAGGCAGTCTCAACAGACTGTCGCCATACACCGCAACAGCACTGTAGTTAGTCTTGTCCTAATCGAGCAGCTATGGTTATTGACGCCGTGAAATAAGTGCGCACATTGTTTTGTCTCCAACGACAAAACGGGTGGGACTGAGCAGCAAATGTGGAAGGGCGTCACACCTCTGTTCGGCCGAACGAGGTAGACGGATGTCTGCCGTCACTCGTATGATCCGAACTAGGGCGATCCTGGTAACTCCACTCACTGTTACATCGAGGATTACTGTATACGCAAAATACCTAAATCCCCGCGAGACTCATTCGAGAGGCGACGCAAGGGGGGAGTCTGCACGAAGAGTTACCAGCCGCAGCTTGTCGGGAGCGTCACGTGACATGAATAAGCCTTCGGGCAGTGATAATTCTCAGGCACCATGACCGCGAGTGTAATGGATATGAACAGATCACATTTACATTGATGCTATCCGGACAGCATAACAACGTACTCGTGCATGAATAATCTGAATAATCCGTCTTGGCTTCGCGGTCTATGTGTATAAAACGCTCTGGTCCGCGCCAGCCTCTCAACGACCGTCATTTCGGGCACCCTCTCCGTTATGAACTGCAACGTTCTATTTGCTTGTGTCGGCGCTAGACGACACAGGGATGATGCGCGTGCCAGGTATTCTGGCAGGGTTGAACGAACGATCGCAGTCGGCGTACGCTGCACCGGCCCCGAAACCTGTAGAGAGCGCGATCGGCCATCCTCGTCCTATATTTAAAACAAAAAAACCGAATGAGAGCCTGGACGCGACCCGAGGGGGAGCAGGTGTGCAAGGGTGAGGACGCACGTTTGAAGAGTATCACAGAGGCTATTACGCCGACGCTGAAGCCCACACCGCTGAATGGAGCAAGTGCTCTGCTTAATATGGGTTGTGTAGATGCAGAACATCTCAGACTCACGACTTTACGATGAAATCCGCCACTGAACACAAGCCCACGTGCCTCCTTTAGCTACTGCTGTTGACTACGGTATGAGGAAGGAACCTACAACAACGGTCATACTAATGCTGTCAGAATACGCGTAAACATAGTGATAATGAGTGCACACCTTTTGCGTCACGATATTCTCACTCGAAGCCGCTTTGGACGCGGCAGCTGTTGAAGACATGGTTGGCGGGAGGAGAAGGGATGGTTTATTAAGCGCCCCGATATCCCGACGCGAGTCTAATTGCCGCAAAAGGCAACGCCTGCTCTTAAGGATGCGTACGATTGTCGGTCACTGCAGCATGGTGCGTTGGCATGCATGTTCAAACGTGGTATAAGTTTGATACTTGAAGCGGGCCTTCAAGACTACGAAAACCTGATAATATTCGTAATAGTGAAAGTATACACTTCATGCGCTCATCGCATAACCGAAAAGCTGACATTGAAAGAAGGCCCTTAGCTATCTGGCAAGCAGTCCGCCCTCATAAAGACATATTCTGTTTCGCACTACGCACACAGTTCAACTATACGAGTTATACACCGACTTTTCAAACTCTCGTCCAAGTCTCGCCTTCAGCGAGCAGGGTTTGCGGCTGTTCTCGAGATCAGCTGGCACCTGCTTGACACTTGTGTGCAATATTCCCGACGGCATATTCGCAGAAATCCGTTCCAAACTGTAGCTATGTCTCCTCACCCTCCGCCATAGTCGATGCTGACCATAGAACGGCGCCAACGCTTTTAATTATCGATTTTCACATGCGCCCCTTAAATTTCCTGAAATGGAGTTGGGCGCGCCTCTTTTCTCCATCCCACTGCACAGCTCCACTTCATTGACGAGTACGTCAGGCCAAGATGCGTCACGGTAGCCTCACTGTGGATCTCGCCTCAAGCTATATAACCTCTCGCATCGTCGCCGCAGATGCATCAAACAGTTTTCTTCACGACCCGCGACGTCCCTTCACACACTCGTATCTTCTTCACGAATACTTCACTTATAAACACACATAATGGACAGAGCTTCTTCAATCATCGCTGCCCTCGACGCCGGAAAGCTCCCCTCCCAGGAGCAGGTTAGCCAGTGGCTCGATTGGTTCCTCAACAGCCAGCTGTCCCAGGTTGAGCCCTCGGCAGGGTCTGGCGAACTCAGCGCACAAGGCAAAGCCCTCGTGGGCGATGTCCGCGACTTGGTAAACGCATATAAGCTCGCTGGAGAGCATAAAAATGGTATGTGGACCTGCTGCTTGCTATGTGCGGTCTTTAACGCTCCCCGCAGGCGATAACTTGATCCAGCAAGCGTTCTGGCATTTGCACCAGGCCGACATTTCCAACACTACAACCACTGCCTCCGCCGGTGATGCCCCTAACCAAGCATCTAAGGATGCGGCGGCAGTCGCCCGCGCTATCCGCACGGTTCTCTCTGTTTTGCTTTCGACGATCAGCTCCGAAGGCCAGAACGTCTTTCACGACTTTTCCTCTTTCATGCGCCTAGCCCTGGCAGATGCCGCCGACTACGTCAGTCAAAGTGCAGGCAGCGCTGCGCAGACGCTGCGCGAAGTCGACGAGGATGTCGAGAAAGGCGAACGTAATGAGCTTGGCCTCAAGAACGTCCCGGAAGACCAGAAGTTCAAGAACAAGGACGCCAAGGAGCAATGGGAAACAGCCATGGATACCGTAAAGGTTGCCGGGTCGAAGACCATTGGTGCTGGTCAGGTGACAGCAGAGGCTGTAAGCAATACCGCTGAGCGGACCAGCCAGCGTTTGAGCGACTCGTTCAACCAGGTACGCCTCACCGCAGACCATCATGTAGGACATGCACTCACTACCGAACCTAGATTTGCGATCGCGCCCAAGATAACCAGGAATATCACGATTCTATCAGTACTATCTTCTCCGTCATCCGCAAATGGATACATAGATCACTTGACACCGCGGGCGACGTAAATACTGACACCTCTCTCGACTCTTTCATCGACGACCCTACTCCTGAGCAGCACCTCATCAAGGCTATTAGAGGTGCTCGCGAATTCTTCGAGCGTCAGGCAGACGGCAAAAGCCTTGATGACTTCTTCGGTGCCCTCCGCGTATGCGGAGTTGACATCCAGCAAGATAAGAAGTTGAGGAAATGGACGGATGACGTCCTGGACCATCTGCAGAAGTGCTTGGACGAGAAGGGTTATGTCCGCTCAGGTGACTCTCAGGAGAAGAGGGAGGAGCTGCAAGAACGATGGAATAAGATGATGGACCCTGAACATCCCGAAGGCGAGGAGGGCAGGAAATGGCAAGAGGATGTGGGGAAACTCAAGGCCGAATGGAGCGAATTTGACAAGGCCCTTCAGGCTGGCGAGGATCTTGGTCGCGTTCGGAAGGCCCAGTCGAAGCTGGCTTCTGACATTGAGAACGCATTCGTCACTGCCGCCAGTAAGGCTGCCGATAAGGCGGTGGATACTGCTCTTGACCAGCCGGTATGGATGTGGCAGGATATCTTCAACGCGTACCTGCCCAGGCTGCTTAGCCTTATCAAAGATATTCCCATTCCAAGGTTTGTGATCAATTTCCTCCAAACTACTACAGTTGAGCTCATATCGCGCTTGCAGAACTGAGTACAAGGATAACGACGTCGAATTCGTTCTCGAAGATCTCGACATCTCCACCTTTGCTATCCTCCCTGGTCACGCCTATATCCGCAACATCACCGACATCGACATAACTGCTCCTTCATCCGGACCCGCACAGACTGCTGTCGGTTCCCTCACGCGTATCTTCGCGCAGGGTGTACAGCTAGCACTTCGAGAAGTCTCGTTTTATTTCAACCAGAAGACCGCTTCCATCGGCCCATCCGAGTTCAACGGTATCCTCGAACTCACGCTCCCACCTCAAGGAATCGACATCGACATTGTCATTCGCATGATCCCGAACTCACCTGAAGGCCTCAAAGAGCGCGAGAAGAAGAAGGGCTTCTGGGAGATCCAGCGCGTTGAGGTGAAGGTTTCGGATGAGATGACCTTGACGATCAAGCAGAGCAACCACCAAGTGCTCGCTTCCGTGCTCAAGCCTGTCATCACTGCGCGCTTCCGAGAGACACTTCAGACCGTCCTCGCCGAGAACGTTCGTGGCGTGCTAGAAGGCTTGGACAACGTCCTCTGGGATGTTGGTAACCGTGCTGAGGTGTTTGAGGACGCTGGTCTCGGCCGTGGTGCAGCGTTGGTCGCTGGCTGGTGGAGCGAGGTTGGCAAGATGAGCCGCGGTGAGGGCGGTTTGTTGAAGGGGTGGAAGGCGACTGGCACGGGCTTGATCAAGGACGAGGCGAATCTCCGACCGGACGCCGTCTTTGCGCTGGGCGCGGAGCCTCAAGTTCTTTCTGGTGAGAAACGTGGTCCTAAGGGCAACTTCTCCGAAAGCCTAAAGGATGTTGCTGCTCGCGAGATGGACGTTGACCCCAGCGAGCTCGAGGATGCGGCCGCTCAACAGACTAAGCAGGTCGGTCAGGCGGCGAAGGACCTCACCGGGCAGGCTAAGGACAGCATTAAGGAGGGGTACCAGAAGGTGAAGAGCTTCAAGGACACGGTGAAGGTGAAATCAGAAGAGGAGAAGAGTCGACCTGGCTGGGAAAGCCAGGCGTTCGATGTTTCTGCGTAGAGTGGTTCTCATGGACTACTGCTCAAAATGCCTATTCTATCCGACCATTCAAGAGAATAATATGTACGATCACTTGTAGCAAAGAATAGCCTTATTGTATCAGTACTCTCACTACATGTTAGTTTGGTCTGGAATGAACCGAACCGAACCGATCGAACCGCTTGCTTGAGGATGGCCATCGCGATTTTCTCACCCGTCATAAGTATGATAGCGCACCACCAAGTCGCAGAAAGAAACAACACTCATATTGAACAGCGCTATCATGCGAATGACATAGCATGAGGTGTGCAACAGGCTTTATTGCCTCGACTGTATGATATGTCTGTTTGTGGCCAACCCGTAATTACAATTTTGACTGGGCTGACCTGCGCCAGCCACAGGACATGAAGGCTAGCATGTCAGCTACCTTGCTTATACGATAAAAGTATCGCATTCTCCTGCTCTCAAGCCCTTACATCTCTCTTCCGTATTGTCATCTTCCTCTTGGCGACTAACTCACCATGCGGACATCCACCCTCCCTGTATCACTGCTGTCTGCAGTCACGCTCACCTTGACTGCAACATCCCACTGGCCTACAGGCGCACGGGCTGTGCCTGTGTGTCCATCGACCCCCAAAGCCATGGCAACAACTTGGTACACTGGTTGGCATGCGCAGTATCTACCGCTGGACGAGTTCAGCTGGGAGAAGTACAGTGCTGTCTCCTATGCGTTCGCGTAAGTAATTTTTTCTGTGCTGTACGAAGAACACGACTGGTACTCACGGCTCATTTGTAGGGAGACAACTCAGGATGTCAACACGCTCGGGCTGCAGGATGCGGACGCGGTGCTACTCCCTGAGTTCGTGGAACACGCACACCAGCATGTAAGTGGTACATCGGTTATAACTGCTGGCTAGTCGCTGATGGATGCGACTTATTTGTTCACCGCAGAATGTGGCAGCGATTCTAACTGTGGGCGGCTGGACCGGCTCGCAGTACTTCTCCACTGCGGTGAACTCAGCGACGAACCGCACCGCATTTGTTCAGACAGTCTTGCAGATGGTCAAGCGGTACAACCTTGACGGTGTGGACTTCGAGTATGTATTTCATAGTAATAAACTTCCTGAGGCCAGGCTAATCTGACCGGTTACAGCTGGGAATACCCTAACAAACAAGGGATGGGCTGTAACATCATGTCTCCAGAGGATACACCTAACTTCCTAGCGTTCTTGAAGGAACTTCGTGCAACACCAGGAGGCCAGAACATGACCATCTCTGCCGCGTCTTCCATCGTGCCCTTCGCCTCTCAAGACGGCACACCCTCCACCGACGTCGCCGAGTTTGCGAACATCCTCGACTATGTCGCGGTCATGGACTACGACATCTGGGGGAGCTGGTCATCCGCCGTCGGGCCTAACTCTCCCCTGGACGACACATGTGCCTCGCCGGACAGACAGCAGGGTTCGGCTGTCTCCGCAGTCAATGCGTGGACTGCGGCTGGCTTCCCTGCGGACCAGATCTTACTAGCGGTGGCGTCGTACGGACACAGCTACCATGTCAGCCAAGCCGCAGCGTTCAATGTACCCACAGACCAACCTTCGGCGCTCTCAACCCTGCTGGCGGACGGCTCCATCGGGACCTCCCAATACCCCGGCACCCAGCCTATTGCTGCGTATCCCGCATTCGACGCCGGCCAGCAGCCGATGGGAGACTCTTGGGACATTGCCTCGTCACCGGGAACCGATCAGTGTGGAAACCCGACCGGAGGAGGCTTCTCTGGTATTTTTAACTTCCGTGGACTGGTCGAGAAAGGCTGGTTGAACGAAGGGGGGAACCCTGTGGAAGGTATGGGATACAGATTCGATAACTGCAGCCAAACTGTGAGTGCAATTTTGTTTCTTCTTTTACTAGCCCTTCCTGAGTGATGAGTGCGCCCGTGTTTAGCCCTTCTTGTACGACCCTACGACCTCAACGATGGTTTCCTACGACGACCCAAACTCGTTTGGTATGTAATATATCTCACCTTGATCTATGCCGAATCTCTCATCACGCGTTACATATAGCTGCGAAAGGACAATTCATCAGGGAGAAGGGGCTGCTGGGTTTTGCAATGTGGGAAGCCGTCGGGGATTATGGCGACTTGCTGCTGGACGCGATAGAGAGTGGTATGGGCATTGGTGACACATGTTGAGAGCAGAGAATGTGCCAATAATACATGACCCATCGCCTCAGACGACGCAGCGAGAGCTACTTGTGCTTGCAGATAAGAAGCCGGAGCTCAGTTGCATATTTTCTCGAACGCTCCATCCTTACATTCGGGAATGGAAGTATTAACTGTCATTGGTCCGAACGCCCCCACCACCCACGCCGAGCCCGTATCGTTTGAGTTTCTCGTAATACTTCTGCACTCGGCTGGCGACTTGTCTCGACGTACGTTTCCCGTTCATGGCCTTTGAAATCTTTTGCCAGCTTCCGAGCGAATATCAGCCAAGTGAAATATGACAGAATATCTTGACACACCGATTCTTCTCTCCTTCTGGGATCTCCTCCAGTAATCTCTCCAGGAGATGTTGTTCTTCGACCGACCAGGCCTGCTTGTACGTTTCAGGCCTTGCCTTGCCCTTCTTGTCCACCTTCGTGGCTTCTTCCTCTGTCGGCTGTTCTTCGGTCGTTCTGCTAGATGATGATTGTAGAGGCTGAGCGGGTGCATCGTCTTTGCGACTAAGGCGTTTTGCACGGCTTGATCGTTGCGGTCTGGCAACGGAGGAAATTTGATCCTTGGCGGAGGGAAAAGACGAACCGAGGGGTGTCATAAGTCTATCAGTTTCAATCCTGACCACCCTCTCAGATTTGGGTATCACGGCCTTCATGGTAGCACCTGGGTCTTCTAAGCTGATGTCGACTTCTGCACTCTCGTCCTCTAAATCCTCTCGTACAAACACCGCATCTGCGTCGGCCCTGCGAATGCCCAGGCCACCTCTTCCATGAAAACCCGAGCCACCATGTACTATCCGTCTCTTGAGCTCCCTGATCTTCTCTCGTTCTCGAATGCGCTTCAGCTCCTCCGGGTCAGGCGGCTCCTCCTCTTCGTCCGAGGATACTGGTGGAAATGCGTTGCGTACGGGGTCGATAATGGACGCGCGTGCATCTTTGACTAATTGTTGCAATGGGGACAGGGGAGAAGCTTGCTTCGGGGAGGGACCATCTCGTTGCTTTGCCATATGCCGCGTGCTTGCAGCGAGTGTCCTGAAAGGAGTAGGATCTACATAATGCACTCAATCATACATTTTGTATATCGCACTGAAAACATACCGCATGCAGCAAATGCGGACCAGTCAAAGCCATCAGGTAGGGCAGGAACAATGTCTGTCCGTTCACCGAGTCGGTGGATTGCAAGCTGTGATATACTCAGCTCGTGTGTTTGTAGGGATGCCCAACGACATGCCTGATCCTTGAATGTTTCATAATCGCAGGATTCTGCGGGAGTGGTAGCAATGTCGTTCCTCAACTGTGTTAAACGTGTTATGTCGGTCCGCGCTCGCTCGAGCAAAGCTTTCTGCGAGTGGATAAAGCTCGAAAGCGCGTCCAAACTTGCGTCATGTACATTAGTTGGGGAAAAGAGGCTTAGAATAATAAAGCTTTGCATACGTTTTGGCGCGTTTCTCTTCCATCGTGTTGCTGACATTGACAACAAGCAAAGGGTGGGCTACTTGAGCTTCGACTGTAACGCCTCTCTGACGCGGGCGAGTGGATTTTGGCTCGAAAAATAAAGTTTATGAATGCTAAGAGCCCCCGAAGACCCCATCAGACCGGGGAAGTATTGGGGTCCCAAACATGCATTGGCAGCCTTCCGCCACCTTCAAGGACCTCGGAGCCCTGCGGTGCTCGTACCAGCCCTTTCACGGCATTTCCCTGCGAAATCGAATGGTATCTATGTTCTTGCTAGGTTCCGTGAAGACACGTCATGTAAGATATTCAAATGGGCTGTGTGGACTGATCGCATCTGCTTTCCAGCTGACAGTACAGACCGCGGCTTCTGCGTCATGGTGTGTATGTTACCTCTACCCAGAAGTGGCTAGATGCCATGAGGTTGTCAAGAGCAGGTATATCAACGCTTATGTGTTCAAAAACAGGAGCAGGAGAATTCAATACACGGGCGTCGTCTTGATTCCTCGCTCAATATCTACGGAGCACCCAGTGGGAAGTGTATCTCCAATGCTATCTCTCTTTTCTCCTAGAAGAGGTTGATCTCAGCTATGACTAGCAGAGCTCTAGTATACTGCCCTATGACACTTTTGCTCATAATGGCGCATCCGACCCGCTCCAAAATGCTGGACATAGCGCAGCCAGTGACTTACACGTTCTGTCATGAATGTTTGCAAGCTGACATGATGGCTCGACGTTTGTGACTACAGTAACTACAGTGGTCGTCTGCAATGTCCGCTCGATATGCAATAGAAGCAGGTCCCTTCTTTCCAGCTGGCAGAGAGTTGCTACTTGGCGCGACCTCCCACTATACGAGGCCACTCACGCTTATTGGCCACTCATCTTACTTCATAATGATCCCTGACAGCTTGTAGATGGGATCATGAGCACGCAGCGACTGGACTCAAGAGATCAACCAATAGCCCTCTTCCGATAAACAGACTTGATATACGAACAGCGCGTCACCCGTGTCAACCTCATTCTGTAAGCAAAGTTCGCTCAACATGAATGCAATAACAGAAGGCGATGTTGACTTAAAGGTCTTCTTTCGAAGATGTCCAACGTCAGGCGCAGCCCAATGTGCCCGAGGGCAACACGTATGCTGTGCTTGTCGTTGAGAATGCAAGAACAGCTGCCTGTGCACCGCACTGCGACGGCTATTCCGCAGTGGCCCTTCGTATTCGCACTTTGCGTCTCATTGAAACCCCCGCATGATTGTCGCATAGCACCATAGAAACGTGATCGGAAACTTCACGCTAACTTGGTCCATCATTCGGCGTACACGAAAATGCTGTCTTTCTGCTCGGCAAACATCTTGTCGTCGAGCAAAGCGGGTTTCAATCAACGGGCATTGCGAGAGGTATATAAGCCACGCCAGTATAGTAGATGCTCTGTATCCACACTCTGTTCACTCTTTGGATCACCACTCTTGAGCAGGTCTCAACTTTCGCTTTACCTTCGCCTAATCCACATTTTATTCTTCATTCACAATCATGTTCGCCGGACTCAAGTCTTTCTGCTTCGCAGTTCTCATTGGCAGCATCGCTATTCAAGCTGGTGAGCATGTCCGCTACTTTCGGTCTCGCGACTGCCGGCTTATATCCGGCATTAGCACCTCTGCAGCAGTCGTCCGAGTTCCTGTCCAAGCGTCAGATTGGAGACCTCCAATGCAACATCAACCGCTTGCAAATCGTCGGTGCAATGGCTCAGATGGGAGGAACTTTAGCTACCCTCAAGAGTGAGACTGCCTCGTACGTTACTTTGAGCCACTCTCCACAACGCAGCACTGTTTGACGCTTGAAATCACATGCAGTGACCCGGCGACGTCAGCTGCGGTCGCAGCCGCGCAGGGTGGTCTGAACACTGCCAATCAAGGCGTTGCCACGATCGCAAAGGCTATCATCACTGGACAGAACGCCCCTGCGGCCGCTCGCACGCAGGTCGAGGACGGTCTGAACACCGTGCTCACTTCTATCCAGAACGCCACTTCGTATGTGTATTAGACGTTTCCTGCTGGTGGATGCGGTACTCACTGGATCGGTCTCAGGTCGGATGCTAACGTCACGCAGAACCTCCAGAAGCTGCAGACTCAGCTGCAGGCTGCGGGAACCGCCGGAAACGGGGTTCTCGCCAACTGCAAGTAGATGCACTGCGGCTCCGTGGAGATGGATGAAGTCACAGCTCGGTCCGTGGTGGGGTTGTTGTAGCTTGCGTTAAGAATAAATAGGCAATGGCATAGTTGAAATCCGATATAGATGTAGACACTGTCGGCCATCGTGTTTACATAGTGGGAGGATACTCACACGCTCATATCGAATGCTGTTCTTTTAAAACCTGGGCATCGTATGAGTGGGCTGCGGGCTTGCACCATCGCGCCTGTACTAGGTTTTACGACCAGTCCAACCCACCCTTCAAATGTCGTTCCCCAACCTGATACAGGGCCATACGCCTCATGACCGTCTTGCGTACCTTCTCACACAGCTATGCAATGAGTTGGACGCCACCAAGGACGACGCGCTTGCGGAGGCTCGGTCGCTCGCGACACAAGCAAAGGAGATTGTGGACGGATACGACAAATACGTCGTCGAGATGTCGTCTGCACCGCCCGCGATCGTCGACATGATGGTTGAGGAGAGTTACAAGCATGATTGGGAGCTCGCGCACCACGCGGGGAAGACGCAGTTCAGGCTCATACCAGAGATGAGCGCGGGCGGATACGAGGCTGTGGTCCTGCAAGAGCTTGCGCGGCTCTCCCAGGTGAGTCGAACGTCTGGATGCCATTGACGCATTCCGTCCTTACGTTGGGCAGGCGAGGAGAGTCCTTGAAATCGGGATGTTCACTGGCACCACTACGGTGGCCCTCGCGTTGGTCCCGACCGTAGAGAAAGTGACAGCGTTGGAGCTGGAACAATATCTGAAAGATTGGAGTCAGCCGTATTTTCAGCAGGCCCAGGTGTCCGACAAGATAGACGTCCTGATCGGGGATGCCTCTGTCTCACTGAACACGCTATCCCAGCAAGGCGCATCGTTTGATCTTGTGAGCTCATCGCCATATGCAGGCTTGGATGGTGCTGACAGCGTACTGGCCGCCAGGTGTTCATCGACGCCGATAAGCCAAATTACATGTCTTACCTCCGCAAAGTCCTCGCACTTGATCTTCTTGCAAAGGGAGGTGTTATCGTCGCAGATAACGTCGCCTTCAGAGGAGCACCGTGGTTCCCAGTGCCAGAGGAATGGTACCAAAAGTCGGGTCTGAAGTCCACCGAGTTCAAGCAAGCCGTAGATGACGTGCAGCAACTAGGCCGTGCCATGGAGCATTTCAACAATTCAGTCAGGTGCGTTGACACGTTGCCGTTGGAAAAAAGTAGGATTAAAGTCTGTCTTGTGCGACCTAGAGATGATCCTAGCCTTGAGGTAGTCATGCTACCTATCGAAGATGGTATCAGCTTGATACGGCGCAAGGACGAGTAGACACACTTTATGTAAAATCATAGCTGCCCGCAGCGGAGCTTCCCTCCAAATTAGCACATTTGCAACTCAACTCACCAGACGATGAAAGTCGTGGATGAGATTCACCTGCACGAGATTTAGAAACCGGTAGCCTCGTGGCGTCGGCCCGGTGCAATTCAGCTGAGAGATGAACCGGCTGGCGAGGTTACCGGCAGCGAGTGTGGCGCGTATCCAGCGGTCAGCGGTGCTGCCAGGTTCAAAACCTCAGACAGGCGGTTCGCACTCGGTCTCTTGTCCTCTTTCCTCTGCCGTGCAGTACCTACAACCATGGCCAGCGAAGGTACGCACCTCGCTCCAACGACCAGCTCACGATTTCGGCTCACGGCGCATGCTCCAGATCTCTCTGCCTCATCCCTCTTCGATGTCAAGGACAAAGTCGGTGGGTAGTTTCCATTCGCGTAGCGCGACGACACTACACTGGCGGGCGCGGAGTGCTGACGCAGAGTTCGAGTTCAGTCGTAGTCACCGGTGGCGGCTCTGGCATTGGAGCCATGTTCGCCGCTGCATATGCTCTGAACGGGGCAAAGGTGTACATCGCGTCACGGAAGGAGAAGCAGCTGAAGCAGGTGCGCGAGAGCGAAGGAGCGAGCGGTCGTGCATGCCGTGTGCTGAGATGCCGTTTACTCTCCAGGTGGCAGACGCGCTGAACCAGAAGGGCCCGGGGAGCTGCCACTACATCGTTGGAGACGTCAGCGTATGTGCCCCGTCGTTCTCATGAACCTGAACTTCGCGCTTACGGCCGGGCATGTGCAGTCCAAGGCGGGCTGTGACGCAGTCGCTGAGGAGATCAAGCGTCACGAGACGAAAGTGCACGTCCTGGTGAACAACTCTGGTGCGACCTGGGGGGCGAACTACGATAAGTGCGTAACTTGCTCCGTCTTTGTAGTTGTGCGCTCACATGGATCGACATGCAGCTTCCCGGAGAAGGAGGGCTGGGACCGCGTGATGAACCTGAACGTCAAGGGTGTCTTCTATCGTACGCCCTTTACCATCCACACGCGCTTTACTTACTCACCGGTGTTCTCTGTTCCTCAGTGACAGTAGCGTAAGTCGCCCTACATCCGTTTCTCGGCCGTCATGGAATCCCATTCCTCACTTCAATCACATTACTCAGCCTCACCGAACTCCTGGCAAAAGACGCGGACGCATATAATCCCGGCAGAGTCATCAACATATCCTCCGTCGCGGGTCTGAACACAGTCGCGAACGAGACCTCGCTCGCGGCCGACGGGCAAGGCCTGTGGAGTTGTACGTATCTCCTTCTTACTCTTTTACTTTCCTCGCGCGTCCTGGGGGACTTACCTGCATCTCGTGCAGATAACACGAGTAAAGCTGCTGTGAACCACCTCACGTCAACACTAGCCTCAACACTCGCTCCCCGATTCATCACGTGCGTCCAACATCATCCTTGCCTCCCATCGGCTCTCCACGTCGTTACTGATCTACTTCTCGCATAGGGTAAACGCGGTCCTGCCAGGGTGAACCCCATCCCCGCTCTTCCCCACACCTGTCCAAAGCGTACTAACAACCAACTCACACATGCTCAGCGTCTTCCCCTCCAAGATGACCGCCTTCGGGTTCAGCAAAAAAGGCGAGAAACAGATGGGTGCCAGCGTCCCAATGGGCAAGTCACCCCCCCTGTCCCTCTCCTCATAGCCCTTTCGCAACTAACTCGATGCTGTATAGGCCGTACGGGTCAACCGCGCGATATCGCTGGTATCGGTATGTATGGTATTTTGACGTGATAAAGACATGGCACTGATCGGCGACGCGACGTGCAGCGCTGTTCCTCGCAGGAGCCGCCTCCGCGCATATCACAGGTGCACACATCACAGTCGACGGTGGGACGCTGGTGAGCAGGGTGATGGCCTCCCTGTAGGGTTATGCATGCATATAGTGCTCGTTTGCGCTGCTCAGATTTTTCCTTACACCTTGCTGTTCATGTTTCCACTGATTGGATGTATTTTATTTATTGTTCCATTTTTGGCAAACATTCCGTGTAGTACAGAGAGGACGTCCGCGAACGCAACTGAAGGCCGAGAAGCGCGAAACATGTGAGGAAGGATCACGGTGCTATCTCGCGATTCATCCAACGCCCTTGCCCTCCGTCCCGCTTATTTTACACAACGCGCCGCGCACAATCAGGGGCTACGACGAACTGTCCTTCTTCTTGCCTTTCTCCTTTGCGCGTTCCGCCTTCGCCTTCTCCCTCGCCGCTTCCTCTTTTGCGATCTCGTGCGCCTTCTCGTTCAGGTTCAGCCTGTTGCGCGCGATCTCGTATGCGTAGAACTGTCAACGGAGAATGAAAATGTGCGGCAGCCCGACACGTGAGAGGCGGATACGATATGTCAGGGGCACGGGGGAGGCATACCTGTATACGTGTTGCTGTTGGAAGGAGAAGGGCAGGGAGGGAAGAGGTTAATGGCTTGATATGAAAATGGGAAGCGAGGGGCGCTCACTGAAGATCGTGTTCGTTTCCGAGTACTCGTCACGGGCGTCCGTGCGGATAAGAGATCCGAAGTTGTAGTCCTTCACGGAGTCCTTGTACCTGCAGCGTGCATGCGACGAAGTAGATGTCAGAGTTCGAAAACGCGTTCCGCACAGCGGCAGAGGACGAAATGTATGTACGTCTCGATGAACTTTCTCCACCTCTCCTTCCCGTCCTTGCTCTTCATCCACTCCTCATCCAGCTTGGTGATTTTCTCGTACGGCTCTTCGAAGAGCTCGGGAAAGTCCTTCTTCAGGTGGTCGAAGATCTCGTCGTCGAGTCTGTGTGTGACGAACCACGTGAGTCTTCGTCTAAGCGAACGGGGGCTGATATGGACTTTTACCTCGTCAGTTTGAGCTGAGTCGGCGGGACCTTCTCGAGGAGGTTCCAGTATGTCTAGGGTGAGCGTGGGCGTTCGCATGAGCTAGACGCGGGGTAGGAAGTCCGAGCGTACCTGAGCATGTTCAACGGCGCGTACAGCGAACCTAAGGTCGTCCCTTCTCAGTCCCTATGTCACTTTCGCATATGAGAACTACACGCACTGTTTCTCAATCTATGCAAGCCAGAAGAGGGGAGGTTGTCAGCGACGCGATGAACGTGGGTATACCTCTTTCCAGCGTTCGAGTTTCTCACCTCTACAGCATTCTGAGCCTTGTTTGGGTCGAAGGTCGAGGTCATGGTGGATGTATAAGGAGAGTCTGGGAGGTAGGGTCAAGAGAGGGAAAGACGAGTGTGCTGGCAGTGGTCGGCAGCAGAGACGTTGGATGCGTGCTTTAATCTGGATGCCAGGCTGATCGTCAGGCTGCAGCCGACCTTGATCCAACCGTGCAAACATCAGGCGCCCAAGATCACGCCGCTCAGAACGGTCTTCTCCCGTGGTTTGATTCTGTCTGCGTTGCACTCGAACCACACTCAGTACATGCAGAAAACAGCTCGGTACTCTGTCTAGGAGAACTTTGGTCGCGGTTCTGTACCAATTGTGTTGGCTCGCTGTGGCAGCTGGGGTGGTCACGGACTTATCGCAGGCAGTAGGCGGAACACATCTTCCCCAGTTTGTCCGGGGTCGGCCACGTAGTACTTTGGCATGATCACAAGGAACATCATGAGGCGACAGCTGCTAGTCCCTAAGCACTCTTGCGTGCAGCAGCCCAGGCATCGTCGTGTAGCTCCATTCAAACCTGGCACACACAATATGAGCAACACGGTAGAAACTCGTCGCTATGCCTGGTCATCTGTTCCAACACGGAGGATGCGTGCATAGCGTCACCAAGTGCTACAGTACTGCCCCGATCAGGGCGCAGCCGTTGTACGGCGAGGATGGTGTCACCTGTATAATCACGATGCGCTCTACGGCTCAAGCAGCGACGATGAGAGAACGAGTGAGTGCGACGAGTTCATGAGAAGAGCACGCGCGCGTGGCATACTTCGAATGTGTGCTTCTATTCCATACATCCACATGCGGCACTGTTCGCTCAACTCACGTCAGGGACCCATACAGTTGGTCGAACACCTGTCAACGCAGCCCTCGATTCCTCTCCACCGACTCTCACCAGCATCGCCCAACTGGCATTCAGCCACAGCTCCAGCACAGCACACCAAGGTACGGGAACGCCGCGTCGTTCACAGCTGTGCCATTCTGTGCTTCGATGGTGGCCCTGTCGCAGTACTGTCCTTAGCCGTTAGCAATGTGGGTGCGCTCATGGGGCGTCGCTTGGTGGAGGGTGGTCGTGGGCATCGTCGATCCCCGGTATGTAGTTGCTCCGTCGCAGCATTCCCCTACTCGCCGACGATCATCTAACACGCAGACATACCGCTGCGACGCACCAAGAGGCGGAGTCGTACTACCGTCGTTTTGGCTGTGCTGTATCTACGTTGTCATTGGCGTCTTCGAGTCTCATCGTCGCGTCGTCTCGGTCCTGTTACGTCTTTGTCGCCATCCAAGGCGTCCGAGATGTCGTTCGTTGGGCTTGGTCCGGGGTGTCTGCGGGTGTCGTTCATCTCCGGTGAGGCCAAAGGCAACGCCTTGTCCTTGTCCGTCCCCGGTAATGTAGGCAGCCGACATTTGTCTACCACTGCGGTACAACAAAGTGCGTCGGCACTACCGTATTTGTTGCTGAGCTTTCTCCGCGTACTGGACATCCAGTCTTGATGTGTGGTTGCAGATGGATGTAGCTTCTGGTTTTTCACGCCTCATAACCCAAAGGTGCGTGCTCGAGTAGCTGTGGTGTAAACTGATGCATATGATGCATAGAGCGCCAACGACAAAAGCTTGCAGGCCTTCAAGACAGTAGCACCTATGGGGGCGACAGGGAGGGGCGAGCAGGTAGTGGGTGATTTCTGGCCGATGTTTGCGAGGAAGAACCACATAGCACGGCAACTGGTGGACGATACGGGCAGAATACGCGTTTGAGTTCTGGGTGATGGTCCCATGTCTACTAGTAGTGACAGGTACTGTATGTGCGACTGGGTGGCGATTGTTGAAGAGAAGCGCAGACCTTCGTGGCGCAGGTACCTACCCATATATAGTGCGAAACACGTGGGCTGTTGTTACCATTCATATGCGTGCCGTCGCTCTTTGAGACCTCGCCCTCGTTTCATGGTATATGGCCTCTCGGCCCCATAAGTCCCACACCACAATAGAAGTATCTGGTGCGTGCTTGAGAGTCATCAAAGACTCGCGTCAATGTTAACTCTACTCGTCGCGCTCAGATCTCCAATGCACTGACCTTCCCCTCCTCGGCCTTCTGCAGAAACGACCAAGACGCTTTCGTCTCCAACTCTCTTTCGGAACTGCCACCGGCCGCACCGCGTTCGCAGCGCGATCAACCAACCCGCAATGGGCGGAGAGCATCTCGCTGTACGTTTCGTTCGCCGTGTTTTGATGCTGTACTTTCTACACCGTAATGATGCTTGTAGCAAGCTCGTCAGTAAACTCGACATTGCTGACCATCGCAGTCATTGCGGAACGCACGGGTCGAGACGAAACTATCGGCATCGTCAAGATCGACCTCGAATCGCTCACTAGGGATACCAGCTATGGTACGTTAAAGTGTGGATGGACAGCTTTCCCCAACTCTCACAGCTCACTTCCTCTCAGATATCGCGAGTACGTTGATTTCGCGCGATGGCAGCCCGGTCACCGAGGGTGCTCCTCCCTCGTTCCACTGTCGACTCATGATCAAAGACACCACTCCATCGTCTGTTGCCGCGCCTCTGCCTCCTGCAATGGTACCGACCACGGACCCATCGATTCAGCACCGGATGTTACAGTACGAGAAGAACTCGACAACTGCTCAGGATGCAATGTATGATGTGGGTGGGAACAGCGTATGTCTTGGTCATCGCGACAGCGGGGATTCGTCTGGTTCGCTGAGCCCGCAAGGCGTGCATGGACTAGACGATGTTTCTTCAGCGAGTGCTTCCAAGCTGACTGACGATCCTGATCGCCAAGATGATGTGCCCGCGGAAGACGATACGATGAAGGACCTTATCGACTCTACGAAATCAGAGATGGAGCAACTGGGTGCAGAGCCTCCCTTCCTGAAGCATATTGCTGGGATTGGCGAGGCAGTCGACGGTGTTACCAACGTGGCAGGGAACGCAGCGTCGATCTGGGGCTCCGTCGTCGACAAAGTTAGGGTGTTCATGGATGTGGCAGATACGATCACCGAGGTTCGTATCCCAGGTTTTCTCTCACCGAGACAGCCACAGACCGTATGCGCAACGCCAGATCCATCCGTATGCCAAAGCAGCATGGAGCGTCATATCCGTGGTCCCGAAGGTGAGTGTGCCCCGAGTTGACAGGTGTTCGATGAGGCTGATTTTCGCGCGCGCGGCAGCTCATCAACGCACAGCTGCAAAATGACGAGTCGATGAACAGACTGGGGAAAGCGATGGACGACATGTTCACCTTCTATTGTGAGACTAAGGCTCTCCACGACGTCCGGTCGCATAAAGCAACGATCGAACGTATCGTGCAACAGACGCGGGAATCGGCATTGCTGATCCGTGAATACGCGGAGACACCTGCCTTTTGTACGTCTACCTCCACCCGACGATTTGACGAGCTCTTGACTGACGATGTGTGCACTCAGGGCTCCGGACGATGAAGTACGCTCTGAGCGACATCAAGACGCAGTTCGAAGAGCACGCAGCAGCGTTCGAGAGCCTACGTGCAATCTTCGTACAATACGCAACGATATACGCCGAGGAGAACACACGGGTTATCGAAGCCGCCACTGCGCGCATCGATATCACGACCGTCCGCACACTCGCACTCGTAGAGTCGACCAAAGAGATGTTAGAAGACAGCGGTGCGTGTCTACATTGCTTCGATGGATGTCGCTGAGACCTGTTAAACATTCCGGGAACAAAGATCTCAGAGACATCAGGTGCAATTTCGACGCGCAGTGCGTACCGGAGAAGCGCTGTCTCCCAGGGACGCGCGTGAAGATCCTGGGCGAGATCATGGATTGGGCTTACCGATATCCAGCTATCGACACGAATGATCCTGATCATGATCCCAAAGATCATGCAAGCATCTTACTCCTCACGGGCGTCGCGGGCTGCGGCAAATCCGCCATCGCACACGAGGTAGCAAGACGGTTCGCAGACGTGCGTCGGCTCGGCGCGTCGTTCTGCTTTGACGGTTCGCAGCAGGCTGCGCGTCCGCCCGCTGCGCTGTTCGGCACGATCGCGCGCGGGATTGCGGAGGTCGATAAAGGGTGGAGGACGGCGTTGTTGGCGGTGCTCGGGAGGCTCACGAGCGCCGAACGGCAGACGTCGTCTATGGTGCTCCAGCTCGAGAACTTTATAGAGAAGCCTAGTCGGCAGTTACATTTCGTCGGGCCTATCGTCGTCGTTATTGATGCTCTCGATGAGAGCGGGGATGCAGACGCGCGGGAACTGCTCCTGAGGAATATCATGGAGATGGCCACGATACTTCCCCCTGCGTTCCGGATCCTCATCACGACGCGCCCCGAGAAAGACATCATGGACACGTTGGGCAAAGCAGCGTCTGTGCAACAAATGGACGTGACGTCCGTTGACCCTGACTCCGTCATCTCCGACATTCATAGCTTCATCAGAAAAGAGCTGGCCGGTACTGGGGACCTCTTTTCAGGCGAGGTGGGAGATGCGAATTCGCACTGGTCTATGCAGCTTGCGGAGCGGTCCGAGGGATCGTTTCAGTGGGCGGCGACTGCGTGCAAGTTCATTAAAGGGAGCGGCAAGGCCGGCCAGACACCCGATGAACGCATGGAGATCATTCTCGTGCAAGAGGGCCGTAGAGTCGAACCCCTGGACGACATCTACGTCAGGGTTCTCGATAGCGTTTGTGACTTCGAAATGGATGGTTCCCCTGTGCGACGGCGGTTCCAAATGGCCTTGGGTCTCGTGCTTGACATCCAGGAACCGCTGCCTCTGGGAGCGTTGAAAGAGCTTCTGAGGGGAAATCCAGAGGCAGTCAAGGCACTCCACGCATTTATCTTACATCTGGGCTCTCTGTTCGAAGGCGCAGCAGACGACAGCAGCAGACCGCTCAGACCGTTTCACACGTCGGTGCGTGACTTCTTCAGGACCGAACAGCGGTCGAAGAAGTATTATGTCAGCCCGGATGGCGGACACGAGACTCTGGCGCAGGCATCGCTGCAGACAATCGCCCGTGGTCCACAGTTCAATATCTGCCATGTCGAAAGCTCGTATATTGCCAACAGCGATATCCTCGATCTGAAGGACAAGATCGACACACATATATCCCCCGCGCTGTCGTATGCACATCGCCTATGGGACGGCCATGTCTGTAAATGCGAAAGCACAGACGCGATTCAACGGGCTGTTGATCGCTTCCTGGATAAATCCGTACTTGTATGGTTCGAAGTGATGTCGTTGTTGGGGATGGTGAATACCATCGGGACGCGGGTGAGGCGGCTGCGATACTGGAATAAGGTGAGAGTCGATATGTTTCTTTTCCTGCATGAAAAACGTCTAATCCAGCCCCGCAGCAACAGAAGGGTGCAATTTCCGACTCGACGCTTACGGATCTGGAACGCTTCGTCTCGATGTGTGGCAGCGCCATATCGAAGTCCATGCCGCATCTCTATCTGTCCGCCCTCGCCTTTGTACCACCGGCATCATTCATCCACAAGCAACACACCAAACGCTTCAGCCGCGCACTGTGCGTGGCGAACAGTGGCGATATCCGATGGCCGCAGTGCCTTCTCAGGATTACTGCCGGAAAACCAGTGAGAGGGATCGCTGTGTCACCTGATGACCGCCTGATTGCCAGTTCGCGAGGGAATCACGTCCAGCTCTGGGATGCTACCACCGGCGAGCGCGTTGGGGAGCCCCTTGCAGGTCATTCAGACGTCGTCAGAGCAATTGCGTTCTCCCCAAATGGAAAGACACTTGTCTCTGCGTCATGGGACGGTACGCTTATTTTATGGAACACTACTACAAGTCAGCCCATTGGTCAACCTCTCCATGACGATGCCAGTGGAGTCCACTCTGTTTCGTTTTCGCAGGACGGAACACAGATCGTCTCGGGCTCATACAATAGTACAATCCGAATTTGGGATACGGCAACACATCACCTCGTACACACCTTCGAAGGCCACACAGGCGCCGTTTTGTCAGTTGCATTCTCCCCAGATGGCAGAATGGTCGTCTCTGGCTCGGAGGATCAGACCATTAGGCTGTGGGACTTGGCTGCGAGAGAGCAAATAGGAGTCGCGTTTACCGGACACAACGGGGACGTCAACTCCGTTGGATTTTCACCTGATGGGAAGACTATCGTCTCTGGCTCAGACGATCGAACAATTCGCTTGTGGGATGTCGCCACGCACTCACCCATCGGCGAACCATTGTCGCATCACTCCCACGACGTGAACTCTGTGGCATTTTCAGACGATGGGTCACGACTGATCTCGAGTTCGTTCGACACCAGCATCCGGGTGTGGGATATCACTCAACGGCGGCAAGTAGGTCTTGTTCTGACAGGGCACACCGGATGGGTTGAATCGGCGGTGTTCCCGTCAGATGGGCTGAAGGTCGTCTCAGGATCGGCTGACGGAACGATTGGTGTGTGGGATGTGACGACGGACGAGCCGATGAACGAGGCCGCGGCGACACTATCGAGCGATGTCCTCTCTGTCGCGTTCTCCCCTGATGGACAGCGGCTGGCTGCGGGATTGGAAGATGGGTCCATTCGACTGTGGGATCCGATGACAGGCCAGGCCATTGGCGAGCCCCTCGTAGGCCACTCAAGCGTCGTATACTCGGTGGTGTTCTCCGCTGATGGGCGGAAACTCATCTCAGGCTCACATGATCGCACGGTCAGGCAGTGGGACACCGCAACAGGGAACATGATAGGATGTTCTCTTTCCGGTCATAGTAAGGGGGTTAGGTCAGTTGCTATCTCGCAGAACGGGCGGTGGATCGTGTCAGGGTCACTTGACGGGATGGTCTTACGGTGGAACGCAGTGACGGGAGATCAAGATGGCGCATTCGAGATCCCGGGGAGAGCTGAAGTGCACTCGGTCGCGTTCTCGCCTGACGGACGGACGGTTGTCGCGGGGCTCTCTGACGGCACGCTGAGGTTATGGGATACCGCCAGCACAGAGCTCATTGGTGGACCCCTCACTGGGCATACCGACCAAGTCTGGTCAGTGGCGTTCTCGCCGGATGGATCGAAGCTGGCATCTGGTTCAAGAGACGACACAGTGATGCTGTGGGATATGGAGACCAAAGAGGCCATAGGCGGGCCCTTAACTGGCCATACGCTAGGCGTCTGGACGGTCGCGTTCTCGCCTGACGGGAAACGGATCGTCTCCGGCTCTCAGGATCGAACAGTGCGGCAATGGAGTGTAGCGACGCAGGAGCCCATTGGCTGCCCTCTTGCACATACGGACACAGTCTTCTCCGCTGCGATCTCCCCCGACGGACAGCAGATCATCGTTGGCACAGATGATGGCTCGATCAAGGCTTGGAAGATGTCAGCGGGGACTTATGACTATTCCCATGGTGAATCACTACACCCTCATAGATTGGGCCGATTCTGACCGCTTGCTTTCTCATTGTAATCAGACATCGGTGCCTCCTCTGGCGCGCGGTTACTACCGTACACCGACTCTTCGCCGATTGAAGACGGCTGGGTGTTGGGTCCCAACGGTGAATTGCTATTCTGGATCGCGCACGACTACCGTTCCGCCCTTCACAAGCCAGGGAACGAATGGGTCATCGCCGCGCGAAGTCTCAAACTCCACTTATCGCACTTCGCGCACGGAACGTCGTGGACAGATTGTCGAAGTTTTACAGCAGAGGGGTCGTGCTCTACTACTTCCTATTTTCAAGGAATCACCTCTAGTCTCTCATGATTTCTTGATTCGACTGTTTACTTACTGGTCTGCCATCATCTTTAGGTATCGAGTGCCGTGCGATCGCTGATGTTCATCTCAATCCCCGAGTAACTGCATCTCATAGTATTCACCTCTGCCTCCTTCGTACAGGATTCACGACGAAACGAGCCCAATGATCAAAATAATGCACAGATATATTGTCGTTGTCGTTGTTGCGTCGTGTTATGGATACATCCTCAGCGTACATTGATGTTGTTGTAAGCATACTTGTCAGTGAATGTGTTGATGAATAGATACATGTGTTGCGGAATATTATGCTGACGTCGCCGCATTGCGGATGTTAGCGCGAATAAAGAGCGTGGAAAACAAGTACTGGGATAGCTGCGCGTCGTGCAACGGTAAATGACGATAACCTACATCGATAAATACATCAGCCACAGTCACTTGACCGGACAAGTAAAGAGCAACTGACCTAGATTAAAGCTGGCAAGGCTGCTGCAATACAGCGCCAACGGCTCCTCGTCATCCTTGTCCTCCTGCTTGATGGCAAACCGGACGAAGATGAGGTCGAGCATGTCGCCGACGCAGTCAAATGGCAGACTCAGTGGCTGTTCCCAGACAGGATTGAACCCGTTGTTCTTCACCACGAACGTCTTGATAGTGACCGTCCGTGCAGAAGTAGCGGCGAGCGCAGATGCAGATGGCGTAGAGGGAGGAGAGTAGGTGCGGTTGGACGTTGTCGGTGGGAGGAAAGGTGAATGGGTCCATTCGGGAATATGGAGGGACACTTCGACGAATGGGTCCAGGATGGACTTGTCGATGATCTCTCGGCCTAGAGCGTCCTTCGGGCGAGGGAGCTGCTGGGCAGAAATGATCTGGAAGATATGATCAGATGGTACCGACAGTATCATCGGTTAGACTCACAGTGAGCTCTAGGAAGTGTTGCGTTCGCTGCGACAAAAGCTGTTTGTCGGCGTTTCGAAGTGCTGGAGGCTTCAGCACGTATCCCAGGCGCGCATTCCGCTGAAACATGGCGTGGTTGATCATGTATCCCAAATCTACAAACAAACGAGGTGTAAGTCAGGCACGAGCGCGAAAAGCAGAAACACGACTGACCAAACGTCTGCCAGTTGATAGCCACGAGTTGACAGCCCGCCGACCAGTATCGATGAGGCTCGTAATTTGTTGAGCCGATGCGCGTGCCCTTCGGGTACGTCCTAACGAGATGCGTCTTGTTGTGCTTGATGAGATCCATCATGCTCTGCTTCAGGACCTTGTTCGCCGTGTTCTCCGACAGCGAAAAGACGTGCTCCGGCGCGTACACCTCTTTCTTGTTGATTCCGCGGCACTTGACGCCGACGGTGTACACCAACAGCGCGACGAGTTCGAAAGACATCTTCACTTTCGGCTTTTCCGAACGATTTGAGCCTGAGCTCGGTGCAGGAGCGATGGCAGGTCTTTGCTGGTTCGAGGCGGACGCGCGGCGCGGGTTCACGCGTTCGAGCACCCTCTTTGCCTTAGACATCTCAGACTTCAGGCCTTCGAGAGGACCATTAGCATCTATGACAAGGGGGAAAAAGTCATATTTCACCTTTGATCATTTCCGCCTCGCCCTCCCGAGCCTTGCGCAACTCGTGCTTGAGCTCCCGCTTGATCTCCTCCTTGAACTCGATGTCAGAAGCCGACGTCTCCGTCGACGACGACTCAGTGTCGACGGTGACGTCCGCTTCGTGTATACCGTCCTTCTCCGTCACATACAGGTTCTTTGCCTTGAGCAGGACCCGCCCTTTGAGGTCCTCGGGACTGGGCAGCGTCTCGATCCGCGGTCGGCCCTCAACCGGTGCCTCTACCAAGGCGTCGCCGAACACGTCGCGCATGATGCTCGCAATCAGCGCCTGCTGAGTGAGCCCACAGTGCACCTCCGCAGAGATGATGATGGGGTAAGGAGACGTCACGAATGCATAGCGCATGATCGCCTGGCAGATGTCGCGCAACGGGATCCTGGTCGTGAGCGTCTTACCGTGGTAAATGACAGGCTCGGATTCGCCATCATAGATGTCCACTGGGGTAAATGGCTTATTAGTATTTAATGTAGTGAGAGTCGGCTGCGGATGCTCACGCTCAACGCTGCGACAACTATGCAGCAGTGCACGGATGTAGCCTTCGATCGTGCTTTCGCCTACCAGTTGATGGCCGACAAGGTACGTGTTATGTGAGCTTGAGATGTAGTATTCTGGCAAGGGCTTCGTCATATCATGTTCTTCGTCTTTGAAGACAGCATTATCTGGTGAAAGCAGGAACGAGGTGAACCCTCGTGATGTCATAATGCCAGTTTCATGGATGAGCGGAGCGGGTGGTACCTCCGGCCCAGCAGCAGGCGGCGAGGTCGACGTAGAGATAGACAAGTGTGATGTAGAAGTATCAGCAGGATCTGGTGACGGTTGTGCCTGCGCGTCAGAAGGCGAAGTGTTCGCAGTGATAGAAGCAGAATGGATGGCGAGCTCGAGGGGGTTGCGCGCCGGAGACGACGGTACGTTCATAGGAGCTTCTCCTTCGCTAGGCAGAAGCGATCCGTATTTCGCGAACAGTCGCCGGAGGTCTTCATCGGAAGCAGAGGACTGTAGCAGAAAGGCATGTAGGTACGTACAATCACATGCGAGAAGATGAAGATGAAATACCTTTTGCTCGTTGCGCATAAACGCCTCGAACGCAGGATAACGAAGGTATCCGTCAGTGCTGTTCGATTTAGCTACGAGCTTCTTGTAGAGTCTATCAAGTTCGGGACGGGCCTTTAGTGCTTTGACGAACTTCCGAAAATCGTTGAAATCTAAGTATCCGCGATTCTGGGTGTCCGCAGCCTGTCAAAAGAGCGTCTTATCAATATCACAACAGGCAACGATAGACGCAGAACATACATTGAATCTTCTCTTCAGATCGTCCCTGCTAGGGTTGATGTTGAGACGTCTGCACATCTTCTCCACGTCGTCAAAGTTCAGCTTCTGCTCCGTCTCCACGTCCGCGCTCTTCCAAAACTGCTTCTCCCACACCGCCTGCCTCATCGCACCGTGCCCGAGCCCGCTCATCAGCTGCTTTCGTATCTCGTACAACCGACGGACCGTGACATCCCACATCTGAAAGACGTCCCGGGTGGCAGCAATGAGATGAAGGGTCTTGTATGAGCCGTCGAGAACGTAGACGAGCGTGAGCCATCGGTCCTCGTACGACGACGCGAGCTGGAACTGTTCGCGGTAGTATCTTGCATCGGGCCCGGTACGTATCTCTTTGATGGCCTCAATCGGAACTGTGGGTGCACAGATGCACGCATACTGATGAGCTACATACTGACACTGCCAGGATGCTCAAAAGACTCACTGATACGGAGTTTCTTCGATTGCCATATGATCTGACCCTCATCGGCATCCAGCCGGAAGAAGTACTGCTTCTGCTTCTTGGCGGAGACCTTAAGCATTGGCACACCGGACAGTAGCAGTGGCGGCACGGCAAAATTGTTGACGGCTGCTGTGGAAGGCGTGGATGGGGTCTGCGGTGTCTCTGCACTATCGTCGCCTGGATGTTCCCCTAGATGCGCCGGCTCGTGGATAGTGGAAAGCGGCCTTATTCTTGAGTCGTCTATGGAAGTGTTGACCTGGATAGCCGGAGGACTTGAGAGCTGTTCAGGCGACACAATGATGGGCGGCGAAGCCGCGTCGTCAGCGATAGCTGATGTATCCTCCAACATATCGAAATCGTAACCTGGACTGGATGGGTGGATGAGCTCCGGTTCAGAGGCGGAGGTGGGTGGGCGAGGTCGTTTCCACAGAATGTCGGAATATGACCGTCGGTGGCGCTTTTTATTCACGCCCCCAGGCAACCCATTATGCTCGACACGAGGCGCAGCAGGGGGTAACGCCGATGATTGGGTCGATATCGATCGTCTGGTGCCAATGGTAGCCGTGTCTAAGGAGTCGCCTCTGGTTGCAGAACGCGACGACCTAGACCTCGAGATATACGCTCCGACATCCTTCACCTCTCTAAACCGCCTCCGTATGCTACCTCCCAACCCCAGACTCGCACTGCCATCACTCCTTCGTCTCGATAACTTGTGTTTCGGGTCCTCGGTGGGCATCGACGACGCGTAGTTCGGGACGCTGTTCGAGTGACCGCGTCGGGTATGGTTCTGCCTTGTGATTGGCGGCGAACGGAGAGGTGCTTCGACCTGCACGATCGTCTCGGCAACTGCAGCGACTGGCTCACCCTTGGTGGTGAGCAAATTGGCGGCCCTTGTGAGAACACGACTGTTGCGAAACCTTTCAGAGTCGGTGCTTGCTGTGCGCACGGGCACTTTGCGCGGTGGCTTGGACGAGGAGGGAGCCGACATAGCTGCGAGGCACTGTCGGTGTAAGGTGTGTGTGTGGAGTAGGACTATGCGGGGAGTGTGGAGAACAAGGCGGAAGGGCGTGTCATGGTGTGATGATATATACGCAGGCGATAGGGTCTACAAGTTCGCCTATGAAAGAACATGGAGATGTCGGCATGCAGAGTCACTGGCGATCGCAGCCGCCACAGACGCGCCTGGTGTAGAGTCGCGCTAACCCAATACAATGGCCTCTATAGTTGCCGGGACCGCCACTTTTGGTCGAATTCAATCATATCAGGAGGCACTACAACGTTATTCGAGGGAAAGCAATGCCAGGACAGTCGAATGAACGCATCCGCTGAGACCGCTGGTATCAATAAGCAAGCAGACGCTTGCGATACCAGCGTGTAGATCCTCTAATAGAGGCGGTGATTCATTCCCAGCGGTGTAGATACGTAAACACGAAGTGCTCAAACTTTGGCAGCTGAGGGGGTCCGAGATTAGGGTCATTAGAACACTACGTGTCGAAAGCGCCCTTGTCGAGCCCTGTGACAGCAAACCTCCCGGTACACAACGGACATGCCAAGCTACCATCTAAACTTTGCAAACATAGCTAAGCAACGTTCGCGACACTCGCGCATTCCGCGAGGTGAAACTCTGTACGGGTCCAATGGTGAGTATCTACGGCTGGGCACTGGGCTAATGACCACTTCCTATCTTCCAGGCCACGAGGAGGGATGGTGCTCAAAATCACCGTAGTGACTAAACTCTCGCGCAAGAATCCACCAGGTTGTAGAGGATACCGTGGAAGTCGGTGGAATCATCTGCGGGCATCTCTGCAGTCCGAGACCCGTGGGAGACACCCTGTAACGTGTTAGCTCGAATACAACTTCCAGACGTTCACGATCACCGTGTGGCTCTGGTTTTGCTCTTGCCAACGCATTTCCTGGAACTCTACATAGATCTGCCCATGGGCGAGGCAGCTGTGTTCTGGAAATGAACAGACACGAGGCGATAGGGATAGGACCCGGTATGGATGGCGGTGTCTTACACAGCCGTACTTGACGCAGTAGATCTAAGCAAGGATGCTGTGGGCGTTGTATTCTGACTTGCCAAGTTTCCAAGTTCGTGAAATTGATCCGAGACAATCCCCGCTTTGCGCGCCCCGCCTTTGATGCCCGCCAGTCGGCATCGCAACCGAATGGTCGGGCTCCCGCTACCACGGTTTACAAGGAGTGACAACATCCGCACATAGCTCGAGTGCTGCTCTTCCACTCGTCACGTCTATACTGCGGTCATTACGTCCATACACTGTATGTACATGCCCCTCGACGACACCGAGATGGCTCCGATACGGACAACTTGGCGAGTTGAGGTACCCTCTGAGTCTTAGCTTTGCAGTCTACCGTTCGAACGGGCATGACGTGAATAGTCTATGTCCCCGGAACATGCGAACGAAGACGGGCGCATTCAGCTACCTGGTGAGAGACGAATTGGATCCGCAGCAGAGAGTCTCAGGAGGTTAATTTATTGATATTCTTAGCATGCGAGACCCGAACCGTACAATGATAGCGTAGAAAACAACAACAGCATGCAAATCGATACAACTACAGTCCATGGCGATAGCAATTACAGCAAAACACGCGGAAAATTTCCTTCCAATCCGCCTATGATTCCCCTCATCACTAAAAGCCCTTTTATTATATCCTTCATATCTTCGTCAATTCGTCAACGTCGTGACTTGCGGCAGGGGCGTCGTCGACCCCCGCTCTGCCGACTGTGCGGCGGTATTAGAAGCCCTCGAGGACGGGGCTGGTATTCTCTTGGTTAATGTTATCGAAGTCGCCCCAGGACTTGGTCTCCAACTGGTCCATCTCGCTTCTCTTCCAGCGGATGGCGAATGAACGCTGAATCCTGGGCCTGCCACGAGCTGCATGCAAAAGTAACATATCAGCGACATGAACTTTGCACCGGAAACCAGGCATTATATGCATGGCGAACGCGAGACGACTTACCAAACTCGCTAGGGAGTCCGAGGGAGATACCCGACTGGGAGCCGGAGCCAGAAACGGAGGCTTCCTTAGTATTCTCCGTGGAGCCTCCTACAAAGGGTGTCTTGGGATTCTCGTGGACCTCCGCCTCGCAGGCCTCGACGGGGGTGACCATCTTTGGGAAGGCAACGGGAATTGCCTTCAGGCTCACGCTCATCCTCGCCATGGCGGCGGTGAGCTTTGCGTCCGTTTCAGCCTCGTTGTCGGTGACATAGCCAACTATTCAGTCAGACGTGTGAGTACAATGTCTAACTCGTGTCAGCGAAGACGAGGGTGACTCACATTCATCAACTCCGCTGACTGTGAAGAGATGGGCCATGGCCATGAGGACAATGCACTCGACTCGAACAATAAAACGGCCACTCACACTCATCAAGATCGTCAAAGATCAGCGCCATCCTCTTGGCCGCGCGTTTGACACTGGCCTCTTTCCACGTCTCGTTGATAGGCTTGAGCTCGACAGTCAGGAAGTCGGGCATGTCATCGCGAACCGGAGTATGGCCTTCAGGCGTCTCGCACACCTCGTTTGGCTCCTTATAAACGAGACCGTACTTGTACAACCACTGGCGGTCGCACCCCGGCGGGAGCGTATTCCTGGAAGTGTTGTCCTCAATCTCCTCCTTCGCGGCCTTCTCCTCTTCGGTGTCGTCCATCTGCTCGGCGAGATTGTCGAGCGCCTGCTGAGTCGCGATGTCCTCGCGGTCCATACGAGGCTCGCTCTCACGCCACTCGCTGCCTTCGACCGCCTGGCTGACGTAGATCCAGCGGTTGAAGCGGACACTGCGAGTGTTATTCTTTCGGATAGGGGAAGAGGGCTCGAACAAGCCAGCGGAGAATGGGGTGACCCGGGGGATGGGACCTATGAGGGGAGGGAATTGGCCATCGCGTTTACCGAGGGGAGTGACTGGTCTAGACAACCACATGGCGGAAGAGGAAGCGATTGTCGGGAAGGTAAAAGTTGTAGGTTGTGGATAAAGTGTAGGCGGCGAAGCGAAGGACAAAGGCTGTGGCGCTGGCCAGAAAGAAGCGGGAGTGCCAGAAAGAAGCGGGGGTGGTCGGGGGAGAAGGTCAACCAGCAAAATCAAGACGAAGGCCTACGTCCGCCCTTTTGAACTACCTGGGAGGCTATTCAATCGCGGACCCTGCGGTTTCGTCTGCTACAGTCGCCGAGCTAGATCATGCGTGCGCATGCGCTCCTGCGATACTAGTCGGAAATTTTTCACCTGAACAGCGTCCCAAGATCAACGTTCGCCCGACGCCCGCCCTTCCCATAGAAACCTCCTCCGTCCCCTCGTTGATTGGTCTCCCTTAGACCCACCCATCACCGCGAGATTACGCCTCGCACATGAATTCGACGCTCTTGTGACTCCCTCTGGAGCCTCTAACAGTCGTATTCTGTGCCACTCCCTCGAAAACACTGCAACGGGATGGGCCAACCGCTACGCCACAGATCACGTATGCCGTATTCGGACCACCTGACAATTTCAAATAGCCGATAATCTACAGTCCGCCCACATGAGTACCGCCTCAGTAGCCGTCAGGCGCCCATAGAAACATCGATTCGACGGCCGCGTAACTCCTCTAGACTGAAATCGCTGCTTCGCTGGCAAGAAAATTTCACTGGTGGTCTGTGCGCTGTGCGGCAACTGCGGGTAGATACGATGTCAGACCCTGGCGGAACGATATATTTTTGGGTTCGTCCGAGTGGCCAACTTCTGAGCGCTCCCCTTCGAACCGCGTATGCCGACCTCCCAAGCCCAATATCGTACGCAAATTCGCGGTGGTTAGCGACATATGCCTCCAAGTACCGCGGGGGCTCCACAAGCAGTCTGCGTAAATCTTACAGGACGAGCAGAAGCAGCGAGAAACGCGCTTGGGATTTCGCGCATACCATCCTGCGAAGGATAACGGTCCCCACATCTCCCAGGAACCGATCATTTGCTGTGTATCAGGTTTTCACTCGGTCCCGTTACGCCCACAAGGTCAATTAATACCGGCTTTCTATGCCATCCCGCTAAGATACCGGCTCCGTCAATCCACCAACGCTCGGAGGTCACGTTCATATTTGACTCGAAGCAAGCTGCATGTGCACCGCGTTCACGAACGGGGCAGACGTCGACCCTCGAGAACTGCATCGGTTCTGTGCTATCTGAAAACATGCGATGCTACCATATCTCGTTACGTGCTGCTTTTGAGCCAGCCCGCCTCGCTTCAAAAACCATATCATATCGCCGGAATCACTGTGCATGTGCGCCTGACACCGATGTTCGTACACAGAGGACCCCGCAAACTCACAGGATCAACCCACAATCAAATTTCCGAGACATCGATACCATGTGTATTCTCCGCTCGAGCAGAGGACCCCGTGAACTCACAAGATCAGAGCGGTAAGCTAGGCGCAACTACCCTACATCTGGGAGTTGTCTATAGTCCACCGCGCAAACAACAATTAATATGAGCTACTGGATTCAGGTCTCCGGCAGCAAGAAACCTCGCTGCATACGGTCTATGCCGAGTGCAATGGCCCCAAGTGCCCTCCAACGGGATAGTATGCTCAAAGGCCATATATAACAGCCCTCAGCTAGCTCCCTGTCGCTTCCTTCCTCTTCCCCTCCCTAGTCTCGCTTGCTCCTTCCGCGTACTCTCGACACCGACACCACACCCGTCACCATCGCCCATGGCAGCCTCCATAGCCTCGGGATGCTCTTCTGCCTCCACTTCACCGACGTCCGCGCCGTCCACCGGCACTGGCGCCTCTTCTTGGTTCCCCAACACCCCCAAGGTCATGGCCGTATCAGTGTCTATCGGCCTTTCTGCCGACTGATCGAAGGCTCCGGTCGTCGAGGGCCCCGGGAGGTCAGCCGCATCAGCGTTCTTTGTTTTTCTCTTGGACTTGGGGGTTGCGCCGTCTTTCTTAGTGTCTTTCTTTCGAGACTGATTGCGCGACGGAGATGACTCTGATGGTGGTGTCGGGGCTGTGAGTGGAGCGGCGGGCGCATCTAACCCGCGCAGGAACTCTACAGTCAGCATGGGGTTCGGGGCGATAAGATGGCATCACAATGCGCACCTGTGGCTCCCCGACGCGTCGTCTTTTCCCTAGACCGCTTTTTGGGACTCTCCGCTGCAGTCGATAGCGTGTCCTGCTGACTGCGACTCTCCGGCGCGTCGGCATCGTCTCCGCTCGACACCGCCTCCTGTTTCGCTCTCGTTCGCCTCTTCTTTCTCGGGCTCGCCGGCCCGTCATCGCTCTCCAAGTCGGCCTGATCAGCTTTCTCGATGACTTGCTTCTTCGCTGGCCTCAGGTTCTCCCAGATCACCTCTTCCAGCCCATAAATCCTGTACAGGAAGAATACGGCTTGTTCTTTGTCCTTTGCCTCGATCATAAGGTCAACATCCAGCTCCTTCGTACTCCCGTCAAACGCGTTGAGTTCCTCAGGTAATGTATGACACCGATCAGCATGCGCGCGCCGGTCCATTATGTTTCCGCTTCCGTCTTCGAACTGCGGTTTGGGAGAAGAGAGATGCTGTTTGGGTTTGATGCCTTTGGCGTGCCAGGTGCGGTTGATTCGGGGTATTAGCGTCGCGAGGGGAATCTCTGAGGGCTAATTGTAAACGAGATCAGTGGGGTTGAGCGGCATGCAAACGCAAGGCAATTAAAGTGAGACGTACGTTGATCCAATTATGATGATAATCTAGCACGATTGGCACCTGAAGCTCCTCGCAGATGGGCAACAGGTCGTCCACGCTATAGCACATCTCATCGTTCTCAAGCACCAGGCGATCACGCATCTCTGGTGTCAGCTTGGTAAGGAAGTTCTCACGAAAACGGGCGATCGTGGAGGGTTTGTCATTGTAGACACCCTACAAAGAGGTGAGTAATATTCTTTCGCAATACCAGCGAGGATACGTACGCCCATGTGCAATATTATGACACTGTCTTTCCCCAAGCCCATGTAGCGCATCATCTGGCAGTGGTCTGCATCAGGGAGACAGGCTGTTAGTCACCGAGTACCCGACTGAAAGACGGACGTACACTCCAACTCGCGCACACTAGCGTCGACCACGGCCTCCCTCGGACTTGCCAGTTGCGTGAATTGCCCAGGGTGCGTGGTCAGGCGGTGCCCTAGCTTCTTCGCGAGGTCGCCTACGGCCTTGAGATCGTCCTTTGCATACTCGAGGTCGTAACCTAATTCGCCGTGTGAAGCGAACGGAAACATCTCTGAAGAGATGCGCATGAAGCGGATCTTATTATCTTCATTCCACTATGTAGAAGTGTGAGCTACGTGGAGTGGAACTAGGTGTACAGAAAAAAGCTGACCTGGATAAGTTTCAGCAAATCTCGGGTGTTCTTGAGCCCCAGGTCTTTTGCAAACTCAATGCCGTTCTTGTGTATGGTGTCCTTCCTACACGTACGAGAACAGAAGGTGGGCTCTGGCTTGGTAACACGCAGGATTGTGTTGAGACATGCGTAACCGAGGCGGCCTACGTTGACAAATGGAAATGTTATTTGGGGGAGATTGCGATGCATTAGTGGTTGCGTACCTTTGAATTTTGTGACCTTTCTTTCCACTGGAGGGATGTCATAGACGATAAGCTCGTCGGTCTTTTTCTTACGCTTCCCTCCTTTCCTTTTAGAAGGAGAAAGCTCATCCTCAGCCTCAAGATCTGTCAACGGACTGCTTCCTCGGTTTGCACCAGTGGATGCATACGGGTCCCATGCCTCCTCCGTCGCTTTCTTCCTCGGCGATTTTGTTCTTTTGGGTCGAGTGGGTGTGACTGGCCCCGCTGGGGAAATAGGCTCAGTCTCAATCACGGGCTCTGCGTGCTTCCGCTTTGTCATGGCGATATTGGAGCTGCGGGCTATTAGGTGATGAGTGATAAACGATGGAGGTGCAGTGATTCGGAATGAACGAAAAACAGTGAAGCGGAAGAGGGCAAGAGACATGCACGCCCCCACCACAAGCGCAGTCAATGTTTATTGTGCTGGCCATTCTTGTGCCGGGCGACGGAGGCTCCTGCTCCGAGTCGATGAGGAGACTATTCCATGACGGAGGCAATCGACGGAACGAACAGACACGCGAGCATCAGATCGTGCCACAAGCCATCAATATTCCTTTCCTGGCAGGGAAGCGCCTGACCTCTCTTCCGCTGCGACCACCAACAACGATGGCAAAGACACCCTTGTCGCCACAAGCCCGTAGACTTCAAGTCATCATCGTTACCGTCCCCATTATTGGCGCAACATCCTGTACGTTAGGTCACTCCGTCGCCACGTAACGTCTCTCTCACCTCTGCAGTTGTTCTGTACCAACGACTCTTCGAGGGGAAACCACGGCGTACCCTTCCACCCAGAGACGATGCAGATCAGGCACACAAACGACTTGTTCCCATCAAGCCCGAGGATCTCAATTGAACATCTAACACTCAAGAGTACTGCAGCCATGTCTTACTAGATACTGGTACGTCTCCACGTCCTTAGCGACTAGGCTCAGCATTCAGCCAGTCGTTCCCAGACTCCTCACATTCATACCAATATATCTGCACTACTATTTGGAATCACACCCAAGTAATTCAATTGTTTAGCATGCGGTGCTCTATGACGGCGAGCGACGGAGGGAACACTATATCGCAGTTGAGAATTCATAGGAGAATCAGTATGTCCTCGTCGCTGCTACTATTAACCACAATCCTCATCTTCGCCCTCTGATCTTTTGTTCGGCACTTGTCCTCCAACAATCCGGCTTCCAACTCCCCTCCTCTGCACATTTGTAGATTAAGACAACGCCCACACCTGTGCTACAGAATCATCATCATTTACCTCAATTAGGTCCGAGAAAATCGCGGATCCAATCCGTGTACCCCTCGTACGAATATCGTCGTTAACATGTCCCAATTCATGGTACTCGGTTCCGCGTCCTCAAGGTCTCTGACCTTCATTAGCTTACAAGCAAATGAATATAACACGCCTGGTAATGCATCAACACTGGCTCGAAAAGGATGCAATACGTCGTCATTCAATGTTAATCTGACGTGTCTACTACGAAAGGAATATGCTCCCGTTGGCGAGCAGCTCTTCTGGAACGAGAACAGCGAGAAGCGCGTGAGTTTTATTTTGACGCGATAGCACTGCAGTACGGTACTAATGAACTTGTCTGACAGATTGTTTTGGATCCCAGAGCTTCAGATCTCAGAGAGGAAAGCCGCCACTGGAAGTTCTTTACCCTTCGCGGCGTTACCGACTCGGAGGCTTAACTCGCAGAGGCCATCATGATCGTTTCCTTGAGTCAGAAGCGTGCGGTAGGAGTACCGACACATCGTGTGCGATGATGCATGTGTAAATATGACCTGAATATACAACTGCGTCGGGGTCTGAGCGCGGGCCTGACTTTCCTGCGTGCATCGTTGGCGGCTGCGTTGATCGTGCTGAGGAAAACAACGGACCTCTCGTAGGACAGGACTGGGAACGATGCAGCGACTTTGAGAGATGGCCTCGCACGAAATCGTAATGAATGATGCCAATACCCACGGTTAAAATCGGAAAGTAACATATGGCAATTTTTAGTGTGGCCAAATGCTGCCCATCGGAGCAGGATATGGAACTAAATACTAGCAAAACATGATTATGCCACCATTATGCCCGCTGAATCTACTTTGGATTGTTGAAGGTTCGAATAATTTGATTGATCGACTCATGTATGCTTCGACGTCGGATCTCAGATCCGTCGCTGCTTCCTTCTCGACTCGTTGACGAGCCGGAGTCGTCCTCGCCATTTCAAACTCCAAGTTACCATTCACCGGCACTATCGACCACAATCGCTTTCATAAGAGGTCTGAGCCATAGTGTACGTGCATAATCCTGCGGAGGTTAGTCTAGTCTGTCATGCATTCGACTGTCACTTCCACAACATGCCAGTGTTTGTTTTCGCTGATTACGACACTTCTCAGGCTCGTTGTCTGGGTTGAAATCCATTGGACAGTGATACTACCTCTTGCGTCCTGTGTGGCTAACGCATCCCGTGGCCTGGGAAACGTGTTACGCGATCCGAAAATTCGCGGCTGCTTGTGCCCAGACTAAACAGCGTGCTAAATGTCAACAGGCACGCTACATTGCGACATTCATATGAGAAGACAAACCACGCAGCGCCGTCATTCTCAGCCTTGCATTGCTTGGGAAAGCACATAAGCACGTGTATGCCAGATGGAATGGAAGAACTCTATCATGTGCGGAAAGTGATAGAGTTTGCAGGCTGTCTTGCTCCTAGGTGGGAAGTTTCCCAACAGCGTACGTCTGCTCGCTGCGTCTCTCTTATAATTATTTCTTGTTGCTCATTTGGCTGCTCTGATTTATAGCCCCCTCATTGAGCTGTGAGAAAAATGGGGGCCCCATGGCCTTCTAATGTGCTGTCGTTGTCCATACTTTACTATCACAACTCATCACGCACGACAGTGCTCGTAAAGCAATCTACTCTGTACATAAAGGGGGGAATGAAGAATGAGATGACCAACAGGTGTAGTGAAGACCCTTTCCAGGTACGTGCTGCGATGTAGGCCGGGTTGACGCTGCATATTGAATAAGGACCCTTTCCAGTTCTACGCAGCGCTCCTCGTGTCTTCCAAGCAAATCAAGTAGGAGCTACGTTACTTGATAGACATGCCCATGTCAATCACCCATCGGACATGGCGCAGCACAAGCAGATTTGGCAATTTAGCGGTCAAGAGCTTGCAAAATGCAAGATAGGTCCTTCAAGGTTCAAGCTACAAAACCCAGCATTTGTATATATACTGCTAGCTATGAGGTTGTCGGAAGGCAGCGTCGCACATCAGCTTTGTCGCACCGCCAGCAATTGTCTCTGAAGCCCAACATGAGCGACAACCAGCCCGTCAATGATCCCGAGGTCTCTGCCTTCGTCGTTGGAGACAACCTCCTCGAGGAAAACCAGCACTTCAGGATTTTCAAGATCCAAAATGCCTCCACCAAGCTCTTTGCCACATATCCTTCGTCGCCTCCTTTCGGAAACGGTCTAGGACCCATCTGGATTGTCGCCAATAAGCCTACCCCAAACCCAACTCAGAAGGTCTGCCCCTAATTGCATCCCCCGCTGCTCGTACAACCCACCGACCTTCAGTGGCTGATCATTGGTGCTGGGAGAGACGTTCATGGACACCCGCTTTACATGATCAGGAATGTCGGCAAAGGCTTCTATGCTTGGTCTCCTGAGGTGCCCAAGAAGGACCAGCCAGTTTATGCCGAGGAATTAGAGAAACTGTGGAAGATCACCCACCAGAGAGATGGTCATTTCACGTGCGTGTTGATTTGGCTGTCGTCTCATAGCACCACGAGTCCCTCTTGCTGATATCGTTTCTAGTATCTCTCCGGCTCCAATTGGAGAACAGCGTTTCTTCTGGAGCCAGGACGACAACAACGTGGTAAGACACATGTTGATAAGGTCTCTGGGGTTTTCTTATTTTTGGACAGGTCGTTCTCGATCCCAAGGTTCCCGACCCCGTCGCCGAGGAAACTCGCCACTGGAGGCTGGGTGCTCTTCGCGGGTTCTAGTTCTACCCACTGATGCATCGAAGAACGAACATCGCAACCAAGGTTGTGTTTCGCGTGTACCTATCTGCTTTGTAAATGTACTGAATACGTGTGGTTTTCATCTGCTATTTTGTACGCTTGGATGCGACTTGCGGCACCAACCGTGGCTTATGATAGGGGTGCCGTGAACTTCATTCGTGCACCTTGTACCGCAAGAGCCAGCTCCACGGCTTGAGACACAATCGCGGCACGTAAAAATTCCCGGATGTTATTAGTGTGCGGCGTTCTTCTACCACGTCTTCTTGTTGCCTGGGAGAAGCACAGCACGAGTGTCGATTCCACGAGGCTCATTACATAGCTGCTATACTCAAGCTATGTGCGGCAAAATAAAGTGTTGAAGCAACGATCATCATTGCTGATGCTGTAGTGAGACGGAGGGAAGAAGGCCGGAGTGCGACGATGTCTCGCCATTGTCTCGCCGAGAAAGGCGAGAAGATAGATGGTGGCGTGGGTATCTTTTAGACGCCCTACGGAGGAATATTCCGAGGCCAGAAATAGGAAATCTGGCAGGTGCTAGCGTGGCATCTACCCACACAGCAAGTTTGGAAATCGTAACAAGCTCCCCGTGAACCGTTGACAGTATGAAGGCCATCCTTTGTGCGAGATAATGCGCTGAAGTCTCCTCGCCGCCTCAACTGAAATTGTTTGCCGAGGAAGCAATCTAATCACCTGCGCAACGAGCATCAAACGGGAGAGGTCAGCACTATAACGAGAACGGCGGCGCAGGCAAGGGCCAGTTGCAGGTTCTGTAGTAAGTACTGTGCCGCAGGAATCTGCGGCACAACTGTCTCAGGCTGAAGACGGAGACTCGAGGCAGATTGCCGCGCCCCTGTTGATCGGAGTGTCCCCTCGAGGGGCTAAGACAGGGTGGTCAGGCCGGTGGGAAATGGCAACTGCAAGAAATTGAAACATCAAGCCGACGCGACTTGGATCTCCCAGTGATCTCAGTGTGATCTCCCCTAAAGAGTCTTTATCCTATGGCGTCGCTGCCCTTGGTAGGCAGTGCTCCCTGTGTGCAGCCGCCACCTCCAATGAGCTGATGTCATGCAGTCACCTCGGAAGCTTGTACCATCCGTTGTGCATACTCCGTACTGCACGGTCAGTGTTTAAGACTCAGAGTGATGCGTTGCTAATGTTGCAGGGTACTCATGGCATTTTCGATCAAGTTTCGGGCGGGGCTGTCAAAAGCGGGCTACTTACCACCACCGGGATATATACATCGATACGTAGGAGTACGAACACCTAGCAAAGACGCATTTCCTACTCACCACCTTCCTGTATTCCTCTCTATCTCATTCGTCGTCCAGCCATGGCTCTGACAAGGAACCCTACGCTCGTCTACGTGTCCGAACCTGCAAACGGTGCACCGATCGACGCAAATGCACATTTCAAGGTCATAAACCGGGATATCGACCTTGAAAACATACCACTGTGCGGCGGGGTCTTGGTCAAGACGCTGGTGGTAAGCAGCGATCCATATTTGCGGTACAGGTTCCGCGATCCTGCGATACAGCTTTTCGTGCCGCCTGTGCAGCTGGGTTTTCCGTACGTGTCGCTGTTGTTCAAGTTCGCCTTGACGCCGTACCGGAAGTTGAACTGTTCGTCCTAAGGGTGGATAGCAGTGGTATTGGCAAGATATTGCGGAGCGAGGACCCCGCGTTCAAACCTGGAGATGTTGTCATTGGATACCTCAGTGTGTATACTTTCACTATGGCCAAACACGTCGGGTCTCATGATGCCAACTCTTTCGCAGACTTCTCCGAATACTCTGTGTACCCCTACTTAGCGCCTCATTTCTACAAAAGGCCGATACAAAAGATAGACATCCATCCCAGACTATCGTACTCTACGTACATGGGCGTACTGGGATTGCCCGGACACGCGGCGTATAGTGGGTGGAAGGCCTACGTGGAGGAGAAGGCCAAAACTGTATGTCGCTGTTTCATGTATAACGGACCCCGACGGGGCTCAAGTACAGATTTGCTCAGGCACACACAATGTACGTCTCTTCCGGGGCTAGTACTGTCGGCACGTAAGTCTTCCTCTTATTCTATCGAACCGGGCGGCATTCAGCGTTCCCGCGTCCTAGATTCATAATCGAGTACACCAAACTCCGCGCACCACACATAAAGATCGTTGCATCCGCAGGCACAGGTCACAAAATCGAGTACATGAAGGCAAGCGGCGCGGACGTCACCTTCAATTACAAGACAACAAAACCATCTGAAATTCTGAGTGAGCATGGACCCATTGATATGTTCGTTCACTTTTTCCCATGTCAAGCTATAGTTAAAAAGGTGATACGTGTGCTTACCAACGGTCATTAGATATTGGGACAACGTCGGTGGTGAGGCAGCAGAGGCGGCCTTGATGAACATGGCGGATGATGGCTTGATAGTTGTACGTACGATTCCTATCACGTTCTATTTTTATTGGACGCCCCTAACGTGTTCCCTATGTGGATAGGCGTGCGGGAGCATAAGCACCATCTCCGGTGCCTTCCCTATGCTGGTAGGTCCTCCCGTGCGTGCCCTATGCGTGCCCGAACTAACCTAGGACGCAAACAGAATTGGGAAGAGATATTCAAACGCCGCCTGACTGTGCAAGGTTTCGTTTGCTACCATGATCCATTGGTCACTCCAATGAAGACGTTCTTCCCGGAGATAGTACCGCTCGTCGTCGAGGGCAAGCTCTCATGTCGGGAACATAGGTACACGGGCATCGAGCATGCTGCAAAAGCTTTAGTCGATGTCATCACGGGGGAGAATATAGGGAAAGCCGTGATTATTGTCGCGGACGAGTGACGTCAATCTCGCCTGTTGTATATCTCTGTAGGTCAGACGTATGTTAAATTATTGTTCGATATATTTGTGATCAAGTGAATAATAATATCAAGATAGATTGTACAAGTTGAATAAACCATGGAAGTACATACTACATAGGAATTCGCATGGGATACATGTGCTGAGGGATTAGCTGCGTTGTGGTTCGGGCTGGGCCCCGGGAGGCGGTGATAGTAATAAGTGCAATGAGAAGATGGACAGTAACTCTAGCGCAAGTCAGAGCAAATTGGAAGATAATCGAGGCCTCAAACCATAGCTATAGATGGGGAAGAACACAGGTATACAGCACATATTGATGCGCCTACTTGCCTGGTGGCGGCGAAGGGGGGCCTATGAGATGGTACAAAGGGCGTCAGTCCACAGGAATCCATTAGACACAGACAAACAGCACTTACCGAACAAACCCGCCCGAGAAGGTTGGGGCGATGGCATATGTGCGACGGGAGCTTGCGGTTGTGGCGAGTACACCGGGTTCGCTGCCCCTTGGCCTATCAGTAAAACAAGTTCTAGAGCGTGCGTGGGTGCAAAATCAGGACACTTACGTCTCCATTGGGCCCACGAAGGCATGTTAGCCGGTGGCGGCGCTTCTATGGCTGCTGGGGCTGGTGCGGGTGCAGGTGCAGGGAGGGCTTTGGGTTTCTTCTCGCGGGGTTGACGTTTGTGGACGGTACGCCAGGCTGGGGCAGCGGGCGCTGGTGGTTCGCCGTCGTCTATGGGAGGGGGAGGTGGGGCAGTGAGTGCAGGTGGGGGAACTCCTTCGGGCTACGCCATCGAGAAGGATCGTGTAAATGCATATGAGTGGCGAGGCAAGCGAGGAACGGGCAGAGTACACACCAGTCCTGGGAGACCTGGAGCCCAGTTCGGAGCATACTCGCCGCCAGAACTGTACTTAGCCTTTACAGCCATAAGCTCTGAGATCTCACTGCGAATGTGGCTCAAGTGAGCATTGATCTGATCTTGCAGAACGAGCAATACGTACTGTTGCAACTGCCTTCGCTCGTCTCGTAGCTTTCCAACCTCCTGCAAAAGGATCCGAACCTCGCCTGCGAGCGCTTTACTGAACTCGTTGATGTACCTGCAGCGACACAGCAAAAAGAGCGTTCAGATCGTACTGTGATCTTTTGGATACTTCGAAGGACGTCCACGAGCTCATGCTCACTTTGGTGGGGCACCATAGTTGCCTTTCTGCGTGGCCATTGCTCAAGTAGAATAGGCAGGGCAATACGACGATGGTGGTCGAGAGTGAAGAATAATAAATTGACGGTTATGGTGACAAGACGGAAGATAGCCTGGGCACGAGGCGTCCCCTGGCGCTCGCGGTCAGATCTATCTTTCCCATGGGTTTGATCTTGCTTGGCTATCGCCTGGCCTGGATATAAGTGCTCCTAATTACCCAGAGAGGACATACACACACGGAGGGAAATGCTATATTTGATACCAGACTTTTGGTTATCCCCATGGCCGTAACTCGCGCTCGCGGTCACGATCGGGGAGAATCCGACGCGTCTATGGAACGATCACGAGATCAACGGGTGCACGTGACCAGAATCGCGTCCAGCTCAAAACGCGCGACCGAATTCCTCAATGAGGTCGCCTTCTGCAAGGTTCTTCTGACCGGGCTTTATCCGCTTCTTTAGATACGGGTACACACACGCCAACATGGCCCGTACGTCTAGATCAATTAAGAATGCATCAACTACGGCTGTTGTTGGAACGACTAATGCAAGGAAACGAAAGTCCACGGGAGATATTGAGGACTCTAACACCAAGCTAGCGAAGCAACCACGCAAGTCCCTCGACGCGTATTTCTCGCGGGAAGTGCTTGCATCTGGTCTCCCTGATGACAATGACGACTCTACACGAAAACATGTGGCATTGAACGAGCAGCAGATTGCAGTAATGAAGATGGTGGTCGAGGAAGAGAAGAACGTGTTCTTCACGGGTTCCGCTGGTGAGCCTTGCCTCGAATTCTATTCCCCCAGCGACGCTGACCCCTATTATAGGGACGGGGAAGTCCTTGCTACTGCGTGCCATCGTTGCAGCTCTACGGAAGAAGTATAACAAGAAACCGGAGTGTGTATCCATTACTGCCAGTACGGGCATGGCGGCTTCGAACATCGGAGGTGCGTCACTCCCTTTTTCGCCATGATGCCATACAAACACCTACCTTAGGTACAACAATACACGCATGGGGTGCTGTAACCCCTGGGATGCACGACATGGGTAAATTGATCAGTTGCATCAAGACAGCGAGACCTGCTCACCAGCGGTGGAAGACCACCAAGGTCCTTATCATCGACGAAGGTGCGCACCCTTGACATAATTATTGTGTGACGTTCTAATCTCTATTGTAGTCTCTATGGTCGACGGGTACCTCTTCGACACTCTGGCCAAGCTTGCAGTTGAGCTACGAAAGAAGACTGACCGACCTTTCGGCGGGATACAGGTATGCTGCTCGACATCGGGTGATATCCCACATCCTCTTACGGAATGCAGCTTGTTGTCACAGGCGACTTCTTTCAGCTTCCTCCTGTCACGAAAGACAGGAAGGATCCGTTCTTCGCGTTCAACAGCGAAGCCTGGGCAAAATGCATCGAGCATACCGTCACTCTCACGCAAGTCTTTCGACAAAAGGATAGTCGTACGTTATCGAACTTTCGTTCCCCTATGTGTACGCGTCCTGATTGCATACCACAGGCTTCATTGATTTGCTGAACGAGATGCGCCGAGGCGAGATTTCCCCTGATGCTAAAAAGACTTTCATCAGTCTGTCGCGCCCTCTGCCAGTGGAAGATGGCCTACTTCCCACTGAACTGTTCCCTCTCCGCACCGAAGTCGACCGCGCGAACGCTACCCGGCTCGCATCCTTGCCCGGTCCTTCAATCAAGTACGAAGCGAGGGATTCGGGGTCCGCACATCCAGAGAAACGGACCAAGTTGCTGGAAAGCATGGTAGCGACGCGCCTGCTGGAACTCAAGCAGGATGCGCAAGTCATGTTGATCAAGAACGTGGATGAGAGTCTGGTTAACGGAACCGTCGGAAAGGTGCTGGGATTCTACAATGTACCTGTGTGTCTGGCGAGTAGCGGTATACCTTCCGATGAAAGCTCCTCTTCGGTCAAAAAGGAAAGCACGCCCAAGCCCAAGTCGTCGTCTCAGGAATCGGCGGGGAAGTTGGCCGGCTCCGTCAGGAACGTACAAGTTGGGCCTGATGGCAGAACTCCTGTGTGGTTGACCAAGCAGGCTGAAAACAAGGAGAACACTACTTCGGGCTCGGCGCCACCCAGCAGCGCGAAAGGGAAGGCCAAGGCGAAGGATGAAGAGCTGTATCCGCTTGTTGAATTCAGGACGCCTCAGGGTAAAGAAGTTGTGCTAGTCGTCCGGGACGAATTTCGTTACGAGGACAACGAAGGCAAGCTTCTTGCGCGTCGCGTACAGGTAAAATTCTTCAGCCCTGGGCGTTATTTTTAATCTGACACCGTGCCATAGGTACCTCTGGTGCTAGCCTGGGCAATGTCGATCCACAAGAGCCAAGGCCAGACCATCCAGCGGGTCAAGATCGATCTGGGCAAGGTGTTCGAGAAAGGTGAGCAGATCGTATTATCATGCGCCGCCTACCGTTCCTGACTATGACATCTAGGCCAAAGCTACGTCGCGATCTCGCGAGCTGCTACCATGGAAGGCTTGCAGGTACTCCGATTCGACGCAAAGAAGGTAACTCTCTTCGCGATCCTGCCACGGAAGAATGGTCAGCTAAGAAATTCTCTTAGGTTATGGCCCACCCTAAGGTCGTCGAATGGAGCAAGACTTTGCAAACGCAAACGTCATGATATTCTCTTAGAGCGTATATTATTGAATTAAGCCTATGTACTTATTGTACTCTACATCCCAGTCAATCAGCCGTACGTGCCTTCACGTGAAATTCGAATTCATACCAGCGAAGCATACAAGTTCTTTATTCTTTTTGCAATTCCAGCGTAGTTCAAAACATGTTGTGTACAATCTACCCACTCATGGCTTATTCGTGACAGCATCCCCTCCCATTTCTCCTTTCAGAGACGCGGTATTTATAATCAATCCTCAGCGACAACAATCACGGCCTTGCCGTTGTTGGCTCCAGTCTGCACAGACTCCAGCGCTGCGAAGGCCTCGTTGATGCCATGGAATTCGTGTACTCGGCTGGTGATCTTCCCAGACGATACGAGAGGAACGACGTCCTTCTCAAATGTCGCTAAGGCAGCTCCAGCAGGTCCGGCGTAGGATAGGAATCCCTGGATGGTCAGGCAACGCTTGAATATTTGTTCAGAGTGCTGAAGGTGAGTGTTAGTCCAGAATCGAGCACGCGAGTGAAGAGTGAACGCACCTCCACTGAACTTCGGTCGCTGGTCGAGCTGATGTTTCCGCACGCGATGATAAGCCCGTAGCTGTTGATGTTCAATAAGGCAGCATCAAGAGCTGAACCGCCGACATTATCAAAGTAGCTTCGTTCGAAAATTCTGTCAGCGACCCGTCTGGTATTCGTATAGCGGAGTGACGTACATGTCGATGGGACCCGCCTCCTTCAGTACGGCATTTGCGTCCTGCGTCTTGTAGTTGAATGGAACATCGACACCGATGTTCTTCATGTGTTGGACCTTCTCGTCTGAACCCGCCGATGCGATTATCTTCAGGTGAGGCGCTGTGGCCTTGGCGTACTCGATCAAGAACCTAGAGCATAACATCTCAACAAAGTCACGTACTCGTTAGACTTGATCACACTCACGTTCCGACCGCGCCGGCTCCACTTGAGACGAACATAGACTTCGACTGTTAACCAGCAACATCAGCAGCTGAAGATGGGGGGCAGAAGAACGCGTAGGGGGAATTGGCTCACGGTCTTGACTTTCTCCTCCATGTAGGCTTTCCATGCGCCATATGCAGTGTGAGCGGGCAGGCCAAGAGGACCGAGATACGCCGACAGTGGAAGATTGGGGTGTTTCTTCACTTTGGTCAGCGCTGGCGTAAGTCCTGCCGGCTTGTAGCTCTCGTTGACGCTGTATTCAGCAAATTCTGTGCATAAGCATCAGTAATGAAGATGCTGATGAGCTTATTCTTCACTCACCCAGGAATCCTGTGACATAGTCTCCCGGCGCGAAGTTGGGGTCGTCACTGCGTACCACCTTCGCGACTCCAATGTTGTCCACTCTGAACAATTTGGATTCATGTCGATATAATCAAAGTGGCTGAACGATAACGTACACACTATGCAGGGGAACCGCGGCGCAGAACATTGGCTCATTGGCGTCACGGAAACGGTAGCGCATGTAGGGATCGCTGCTGAGAATCAAGGTCTTGAGCAACGCACCGCCATTAAGTGGGACGTTGTCCAGGTCGATTGGTCGGTTTTCCACCTTGAGGTGAACTCCCTCCTTCAGATGCGTATGAGATTCCGGTATCTCAGCGAAAACCAGTGTGGCGTTGGGAGTCATAGGCATGGTGAGTCTATTCGGAAGGTGAGAGAGATCTGGTTGAGGGATGTAAAGGTCAAGGAATGTGCTGATATGTTCCTCATCTCCGCCTTTATATACAGTGTGTGTTTCGGATGCGGGAAAACCCTAAGTGTGAGTTGGCAAGAGGATAAGTACCAAGGAAACCGCTCTAGGCATTGCATTTGTGCGGTCCGACTCCCAGGTTTCAGGGACCCCACGTTGGCATTCTTTCGAGACTTCTGCAGAGGTGGAAATTCCGCTCGCTACAGATATTCTGCCTGCACCAAATCACTAAAAGCGTGAGAAACCACAGATACGGAATCAAACCAGAAAGTCGCTGCGCATCCACGCATGCAACGCGTCTGAAGCAATTCTGTATACACTGCTGAAGTGTCAAGGTTCACTGCAGATATACAGATGCACCAATATCACTTCAGCCCAGGAGATGGTAGCAGCAGCTAAAAGCCAAAGCGTTCAAGTGCGTTGTGTATCATAGCGCGTCTTCCGGAATCGTTGGATGCCCCGGTCTCGTCCCCGAACCTAGACCAGCGTACAGCTTCTGGTTTATCGACGTATGAGAATAACACGTCCTAAGAACATACGACCGAGCTACAGTAGTGGTACATAGCTATGTACAGCTAAATACTCACAACACAAGACATTCTTCGACTCACCGCTTCAAATTGAAGCTCAAAGTGAATTGTCCCAGCGATGGTTAGAACCAAGCTGCCGCCGGCCTCGAGCAGTCCTTTCAGATCAGAATCTGGTGCCTGCTGTCACCACGACTCGCTCCCGTCATTGCAATACCGTATCTCAATGTAGTTCAACGCTCATGACCAGACTACATCTCCCTCATGACCAGTGCTGTATGCTCAGTTGTGTGCCGGCCGAACATGGTTGTTCTTAAAGTTCATGGAATTCCGTTATTGCCGTGATACGGTAATGTCTCTCTCAAGGCTGTACTACCCTACTCAATATACTTTGCGCGTATATCAGGTCTATGTACGTCTCGCCCTCCTCTACAATCTACATCTCAATCATTACCCACTGGCATAGTAGAGAATGTATAGTATCTTCCCACGAAACACGCATCTCCTGCATATGAAGCTTCCTCTCAAGCGCACATCTCCCAGGATTGGCAGGTCAAGATTGTCTTTCGTCGCAGAATATCACACAGTTGCAGTACATCTATCAGAGGACCCATGATGCTCTACTCATGTAGTCTTACCACTGATAATGTCAGGCGACCCCGTTCTGCAACTTTGATGGTTCCAGTCATGCAAGTACATATTGCGAACTTACCACCGCCGTTCGCGCCTACGCACATCGTCAGCGATTCCAGATACGCCATACAGGGACTGATTGTCCACCTGCCAAGATGGAAGGACCAAGGATGGATAGGGATTGCGGACGCTGAGCTCGTCTAAAGTCGCGGCATACCAGCTCCAACGACGCTCCGTGGCGATGACCTTCGAATGGGTACGAGAGCGCAAATTCGATACCAGTGAAGCCCCCCAACAAGTCCTCCGCCTTTCCTGCAGCATGACGACGACGTCGGTATGTAGCTGCGGGCAAGGTCTATGCGCATGAGGCCGCACTCAGGCATGTCTCGCCGCAGCCATCGTTCTACTTCGCCATACGCACGCGCTTATTCAGCTTCCCTGCCGAGAGAAAGTGGTGAGTGTCCATTTTACGGTATTATGCGGGCCTCTAAAGATTGTTCAGCTACGGCCGAAGCCTTTTAATTCTTCTTCAGGTGTGGATTGTGTGGCAATATCCCTTTTTACGCCTGTGGCTCGAGCAAGTCGCGGGCAATGCCACTACCCACTGAGTGGCCCTCGCATACATGTCAAATCGAAGTAGGCCAACGTATAGCCAAACCCTCACGATTGGAATCAGCAGTTGTGATATTACGTCCAGAGCCATCTGCTATTTTACGTAGCACCAGTACGGTGCCCAGCTGAATATGCGCGGTTCATGACTACAATAAGCACACGAACAACCATGCAGAGTCTACCCGACAGTTGGACACCGCGGCCGAGCTGATAGATCGCGGGGACTCGGCGAACTTGTCAGCAATTCACTGACGTTATATATCCCTCCTATGCGCTGCGGTGCGACATGCTGTCCTCCACGCTCTCGCCTGGTAGCAGAATGAACAGGCTCCTGTACATGTTGTCGACCATCCTTCTCATATTCTCGGCCTGTATTCCCGGAGGCATAGCCGCTGTGCTTCAAGACCCGTCGCAACTCGACACAACTCGAGTGTACGATTTTATCATTGCCGGCGGTACGTCCCGCAGCTTGGCCCTGTTCTTCTCAGAACCTCACCGCGGACCACTGGCAGGCGGTGCTGCGGGGAGCGTCCTCGCTAACCGGCTCAGTGAGGATAGCAAGTATAATGTCCTCCTTGTCGAGGCAGGGTCAAGGTGCGTGGACCAGCACCCTCCCTAAGTTCCGTGTTAATCTGCACCCTTCGACAGCGACTACGACAATCTAAACATCCAGATCCCCCAGTTCGCTGGCAAACTCGGTAGAACTGTCTTCGTTCGTCTTCGGTTATTGCACTGGGGCATTGACTGGCACTGGTGCTGACGTCTGCACATCCAGGACTGGAACTTCACAACCACCCCGCAGCCCGGACTCAACAACCGCAGTATCCCGTTTCAGAGGGGCCATGTCCTCGGGGGCTCGACATGTGTGAGTGAGTACCCTCACCGGCCATTTGCTTGTCCCATACTCTTCTCATGTGGGGACTAGACTTCATGGCATCCACCCGCGGGTCACGTGACGACTGGGACCGGTTCGCCAACATCACTAACGACGAAGGCTGGTCATGGAAATCGATGCTTCCATATGCTAAGAAGGTGCCCTGTTTATTCTTTTCCCCGTCGTCCCTATGTGCGCTAATTTCGAACCCAGCTCGAGCACTTCGTACCACCCATCGACGGCCGGAACATTGACCCAGAGATCGACTGGGATGCGCACGGCCAGCACGGTGAGCGAGCTCTTATGCGTGGAGGGTTGGTGCGGCATGCTGAAGAACGGACGAACGGGAAATTTTAGGCCCTCTGCACGCTAGCGTCTCTGGATACCATGTGTCGACGGACAATCGCGTCATGCAAGCCACGCGCGAACTCCACGCAGAGTTTCCGTTCAACCGCGATATGAACTCAGGCAACACTATTGGCATCGGTGTGTACTCTGATGCCTTCTGTGTCTAGTCCGTTCTCATTCTCAAGGGCGTGGTTGTGCAGGTTGGACTCAACTCTTCGTACGTCCCCGCCACCCTTGCTTAAGTGTCTGGTTGCCATTCTTATGCGTCACATCAGATCGCACACGGGCAGCGCCAGAGTGCGGCTACGGCGTACCTCACGCCCGTCTTGCACCGCGCGAACCTGGACATCCTCGTCAATACGCACGTTACGAAGCTGCTCGTGACCGGAATTGACAACGAGGGACCCGTCTTTCACGGAGTGCAGCTCAGCCAGCCTAGCTCTGGTGAGTAAACAGCACAATTGGCAGCAGTGTTCAGTGCTCCGCTCACTCCACACACGTTGGGGCAGATAGAGTGTACGCTGTGAATGCCGGTCGGGAGGTGATTGTGTCGACGGGGGCAGTGAAGACGCCACAACTGCGTGGGTCTAAACTTCGCAGTGCCACAAGTGTCCGTCCGTAACACTGAGAACACTATCCGATAGTGATGCTCTCCGGTATTGGCGACCGCGCCGAACTGGCAGGGTTTGACATAGATACGCTCGTGCACGCGCCGGGCGTCGGTAAGAACCTCCAAGTGCGCATCTCAACCCGTAGCCCACCTGATGCTAACCGTGTGGTCTATGAAGGATCAACCCCTCGTCACACTGTCCTGGTCCGTCAGCTCCTCGCACACCCTCGACATCCTGCGCCAGCCCGCCTTCGCAGCGGCGCAGCTGGCGCTCTGGAAGGCCAACCGCACCGGCGCCCTCGGGCTGCCCTTAGGGAACCAGAACGGCTGGTTCAGGCTCCCGCTCAATGCCAGCACAGTGGACCCCAGTGCGGGTCCGACGTCTGGGCATTGGGAGGCCATCTTGGGTGTACGCATGGGGTTACATTGGACCGTGCGATAGTTGGATGAGTGGCTGACGGCTTCAATGTGTAGGACAGCTTTGTAGACCTCACTGGTCTGCCTTCGCCGAACGGCAGCTTCTTCAGCATCATCACTGCCGCGGTCTCACCTGCGTCGCGCGGCACGATCTCCCTCACCTCCCCAAACCCATTCGACGCGCCGACCATCGACCCACGCTTCCTCTCTTCCGCCTTCGATTTGCTCACACTGCGGGAGTCTGTGAAGGCTATGCGCCGGTTTATGCGCGCGCGCGCATGGGACGGGTGGATAGTGGATGAGTTCGGGGAGCTGAAGGGGGCGCGGACGGATGAGGAGATCGAGAGGTATGTTCAGCGCACCGCAATCACTATCAATCATATCTGTGGGACCGCGGCGATGGGCGGCAAGGATACTGGCGTGTTGAATGCGGACCTCAGCGTGAAGGGTGTGGTAGGCCTGAGGGTGGTTGATGCGTCTGCGTTTGTGAGTTGACTGGTTGTTCGGTCTATGTATGGGGAATGCGTGTGCTGACGGACGTCGATGCGGGTAGCCGTTCATTCCGGCTGCGCACACGGGGATGCCGACATACATGCTTGCGGAGAGGGCGGCAGACTTGATTCGTGGATTCTATGCTGCGCGCAAGCGATGAGATAGAGCATGGGTTTGATTTTGTGACGAGACAGATTTTTGCTTTTGAGTGTTTAGAGATGAACATGGGATCATTCCCGTGCGTGAAGAATGGTATTCATGCTTCCATTCTCGTTCCGTCCTGATAATAGAGCGTGTAACTCGATGATTCTGCTGCACGCGAGCGATGAGGACAGAACATAGTGGTATTTGAATTTATCCCCAGATACCTTTGTCTTGTTAAGTATCTGCAGATCAACACGGAACTGTGATCGCCACGAGTGAGGGGCACCATCCCTTTCCTCTTCGTAAGACGTTGATTTGGTGTTGGGCCAAGGCGTGCATTCCGAGCTGCCCGTTGCTGTGATGTAGGTTAGATGCCGGCGGCCACGAGCGCTACCACCTTCAGATCAGCCTGGTGCCTGCTACGCCATCACGACTTGTTCCTGTTCAATCACCTCGATGTTCACGACCACTGTACATGCTGGACTGCTTCTCTCATCATTGACGGTGGCAATAGCAGCTACTCCAGTCTGTGGAGTGCTGAGTTCTATGCTGATGGACCATGCTTGTTCTGAAGCTTCTTCAGATACTCTGCCGTCGTTGCCGTGATACACAGCAGAGTCATGTTACAGTACTGACCCTCTCATGAAACCTGAAGGTTCCGCTATCCTATTCAATATCCTTCGTGCGTATATCAGGTCTTCAGGTCTATGTACGCTCTCGTTCTCTTGCCTCATCTCTGTCCCAATCATTGCTTCACCAGCGCAGACAGTTTGTATGGTATATTCATTGAAATACGTATCTCCTGTGCATTGAATCATCCTCCCAATCGCACCTCATTGCACATGCACAAGAGAAAATCTCAGGATTGGCTGCTCGTGGCTGCGTATCACAACGCTGATCCGAGTGTAAGTCCGCTGCGATACATCTGTCAGAATCTATGATACACTTGACCGTGGCCTCGCTATCCTCAGGTACGTGCCAGAGCAACTTTCATGGTTGCAAATCTCACAGTCACGCAGGTATATAACACAAGACTGCTGATACCTTTCGCCGTATTACTCTAGCCCCTCATCCACCCAACATGGTCGTCAACATAGTGGAGGAGTTCGTTGGGCCATGCTTCCTACTCATATGTTTTGTACTTATGTTAGTAACCTTACCGTTCATCGCTAATCGTCACTGAAGAGCCTGTCCGCAGTCTTTACGGAGTGTTCTGTGCTCAAGTATATTTTTATTATGACACCTACCGCGAGGACCACATTATCGTTCGTTGCGTTGTACTTCTCTTGACGTACGTGCCCGTGCATTTCGCTATCCACTCTGAATGACTGATCTCCTTTCACCCTTTTACATAGACTTCTGGAGACCGCGCATGTCGCTCTCTGTATGCATGCGGTGTATACTTATTTGATCATTGACGTTGTCGATCCATTTGCCCTGCTGGAGATTACATGGTCAGTGCGCTCCTCGAAGGACTACACCAAAATGCTCACCTAATTCTAGGAGCATCGGGGTAGGTTTCTTGTCCGGGTATCACATACCCTAGCTGACTTCCGCGCCAAACTCTGCACAAGACATCAATCGTTTTAGAGGTGAGTAGATGCGCTCAGCCATGTCTGTCGCCTGTTCTGACGCATATCCGGTGCAGTTCGTTATTAGCGGTCTTGTACACGCGTACGTTGACATGTTTTGCATCATTGACACACCGTTTGACGTGTCACACCTGCGATCAGCTACTATATTTATCGCATTTGGCGTCGTGAGTTGCACCTTGATCCTGCCATACATTTCAAGCCGTCTGACATTGTTGATGCTCAGTGCGCTCCAATATCATTGTCACATGCTTCCTGGTACGAGACCAGATTCCTCTCGACATGTTGTGTGCTGAACTGGATGTTGTTACCAGTGTTCGGCATTGATTGCCCGTCTTGGTGAGCTCTCTCATATCAAAACGCCGACTTCTCTCAATATCTGCATACTGATCAATGATATCAGTGGTTGTCGCCAGTAAGTCCGAGGCCGTAAATGTGTTGCTGAGACTCATCTGGTCTACATCTCCTCAGGGTCAGATGCCTACTTGTATGTGTCGATTTCGGGTATACGTATCTGCCGTGCTGATGAACCGTTGCAGGTACCAATACTCCGCATGGACCTCGGTCATTGCGGACAATCATTATTGGGTGACACTTGCTTCCTTCATGCTCATATGTCGGCGCGACGCACTCATATTTTAACCTGTCAGATCACAGTTAACGTGTCATTCGCGCTGAATATCGTGGTGGATCTATCAATCACAACCGTACTTGCAGTTTACCTCTACAAAGATCGCTCCTTAGCTCGAAAAAGGTGCGAAGTTTGAGACATTCCTCCTCACAAATGGCTACTAGTTGCTGACATATATTGCTATCAGGAGCACGAGGAATATGATGACGAAGATTTTGCATTTCGCGTTCACGGCGGGTGCGCTGAACCTGTACGTACACAATTACATCCACTTTCATCAAGTTCGGAAAGTTTATGAGAAGGATTCCAGAATCGCGTCCGTTGCTCTGTTCATTGAGGTCAGCGATAACTTCAGCGTTGCATAGAACGAACTCACTGATTGCTGTGTGTCATAGGCTAACAGAGCTAAACACACCCTCAATTTCGGAGGCATCCTTGAACTCCAGGCAAAGCGTGAGTGGAAGAAGACATTCGCTTTCATTCATTCTGATGTTACTTCTCGTGCCCAGTATACGCGAACGCCATGCTTGCCATGTAAGTGTTTCCGTATCGTTTATTAACAATGGACGCTCTAATGTGGCTGCGTATGATTGCATTCATAGGTTGAATGCCAGACGGAGAATTCGCGAGGCATCTGCCGATAACTACACGGTTGAACTCTCGCGGCTGCCCAGTGTTAGCCAATCTAATCCCTCACAACCAGTGGTAAGCCGATGGTTCTGACTTCGCCTTCGCGTGACCGCGGCTCATTCTCTGGCATTCCCGCAGGAGCTAGGGCAGAAGCACAAGCCGCTGGCTACCGAAACCGTGCGAGTAAGTTCGTTTCAAGATGCGAGATTCTGTATATATTGTACTCAAGCTCTTACCTCGTCCCTTACAGCTGTACCACGACAACCGTGCACACGCCGTTCATCTCTCACAAGCAATGCCGGCCGTCCATGTGGTAAAGGAGGAAGTATAACCTACGAAAGCGGGGGATTCAGCCTCCTCTGAGTTGTTTCAGGGCTTTGGGGGCATTTCAAGTTGCACGTTTTATGTGTTTGGGGCGGATGTAATAGATTAAATTAGCGGGCACTCTGATTGCTACTGATATTATACAAGTCTAGTGCAGGAGCATTCATGGCCGCCTGGCGAAATGGCATCGCGTCTGACTACGAATCAGGAGATTGCAGGTTCGACCCCTGCGGTGGTCATATATCATTATTTTCCAACTTTTTTGTTGTTCATGTAACGTCTGTGCTACTTACAGATCTTGTAAGTGCTTACAGTAACTGATGTTGTTGCCCATGTATCAGGCCTCGATGGCTTGGTATTCGAGATAGTGTGCACGCAGTATATGTGCCGCTTTCACACATTCCGCTTAAAGGTATACAGTAGGTTGCCCTCGTCTCCGAGCCACCCGCAGTCAACTGTAAAGTGGAAGGCACATGTGCAATACAAGGCACACCTTCTTAGTGGAACAGGGTTTCATAAACAAAAGGGTCAGGTACAAATGAGCGTAGAATAGTCTGGAGGTTATTGTTGTCCATTCAAAGGCGCACGTCAGAGGTCAGTGTCACTGCCATCCCGCTTATCTACTCTCCCCTCTGAGGGCCCCGACTCCCTCATTCGGGATGCTATCTACACATAACGGCGACTGGTGACGCTGCCGCGGGAAGCGTTTCGCCGGCATCGCGACGAGGCGACTGACAGCGTGTGCGACTGCGTAGTGTGCCAGACGATGCCGCCTTTTTGTTTCCGCCCAAGATGGTTCTCGAGGACGTTTTGGGTTTTCAGATGGGGAACGAGAAGTTGCCATCTGTATGTGTACATTCCGATGGATGTGTAGCATGGAGACTGTTCGTTCTCAAGGGTTCCTGAGCTAGAGGGTATAAAGGAGAGCCCTAGGACGTCAAGGTGGCGATCTTCAAAACCGTATTGTGACCTTCCCCAGAGCGATTGGTCGACGTCTTCTCATGTGTCTGTGACGACGATTGAGGTGCCCGACGCTCCTTGTAATGGACTCACACGATCCAATCGCCACTCCTCTTCCCTGCGACCAGCCTGACACCCATGGTGAGGAGGCGCAACCGGAGGGCTGGTGGACATTACCACACCTCACGACTTGTACTGTTTCATGAGCTCTCTTCCCTGCTGGTATGTTAAATCAATGCTCTCCAGGGCTAGCCACAGCCATTGAATGTTCAGTATTACAGCGCAGAGGGGGAATCAGGACCTGGCCTGAACTGTGAGATACGTATGTCGCATTCAACCTGCGGGCTGGTTGGTAGAGGAAGGAGGAAGAAGGGAACTGAAGGATGTTGATGCGTATGATTTCTTGGGACTCTGAGAGGACTTGATGCTGCGCAGGGTGCAGCTAGGTGTATTCTATGCGAGCTTGTATCAATAGGATCATTGTAGCAAGGACGTGCGTCATGTGCTCTGTAATGAACTTCATTTTCGAGAAGGGAGTTGACAAAAGAGCTGAGCGTCAGAACAAGGCCAGACCTCGAGAAGTGCGTTGTCAGTCATCCTTCACACGCACTATCGGAGGTAACACTGCTGAGCAGTATCGCACTGAAGGCAATCCGACGTGATGTACAGCCGTCTATACGATCGGAGTCCGAGCCCGAGAGACAAGTCGCACGAACAGCCACGGAGCGGCGTCGTACTGTACGTATATGTACCGCTGCTATAAGTATACATTAGCCGAGACTCACCTTGCAAGACTTCGATGGGAAGGCCGAAAATTTCCTGCGAATTCACGAACGGAATGAAAGGACCCGCGCGTCCATGGTGACCAGCAACACGATTACTTCTACAAATTGACGGAGCAGGCGAGATGGACGTGGCGGCTCTCGAGCTGGTCTGGAATGACCGTGTAAGCACAACCCTGAATTGATGGTCCGTGCTGTGGTGCGAGCGGATTGCCGAAGAAGCGATGTGGAAGGTGAGCGCGAGAACATACGCGTTTCACCCCAACCGTGCGTAATCATTGCAGCCCTTGCGATATTAAAACTCCGTGGAAGCCTTCATCAAATACGAGACAGCGAATTTGACGAATTTGACGGCGCGATCGGAGAATGCAACGCTTCCCGCGTGATCTAAGCTAGCGGAAGCGGCTGCTTCGTGCCTATCTATGAGACGCGATAGCTGCTCCTGTGTGTGGCCAGCCCCTACCAGTCCGCGGCGATGGATACAGGAGTCGCAGAGCGGTGCCATAAACTTGTGTCGGGCACTTTCGACGCGGGGCCCCGCCACATCGCTGAGCCAACAAATGTGGGGAAAGGGACGATTAGGCTAGCGATGCCACACCCTTAGTGCGATTGCCCTGTGGAGGAAAGATAGGAGCCCGTTTGTCCAAGGGCGATGGGGAACGGCCGAATGCCGATAATCCGCTACCCATGAGTGTTGGCGTCTCGGAACGAGGCTAACAGGGGCTTGTGACCCATGCACTCCTGATTGCTACAGGGACCCGAAGAAAAGCGGGATGCCAATGAACTATGCGATGGTCGATAAGTATAACAATCGAAGTCCTGGAAGATTCAGCGTCCACTAAATATAACGCACCGCGTACGAGGCCGTTGGGACGGCCGATGTGTGCATCGCCGCTTTTGTGCCATTGAAATATTCGTGGCTGTCGAACAGAGGGACGAGTGAGAGGACACCCACAGTCGATGCTCACAGCCCCGCTCTAAGAGCTCTGGACCCGCATCTTCGCCGCAGATGGCGCGACGTTAGACGGACTAATGGCGATTGGGAACCTTGCCACGAACGATAGACAGTTGAGTCGGCATATGGTAATTATCGATACGATGTAGGCTCGCGTCGGTGAAATCTTTCCACGATTAAGTTATCCGGCGTAGTCTGCTGTCTGACAACGCACTGCAGTGACCAGCAATGTCCTCCTGTCTCATCATTGCCTGTATCCGCATCGACAATGCGAGTGTCGAGGCGGAAGCTTCCCCACATCGCCTACCCCGCACTGCTGAGACACGGCCAAGGGTCGACGCTGGAAGGATCACGCGCAGCCGGAGCCCGAAACTGCCACACCTGATCACGATCAAAATGGGGAGACAGGGCGCATCGGAGATCCACGCCAAATTGAATATCAGCCCAGCCAACTGGGATCCGCTTATAATTCCCTGCCCCTAGTCTTGGATCGCGGACACCCGCCAGGACACACCTTTCCTCCCTCCCTCATCTTCCACTCATCCACTACACAGAGAGCGACGCAGCAATGTCTGACCAACAGCCCGCTGCCACCCCTGCTCCTGCCGATGGCCAGGAGCAGCACCCCCTCATCCATCCAGTTGCACCTAGGATGACGAACGGACACAAGATACCGCACATCGGCCCCCATATTCAGGCGTACAGGAAGGCGCATGAGGAGACCGTGGGCCATGAGTCAGACAAGTGGTGGGCAAAGGTGCGTGGTGCATATACTCACACCGGCAAGCACTTGAAGCTCACGCTCTGCCATCTGTGCATCGCAGGCTGCGCGGGAAACGCTGCACTGGGATCGCCCATTCCACACTGTCCGCTCCGGCGGGTTTGAGACTGGCGATATCACCTGGTTCCCCGAGGGCGGTTTGAACGCATCCTACAACTGTGTCGACCGTTGGGCGTTCAAACACCCCGATAAGGTGTGACTAGCCGCTCAGAGAACGTCATTCCCGTGAGAGCTAATAACACGATTATTTTGCGCTACAGACCGCGATTATCTACGAGGCCGATGAGCCCAACGAAGGATGCGAGATCACATACGCACAGCTGCTCCGCGAGGTCTGCAGTGTCGCCAACGTGCTTAAGTCGCTCGGTGTCAAAAAGGGCGACACAGTCTCGGTGTATCTGCCCATGACATGGCAGGCGGTCGCTGCCTTCCTCGCGTGCGCGCGTATTGGTGCCGTGCACTCTGTCGTCTTCGCCGGTTTCTCCGCGGAATCGCTGCGCGATCGGATGAACGACTGCAAATCCCGCGTGCTGATTACATCCGATGAGGGCCGCCGAGGCGGTAAGACCATCGCGACGAAGGTAATCGCAGATGCTGCGATCAAGCAGAGCCCAGGTGTCGAGCACGTTTTGGTGCTGAAGCGGACGGGCAACGAGGTGCCGTGGACGGAGGGACGCGACAAGTGGTGGCATGAAGAGACTGCTAAGGTCCCGAACTACTGCCCCCCTGAGGTCATGTCGAGTGAAGATCCTCTGTTCATCCTCTACGTGAGTGGTTCTGTGCCTTCGGGGCTTCCTTTCGCGTGGCTTCAGAATACTGACGATGGCGATGATCGCTTTTGATAGACTTCCGGATCGACGGGTAAGCCGAAGGGTGTTGTCCACACGACTGGTGGATACCTCCTGTGTGCTGGTTTGACCGTCAAGTACGTCTTTGACGTCCACCCCGACGACAAGTTCGCCTGCATGGCCGATATTGGCTGGATCACTGGGCACACGTGAGTTTCTTCATTCTCTCTCTGTTTTCCGTCGTCTTATTCGGTTTCATCTCAGTTACATCGTCTATGGCCCACTTGTCCTCGGTGTATCCACCGTCGTCTTCGAATCTACCCCTGTCTACCCCACACCCTCGCGTTACTGGCAGACCGTCGAGAAGCACAAACTCACCCAATTCTACTCCGCACCCACCGCCATCCGTCTGCTCCGCCGTCTCGGCCACCACCACGTCGAAGGCCATGATCTCTCCTCGCTTCGCGTGCTCGGATCCGTCGGCGAGCCGATCAACCCCGAAGCATGGCATTGGTACAACGATCACGTTGGGCAGCGCCAGTGCGCCATCGTCGATACGTTCTGGCAGACCGAGACCGGTTCGATTGTCGTCACGCCGTTCCCTGGTGCGATTGAGACGAAGCCTGGCTCGGCGACGGTGCCGTTCTTTGGTATCGAGCCTGCTATTTTGGACCCTGTTTCGGGTGAGGAGCTCCAAGGCAACGGCGTCGAGGGTGTCCTTGTGTTGAAGACGCCTTGGCCGTCAATTGCGCGATCGGTGTACCAGGACCACAACAGGTACCTTGAGACCTACATGAAGGTACGTGCTTATTCCGAGTTTAAGATTTCGAGTAAGACTGATTCTTTTGGTGTAGCCGTACCCTGGTGTGTTTTACACTGGAGATGGCGCTGCTCGTGATGAGCACGGGTACATCTGGATCAAGGGCCGTGTAGATGGTGAGCCCCCTTCTGGACTGCTCTGGAGTTCACCAGCTGATTACTTTACTGCAGATGTCATTAACGTGTCCGGACATCGTCTCTCGACGGCCGAGATCGAGTCTGCTCTTATCCTCCACAGGGGTGTTGCCGAGACCGCTGTCGTCGGTACAGCGGACGAGCTCACAGGTCAGGCCGTCCACGCCTTCGTAACCTTTAAGCCGTACGTTCTACCTTCACCTAAGTATCGTACCGTTCGAGGCTGACCTCGTCTGTCATACAGTGAATTCAAGTACGACGCGAACGACGAATCCGCGCTTGTCAAGGAGCTCGTCCTGCAAGTGCGCAAAGTCATCGGACCCTTCGCCGCGCCGAAGAAGATCTACATCGTCCCAGACCTGCCCAAGACGCGTTCAGGCAAGATCATGCGTCGCATCATGCGCAAGATCATCTCGGGCGAAGGAGACCAGCTCGGAGATCTCTCGACGCTTGCGGAACCCGCTGTGGTAGAAGTGATCAAGACCAAGGTTGCGAGTTCGTGAGTTATGAGGGCTGGGTGATACCGCTGTCGCTTGGATCTTTGCCTGTTTGCTTTTGTGCAAGCTATCGTACTTCTTGCAGCTCTGTTTGTCTCCCTTCTTGCGTCATCTTGGTTCTTTTCTACATTTCGTCTTCTATTTTGGTACTAGCACAATGAAAACCTACTGTACGTTATGTTACGGGCGGAAGAAAGCCACACAAGGTAGTGTATTAGTATGCAGAGCTGAATCAATACCACGTTTCCAATACCAACCTTGCAGTGACTAGTCGCACGAGAAGAGCTGGTTTGGTGTGCATAGCCTGTCTATGATGTATTGAACACTGGCATGTTATGAACACACTTACCTCTCAAATGAGAATCCGCAGTTTAAATCGCAAGAGACCGTCTCGCAGGTCTGTTTAATGCAAGGGGTCATAACAAATGGAGTAATAGTTGATCGCAGTAAACTATGGACTCCAGGTTCTATGATGATGGGGGTTCTTTCTCGCGATATTGCTTTGCCCACTGGAGAACAAGATGAGCATGAGCGGTGTCGTCGTGAGATACCAGTTATAAACACACCTTCATTGATGGAATACCTCTCGACGGCTCAGCGAGTCTCACCTGGGAGAGTTCCAAGGCAGTCAACATCGACCCACACATACATAGGAGACTTGGAACAGCTCCGTGAAACAACGTACCTCCCTATCCGCGCTGACCACCCAGACGCCATAAGTCACAGCAAGAATACCGGCAAAAGCAACTGCCGTGTTGGACTTCCAGTTCGTGGGTCGTGTCCACCAGCCACCTGTGAACTGTGTTCAGCACGTTCATGCCACACCGGTGCATCTCGGAACCACGCACCAGCCGGGGACCATACTTCCTTGGGGTAAGGATATCTAGCACCTCCTCCCTGAGCAACAATTAATTTAGTCTAGTTCTCAGAATCATCGTGGGGTAACCCGGGAGCATACCATGGTTGAATGAGCAAACAAATGTGATGATGGTGTGTCAGGAAAGAACTTGTAAACGAGGAGGGAAACGCGCGTCTATTGCAGTGGCACGTGTTTGGTGCAGCTTGAGTGGGAGGGTCGTGCAGCGCGTCTCCGCGTATTTTGCCCCATCTGTCCCGGCTGTTGGGAGGCATGTAAACAGCACCTGCACTCTTTAGAACTTCTACATCATGCCTGTGCTCGACGCCGTCAAGCAGTATGTCGTGGATCGCTCAAGCGGGCTTAAAAAAGCAGCGGGCTATGCGGGAGGCGCGTACCTCATGACCAAGTATGTGGCGAGGACATTACGGGATGCACGAGATGGTGTATTACATGACAGGATTGCTAAGGACAAGTGCGTACTTTCAGCTGCATATACTGAGTGTTATGAGGGTTCTCATCCGGTGGATATGTGTCTCGTAGCTTACGGCGGAGGTTCGACCAGAACCAGCAGGATGTGTCCTTTACAATAATGGCTCTACTCCCGACTTTGGGCGCACGTATCATTGAAGGCATGGATGTCGAAGGCGTCACGGAACAATTGCAATCTCAGACAAAGGCACTCAAAGCAAAGGAAGAGCTCGAGTTTCCTCCACCCCCCTCCGAGTCCAGCGCATCCTCAAGCGGTGATGCGGCCGCACAGTCTGACGACATCAAATCTGACAGTGGTTCGATGTCCATAGTGTCGTTACCGCAGCAGGACACAGATGCTAGCGTGGACAACACTGACATGAATGCGTCGATGTCAACGTCTACAATGAGCTGGGTGGACCAGTTCTCGCAGTCGTCGGGACAATCGCCTCAAGCGACACACCAGCATTCCCCAGAGACCACAGCGTCTGAACCGCGTCCCCAGCCGGACTCACCGAATACTCATCAAGAGACGGACTTGTCCGATTCAATAGTGACGAATAGCTCTGTAAGTTATGGAGATAGTGCCGTACGTGAGCTTCTGTGCGGTCCTTCTGCCATAGATGTCTGCTCAACGTGCGAATAGCCCGACCCGACTATCCCGCCTTCTGTATCATATACTCGAAGCAAAGCCGAGCTATGGAAGGAGCTCAAAATACTCAGTGAGTGGCCGTACTCACCCGACCCTCGGCGGCCGAGGCTAACAGTTTCATCATTAGCGTTCACGCGTACACTGACTATCCTCTATTCACTGACATTGCTCTCGTTATTCACCCACGTGCAGCTGAATATCCTCGGAAGAATGAAGTATATTCAATCAGTGATACAATTGGCGCGAGACGAACTTGAGCGAGAGCACATGATGGAGAATTTCTCAATATCATCGTTGTTCTTCGGCGGTGCATCCGCACGACCAGACCCTAAAGACATCATGCCGCTGGAGCCGATAGATGTGGCGACAGAGATGAAGTACCTCACGCTCAGTTGGTGGATTCTGCACGTCGGCTGGAAAGACGTCGGAGAAAGGGTACGAAGGGCGGTTGAGGAAGTCTTCGAGGGGTGAGTGACGTTCTTGACAGCTGCGTCGGCAGGATAAATTCTGAAACACCCTGCTTAGTGTCTCATTGAAGACGAAGCTCGCGTCTAGCGACCTCCACCGACTTCTGAATGATGTGCGCAGACGTGTCGAATTTGAAGTTACGTTTGAGGGCACCGAACGACGAATAAAGTACGTCAAGGACACTGCCTTCCAATGATATTAGCCATTATTCAGCGCATTCTAGGTTCACTTCAACCCTTCTACCGCCGACACAAGAGATGCTCCAACATGTGCTCACACAAGGAGGCATCCCTTCTCATCTTGCAACGTCGGATGACCCCGAATTCCGATCACTCCTCTTAGAGACGCGAACACACCTGTCTTCAGGGTCATTTGAGCGTGTGCTTGAGTCGTGTCTGGATAGGGCTTCGGACATACTGTTCAGAGGCCTGGAGAAGAATGTATTCGCAGCCGTCAATGGCGGTTGGGATGACCCTAATTCCTCTATGGGCCTGACTCAAGAACCGAGAGTGCGCTTGGCGGGCATGTTACCGGGGTTAGCGAGGTGGTGTCATCTCGCGCTGGAGGGTCTGCCGAACGAAGTTATCGACGTATGTGTCTGCTCGTGCTGTTAATCCTTTGTACTAACATATCTATGTTAGGGATTGGCCGATGTCAGGGAGGTCAGCGCGTTGTCTGCTATAATATATTCGGACTACGACGATCTTTTGTGGTGATTATGAGGTCGATAATGTCTTTGCTGCTTCTATCTTCAGATCTTTGCACTCCCTGCTCGTGCTTCTCTTATCCACTCCGGCCTTTCTCTCGCAATGTGAGTGCATTACTCTCACACCCACCGCCTGTCTATGGGGACCGTTCCCCACTTTTGGGATCCTGCACCCGCAGCTCGTATCACTCGGTCCCGCGTTTTCTCACTGATATGCTGTCCCTTGAGGTTCAACGTCCAAGTCCAAGATACAGTAGCAGGTGGCAGAAGCGTACTTCTGGAACCGACGATCCTTCTCGCGATCGATAGGCTCAACTCTTAGTGAGCTCTGCGCTAGCAACGCACGATGAGTTCGAATGATAACGGAAACTCAGACCTCAATTTTCCGACAGCGTCACTGCACCAGGGTCTTGAACTGCTTCTTTCACATGTTTCTCAGAACTCCAATGCAGTGCATCGTGCTTCTGGGGACGTGCGCGACGCCAACGGCTTCATGCCTATCTCAGCCACGTCGGCACGACGCCAAGGGCGATAGGTCTTCGTCACCCACATACCTCACAGCGTACCCCCGCTTCCCCGCAACTACTATCCCACGCGATGCTCTAACAGGTAAGAACAGTTGCCACAGCTGCCGTAGTACCCACGATCTTGCCGTATCTCGGGACGCAAGTGATTGGCCTCCGGTATCTTCTACCGGGCCTTGCGAAACAGACGGGAGGGGCGGAAGCACTGCCTCCCGTGAGACAGGGCGTTCCTGGCGAGCATCGAATGAAGCAATCTCCCGAGGTTTCTGCAAAGAGCGGTATGTGGTTCTTGGGACGTTCTTGTTACCGCACGACTGGATGCGGTCATTTCAATATGACGCGATATGCTACTGCTCCCGGAAGCCTAAGTGTAAACTGTGTTAAGCAAGTGCTAAGTATACGTACTCGGGCAAAACGGCGAGTTGCTTGGTGCGGACGCGACATACCGGGGATGTCGTGGATAGGTGGGCAGCGCTGCGCAGAGCTAGAGCAGGCTCTGACGGGTAGCTTGTAGGACACGTCGTTCCGAGGTTTAGTGGACATTGTGTCGATTTACATTGCGAGCACCATGATTTGAATTCTACTGTACAAATTGGTGGCTTCCGATTTGATTTGTTGTATCTACTGCTCGACGAGTTTGACCAGGTCAACGGGCTTGCCGTTGCTGTTCAGCCCAGCCTCGATGAACGCTACGTCCTTCAACGCCTCCGCCGGCTTTCCGTACCCGTCGTCCTGTCCGTTCAGTGCTTCCAGGAAGCTCGCGAGCTCGACGTTCACGCCGCGCATCGCTTCCTCGATAACTTCTTTCTTCTCGCCATTATCCCTGCCCTGCTCGTCCTTGACAACTGTGTGTACGGTGACACGGATCGTCGGCTTGCCATCAACCTGAACGTGCTGGATGTTCAGCCAGCCGTCGTTTCCGGTGACGGTGATCGAGTTGTTTGCAAACTCGTTTCGCGACGGGACGGGCGCGCCGAAGGTGAGTTCAACGAGCCCGTGTGAGCCGTCGGCGGAGACGACCGCCGCATTGATGGTGTCGTGCGGCTTCAGATGCGGCTGGTTGAGCGACGCAAAGCCGGAAAGCGAGACGATCGGACTCGGAAGCAGAATTCGAAGGACCGCGACGGTGTGCTGTTGGAGGGGCGCGAGTAATGTGTTCAGCGCACCTGACCGAGAACATGACAAAGACAGATACACACCACACCGCCATCCAGCTGACCACGGCAGACAGAAATATCACAAGGGCGTGTCAGTGTCTAACCACGCGTGTGATAGGCAGTGATGCAGGAATTCAAACGTACGAGGAAACCGCCCTGGTACTATACGGTTTTTGGTCAGCGAAACAGGCTTTGTGGCAGGCAGGGGTGATCGAGTGTATGTGTACGTACGTCAGGCACCGTGCGCCAGGGGGTCTTGTACCATTTGCTGTCTTTGGAGACGTAGTTGACGACGCGCGCATTGTAGAACCCAACCTTGCCAATCTTGCCATCCCTGATGACTTTCGCGGCGGCCTGGAATCCAGGCTCGACCTCCCAATTCTCTGCCACGCGCCATACGAGGCCCTTGGACTTGTACGTGCTCTCGTACTCCTTGATCAGCGCGATCCCGCCGGCGACATCTGGCGCGATTGGCTTTTCGCCCAGAACGTGCTTGCCGGCAGCGAGAGATTTGAGTACGATGGAGGGCTGCACTGATATCGGTAGCGCAATGATGACTGCGTCGATGTCGTCGCGTGCGAGCAGCGCGTCGAGGTTGGCCTGCGGATCCGCATCGTGGTAGATGCTCGGAGGCTTAGAGAGATCGAGCGTATCCTTGGCTGCAGCAGCGAGATCTGCCGCACCGTGTTCAGATCGCGAGTAGATGGCCTTGAGCTCTGCTATGCCAGACGCGAGAGCTGCAATGGCTGGTAGATGGGCTACAATGCAAAGGGTCCGTGGTGAAACCCCGGGTGATTAATGTCGGATGTGTGTGCGAGATTGACGCACCTTCCTTGGCGAATATGCCAGAGCCCAGGATGGCGATACCTTTTGGGGCCATGCTGGTCGGTGCTGCGATTGAGACGGTGGAGGACTTGGTGCAAGAACGAGAGGTGCTTGTTTTGCGGTTGCGCAATACGGTCTGGAGGCTGAGGAGGGTCGTCGGAGGATCCTGTCCGGTCAGTCGTCCGGATCCTCGGAAAAACCCAAAAGCGAGAATATTAATCGCTAGAATAATTATTTATGTTCATCCTAAGATTGATGGGCATCTGCGGTGTCTCATCTCGCGGTGAATCCTCGGTGGGCTGCCCACACCCGTCCAGAAGGTCGGCTGCTGCACTGGGAAAGGCAGGCGTCGTACGGCATGCTAACCGCTCGAAATCTGCTGCGAAGAAGCTCCGGCTGGGAGTGTATTGTCCGTGTTGGGTGCATAGCAGATAGGCGGCACTGCGAGGCAAGAGACCGTCCTGAGTAGAGAGGCTGCAGCGAGCGAGGGCGGCAAGTGACGGGCTCGCAGAACAAGGCAAGTGGTTAAGAAAGGTGATAGGCGCCTGTAAGTACAGCAGTGACAGCAAGCGGATGCGGGGTAATAGCCAACAGCCATGCGTCCACCAAACACTCAGGTACGCATCCCCAGACTTGTTCCCCGAATTATCCAGCTGTACTAGCCAGTCGCTCAACTCACCTCTCGCATACGCAGCTTGGCACACCCGGCAGCCGGGGCCCTCGTCGCGGACCATGGAAGAAAACCGGCTGTTTGGGACATTGGTGTCACCGCTGCATCGCGTCCGAGCTGCGTGGTTCTGCTGGCGTTCTGTCCAGCTCTCATTTGCGTGATACTGACATCTCTCCATCTGTCTCTCGCCTTTGATTTTCTATTTCGCCGTTCCTACACCGTCCGTGTCGTTCTTTGCTCCACGTCCCGGCTCGGCTCTTTCCAGATGGATGCAGCACTTCCCTCTAGTACCCTCCCACGGACAAATGTCGGAGGCCCTGGTTCGGAAGTGCCGTCCCAGTTTGCACGGCTAGATGATATCGGCACATCGCCCTACGTCCTTTAAAGAGCTTTCATGCACTCGCAGTGTGCCCCGTTTCTTCCGTCTTCTCAGACGACAACATGGCTGCCACTAACGCCTCTACACACAAACTGCCCAAGGACTTCATCTGGGGCTTTGCTACCGGTGCGCACTTTCCCCCGCCACCCATCCGCAGCGCACTACCGCAGTCCTGGGTGTGCGTTACGCATGGGTGCTGACCACACCACGGCACTAATCCGTTTTCAATTCATTCTCACTTTTCGCGACCAGCGAGCTTCCAGATTGAAGGCTCTACCGATGTTGATGGTCGTGGCAAGTCTATTTGGGACGATTTCTCAAGAACACCAGGCAAGACTCAGGACGGACGCAATGGCGACGTTGCTACAGACTCGTACAAACTTTGGAAAGACGACCTCGACCTGCTGACACAATACGGCGTCAAGAGCTACCGTTTCTCCCTTTCCTGGTCACGAATCATTCCCCTCGGTGGTCGCAATGACCCAGTAAACGAGGCCGGCATCAAATGGTATTCTGACTTTATCGACGCATTGCTCGAGAGGGGCATTACACCTTTCATCGTGAATATTCTTTCTACATACGCAGTATACTCTTAATAACGAATGTTACAGACTCTATACCACTGGGATCTTCCCCAGGGGCTCCATGATCGTTACCTTGGCTGGCTGAACAAGGACGAGATCGTGCAAGATTTCACTCGTTACGCCCGAGTACGCGAGCTGTCCTTCTGCTCACACGAGGGGCTTCTGACCTCTATTCATAGGTTTGTTTCGAACGCTTCGGCGACCGAGTGAAGCACTGGTGAGTTTCCCCGCACGCTTCTTGTCCGTGTATATCTAACGAAGATCGTTGACGTCTCTTAGGCTTACCATGAACGAGCCCTGGTGTATCTCCATCCTGGGCTACGGCCGCGGCGTGTTCGCACCCGGAAGGACAAGTGACCGCCTGCGCTCGTCCGAAGGGGATTCCTCGAAAGAACCCTGGATGTGCGTGCCTCCCCTTTACGTATATTTGCGTTTGATTTCGTGCCGGTTTGCTAACTTCAAACCTTGAATGCCGTACAGTGTTGGACACAGCGTGATATTGGCACACGCAAACGCCGTCAAGGCTTATCGCGAGGATTTCAAGCAGAAGCAGGGCGGCGAGATCGGTATTACGCTCAACGGTGACTGGGCGATGCCGTATGATGACAGCCCAGCCAGTGAGTATCCTTATCCATCTCTATTGATGCCGCGTGTCTGTAGTTCATGCGCGTTTGCGGGCATGTACTTCATTCGGCGGCCGTCGACCTTGCTAATTCCCGTAATGCGTCGTGCTGATGGCTATCCTTTCCCCGCATAGACGTCGAGGCCGCTCAACACGCTTTGGATGTCGCTATCGGTACGCTAACGCCTTCCCTATCTATCATTGCTCGTGACCGGCTGACCGTTGTCTTGTGCTCATTCTAGGCTGGTTTGCGGTGAGTGAACGTTTATGAAGACGCCTCGGGGACACACGATCAACACATGCCTACCCTATTTCTCTGATTCTCCCGTTCGCCTTCCCGACTAATTCCACGACGGTCGTTTGCACCCTCCACGTTCCGCCTTCACCTTCTACGTGTCTCCCGACGCTTGGCATTATAATCCGCCCGACGCGCCGTACTAATTATGTCAAAATCATAGGATCCGATATACCTCGGCCAATATCCGGCTTATATGAAAGAGATGCTGGGCGACAGGCTTCCGGAGTTTACCCCGGAGGAGCTCGCCGTGGTAAAAGGCTCTTCGGATTTCTACGGCATGAACACATACACCACTAACCTTTGCAGTAAGTCTTCGTCGTTTGTGTGCGGTATGTGCTCCTTGCTGACTAGTATTGCAGAGGCTGGCGGTGATGACGAGTTCCAGGGCCGTGTCGAGTACACCTTCACCCGTCCGGACGGTACGCAGCTCGGTACTCAAGCACACTGTGCATGGCTCCAGGACTGTAAGTATTCTTCAGATTAATTCAACCGCTCTTTTGAGCTGACCTTTGTGTAGACGCACCTGGTTTCCGGGAGTTGCTCAACTACCTCTACAAGGTATGTCTCTTTACTGAGGGTGCATTCACCGCTGGACTAATCAATATATCTCGCACCTAGCGTTACCGCAAGCCGATATAGTACGCACATTTCTCACTGCCCTCAGCCGCTGTATACTGATCGTACTGTTGTTCGCCTTTAGCGTGACCGAGAACGGCTTCGCTGTGAAGGACGAGGATTCGTTGCCGGTCGAGCAAGCGCTCAAGGATGATGCCCGAGTGCACTACTATTCCGGCGTCACAGATTCGCTGCTGGCCGCAGTCACTGAGGATGGCGTCGACGTCCGCGCCTACTTTGGCTGGAGTGAGTCCTGATTTGATGCTATCGCCTTTTTAGATCGGCAGCTGACGGTTGTGTGTCCTCGTGTGCCCTTCAGGTCTGCTTGACAACTTTGAGTGGTGAGTCTCGTCCGCAGTCGCCTCATCTCGGTTGCTGATAAGGGTCGTGGTAAATTAGGGCGGACGGCTACGTCACGCGCTTCGGTGTCACTTACGTCGACTACGAGACGCAGAAGAGATACCCCAAGGACTCTGGCAAATTCTTGTCAAAGGTATGCAGACATGCTTCCTCGAGGTGACTTTGTAATCGGTAACTAAATTTGGACGTACAAAATTTTCAGTGGTTCAAGGAGAACGTCGACCGCGTTGAGGTGGAAGCACCGAAGCCCGTCATCCAAGCCTTGAAGCCGACGCCTGTCAGCAGCCCAAACGGCAAGACGGTCGTTGAACAAGTCCACATCGAGCGAGTGCCGAAGTCCGGTGGCCCGACGAAGAAAAGAAAAGCACCGTTTGCGCGCTTCACAGCATACGTCTCTGCCTTCCTCGGGCTATGACGATGATGCCTCAAAATGGCACGGATTTGACCCATGCTCTCTTCTTTATCTCATCCTCGCTGGACTAGAATCAACACACTATTACCGATACACCCTGCCTCCCCCTCATTATTTCCGGCGTTGTAGTATCTTTGTATCGTTTGTAACTGGCGACACGCCACGCTGTACTTGTACCTAGTTTTCTATTCTTGTTTATCGAATATACCATACGAGACCGCATCTGGTCGCCATTTGTTCTTGAACATGACAGAAGTTGACAGAGTGTGCGTGCGTGACCGTCGAGCGGGATCATGTGCTCGCTGAATAAAATAATGCGAATTTTGTGGGTGAGCCAAATCGAGGCACTCGAGTCCGATGGATAACCTCCTTTCAAACGCCAGCGACGAATTTCGAGTTTTTATACCCTTCTCTGTCCGGTGACAGCACGCTTTCCTCCTTCCCTCGCAGCCTCCTCCGAACGCCCCCGACAGTGTATTGGTATGTCCTCATACCCAAGCGATCCGGCCCACGCCGAGTCGAGTACGCCTACGGATTCTGGATCCCGCACGCAAAACAGCCCAGAACGGGCTGGGAGCAACGACCACGACGACGACGGCAGCAGGAAGAAGAAGAACGGAAAGAGGAGAAAAGTGAACCATGCATGCCTCTACTGCAGACGCAGCCATATGACCTGCGACGAAGGCCGTCCTTGTCAACGCTGGTGCGTTCTTCGCCCAGCCCCTTAAGTCTGCGTTAAGATTAGATGTTTACCTCCGACTGATTGGCTTCAATTCTGCGCTATTTTCTTCCAAATCAGTATCAAACGTGAGATTGGTCATCTGTGTCACGACGAAAGACGAAGTACGCCGAAGGAAAAAGGCCCAGCGACCACACCGCAACCCACGACCGTTCCAAATCCGCCGGTGGACGTTGCGCGAGCATTACCTGGCAAGCATACCTCAAAGTTCTCCAGCAGTATCTGTCCTCTTGACCTTTGACCTCGAATCATCTTAGTGGCTCCGTTCGCCGTGACAGCTGTCTCTGGAATAAATCCCGCGTGGCCCAGCATGAACCTAACGCCGCAGAATGCTTACCTCTACCAACCAGAGACGTTGGGGAACGAGTTTTCGGTACTCTCGTATGTCCAGTCTACTTCACACTTGTCCATGTGGCTCACATGAGTGACTGGTGCAGAGATTTCCTTGAGTCTCTGGATGAAGGCTCCTTCTTTGATCAGACGACTGTTGGGAACGGCCTGATAGACACATCGCCATACGCGAATCCTATGGCGTTGGCCGTAGACAATACGTTCATGACCAACTCAGGGGCAGGTTCGACCCCGACATCCTCAGATCCCCAGCCGCCAGCTCCTGAGAAACCACCAGAGGAGCCGGCACCGATAGTACTCCCGGCCGCCACAAAGACAGAACGGTTCTTTTTGACTGCTGCAGACCAGGCGTCGGGAACACGTAATGAACGACTCAACATGGTGATTCGGAGCAAATACGAAGCGGGCCTCCTTAAGCCCTACAACTACGTAAAGGGATACGCTCGGTTGTCCCGTTGGATGGACAAGAAGTGAGTGCTTGGCGGCACATATGATAATAACTTGCTCAGCTAGATGCTGCTTTGCTCGTTGTAAAGCGTCTCGCAAGAGTCCAAGCAGAAGATTCTGCAGCCCTTGTCCATCCTACGTCCGAAATTCCGCGTGAGTGACAGGGATAATCAGCAGATGAAATCTAACGCACCGCTTTGCAGTCCATCGCGCAATCCGAATCTCTAACAGACATAGTATGTCCAGCTGATGTTCTTCGATACGCATGATGTGCTTACCGGCGGGTTCTAGGATCTTGTGTTCATCGAAGAAGCGTTCGAGCGTTTACTGCTCGACTATGATCGAGTATTTTCCGCCATGGCTATTCCAGCTTGCCTATGGCGAAGAACTGGAGAAATATACAAGGCCAACCGTGAATTTGCCGAGCTCGTCGGAGTTGACAACTATATGCTTCGTGATGTGCGTTTTGCCTGAACTTTGAGACGCACTCAGACAGCCTGTTCATACCAGTCTAACTTTTCCAGGGTCGACTGTGCATATATGAGCTGATGGCGGAAGACTCAGCTGTCAACTATTGGGAGGTGAGCGCGTCGATAACACTCATGTCGCTACCTCTCGTGACTTGCTCATGCGATGCTGTCTCATAAACCCGCAGAAATATGGTCAAGTGGCCTTTGACACGAACCAGAAGGCCGTCCTCACATCATGTGAACTACGCTTCAAGCCTGTCCTCCCGACCTCGGGGTCAACGACACCGGGCAATCAACGGCGCACATCGGGGGACTCTCACGATGAGGAGCCTAAAGAAGACGGCTTCATCGACTGTTGTTTCTCGTTCACTATACGACGAGACCCATACGGTATTCCAACTTTGATCGTCGGCAACTTCATCAAATGCTAGGGCCAATGGACCGATCTGCAAATTATGATATTTATGATCACATGTCTGACAAGGGAGCCTTTGCGCCCATCCTTCCAGGCCCACTTAATAGCGGATATGCGTCTCGACCGGCGTTCTCGACTTGTACGCAAAGCGGTGCTCATGATTTGTTGTTTTGCTTGGCATGGTATGCTCTGTATTTACTTACTATCTATTCCTATATCCACGGTCGTGTTAATTGTCGATGAAATTTGGGCAACCTAGTCGGATGAACTACCTCGAGTGTCAATAATCATTAGCCGTCCGTCGTTCCACACATGACCGCCCTCGTGGTCTCGGCCTCGTCAAGTGCGTTGCTCACTGGGTAGATGAGCAGCGTGGTCAATCAGAACGTCAATCTGGTACGTTGCAGTCCATCGGGTCGTGTGACGGGGTTTACTTCTATCACGCTAAGCAGGTTGTCTATTCCAGTGTCGGGTCATGTGTACAATTATCGCTATTCCTGCCAATAACTCTTTCAATCCAAGTTACACTCGCATGTCGTTGGACGGAGTTTTACTTACAGAGCTTAAAGCGCAAGAGTATCATCAGCCGCGGTCCTCGGAAGATAAACACCATAACCATAACCCACCCCAACCTGAAGGAAGCCGAGGTTGATACTTCCGTCCACGTCGAGCGCGCACTTCGTGTCAGAGGGGCAGTTACCGAAAGAGAGGCTGCCTATATCAGAGCCTGCGAGCTCCCGCACACAGTACACTTCTGTGTGTTGCCGAAAGTCGCAGCGGCCATGAGGAAGACGATTATGGAGAAGCGCATGATTCAGCTGTGTATATGTCAACTCCGTTAACACAATCGCACGGTGAGTTCACAAGGCCTAACACTTACAAGTATCTCAAGGATGATTTATTAGAGGTGAAGCTGGCTTTTGTTTACTCAGTAGAGTGCTCGAGTATTGAGTACCGCTGAGCAGCAAGTCTGCAGTGCTGACCCCTTTATATTACAGGCCATTTCTGTTCTTGGGCTTAAAGCAGCCTTGACCATTCTTCATTGACGGCTATTCCAGGGAAGTGTTCATTTCCAGCACAGTCTCTATGACTCATCAACGCTCGCCACCGCCACGGTAGTTCCAAACCTTTTTCTCGTGGTTCCTGTAGGCTGGGGCACCGAACATATAATTGGTTCAATTGATATTGCTGACTCAGTTGCGGGCTGCAATACGACATATCGAATGGATGTTCAAGACAAACTCGGATAGAGCTTTGAGGACAACAGACCTGTCACTCATCGTCTCATGTGCTTCCACACCATGCGACTTCATCGACCGTGTTCGTCCCTTCGTCTCCTGTGTGTTAGCCCATGGTGAGAATGTCAACCAGCTGAACACTACATCATCATCGCCACCGTCACCTCTGCAACAGGTTTGGTATCCCCATCCCACAGATGCCCATTCCGAATGTCTGGTAGACTACTGGCTGTAGTCTGAACCTCAGTATGAAGTGTCTGGAAACTCAGTGAGTGGCGCACCATACCGTAGATAATCAGGAAACGCCACATCGGATACGTTTCCGGGACCAACATATGGAACTCATACAAGCTATCCACGGTCAACCTCGAACAAGTTCTATCTACACAATACAATACCTCCCGATGCACAGAAGCAGACGCAGTTGTGATATGTGGCTGATTGCTGATTAATTATAGACTACATAGATGATACATGTACAGTACACGTCTAGAATTATATTTTACATCCGTACCATCCAAGCACGGCTGGGAACAGTGGAGCATAGCCTGTCTTCAACTTCAAGAGCTCAGGGCAACCTTGGCCTTGATCACGTCTACGACCGCCGGCTCTGCGAGTGTCGACAGATCACCGAGCTGGTCACCCTCGCCAGCGATGATCTTGCGCATGATACGCCTCATGATCTTGCCAGACCTCGTCTTGGGGAGGTCCGAGACGATGTAGATCTTCTTGGGTGCAGCGAACGGCCCGATGACCTTGCGCACCTGCAGGGCGAGCGACTTGATCAAGTCGGCCTCGTTGGCAGGATCGTACTTGAATTCACTAGTTACGAAGCAGGGTGTGAGCATGTGAACAGCGATGGATGGGAAGATGTGCTTACGGCTTGAGGGTGACGAAGGAGTGGACAGCTTGGCCTGTGAGCTCATCGTTGGCACCGATGACGGCTGCCTCAGCAACACCGTCGTAGAGAATGAGCGCGGACTCGATCTCAGCAGTGGAGAGACGGTGTCCAGAAACGTTGATCACATCTGTTAAACTAATCAGCCCAGCGAGACGTATCGCCAACGAGTGTGCTTACCATCGACACGTCCCTTGATCCAAATGTACCCATCCTTGTCGCGCACGGCACCATCTCCGGTGTAGAAGTATCCGGGGTAGGGCTGAAATCGCAGCAAAGTACTCGTGAGAAGGCATCCCATGCTAGAACCACGAAGATGAGCTTACCCTCATGTAAACGTCCAACCACCTGTTATGGTCCTGCCACACAGTCCTCGCAATCGACGGCCATGTTCCCTTGAACACGAGCACACCCTCAACATTGTCGCCCTCGAGCTCCTTCCCTGTAACAGGGTCCAGCAAGGCGGCCTCAATGCCCAAGAATGGTACAGTCGCTGATCCGGGCTTCGTTTCAATCGCACCAGGGAGTGGTGCAACGACAATAGAGCCGGTCTCTGTCTGGAAGAAGGTGTCGACGATGGCGGCTTGCTTGCGTCCGACGTGGTCGTTCAGCCAGTGCCACGCCTCGGGGTTGATCGGCTCGCCGACACTTCCAATGACGCGCAGGGAGCTCAGATCCGCCTTCTGGACGTGTTGCTCGCCGAGACGTCTCAACAGACGTACGGCAGTGGGTGCGGTGTAGAAGTGGGTGAGCTTGTGGTTGTCGATGGTCTCCCAGAAACGCGAAGGAGTAGGGTAGACGGGTGTTGACTCGAAGACGGTGGTGGCGATACCGTTCGCGAGCGGGCCGTAGACGACATAACTGTTGAAAATATTAGCTGGAGCGGGATAGAGAATGCTCTGATGTTGACTCACGTGTGGCCAGTAATCCAGCCAAGGTCGGCCATGCATCCGAAGCGATCTTCGGGATGGGTGTCAAAGACGTACTTCACACTCATCGCAGCCCCGAGAAGGAAGCCACCAATGGTGTGCATGATACCCTTGGGCTTTCCTGTAGAACCAGACGTCTGTAGAAACGACCAGAGTTAGTTCTCTATTCACTGAAAGTGTCATGTAATGCTACTCACGTAGAGAATGAAGAGGGGATCCTCAGAGGACAGCAGTGCCGGCGGGCAGTAGTTGGGGACCTTTGCGGTCTCCTCGTGCCACCACTTGTCCCTTCCCTCAGTCCACTCGATCGCACCTCCGGTGCGCTTCAGCACCAGAACGTGTTCCACGACGGGGCATCCCTTCACGGCCGCATCCGCCAGCTTCTTGATGGGGATGCTCTTTCCGCCACGGCGACCCTCATCGGAGGTGATGACCACGCGGGACTTGCAGTCGTTGATACGGTCGCGCAGGGACTCGGATGAGAAGCCCGCAAAGACGACGGAGTGGATGGCACCAATACGCGCGCAGGCCATGAAGGCGGCGACGGCGTGCCAGGTCATGGGCAGGTAGATGGAGACGGTGTCGCCAGCCTTCACGCCGTACGACTTGAGCACGTTCGCGACACGGGAGGTCTCGCGGAGCAGCTGGCTGTAGCTAATCTCAACGCTCTCACCCGGCTCATCGGCCTCATAGATGATGGCGGTCTGAGAGAAGGCAAAGAAATGTTAAAACAGGAAGGTCGCGTGGATGGAAAAAGAGGTATACCTTGTCGGGGGTCTGGAAAGCCCAGCGGTCGACACAGTTGTAGGAGGCGTTGATGTAACCCTCCGGGAACCATGCGATGTCGCCGTTCTCGAAGCTGCCGGAGCGGACAGTGTGGAAGGGACGGTCCCAGTGCAAGGTCTCCCGTGCCATCTACAGTGCATATTCCCATCAGCTTTCTGAATGCACAAACGAATCATTCTTAAACTGACCTTGGCCCACCATTTGTCGGCGGCAGGTCCGACGGATTCTGCATGTGCCTTCTGGTACGCCTCAAGGTTCGGTCCAATGAAGGGAACCTCGGGACCTTGGCTGAGACGAGAGGGAACTGGGTGCTTGGCAACGGAGTCGATGGACATGGTGAAAAATCTATAGGTCTAAAGGGAAGAGTGAGGAATCTAGAGTGTTGTTGTTGAGGAAAACGAGCCGACGAGGCACTGATGATTGGTAGACGATGTGCGGGGTGACTTATATACATCCTATGAGGCCTGCTGGCCAGAAAACATGCACTGGACAGCGCGACGCGGCGCAGAGTACCACTTCACGCCAAGCTACAGCTAACAGGCCCATGCAAGGGCGCAACACAGCGGTACGTACCGCAGAACTGATGCTCTCTGCCGTCCATGTCAAAATCCATGTCAATCACACCGATTTTGCGCTTCCTACGTCAAACCTGTCGGGAAAAGAGAGTGCGGACGTAGGTCAGCGTGCATCGCGATGCAGATCCAATATCCTGGGCAAACTCACCTGTAGAATGACCCAGCCTAGAATACACTAGGCGCCGAAGAGGGAGGTGCACTCGGTCCCAGACGTCAAGGCGTTACTCCGAAAAGGCTGTTTTGCGGATGCCACGTGAATTTACAACTTCTAGCTGCTGGTAAAATACACCCCTGTCCGCAGGTACTGAAGGTCTTCGCCTACTCCGGCCTACTTACCACTGCCACGCAACGCTAGCGAAAGTTGAAAATAAAGTCGTCACCGGCAGCAGTTCCGCGAGCTCGGTCGCACCGTTATTGTAGTGCAAGTCTGACCTGTCTGAGGGGCCGAGTTCCTCGCAAGGAGCATGTTCACCGGCCATTTCCTGAGGACGGAAACGAGCTTCGATGAGATTAACAAGGTGCGGTGATTATATTGAGACTACGGTAACATGAACTCTCGAAGAAATTTTGACACTCAACGATCATGGTCTCTCTCTGTTCAGCAAAAAATCGTAATCCAGTAAGGGCAACACACGGGAGTCAACCCTATCAGTCTTCGTCGTCGTCGTCGTCGTCGCCTGCCAGTGCATCGTCGTCGTCATTGTCGCTGTCTGCGTCGAGATTTGGAATGGTCATCAAATCATTGATGCTACAGCAAGATGAGCACTGAGAGACGAGAACAGAATGACGGCCATGATCTTACCAGTGGACAAAGGGCCTCATAACGCGGACTATTTCGCCGACCTGTTCTTTAAAGTTTGGCTGTAAGACTTGCTCGTCGGTAAAGCTGAACAGAGTTGTGAGTTAGTTTTGAGGATGCTCATGAATTATAGGTAAAGCGCACTAATGAGCAACTGCAAATGATCTACACTTCAGTAAGTCGATATCTCTGGAGCAATTCAGGGATAGGTTATTGAGTTACTGCATTTTGTGTATCTGTGAACGCGACGTACGGATGGTTCTTGTCCACCCCTTTCGGCGCAACTTTGAGCTCATCGTCCATACCCCAGATGTTCTGTCTTGCACCCTTGGGATGTGGTTTTGCTTTGCCGAACAATTCCTCAAACCGAGGTTCAGAAATCACAGCGCGAAGTCTCGTAGAAGATCGCTGGATATTGTTCCTGATGGTCGCGAGCTCATTCTTACCAGGACACCAAGAACCGGCAGCAAGCAAACTCTCGCCGCCCGATTTAACTAGTGAAGGAATGGTTATTCTATGAATTCTCTGCATATGCGATGACCTCACCAGCGCTGCCAAGACAAATGAGACTCAGTAATGTGAACCTGCAAGTGTTAGAGTAAACACTCACAGAAAATCTGCGAGAGATGTTTTGGATTAGGCTTGCACTGAATCAGGTAATATGACGACGTACACCCAGCAAAAATACCTTTCCGGCCACTTCTCGAGAAGCTGGCCGAAAATCCTGTCTTATAAGGCGTCTTGTCGTTGCTGAATCGCACCTGCAGTTCGCATTTAGAGTGAGCCCATAAGTGAAGCACAGAATACTCACATCACGATAAATCCGATGAATAACATCCTTCGGAGGAAGATGTGGGATTTGAGGATCAGATTCGACGAGAGTGTCCGTGAACTCCTCCACGAAATCCTTCCACTCCTTCTCGGCAAGGCGATACACCGGTTCTGAAAGAAAATGAGCTATGGGATGTGGAATAAACGCAGCACAGCTGTTCATTTACCGTGCAGCTTGAACCTGGCGGAATATGGGACTGTTCGGTCAACTAACGCCCCGCGAGCCACTTGCAGATTGAGACGTACCATTCACGGTCGTTACACTCCGGATCCTTCAACTGCGTCAGGAAGTTGAGCGTATTCTGCGATATTTGGCCAGGTGGGACTGAAGACAGGTCTCAGCGCACGGTTTGTCCACATAGCCCAATAATGATGCGTACCTGCGACGGCTTTAAATGTGCAAAACAAAACAAAGTAAATGAGTACTCACCTCGCCCTGTCTTAGGGGCTTGAACGACCACTCCCACAATCTCCTGTCCTTCCTCCAGGTCGTCCGACGACTCAGCATCCGGGGACGCCTTCCTCTTTTTCTTCTTGGGACTTGTCTTCTTGGGCGAAGCTTTCGCTTTACTTCCACTCGACGCGGCTTTCCGAGCAGGTTTCGCTCGTGGGGGAGGATCTTCGTCTAGAGCATCGCTATCAAGCGAGAACGCGTCTTCCTCGTCCTCCCCATCCTCTTCGGACGCGTCTTCCTCATCAGTATCGACTGTGGTCCTTGGCCTCTTTGCTGTCTTAGACCGGCTTTGCGGAGCGTTGGACGAACGCGTGGACCGTGTCGCAGGTTTCCTTTTGGCTCCGGAGGCAGGTACTGAGGTGGTCAAGTCATCGGTGTCTGAGGCGGAGTCAAGTGGGTCGGATTCAGCAGAGGTGTTCTTCCCTTGACGGCGTGTGCGGGCTGCAGGTTGCACATCGGGTCGACTGCGGGTGCTGTGGGATATGCGCGCCGACTGTTTCTTCCGCATGTCTGTAGTTCATTCGCAACTGCAGTTGGTACAGTACTTCGATAAACAATGAGCGGGCCACTCCCGTGCAGCGCTTATGACACATCTCACAGGCTGAGGCATGCGACACATGACGTGACTACGGGGCGGCGCCGTCTGAGAGTACACGGTGCACTATTTGCGACACTGGGAAATAAAACTTTGATTCCACTCAGAAACATTGTTTCATTGAGCAAATTGACCACCGCAGGGGTCGAACCTGCAATCTCCTGATTCGTAGTCAGACGCGATGCCATTTCGCCAGGCGGCCATACATTGTGGAGCCTTTTTGTAACACAGATTGCGTTCACTATCTCATTCGGCAGCAACACGCGGTTTACACCAGGCTTCCATGAGGCTCGTACATATCCCTCGAACCCTCCCAAGATGCGCAGCTCAATAATCAACCATACACGAGCAAGACAGAAGGACTGCTTCAACCAGCCTCCCCAATGATTCTCCAAAAAAAAAAAGAAGTACAAATGCAACAAGAATAATCTAACAAATAGCATCTCCAGTATTAGCCCGCGCACGCACACTCACACATCCACATCCATCGCGTTCGCCGCAGCCAGCCCAACAGAACTTCTCGCCGCACGGCTCTTCCTTCTTGCGAACTCGCTCTGTCTGTTCCTCTTCTTCAAAGCCTCCCCTCCGGCAGACGTCCGCTGGTTCTTCATGACGCCGAGAGACCTCCGCGGAGTGGCACCGATGCTCGATCGCGAACGGATGGCTACGGGGCGTGCGATAGCGCTAGTTGCTGGACCAGCGTTGCCCGCAGCGGCCCGCTGCTGGTTCAACTTGGCGATCACTCGCGAACGCGATACACGGGGCTTGCGCGCCGCCAGAGGCGCGTTCGTCCGAGGCCTTATGGGAGGATTGTTCTCAAGCATCGAGGCCGCGGCAGCTCCCAGAGAGGTTATTCGCTGCTTGGGCACGACACTCTGAGGCTTGGTGAATGTATCCGCCGTGAGAGGCCTCGTGAAGATCTTCGAGGTCGGCGAGGCAGGGCTGAGTGGACCATTCGTGATTGGCCGGAGAGTCGTAGGCGAGAAGACCCGTGACGAGCCTTCGCCAGCCACGGGTAGCGGCTTGCTCGTCGAGTCCGGTCGGACAAGACTTTGCTTCGCTAGTGAACTCGCCGTGGGTTGCATCAAGGTCGACATGGTCCGCTTTCGCGGTGGCATAGGCGACTTCCCGTTATCCGAACTGGGCTCGTCGAAGGCAATCCCGGGAATACGCGCCTCACCTATCGAGGACGTCTTTGATGAGCCGACGATGCTTGTCCGTGCGCCTAGGGAGGAGCTTCCTTGGACAGGAGGAGCTTTGGCACGGTTCATGCCCAGCGTCGACGATCGTGGCTTCACATTCAGGGGCGCCGTTGCGCCAGGTGCGGAGTTCACTCTAGCAACGGGCGGCGGCGACGTGAATGACGGGATCGGAGACCTCGCGCGGGATGCACTGTTAGCACTCCCGTTATCGACCTTCCCTGCAGCGCTTGAAGGTTTAAGCAGCGAAGAACTTGGGTTGCTCGTGCTGGTAGATGCAACAGCAGCAGGTGCAGCCTTGGTGAGTTTGCTCTTACTGACGACAGGCGTCGGCTTCGTAACCGGTTTGGCCACCGGAATACCAGACGGGGCCTTCACGTTGCCCGCCCCCATATTCCAGACGTTGCGCACCAGTGACTTCGCAGAGGCGAGGAATCCAAATCGAGACGGTTTAGCTGTGTATTACGGTGAGCCACTTATCCACCTCTTATATTAGAAACGACTTACGCGGTGGAATCGCTTTACCTGCCATACTGGCGCGGTTTCGGCTGCTCCGTCGCCGGGCAGCGTTGAGGTGCTTTCTCGCGACCTCCCGCTCACGCTCCTGCTTCTTGATCTCCTCCACCGTCTTCTGGGTATGCAAAAGTGACACCCTCCGGCCTTTATGTATGTCCTCATTCTCCGCCACACGTATGCGTTTCGAAGAGCGGCGTTCGCCAGGGTCCTCTTCCTCCTGATCTCCGTCGTCGTCATCGTCGTCGTCTTCCCCGAACGCGCCTGGTATGCCCATCTTCTTGCGCACGCCGTTGCTGATCACTCTAGTCTCTGCGACGCTGCTCTTGCGCTTGTCGTTCGGGGCGGGTCCGTGGCCGAGCCCAGCAGCGTCTGACTTTCTCTTCTTGCCAATCCCTCCTGGCGGCGCGGGGAGGGGTCGTCGGGCAGCGTAATGGTTCGCGATGGAGTCCATTTTGTCGAAGGCCTTCTCGTGCGCCTTTGCAAAGCGGTCTACCGCCGCGGCAGCGTCGTCCTTCCTTTGATTGTCCGCCTCTGTGACCCTTGCCTTATCCCCACCATCGAGGACAGTCTTCTCCACCTTCTGCACGCCCGCCTCCTGAAGACGCTTGTTCATCTCCTCAAGAACACTGGCAGCAGCAGCGTTGAACTGCTTGGTAGAAAATGTCGGCTGCGGCAGCGGCGACCCGAAGAGGAAGGGCTGGTTGTTCGGCATCGAGAGGCGATGCTCCTTGTGCTCTGTCTTCTGCTCCGGCCTCTGTGCGGTGGGTTTGACGGGAGAGAACACGTCGTCGACGTCGTCCGCCGGCTTGCCGTGGATGAACGGCGACTTCGCAGGCGTCGCGTGCGAGACAGATATAGAAGGAGCACCTGGCGTGCCGAAATTACTTCTGAATGGGGTGGGAGCGAGGTCCTCGAAGGGGATCGCGGGGTATAAGTTTGCGGTCTTCCTCGTCTTGTTCGTGCCCATAGGGGATGCAGGCCACACATGCCGTTTCGCGCCCCCGTCTGGGCTGCTCATATCAAGGTCGAACGTCGTATGGAAGGGCGCGAGGCGTGGGGGTGTGGGCATCATATTGGACGTGACGGTGGGGTTCGAGGAGATAAGTCTAATCGTGGTTGTGAGGCCTGGCTTCGCCCCGGTGCCAGTGCTCAATCGCGCGTTCGTGGGCGCAGGTGCACCAGGTCGTGCCGAGGTTCCTGGGATGGGCTCTAGCTCAGGAGAAGTCGGGAAATCGAAGGGGCCCCGATCTTCGTTCATAGGGGTATGTTCGCTCCCACTGGAGGTGCCGAGGGTGTTAATGCTCCCGACTTGCGAGCCTGGTTTACTGCTTCCAGCTCGCTTAATCCCAAATGAATTCGCGATTGCGGCCTTCAAAGACGATTTGACGGAGTCTGCAGAACGAGGTGAGCGCATGTCCTATTGTGGCCCTTGTGTCCGCGACATCCCCATACACATACGCAATTCCTACGAGAAAGAGGATCGCTCACTTTTAGAACCCCCTGTGCCAAACTCGCCTGCGTTGCCTACGGTCCTCATCGATGTGAGTGTGCTCATGGCGGACATGCCGTTTTCCTCGACTTCTGCGATGTTCTCCATCACAATCTCCCATTGTTCGCTTGGTCTCGGCGGGTGTACCAGGAATGGATCGGGAGACATAGACCCGTCTTGCTCGTCGTCAGAGTCCTTCCATTGGTAGTTGAAGGCCTCCGCGGGCAGCTCAGCAGCGCGCTGCTTCAGACGCTCGATGAGCTCGACGTTCTTTCCGTTTGCCTTCAGCGAGTGTTTCTTGCATAGCTTGACAAGCTGCTCTCGCTTGAGAGAATGAAGGGCGGGCGAGTTTTGTAGAATAGCGTTATGGGACATTCTTACAAAGCGGCGTTATTCGTTACTGAGTGACTTGGTCGGAGGTTGCGTCGTACAAAAGCGTTGTGCAAAGGCGCGCGTGAGAGGTAAGCTATCGCTTCGAGAAAATACGTGAGGGTAGCACCGCAATGGAGTTCGTTAGTGTGTTCGTGGGATGATGGCGGCGAGGCCGGTCGTACCGATTTCGTTGCAGTGGTTGAAGTTGAACTTCGCGGTTAACGCAAACGCCCAATATCCTGTCGCGGTCAACAACGCGCGCGGTTCACGTGATCGTGTTCGAAATTGCTGCTTTTTGTCACGAGCCTGCCTCGGGATCTTCCACCGTTCGTTGATCTTTCGAGCAGTCAAAGCATATTGCTGCTGCCCAAAACTCCAACTACTTTTGTGGTGATCCTCATACTTGTATCAGTGGGAGATTACGCCGGATAAGCTGCGGGCACTGGACTGGTCAGTGCTAGAAGTTGCTGATAATCTTTGCGTGTTCACTGCTAAAGTTCTCGTCACGAACGCCGGCTGCCAGTTCAAATTGACATCGCCGCCAATGTGTGCCCAAGCATCCCCTTCCATCATCGAGTGACCACTCTCTGCCCAAACCCAGCCCAATACGACCTAGAACACTGCATATCGAACGCACGCCGTACGTCACAGTCCCCGCCACACCCCCTACACGTAACACTGCCTGCCTCCACCGAGGGCTTCTAGACAACAGAATGCCGATAATCGCTACGAGCCGTGCTGTCCTGCCCTTTTCCGATTAAACATGCATGCATGGCCATGCCATCGCCACTCGCCCCAGTGCTGTCTGTCCCGGCTGTGCACATGACATCCCCATACGCGGGTGAGCTTGGACCATATCACTGCTTTGTTCTCGTCCGCACCCATAAGTATGGACCCTGCGTCGCTCGACTGCCCGCCCTCCCCAAGCACGCTCTCGCGAAAGTGTTGGCAGTAATCAGCTTTATTGGCCAAGTCCTCAATACTTCCAACATGCCATACTCTCATCTCGCTAAGCGAGTGGGATGCGAGTAGCCACTCAGGGTTTTGAAGGTGATGTAGAAGACCAGCTAGGCTCATGCCACATACCATACCATAGGTCTCGACATACGGCCCACTGAGACCGCAAGGCCACCACCTGTGTCGTGCATGCAAGATCATCGATAGTCTCGATCAAACAACCCGTCACCAGGGAGGAGCAGGCGATGTTGCACGTCCAAGGGTCTTGCTACAAATGGCGGAGGCTGCGCTGAAGTTGGTCTCGATCTCAGTCTGCTCTTGTAGTAAGTCGGGTTTATCATTCCACAGTGGACAACGTCTCATTATGCTTCTTGCAGTTAATCCCTGCGGTAGCCGTGCCAACAAAAAAACACAGAACAAAAGCCGCTCACCTGCGCAGCACGTGTCTTATCCCCGGGTCGAATTGCGCGGCCATGTTATGTGTGTGTGTCCATGTTTCGAGCGTCCACCGCCAATTCGACGCTGTGGGTCCATGTATGTTTCCTTTTCGGGCGAAGAGCAATCGACAGCCGTGACGCCCCTCCTGCCTGATAAGGTGCGAAAGCAATCGTGACCGACGGCTTGTCACGCGCCCCTGTGTCACCGCGCTGCACTCAGCGTACGGCTGTGACAGGCTATATAACCCGTCGCACCCTTTCTGCCATGCTCCGACAGAACTTCCCCCAGTTCGCAAGTGCCCCCGCCGCCGTACTTGAGATCGACACTTCACTTATCAGCCCCGACACAACTTGACATTCGACGCACATCCCCCCGCCCCCTCGACATCGATCTCTCGACTGCTTCTAAGGATGTCTCCGAAATACCACTCCACCCGCAAGTCCTCCGACGCAGAGAACTTCGGCCTCAAGCCTAAGATGCACAAGAAAGCCGTCGGCCGCCTCGCGTCGGCGAGCAACCTGCGCGACTCGTCGCTGCGCCGCCGGACCCGCGTCATCAGCGGCCTCACCGTGCCCAAGTACATCATGAACAACGCCCGCCGCCAAAAGTCGCAAGTGAAGGCGGCCGCGGATCTCTGCTTCAGCTACACACTCCCCACGCCGCCTGCGTCCCCCATGAGTGTCTCGCCGGCCTCGGGCGAATCGGAGGCCCCTAGTCGCAGGGTGTCGATCCAGTTCCCGAGGCGGCTTGTAAGACCGCAGACGAAGACTGTGAGGCATGAGAGTGTGGCTGCTTGCAGTCCGGAGGAGTTGAAGGATGTTCCATTGCACTATGTGCGCCAGGCTCTGGACGTGCTCGGTCCTCAGTGAGTTTCTCTTGCCACTCTCATCTGCGATTCAGCCTTCTAATCATTGTGTCCCCTCTTAGGATGATGCAAGTCTGCTCAGGCATCCGAGCCCCTGCCTTCTCCTCGACCAACGGCCTCCCCAAGGAGCTTGTTGTGCTTGCAAACGATCTCTCTGCGCAGATGCCCACGCATCTCCTCGCCGTTTACGGCAAGTCAGAGAAAACTGCTGCGCCCTCAGCAGGCCGAACAAGCATGTCTCTCTTCCCCGCGCACAACATCGTCCTCTCAGCGTTCTGCGCCAACATGCCATCCCTCCCCTATCAGCCCCCCACTCCCCCCGCCCAGGCGGGTGGCTCGATCCAACTCCCCGTCGTACCTCTCGGCCTTCCCCACCCGCAATCATATGCCCACATCCAGCGGTATCTCTACACCAAGGATCGTGTGAGCTTCATCATGTCCCTCCTGCCCTCGGTCTCCGCCCAAGGGATCCTGAGCGACCCAGCTTCTGCTTCGGTACGCTACGCTAAGGATGTCGCGGGGACGTTCACGACTCAGAAGATCCTCTCACTTCTACGTGACGTGCATGGTGTATACCGCAACATGGTCGCACTCGAGATTCAGGAGGACCTCATGTGGCAACTCGTCAATGTCGCGTGGGAAGTTCTCCTCACCGCACTCGCGCTCAGTGCCAAGGCGCCGCAGCTCGCTCCCCTTCTCTGAGTCTGTGCCCCGGCCGCCTGCATCCTCCTCCTTCGTTCGTTCACCGATTACTTATATGTAACCTATTCGCGCTCTCCGTCTCATGCCTTCCCGCTTTTCGTTCACCGATTTATATGCGCCACCCACCTCATCATCATTACCATCATGCGCGGGACCCTGCTCTCGTATATTCGTTCTCTGTATTAATCATTATATGTCGACGTCACCTAAGTAAACTACCGTAGAAAGAGAGAAACAAAATAAAGATTGTATAATATCCACAATGCCTGTGTGCCACTTCAGCGTGTGATCTCAGCGAGCCGGTGGTACCGGATTGCAACCGCCTGGAAGAGCCAGGATGACAGCAGATCCTGGAGTCAACAGCTTGATTTACCTAGGCGAGGTAGATTGACAAGGGTGCATGGTTCGTTGTCTCTTTCACCGCATCGCGCTGTCGTTGGTACCGCATGCTCAGGGTCTACCAGATATCACCCCTCGCGGCGATAACATCGAGCTCGCAGGGCCCTGCTCCCTTGCGCATCGATACAAATGCAATGTCGTGCCAGGCAGTAGGCACATTACCAGTACACCACCAGCTGGGTAATGGGACACGGCTAAGAGGTCACTCGAGATGGATGAAGTTGATCCGGGGTGTGCAGGCCGGCAGGTACGCTTCTAGCTCGCCGGTACCGCACCCGTCCGCAAATTATCGTGGCTCATCCCGTTCCTCCCAACTACAGTCTCCACGCAAGCATCACCCTCCGCCTCGCCCTCGCCCGCCAGTTGCCAGGCTGCAGTGTTGTGTCAGTGCGTGCAGCAAAACGCGCGGCAGCAGCACCCGTAATAACATGCACATCCCCCGCACCCGTCTGCCCCAGCCAAGTCATACGAGTCGTGCCCGTGCCGTCATCCCCACCCGCTGTTTATCGCGCGCGGTGGCAGGAGCTGTCCGGCTAGAACTCGCGAAGACGTGACGAGGTGAAGCGGACGTAATTTCGGAAGACAGTCCAGAGCCCGTCCGCTCGGCTGTGCTATTGAATATCGTCCTTGACTCGAGACCTCCACACGCACGCGACTGTGCTACATCACAGCACGACGTGCACGCGTCCCTCCAGCCCTCCATGCTCGGCTCGTCGTCGTCGTCAGCGTCGAAGCTGAGTGCAGGCGCGTCGTCGCCGTCATCATCGAAGGAGGATCCGCTGCGACCGTCATCGTCGCCAGCCACACCGCCGCCGCGTTCGCCCTCGCGCTACCGCTCGACGTACGTCTTCACCACACGACCCAACACAGCTCCCGGCAGCCCGCAGAGCCCCAAGCCCGGCGATGTTCCACGTGTGCCAGTCTACCCATCCGTGTTTAAGCAGCCCTTTGCAGATCCTCTCAGGTGCGTACTTGGTACGATCCCGCTCGCGCTGTCATCGTTGAATATATCTTCATCATCGCAGAGTGCTGTGCGAGGCATTCAACCTCAGGAAACTCTCGATCGCTCTACATACCACCGATGCTGTACCGTCCACCGTAGACATGCTACTCCTCGACCGCACCTCGTGCGACTGCGTTCCTCCACCCACTCACGCCCTCGTCGTCCTCGACACAGCGCGCACGACCGAGGCCAAAGGCACACAGTCCATCGTACACCCGATCATCGTCCCCTTCAACTTCACCATCTTCGAGCAAGCATTCAACAGCGATCTACTACGGCACCACCGCCCGCGCCCCGCCACATCTGGGTCTCCTCTAACCCAATCAACACCACTGGACGCATGGGGCGCACAACGCGACTCGGACGTGGTACGATTACCGACGATCACAGCGCGCGTCCCGCATCCGCGCTCCCTGCCGCTCCTCATCCTCTTCGGGCTCGCGCCATACCTCAACCTCGGTTGTTCATCCAAATGCAAGACCGAGCACATGCCGAAGCCCAAACCAAGACCGCTCCCACCTATCCCGCACCCTACGCTCGCGCCCCCTTCACCCGTCACGCCAAGCAACGCGTCATCATCAACTCTCCCCGCCGTCCTGCTCTCCCCACCGCCTACCTCGCCATTATCCCCGCGCGGCCCAAAACCATTGCCTCCGATTCCATCCATCAAGACCTCAGGCCTGCTCTCCCCACCTCTGTCGCCCTCTCCGCCTCCTCTCTCGCCTTCTCCGCCCCCTTCTCCCTCTCCCTCCCACACATCGCCATCGCCCCGGCGTCGCATCGACACCCTCCCCGTCGGGCTCCTCTCAACCTACCTCCTCCCAACAGCCGTCATCGAAGAGTTCCCCGCATTCCCCGCAATGGCCTCCGTATTCGCGCGTACCCCTCTCCTTCCCTCCCGCTCTTCTTCCTCTTCCTCTCCCTCCTCTTCATCCCCATCGTCATTCTACACCCCCCTACCACCCTCGCCAGACGGCACGACCACGAACACAGACCCAGTCGACGCGTTAATGGACGCCTACGTCATACAGAACCAGGGGATGTGGCGCAACGCGCTCGTGCTCGCCCCGCAGGACCCGCGTATCGTCGAGATCGTGCGCACGGCGTGGAACGTCACTGCGGAGGCAAGGAAGGAGCGGGAGAGGATGAGGGAACGGGGGAGGGAGAGAGAGGCAGCGAGGGTGGAGAGGGTGGAGAGGGAGAGGAGGGGGAGGAGGGAGACGCGGGAAAGGGAGAGGAGGAGGTGGGGAGATGGGGATGGGGAGGAGACGGATGTTGGGTAGGTGGTGGTCCGTCGTTGGCTTGTTTTCTACACAGGCAGAATTGGATGTCAGTGCTTCCGTACTCATACCCGCCAAGACCTCTTACAAACTTTGACGACGACCTCATTCCAGCTCGCTACAAAACTATGGCATATCTCACTTGCCCACGCATCATCTTCCTCACTATTTCACATCATTCCTCTCGCACACACAATATATCCCTCACACCGTCCCCTCGCACTTGCTTCTCTCTATCTATCCATCCAGTCCCTCGGACACTGTCCATCGCATTCTCATCGAACACGTATACGTGTAGTGCTCTGTATAATTGACCGTTCATAGTCTATATACTCTTGTCTGTCCTGCTGCAATGCTTTCACATCTGCTTCTGAGTTAAGGTCACTCCAGTTGTGGTTCGTGGCAGTAAGGTACATATATACATTCAGCGAAGTTTCCAAGAGAACGGGTTCGAACAGCAGCACATGCATCCAGGAGTCAGAGTATTGTATACATCGTGTATCAGAGCGGCGACAGCGATCGACGAGTATGTAGGCTTCTAACTTAGCTCTGATAGAGGGACGGATGCAGACTCTTCAAGTTCCCACAACTAATCTTCCCCTCCAAAATCAGCTCAGCGACAGCCTTCGCAGTCCCCGGCGCGTTACAAATACCCTACAGCAGTGAAAACATCAGAAAACCCCCACTTCAATACAACACAAACCAAAAAAAACCGTACTCACCCAACACGTATGCCCCGTCGCAACAATCAACCCCTTTGCAACCTCCCCCGCCTCCCCCACAATCGGTCCACCCCCTCCATTCTCCACAACAGGCAAAAAACACGCCTGACGCACCCCGACGCTCCCACCCCTCAACTCCCTCGAAATACTCCCCACCTGCTCAACGATAGCATCACACGCCGCTCGGTCCACCTTCACCTCGTCCACGCTGTCCGGGAGCGCGGTGTCGTCGCCGGGCCCGCAGCAGTAGACGTCGCCGTCTGGACGCGCGTATATCTCGGGGGTTGCTTGGACTGGGGAGGACGAGGAGGATGAAGAGGATAGGGAGGAGGAGAGAGACGAGGGCAGGGAGATCTCGGTGAAGAGGACGTAGGGCGAGACGGGCGCGGAAGGACGGATGGTGACGCTGTGCGCGCGTGTGCCTTTGATAGGGAGCGTAGGGAGGATATGCGGGGACCACGGGCCAGCCGCCAGCACAACATGCGTCGCCGGTATCGTCTTCGTCTCCTCCGTATGCACGTCCACATACGTGACCGCACTGACCTTGCGCTGCGGCGCGTTGATCTCTGTTACCTTCCCCCCGATGAACGCCACGCCTTTCTCTTGCGCGAGCTCGAGCATGCTCGTGGTGAAGACGTACGGATGTACCTGCGCCGTGTCGCCTGCGGGCGCCATGGGCGAGTATGCGTCTGTGAGGTGCTCGCCCACCCAGTCGAGGTCGTCCGGCAGCCCGAGCTTGACGCGCTTCGCCTTCCAATCTTCGTCAAGACCCAACGTCTTCTCCAAGCTCTTCCTCCTCCCTTTCTTCTCGTCGTCCTTCTCCAAGTCGTCTATGACCTCCCCTCTGCCCTCCCAGCTCCCGCACCCGACGAACCGCCATCCCCACCGCTTCGCCCCGTCGTGCTTTTCTGCCAACTTCACGTGCTCGGGGAAGGAGATGTTCACGAGTTCCTTGGGGTACGCCCACTTCGCGACCAGGCCGCCCGCTTTACCCGACGCACCCTGCGCTACGCCCGCTTTGGACGCTTCGATGAGCGTGATCTTCGTGTTGGACGAGTAGGCGGGATGGTGGCTGAGATAGTACGCTGTTGTACAGCCTATGATACCGCCGCCGATGATTACAATGTGTTGTTCCGATGCCATAGTGTATAGTCCTGAGATGTGTGTATCGTGTTGCTGTGAGAAATGAGAGGAAAAGCTCCGTCTATAGCATGGGAGAGACTCTATTGAACAATTTGTCTTGGGAACCAAATCGATTTTGACTAGTGACGTCGATCTAATGATCCGGGCCGGCCTGGACCATGCGCGCTAAATATAGTAGCCCTGGAACTGGAATATTCAATCTGAAATTTCAATGTAGACTGGACTCCGTTGGCCTAGTTGTCTAGGATGTTGCGGAGAGCTAGATGGGAGTGGAGGGGCTAGAATTTCACGCGCTGCGGATGGCCCTGAATCCGAATCGGAGAGGGACCAAATGTTCGAGTCTGCAGGCCGTCCAGCTGTGCGAATATCTTTGTGGGATGAGCTGGCAGGTAGCATCGGCACGTCAGTGTTCCTGGCTATTGGTTGGATGACAACGACTTGAGAGGTCCCACGCGTGTTCGCGCGCCATGGAAATTCCATCTCGCCTATTGAGTCGGTACTGGAGCTCACTGCGTCCAAGTCGAAGAATTCATGCTCGTCCAAAGACAACTATAAAAAGACGAATCAGTCTCGTAAGTCAAGAAGGCAGTAAGCATACGTACGGCAGTAGCTTGAGTATGGTAGCTCTTGGCTTTGGGCTTCTTGACGGCGATGGTCGTATCAGCAACCTTCTTTGGTCTCCCCCGTGGCTTTGCAGGAGTGGATTTGGGTTTAGCTACCTTCTTTCCTCGCGCCACAGGTTCCTCGTCTTCAAGGGCATCATCTGATGCTTCATCCTCAATAGCGGAATTGAGCTCGTCGTCCACCCCCTCGTCTTCCGGCTCTGGCGCGACCGTCCCCGCGTGTCTCCGATAACATCCCCGTATCACGTCGCCCCATAAAGTATACGTGCGACAGGAGGGACACTCGCCTCCTCTGGGTATGAAGGTTGTCGGGGTGCTAGCAGAGCCCCGGAATGCCTCAGCAAGACATGTTAAGTGAGAGACCGCGGTACAGCTGTCGGCAGGGCATAACGCAGATTCCAATGGTTCCTGGTGTATGACTTGGGTGAAAACGTATGACGAGAGAGCATCACCCAACACTACCTGAGCTATGTCCACCTGTGTCTTACAGATAGTGCATCTCGGCGAAACAGAGAGTTTACCCGCCTTACGAAGATGTGCAGTTGTAAATGCCTCTATAGCCCAATAAGCTCCCAGGTGACATGAAGTAGCCATGAACTCACCATCAGTGACATCAATGGGTCCTGTCCTGCCTGTGCCTATGATCCCGCTTCGACCATCGACTCCTTCCAATTCCACATCAACATACAAGCCAGAGGGGAGGACTACCTTCTTGGAAGTGGCATCCCACAATTTCCGAGCTTGTTCAGTGAAGAACTTTACACGCAACGGCCATGTATTGAATGGATGTGCTGCCGTCATGACACAGGCGACTCTACACATAAAGAGAGTTATGTAAAAGGGTATTGTGATACCCCAAACTCATTCACTCACGACACCTGATATGTCATGCTCCTTTTCCCTTTTTGAAAGACGAGACCTCCAGGGCTGTCCCGCAGGTGACGCGATAGCCAAGGGTTCTGCCAGGCCCATTCAAATTGGAGAGCCGCAATTCTTGAGGGAAAACCGTACACAATCATCTGCATGGTCCATGGTCTGTGGCGCATCGTCCTGGTCGCTCCTTGTGTGATTTCGCCGTTGTGCTGTCTGAGAGTGGCGGGTGAATATAGAGCGGTTTCGCTACTCAAAACCCAAAAGCTGTACAACCAACCATCTTACCGAAGACGCCGAGGTGGATGAGGAGAGCTTCCAACGTAGGTTCTGAGAAGACAGCGTGAGTTAGGCGTCGATACTGTGGTTTACTCGAGCATACAGGCGGGAGGTCGCGTCGCTTTTGAGGAGATAGCAAGCATAGAATGGCGGGAAACGGTGGTCTATTAGTGACGAGCGACCCATCCTGTCCGCTATCACTCGGAATACAAACGATGGGTTTACTGAATGAAGTTGTGTCTCCACAACTGACTGGCCAGTGGGATCAAAACGCGCACTGTCACGCGTGACTCAACGCGTTCTTCACACGCGTCTCGGCTTGTGGTCACCTGCGCCACGAGTAAGCTCGCTCATTCCTCTAGACACACAGGGAGGATCAAGGTATGACCATGTTTACCGAGAATGCCCTCTTACTCATCAAATCGTCTGAAAGATGGATGTCACAGAAGTGATCGACATATCCTCAGGTGAAGATGAAGGCTACAACGAACGACGTGCGATATTGGAGGGGCCCATAAAGTCTGTCATTGAGGCATTGGGAGGAGTCGAAGGAGGAAGATATAGGCTTGGAGACGAGTGCTATGGGTGTTTGAAGGACCTGAAAAAGTTCTGGAGGAAGGACGATACGGACGATGACCGAACGGTTGCTCGCATCTTCTGGGAAGCGAGAGTGCTGCCCAATGACCTTGTTCCTATCCTACTCGAAACCGCTGGCAAAGGGCTTTTTGAAGACAAACGCGCAATAGCCTGTGCAGATCTTATGGCGGCAATGACCTGGCCTATCGACGTTGCGGAAGAGTTGCGGGAACTTGACGACGTGATGGACAAGGGTGCCGATTATACTCAGTTGATTCAGAGCCACCTGCGATACAAGGCAGCCATTACTCGAGCCGACGTAATGCAATCTTTCTTGGGTATCGTCTTGCCGTGCCTTGCGAAGGCACCGAAGGAGAGGACGCCGACGGACGAGCAAATCGTTGGTGTTATCCTGTACCTCATCCGCAACCTCGCTTTCATCAAAGACCTTCCGGCGAATACCTATAGCAGCGCAGACCAGGCTGAATACTCTTCCTTGCAAACACGCCTCGTCAAAGTTCTTCATGAGACAAATATACTGGATCTTTTGTTGACCATGGCATCGAACGGCGATGGTGATCCTATGTATGATCAATATAATTCACTTCTGCTGGAGATTTTCTACCTGCTCTACCGGGGTGTACGACCCTCGACCCTCGCCGCTGCCGACCAATCGAAGGTGCATTTTTCAATGATCCCCTTTGATTTCTAGCTGACCGTCCTTCACAGGAACCTGCGCAGAACCTCCGTCGTCTCCTGGCTGTGGAAGACCAGCGCAAACGAAACCTGTCCCGCAACGCGTCCTCTAGGCATTCGCGCTTCGGAACCACTATCTCAGTCACGTTGAATCCTAAGGCCAGTAAGAGTGCAGGTGCAGTCCCCGATGCGGAAAGCAATGCCGAGTCATCGTCATCGGCACTTGTGATGCATCGTCAACAAGCACTTCATCGCGAAGCTGGAAGCATGTTGGATGCGGGCAAGCGGTCAAAGGCACACAAAGTCAATAAGATTGACGACGTAGCAAGAGAGGATAATCTATCGCTGGAATCGAGGGTTATACTTCGAGGTGCAGCGCGAACTTTCCTTGAGACATCGTTTAACTGTCAGTCAAGTTCTTCGTTTGTTCCTGGATTCCTCACCCAAGTTTCGTAGCATTCTTGGCTTCGTTGCTTAAGGATATCAAGGCAGAAAGACCGAAGATTACTGAGAAGGATCACCTCCGTCTGCTTTACCTCACGAAATGGTTCCTCGACTTCTTCCTGTGCCAACGGGCTAACGACAAGAGCCAGAATTACGAGTTTGGCTTAGTCACTGAAGTGACGGAAACAAGCTGGATTATTTGGGTGCTCAAACGAATGCGCGAGGCGATGGAAGAAAAGGTATGATACATATTTAATTCCAGCGTATAGTTACTTATCCTTATCTTCATCTTTGGCAGCCTAAGCTGTGGAATGAACTCCAGGCAGGAGTTGAATGTCTCACTCAGCTCATTCTTCTGATAGACTGTATGATCTCCTCCGGAGCTGACACAATTGTCTATGCGGCTGAAGTTTTACAGGCGCAAATCATCTACAACGGAGAAGTACTTGACACCGCCTTAGAAAGTGTACGGGCGTATAAAGAAGGTACTCAGAGCCTCACCTACTTAGACTCAAGTATCCACCTCGCGTACGCTCTTCTACGCTTACTGGAGAAGTCTGCTAAGAATGGAGGATTGGTGAGGAAGAAGAAAGCGGCGAGACGTGAGCAGAGCAACACGCTGTTCCACGCATTTCATGGTAATTGACTCTACACGCCACCAGGAAAACGCAATCAGGACGAATCGGCTGTGCCCGACGTCGAAGAAGAACCTGAAGAATCAGAGGAAGAAGCCGGCGAAACCGTCTTCACCTTCGATTCCTTCGAACAGGTACCTTTTCAGACAATCGTCTTGGCCATACTCTAACCACTCAATTGCATATAGCGGTTTGCCCATCCCGACGTCACTCAGACGCTTATGCTTTATCTAGCTCGTTACAAAGAGTTCAAATCGCCGGAGAACATGAAACGAGTAGTATCTTTGCTACACCGGCAAGCAATTCGAGCAAAGGCGGAAGGGCTTTTCTTCAAGGTTCGAGCTTGTGTGGTCGTCAGTGAACAAACTCTCACAAGACGCACAGGTCTCCACGTTGAATCTCTTCAAGACTATCCTTGCTGAAGAGCAGTCACTCCCTCGTGAAAAAGCGTATAAAGACCTGGTATCTCTCATCGAATATATCTTGAAGAAATTCCTCAAGGAAGTTGCAGATGACCCTTTCCTTCTCATCGAAGTAGGGTTTTTCTCAACCGTATTTATATGTTCGCATTCACATATGATATCCAGGCGTTTTACCCTAAGACGAGAGGCAAATGGAAGCAGCATTCGAGCTGGGTTCCTCCTGAGAAAACAGCCCATGGTGATGATGATACTATGCTGGACAGTCAAAGACCGGCAGAAGTCAAAGTGAAGAAGGGCTTTACCTGGAGCGAGCAGCTGGGTATAGCGATCAAGTGTCTTGTGGAGGCCTCGAAAGGCTCCTTGATGGACTGGACCAAACAGGTACGCCCGGCGTATATCACGGTTGTTGGATTCTACTAAAAACTCTAAGATCCTGATCATGGTGATAGGTATTCGCCAGCGAATCATAGAAGATACCGACGGACAGTCCTCCAAGATGAACGACTCTTCTGACGAGGAGCACGCTGAACCCCGTCGCCCTAACGATCGTCCCTCTGCTGAGGCTCTATCGAAGTTTGAGGATTACCGTTAGTGTGCTGCATTACCAATAAAAGATGGCTGACTGATAACGTGCTCTTCAGTGATCCCGTATATTACGGATGATATGGCCACCGCTGCGTCGAAAGACCCGGAACTTAGACTTGTTTTCCGTCTATTGAATTTTGCCGTCCTCAACGAAAGTATGTACTATAATACTGTTATGTATCTTCTCTTACTGATTGGCTGGCAGCCGCTGAGGAACTTGAGTGGTATGTTCCCGCGGCGATCATTCCTTCGGACCTTCAACGATCTCTAAACGTCATCAACCAATTCCTGGAGAAACCCATTGACTTGGGAGACAAGAAGGCGTCACAGATGCTATCGAAACAACGCCGCAGGCGTAGGCGACGCCGCGCACCCTCTGAATCTGAGGAGGAGAATTCGGATGGTGACGAGCCTACGAAGAAAAAGAAGGAAAAGAAACGAAAGGAGGACAAACTCTACAAGTCTGCACAGTTCATTGAGGACAGTGACCTCGAGGAAGATATTCTAGAGGCCTTCTTTGCTAGAGAGAAACAGCTTCGAGAAAAGATGGAGCTTGCCTCTGTCGCCTCAGGGAAAATAGCGACAATGAAAGCTCGCGGTACCAAGAAGCGACGTGGCACCAAAGCAAAAGAGACAATTGAGATACTGTCTGACCAGGGAGTAAATGCCAATGGTAGCGATGCTTCCGATAAGGATTCTGACTCGGATGTCGAAGTATTGGACGGTCCTATAACAACTGCGACCGCTACTCCAAGTCCTCGCACTGGCAGAGGTTCCGACGCCAGCAAACCGAAACCCAGGCCGAAACCACGTCCCAGGCCGAGACTGAGAAAGTCATCTGTCGCAGGTTCGAATGCCGAACCTCCGCAGTCATCCTCACCATTCGCTGGAACATCACGGGCAGGCTCGGAACGTATGTCCCCTGTGGAAGTCTCAGACGACGAAGTCGCCATCGTTCAACGCCCGGCAGGTAGCAAACGGAAGGCTCTCATTCTTTCGGACGATGATGAGTAGATGTGTGATCCTTCGGACGAACATGACATGTATTATATAGATAGTGTACTAAACTTGCTTACATTATAACACTACCGTCTGCTCTGCAATAATCGTAAAGCTAGCTCTTCATCCTCTGCTAAATCGTTACGCCGATTGCTCTGCTGAAGCCGCCCACGTTTTGGCGGAGGTTCGCGATCCTCTTCAGAGTCTTGCTCTGAAGGCAAGTCGAAGTCCGGGCTGACATAGCCATCATCATCGACTTGTGCAATCGTTGGCCCCAGTGATTCACCGTTCTCCTGCAACATAGAGCGGGTCAACGAACGCGGAAAACCGACAAGTTCCTTCGGACTCACCTCGCGTTCTCGTTCTTTCCGTTTCCGCTTCTTCTCCTGCTTCTTTTCTTTCGCTTCTGCTCTATCCAGAACGTCGGCCTCCAACAATTTACTGCGTTCGCTCTGTGCAAATTGTCTTCCTGCTTCCCGCGCGTCATCCTGACCCTTGAAGACTTCCTCGGCGCTCTTCATCTCATAGAGCTCGTGTGGGTTGCCTTCGTCATCGAACACAAGTTTCGTCCCCTTAGGACCAGACTTCATGATTGCCTTCTTTGACAAGGCCAGTCGCAGCTTGCGCTTCGAAATGAAGTCATGCTCGGGCAGCTCATCTTCTTTGAGTTCGTGGTCAGCCCTCTTCAAGGTGATGAAATCATCGTCTGAATCATTGCCCGCACGATCGGCGTCGTGATCGATAAGTTTCGTGAAGTGTTCGGAGAGAATATTTTGATTTTTCCGCTCGAACATCCTGTCGTACTTCGTACGGACTTTCGGCTAACCAGAAATGAGCAACCTGAAGAACCTAGATAGATTGCTACCTACCGCTTTAGCTGCGTCGGTTTGCTGCGCCGCTTCCTCTTCCTCTTCGCTGGAACCGGCCCCCGATGAGTCTTCTCCACCGCTTTCCTCTGACTCAGGTTCCGCATCCCGAGTAGTCGACTTATCAACCTGCGGCTTCAGGTTGGCAGCGATGTGCGAAGCGTTTTTCCGTTTCTGAGCGATTTCCTTGTTCAAGAACTTAATTTTCGGCGCTCCGGGTAAACCAAGGGATTCTGCGAAGCGCTCGACGGGCAGCTCTCCAAGCTTAAAGATGGTCTTGTCTCTATGTATATGTATCGAACGCAAATAAGATACGAATGCCTTTTTCTCGCTTCAGTCAAGTACACCGGTACAGCAGTGCTGATAAAATACTCACACGTTGGCCCAAGTACTTGATTTCTGGGTCCTGAAACGCTAATTTCTGCAGTTGGTTCTCGATGTTTTGCGTCTTACTGGACTTGATCTTGATCTTTGCGACGGAGATTCCCTTTTTCTCCAGAGCAGCCTTCATTCCTTCTTCCTCACTCGGCAGCAGAAAGAGGAGGGCTTTCCCTGCGCTTTCATATCGGGCCGTCCGCCCCACACGATGAATGTAAGTGTCAGCGTCTTCTGGAGCATCGACTTGAAGTACCCAATCCACAGCCGGGAAGTCCAATCCACGAGCGGCAATGTCGGTAGCAAGTAGGACAGCATGCTTCATGGTCGTAAAGCGCTGAAACGAGGCGAGTCTCGTCATCTGCTTCTGCTTCCCGTATAGATGGAGCAGTGGAACTCCTGGATGAAGCTTGCAGAACGTCTCGAACACGAATCGCACCTGCTTTGAGCTAGATAAGAAGACAAGTGTTTTCGTCTGTAGATGTGTTTTGATAAAACTGAACAAGACATCGAGTTTCTTGTCCAAGTCGCATACGATATAATGCTGCTCCAGACCCGAAGGCATTGTTGTGTTGCCTTCATTTCCTGCTTCCTGCGTAGAAATGTATACAGGATCCTTTAGGGATAGTCTGGCAAGGTCCGAGACAGACTTCGTCTGAGTTGCGGAGAACAGGAGGGTTTGGCGGGATTTAGGAAGGTGAGATAACAGAGCCGTCAATGTACGCTGGAAGCCCATATCCAGAATCCTATCAGCCTCATCCAACACTGCGACCCGACCAATCTGTCAATAACATGTGTGAATCACAGATTCTCTCACTTACCGAGTACCTGCAGGTTGTCACATTCGAAACCGATAGTCTGATCCATATGCTGCAGAAGACGACCGGGCGTCGCGACGAGAATGTTCATGCGCGCCAGACGTTCTCGTTCATCGCCGAGATTCTTTCCACCGATGACCAGGCCAGCGGAGAAGGTGTGGTAACCTCCAATAGAACGGAGAACTTCGAAGATTTGAACGGCCTGAACGAAAGGAAGTCAGAGCTTCGAACTTGCACGGACGAAGCTAGTAGCATACCAGCTCACGAGTAGGTGAGATTATAAGAGCACCAAGACCATCTTGTGGCCCCCATTTCTTCCGGTGCAGCATCTCCAATACCGGTATGAGGAACGCCAGTGTCTTTCCGCTGCCCGTACGCGCAGCGCCAAGAACATCCTTCCCTTTGATAGAGACGGGAATGCTTTTCGTTTGTATATCAGTCATATCGACGAATGAGGCTTTCTTAAGACCTGTCCGCACCTTCAATATGAGAACATAACTATAGGCTTTGGTCTCACCTCGTTTAGTTTGATTAGATATCGGAAGGTCGGCGAAGGCTTTCAGATCTGAAGGTGGCTCCTAGGAAGCCGGCAGTGCTACGTCAATGAAGTAATAAGCGAGACCCATTGCAAGCAATACTTACCCAGTCCCGAGCTGCCTCCTCCAACGCTTCGATAGACCGGATTTCAGCAACTTTCTTGACTTTGGAAGATCTGATGCCATGTTTTAGCTGCGTCTTCTTTTTTCTGGGTTTAGACGTCGACGGCCCTGCTTGAGGCATACTCAACCAACGAAGTAGAGGCTGATGAAGGTGTCTGGTAAAGACTGGTGAGGACCAGCCAATGGAAACACGGGAACGGAAACTTTACAGACGCACATTATATAACACGTGACTGCAATGGATTTTTACCGGCCACAGTCTTTCCACACTCATTGAGATAGCCCTACAAGTACACGACATATATATATAAACTATGGTAGGTGTTGAGCATCTAGCCGTACAAAAGTCTCCGGAAGTGTCACTCTGTTTGTGAACGGCGGCCAGAAGGTACCGGCGCTTAGTTCGTGTCCTAACCACTTTGGACTCGCTTTTGAGACGTGACGCAACCATCTTACTACGTCTTATCCTACTGCTTGACTCAACCCAACATCGACTGTGCTACTTCTGCTCTTGCACCAGCTTTGTTGAGATATCTCAGCGACTAAGTAGGTTGATCACTGCGCAAGCACAGACAGATTGCTTTGTTTTCTTGGTAGTTCTGCTCAACGCCTGTCTCATACAATCACCGCATCCTGGGCTTCTCGTTACTTTGTCCTTCTAAAAGGCTACGAACAGCCTGTTGATTTGCGACAATCTCTGTTATGGAGCTTTGCTGGTGCCACTCCTTACGTTATGTTAACGATTCCCAGGGCCACCCGGTTGTTTGGTTTGGTGGGCGCGACTTTGGTACAAGCCTTTAATGGCAGCTCCCAGTAATATCGGCGTCGGGGAACGCCAAAGACTCAAACAACGCACCTCATTTCGATCAAGGGTTCCTGCGTATTTATACCTGAACACACGGGTATGGTGAACGCGTTGTCTCTCACCTCTGGCATCTCATAGCATGATCCGGAACCATCGCTTTGCCCCGGAATACCGTATCTTTGCTCTACATAGCGCAGAGAAGTCTCTTGCCAAGTCGCGGTGCGTGTTGCGATGCAAGAAGAGGCGCATGCGACATCCCCTCATCCTTCAAACTTTGCCGGACACTTTGAAGGCCTTGAAAACTCATTCAAGACAGAGCAGTACTGACGAAGATCAAAACCGAACGCTCGTTCCAGACCACGATGCCATACGGATATACTGGGAGGAGAAGTACATGTCGCCTTCGTTTTACACAAAACATGAAACGTCTGTAGAACAGAAGACCATTGCAGATCTGGAACCTGACTTTGCGCACATACCCCTCCAGGACCTTATTTGGGGCATCCGCGTCTCGCCAGGCGAATATAAGTATGTCATCATTTGGTCGTGTGGCACAACGAAACGACTAACTTGGGTATGAGGCCTTGGGGATGCGTCGGCGAGTTGCAAGCCGAGCCGCCACAATCTGTCCTCCCGAAAGAAATAGAGATCGTCACTGACGACTACGGCCTGTCAACATGCCCCACCCATTACTTCGCGGTATACGCGTCTGTGGCATCAGGACACAAGTGGCCGCGCAGAATACAAATCTACCCAGCTCAAGCATTTATTGTTGCACTATTCTGTTCGCGGCTGCGGTTTCCTCCTCCAGAGAAACCGCATGTCACACCAGTTGGCCTCGAAGAAGTTCCGGAGGTCGCCGATTCTTCTGATACAATGACCATCACCACCTCCGCACTTCGCCTTCCTGTCGTGCACGTATGCATACCGGAACCGGCGGTCTTTCCTATCCTATTCAACTACTTTCATAACACCAATATGCGCGAGTTCTCACTGAACCTCATCGGAGAATGGGTTCCAAGATCTCCGGATATGTCGCTGCAGGCATATCGTATGCACTTTGCGGCGGCCATTGCCAAACACCACAGTCCCGTCAAGATCTGGAGTTACATGGTGAACGTTCGAGCGACATGGCGAAACATGATGGCGCTTGGTGTCTCAGATGAAGAACTATGGGCGATGATATATCATCTGTGGTTTGTAGCTTGGAAAGCCAGAGAGATTCAGACATTGAAACCCGGTAGATATGTCGGACCCAAGGATGCCTCCACCGGAGCTGATTCTGAAAAAGTGTAGTTGGGGTGACGAGCATCCTTACAAACCAAAGGAACACGGCGGTTTGTCTCCAACGTATGGGGTATGTGTGAACTGTAATCTATCCGTATAGTGTTCGTCAAATTACATACGTAGTACTATCATAACGTGACATTAAAATAACCCAAAGTATAAATGATCTACCTCTCTATCGCCTTTTGCCTACCACCTTAATAAAAGCAGCTTTCACCACGTTCGCAGCCTTCTCGCAATCCTTCTTGCTCAAAGCCGCAGTGAGGGCCAACCTGACACTCGGTCGTACCTGGGTAAGCTCCTGACCTTTCAGCCTTTTAGCACGTGTGACCATAACACCTTGAGCCAAAGCCTCGTCAACGATATCTTGGAGAATTTGCTCCTCAAGGTCACCGTCGAATTGCTCGGGCTCCCGGGGAATAGGAGAAGCCGGGTTCGAGGGTTTGTTCGAGCTGGACATAGCGGGCGACGCCGTCGGAAGGAGATGTGTAGGCGAAGGTAGACGAACTTGGAGATGAATCATCGGAGAAGCAGGGTGAGAAGGAATGGTAATGCAGTCCACTCTATCCAGGACAGCCCGAACGGCATGCACGTTGTCTTGCAGGTTACTAAGGATAGACGGAGTGCTGCGGAGGATGTTGATACCTTCGGATGCGGCAACGCTCAACAGCGCAGGCATTGCAGCAGAAAACACGAAAGAGGTTCCGTTGATACGCTGTTGGGGGATGCAAATCAATACAGAATGTGCTGCGGTTGGGCTAATTAGCGCACCTGATGGCTGACGACGACGTTTGAGCCCGCACAGAATCCACCACAAGCAGTAAGGCCGTTCGCCAGTGAGCCAACAAGCATATCTACCTGCGAGGCCTGTACGATGTGAGACACACATAGTCGGAGGATCGATAAGTGGACATACGGGAACGTTGTACAATTCCGTCAAGCCGCGCCCAGTTCGGCCAACACTGCCAAAAGAGACGCTCTCGTCCAAGATCAAACGGTATTTGTACTTGAGCTTGAGCTCAACCTGAGTAGCATCAGTAAAAGCAAGGTATACGATGGGTGTTAGCGTACCAGCTTGGGCAGGTCCGACATGATACCATCGTGGTCGAATATACCTTCCGTGACGATGAACCTGCGAGTCAACGGTCCCTTCTTCTTCCGTCGCTCTTTGTCTATGCTCTCTAAGACCTGTTCAAGGCTTCTCATGTCGTTATGGTCATACCAACGGATCGTCGAACGAGAGATTTGAAGACCCTTCTGGATGGCGAAGTTCACACCGCGGTCGGCAACGATGATGTCTCCGCGCTTGCAGAACGCGGGTATGACGGATGAGATAGTAGAAAACGCTTGTGAGTAGATGATAGAGGCCTCCGTTCCAAGGAAATCCGCGATATCCTCCTCCAACTTGATATGAACATCTGGAAATGAGTGGAATTAGGGCATGCAACCCGTGTAGGTCGTAGATTAACATACCTTGTGTGCCGTAGAAACCCGGAGGTCCACAGCTACCAAGTCCATACTTTTGTAGTGTTTCTATGGCGCGTTCCTTGATAACCTCGTTCCCTGCAAGGCCGGTGAAGTTGTAGCTGGCAACGTTGATGACAGTTTTGCCATTGGTCAACCGGGGCTTGGGACCAGTGGGACCAGAGATGACAGGCATGTTATCGAGCTCTTGCTGCTCCTGCGAGCTGAGAGGAGCTGCTAATGACTCAGGGACCCATTCGTCGACCAGTTCATCGACTTCCTAATGAGATGACTGGTCGTCAGCCATTGGATACATCAAAGTTCTAAGTAAACCGCCAGCAGACCTTCTCGTCAAACTTGATAAAATGTTTTCCAGAGTTGTCTGCGCGTGTTCGGGACTGCAACAGGGTTCGGATAGCAAAGAGAACAAGGATAACTTCCAGCACAGTCCTGCCGGGGTCATTCTGGTGGGAGGACCTAACATAACGAGCAACGACAGCGGATCCAGGTAGCTTGTAGAATGTGGTCTCTAGTGTGGCATACGAGTAAGACAGAAAAGTGAACAGAGGTTCCAGGCTTGTCGACGTTGCGCTCATCTTGACGGACCAGGTGAGAGCAAGAGACAAATGGCACAAGAAATCCGTGACAAACGATATTATTTGGGCGTTAGATCCCTCGGGCCGCTCGGTGCCAGAGGTCATTAGCAGTTGTTGGTCTGCCGTGCTCTGGTTCTCAAGCACTTGCTCGTCGCGACCGACGACGACGGGCCAAACGCGGCTCGTCGAAGATCAACATGGCATCCTCTGCTTCCCACAGAACGTCAGCATCTGTCTCGCAGAATCATCTTGTACCTCCAGCGCCCGGTGGTGCAAGACCGAGACGAATGACCTCGCCTTCTCTCCCGCCACCACCATCGCCTCTCGATCTCGTCAGTATTATTCGAAATATTCTCGCTGAACTGGTGGAATAATATTTCTTTTCAGCCGGAACCGGTCTCATATGGTCGTAATAGGCCCCCGTCTCCGCTACGCCAGGCAATTACTGCAGACCCCGACACAGGAGACCTGAGCGAGGACGGCTCTTTTGTATCCGACGACGGCGACCGTCACGGTATTTGGGGTGATGAGTCTACTTCTCCACCCCCTGTGGTTGCAAAAATTGCTGCCAACTTTGCTCAGCGAGTTGGCTCGTTCATGAGCAATATGAGCGCGCGTTCGTCTCAACAATACCTACCTACCGACGAAGAACTGGAAGCAGAAGCTGAGCGGGAGCGCGAAAGGACACGTAGGGAGGCCGAGAGAATCATGAGTCGCGAAGCTCAGACTCGAAGATTGGAAGAACGTGTTCTGGCGATGATTGACGTTGATATGCGCAAGAGCATGACCCCTCCTGTTGCTCCTTCTACCCCGTCACCATCATCTTCGCCCAAGGATGCAGGCGGCTGGCTTTCCGCAGTTAAGAGTAGACTTACGCCGACTAAAGATCCTCTCACACCTGCACAGCAAATCATACAGGATACAAAGGCCAGAGAGAAGGAAATGGAGAAAGAAGAGAAGAAACTGGAGAAAGAACGCAAAGAGGCAGAGAGGGAGATGAAGAAGCAGACCAAGAAGCAGACCAAACAGAGGAGCGGTGAATGGCCATCTTCGCCTGAAGGCAAGCTACACGATCCTGCCTTTCTGCAACTCTCACAACCACCACAAGCACAACGGTCCATGATTTCCCTACCTCCGTCTCCGACTCCTGTGCGGCAACACAGCATGCCGCCCAGTCTCGCGCCATCACCCATGCGTTCGAACGACGGATCATCGTCTCCTTCTCGTGCCGGTCCGCCTCTCTATGCTCAATTCAATACTCAGGGCGCGTTGGATGTTGCCGCAACCTTGCTGACGATTGCAAGCCGTTTTGAGAAGCTAGAGAGGTGGACTGTCGGTCATGTGCGAGCTCTAGAAGAGCGCATGGACGACGTGGAGAAGTGGCTGGTGGAGAAGGAGACAGAGAAAGAGAACGGTTCCGCCGTAGTGCACAGCCACCGCACTGGTGAGCCGGCAAATGCTGAAGCGGCAATTTCGGAACTTCGGGATGAACTGGCAGAAGTTCAAGGACGCATTGGCGAATTGGGTCGAGAGATGGCAAAGATGGCAACAGCGCCTTCAAATCTCTCCTCAGGCCCATCTCGTACCTCCGCACCTATTTATCGCGCACCCTCCGCTAGTTCATCTATAGCCGTGCGGTCCATATCCAGTTCGGTTGCACACGGTGTCACTCCTCCACGAAGACAGGCCTCCGTCAGCCCGTCTATCTCAACTTCTCCAGTCCCTGCAAGTACCTCATCCCGCACTCGTCTACCTTACCCGACTGGCGATTATGCCACCCCGCCTGACTCTGTACGATTGACCCAGGGTGCTTTCTCTCCTCCGGGCTCACCGCCTCAAGACGACCCATTCCGACGCCCTTCGATTTCTGGCCTTCCTTCTGATGTCTTTGATGCTAATTTGTCTAACGGCAACTCACCATCGGGATTACCTCACTCACGTGCGACGAGCCCGCCATCTCTGCCTCCACCGCCACATCGTGCGGAGCTGAGACAAGCGAGTGTAAGCCCAACCCCTCGCAAGCGGTACACTGTAGCACTCGGCGGACCTATAATGGCGGCCAGCCGCGAAATATCCACTGAGCGGCCTATGACACCACACTCACGCGATCAATCTCGAGACGTAGGCACAGCTGTATTTTCAAGCTCTCCGAAGTCTATGTCCGCATCGATCGAGGCAACTGACGATGATGACTCGGACGGCGGAGCCAACGAAGAAACTATCGGAAGGGCGTCTGCTCGCAGCTTTGCTTTAGCCAAAAACGGCACAAACGGGTCCTCGAGCAGGCCATCTATATCCCCCTCGCCTGATACAACTCTCAACCAGCCTACACAGCCGCTGCGCCGGTCGCGCGCTCGCCCCCAATCCATGTACAGCGGCCTTGCACCATCCCAGAACATCGCCGCTCCCCGTCCAATCACACCTCTGAACACCCGCCTACGGCCCTCCCGCTCAACAGACAAGTTCACATCGGACTCTGCAGATTCTTCCTCTTTCCCACCTGCTACGCCTACCTCGGGGAAGTTCGTGGACCCATATCTCGTCAGAAGACAGACGAAGGAGGCTGAAGCCGTCAGCGCTGCCCAGAGCGCGCCGAAAGTTATGCCCGGAAAGCCCAAGGTGCCCGTAGGTCAGCTGGTCGCCTACTTCAACAAATCTTGAAGCTCGAGTCTCTGGTTTGCCCAAAGAATGTATACCTTATCATGTCCTTTGTCTTGTATCTGCTCACCCTGTGCTGGCTTTCTTGCTTGTGACATACACTGCTGATCTTGTTTGTGCTTGCTGTACTGTGGTTGATACTGAACAGCCTTATGACTTGTAATGACCATCCATTTTATCTGCCTACACTCATCTTCACCGAAGTATCAGTCTCAACACCATATGCCGTTGAGTCTCGAGGCGGGTTGTCATAAGTTAATGACGACTACAACATGTCTTCTCGTAACGTAAACTAACGATAGCCAAATCAACTACGACACTATAGGCTCTTGCAGAGCATCTTGCCCCGCGCAGCTTGTGCATTGCACAGTCCAACCTCGGTCGGAACCGCAAGTATGGAAGCTAATAAAATTCCCGACGAGTCCGCAAAGCCAATGGAGCCAATCTTGAATTCTCGCTCCTGCTTAGCCCTTTCTGGGTCCACGGTGTCAACAGTGAGGGGCTGTTCCTGGTTGATATGATAGAAGGTGTTGACGCTAGAGAGACAGGGAAGAGCGAATCTTCGTCAGCGACTATATCGCGTGGTATGGTATAACTTGATGAGAGACTGTAGGCGGAAAGGAGACGTACTAGGCTAAACCTCCGCAAATGCCTTCTATGCTGATGAGAAGGAAGACGAAGGCAAAACTGAGCGCCTGCGAGTCTTCACTGAAAATGCCTACGCCAGATTCTATGGCAAGGGTGATGAGGATCAGAGCTTGCGTGAAAGCGGGCGCCGACAGGAACTTTGCGGGAAGAGGAGGGATACCAAGTGAGATGGAAGACCGGGAGAAGAATACGGTCGTCTGATATACAAGCTAGATATGCCCATACCATGTCATGCGGTTTTTAAAGAAGATGATACGGAGCGAAACGAATGGACTGACCTGCCACAGGGGGTAGTAATCACGGATGGACTTGATGATCTTACTCAGAAACCAGTATCCATCAGGAGATGGAACCGGGTAGACTAAGGTGGGAGCGACGCCCTGGGTGCTATCAGTGGCAAGAATAAAATGATACAGATGGGCCACAAACCTGATTTATGGTATATTCAAGCTGAGGAACACGCGCTATTGAGTACGCTGAAACAGATTGAGGAGATTGATACGTACGGTGTATACGGCGGCTGGAGTGGAACTTTGTCAGAGGTGAGGACACCGGGTTCGTATAAGACACGTACCCAATGGAAGCATATATCGGAGCAATAATGGCTTGACCAAAATCCATTTGTCGCTCAAAGTTAAAGACACGTATGCCTTAGGTGTCTCTGGCACGTCTTCATCAGTAGGTAGAGCGACATAGGGAGCATCGACTTCTTCTTCAAGTTCTTCAAGAGAGGATATGTTCACGGAAGCAAAAGCTTCTGGTAGAGGGAGGATGACATAATATGCTATAGGAATCACCAACGGCATAACCTATCAACACCAGGGAGCATGAGTCCCCTCTTCTGAGCGTGAATAGGTGAAAAAGTACGAACAGTTGACAGTCCTACTCCTTTGCGCACACCCAGACCTCTGAGCATCCACCACATTGATGCACCTACGAGACCTGCGGCTCCAGTACCCGATGCAAAATATCTGTATTCGTGTAAGTTATAGGGCTTGAAGAGTTCGTACGATACTGACCCTATACCGTGACCCGCTACAGACATTGGGCGATACCGTGTGGACAATTGTAGGAAAGTCAGCTCTCCCAGACCTGAATATTCATTGTAAGCTGTTGCATATTATGATGCACCAAGGTGTAGATCGGTACCTGACGAAAAGGATGCGAGACATATCCCCAGAAGCCTCATGAATAATGAGTCGAATAGAGCCACGACCTTTGTTACCGGTCAGCATTTTCTCAAATAAATGAATAGCTGACTGACCGCCATGCCGGTTACACTCAGCACACAGCATCCGATGAGCCTCTTTGCGTATCTAATCCTGCCCTTGAGTACATATGGCCACCCGATCTTGGCAAGGAGCGCAGGGAAGATGTTACAGAACGCGATGATACCCTTTGGTGTGGATGGGGGTACAAGATCGAGTGCCGCAGATAGTATTATGACATAAAGTACTGCAATTGTGATTAGGATACATGACGTCGACAGAGATGGCAACATACCATTATTGATGAGTCCAAAGAGAAAGAATGAAAGGCCTAACTTGCGGAGGAGGGTTCTAGCCTGTGCTGCTAGGTGCGTCAGTCGTTGCCTGCGTTCAAGGATACTGAGCGTGCCAGACCACGGGTACTCAGTCAGATGCCGCGAGCAGCATATCTTCTTCGACCATCACTCTCCGGTAGGACTTACAATTGTGAGCTTGTGGTTCCTCTCGTAGATGGCCTTCTGAATACTCCTCCAGTGGGCTCTCAGGCCGTCCATGATGGACCGTAGTATTCATTGATTCCGCAGCGTTTTCGAGTTCGTACGCTTCGGCAACACGGGGATGATAGATAGAGGGATTCACCATGCGATAGCACGGACAGCCATCCGTACAATTATATGACCAATGAGATACCGTAAATGCCAAGCAGGCGATACACCGCAGGAGAGGTTCGTGGTTGTCGCTGCGGCCGTCTCGGAAGAGGCGCATCGGCTCCGTGATGCGTGACGGTGACATCACGCTTTCACGTGGCCTGGCACCGCACCAGTGTCACGTCACCAGACGACAGAGGTGTGAAACGGTGATCCAGTCTGATCTCGGGCTGCTCACCAGCACAACAACTGTTCCTCAGTGATACAGCTGGGCTCATATGCTCCTGCGTGTTGGACGAAATGAGGTGTGAACAAACAGTTCTCACGCGGCTCTATATAGCCCAACTCATATTTCCCGCAGGTCTCTCAAAGAAGCGTGCTCGTCATGGGTTTAATACCCTCTCTAGTAATTAAGACCTGACCTTCAAATGATACGTTTTCATGACGATCAACGTAGCATACTCGGGTACAGTAAGTGCGCGGCTGTTACATCTATAATCTTGTCATTCGTTGGTCGCGACGGCCCTGGTCTAGATGAAGCAAATGGCGGTTGCCATCTTACCCAGATCTTTCTGGGAAGGCTCGAACCAATGGATTATCTTCGACTGGAAGGCTTGGTGAGCGTTCCGTTGCACCTCTTTGCTTTCTTCTGTCATCCGACCTCCTACTGTTTGGTGCGGGGCCCACCACATTTCAGCAGCCAGCCTGCATTCCATTCCTTTCTGTTGAGGCGGGCTTCCTCAACTCAGTCTTTCCTTGTCCTGCCCGTGGCCCCCATTGCTTGGGAATGTACTGCTTGCGTCGCGATTCGTTAAGCAAGCCGTACAACTTCAACTAAGCTTTCATGAATGCAACTGTAACCTGTCTTTCCCTGGCACCCATCCTCCGCTGCGAGTCGCTCAGTCATGTGGATTCTGCGGTCCTCCTCATTCCCCCCGCTCTGGAGATTGTGTTTTGTGTGAGTCTATGCATAAACAAGCGGGGAGCCGACAGGTGAGTGCAGCCCAGCTAAGCTTTGGCCATGGCTAACAGGCACTGATAGGAAGCATCTGCTCCTTGCTGGGGATGGATTGCTATACTTTGTGCTCGCAACGCTGGACGTGCTAGCCCACTCCCTCAGCGTGTTTGATGCTTCTCTGTCTGCGTTCAAGGCAATAGACATCACCATTGGTACGTCTTCACTGTCTCCAACTATGGTACTAATTTGATCGTAGTCTGCAGGCATCTTATCTGCTGGACCTATTCTGATGTTCACCCTCTTTCTCGCGCTTCTGACCGCACAGGACTTTCTGCCAGTATTTCCCCGTATGTTGAAGCGGGTAACGAAATATACCCTACTGTTCTGCGTGCCCGTCGTTGTCTTGTTCAATGCTTTAGGCTCGTTTTTATCTCTGGAATATAGTAAGTAGTCAGTTATGCCCTTCATCCCTGCGAATATTGAGACATCCCACACAGGCGACTTTGTTGTTCTTCCATCCAATCGGCTCGTCCATACTCCAGGAGTCAAGTACAAAGATGGCCTTACGAACACATTTGTAAATAGCTTAACCCTGGTCATCCTCGTGTTTGTCCATGCAACCAGCTTTTCGGCATGTATGATCAGGTTCTTCAAAGCCATACTCGAGAAGAAACGTATCGAGAGCACCGAAAACGGCAACGACAATGAAGCCGTCTTACTCAACGGCCTCGGGTGGATGGCAGCTGGCATCAAGTTTGGATTTGTGGATGCTATCCTGGGATTTGTCGGAGGCACGTTCTGCGTTGTCATGATTAGGCGTGGCTTGAGGTTCCTGTCGAGGGCATGCTTGATCATTGGAGTTATCAAAGGGTGAGTCCTCGCGTTGGTCTGCTGCATGTATACTCAACCTTGCTTGGATTGCTGCGCTATAGTGTGGATGTCGTCGAAGACTTCAGCATGTTCACGGAGCGGCAGAAAAAGCTGACGGCTGCTCGCCGGTCTGGTGGAACGATCCTGTCGTTCTCGTTCAGCTCCAGCCACCGCAAGGCCTTCCGTCCTTCCAGCGTACTTGACCAGGAATCTAAAGGCGAGCCTCTCTCCCCGGGATACAGCGTTCAATCTTTCAGCGTCGCCTCCCCTTCTCCTTTAATCTCTGCTGCTACATTGCCTTCCCCTCCGGAGGCGCACCCGCGATTGGCATCATTGACACCAAATCCATCTATCAAAGCAAACACCAGCCATACCGATATGTCCATGTATGGGAAGCGTGTGGTTGTTCACTACAGACATGGACGTGCCCCTACACTGGACCTTCGGCGATTTTCTCAGCTGGTGGTCCCTCTTCCTAGGCCTTCCCTGTCTACAAAGAACCTAGACATCGAGCAGCCTTTCTCCCCGGGCCGACTATCAACGATAGCGGAGAGTATACCAAATCCACACTCTCCCGACTCGCCACCCGCGTTTTCTCGCACTTTTTCACTTCCTCCGCAGCCCAACGCCCGCATGCGCAATGAGGACCTCACGAGGCTATCCATGCCTCAATTGCCCCCTTCCGCGTATCCTACACAATCCGCATCTGAGGATATCATACCGAGCGCAGTGACCGGGACAACGTTCCGCTACAGCACAAAGTCCTTCGCGTCTGACTCGTTGGAAGTCGTGCACGCACTCGCAGAACAGTTTCCAGGAGTACCATCCCGAAGGTTCACAGCGATCCAGAGCATGCCCTTCGCGACACCATCCGGGCACCGCGGCGAGGAATCCCTAGCAGGATCAGACATCTCGCGTTCGAACAGCAGTAAAAGTGTATCGAGCACTACAAGCCTTGTCCGACGCAGTAGTTCCCTGAGGCGCAAGCCTGTACCGCCGCTCGAAGAGTCAGAAGCAGCGAATGAGAACCCCACACGAGCGCGTCCCACGACGTACTCTGGGCAGGAAAGCACCGTACCCCCTTTGCCAGACGTATTGCCTGCAATCCCCATTCGCTCAAGACCGCTTTCCCAGCCTGGGCCGTCTGGACGTCGCAGCAGTAGATCACGTTCTGCAGGGCGGTCGAGACCAACCTCGAGGACGAGATCTTTGAAGAATGCTGCCGCAGACTATCCTAAAATGCCGGTGCCAACAGATCTTGCTGCCCATGTTCAGGCTGAACTGGAAGCGGCGTGGAAACAGTTAGGCCAGGAGCGGCAGCATAGGCCAGAGAGTATCAAGAGCATCGGGAGCGTGGCGAAGAGGCGTACGCCCTCCGTTAGTACATCCTCACAGAGAAGCAGCGTGGTTCCCGAGTGGCATACTATGCCAGACTTCCACTACTCCGCTAGTATGCAATCACCCGCAGCCAGTGTGTCCACAGGCAGGTCATAGTTAAGACTTTTTTTTCCACCACAGCTATTTGTAGTCAGCTGTCCGGACACCATAGCGTATCTTCATTGCTTAGGACTACGGATTTATGTTTTACCACTTCTTCAAGGGAGGGTTTTCTTCGGACGACAGAGCCGGACGTTTTCGTTGTTTTGATATACGTCATCGCAAATATGAGAGGGCGAAAGCCAGTTTACATTAGCGAACAAATCCAGTAGGAAGGAGGTAAGAACAATAGGTATACAGGAATAAGAATAGGGCAATCAGTTCTAAACTGGGTGTCAGAATCGAATTTTGCAGGAGATAATGTGAACATACTTCTGGTATCCTGAAGATGGTGATCTCCTGTTGCTTGAAGTATCTTCGGTTCTCCTCGTCGATGAGCACTAGGTTGAGGTAGTATCGAACACTGAATTTCTTGTTGACTTCACGGAACGTCGGTGTCAAGTCGAAGCCGCCAAGAAACAGGCGGATAGGGATAGTTTCCCCTTGTGCAAAGTCATCAGAGATTTGAATTTGAGGCACCCATAAACATATAGTTACCTCGTACGGGTGCACCGTCCATAATCTCAAACTTCGTTATTGTTTCACTTTCATTATATTGGTTTGGCGGGGAGCCGGTGGTCTCTCGTCGTATAATCGACAGCTCCATATGCTTGATCTTGATTCTGACAAGGAGGAAATAGATCTTGCCGACAATGACGTCCTTCAAGTGGTATCTGCGAACAGCCTCAGCAAGTGAGTAAGCAGACAAACATGCCACATACTTCGACTTGTTATATTCGAACTCGATGTGCAAGCAATCCTCTATTCCGACCTCCATTTTGATAGAGTTGTTGCTATCTGGAGGCATTCGGAAGGAATGAACCCAGACATCCTGCTCCTTCGTTACATCGGCTATCCTCCGGGAGATAGTTACTCTGACGAAATATCTGCACACGAGCTGCCTTAAGTGTGATTCGTACATGACGCCAGAAGGGACTGACCGTAGCTTAACATTTATACCCTGGTAGCTTTCATACTGCTTCTCGACGTTCTTGAACATGAAGTCAAACGTTTGGGCTTGCCGCATCTCGCTCGGTGCAGCTAATTCCTGTGACAGCGACAGGAATTCATGGTGGTGCCCCCGGTCGTAGAACAGCTCTGTGCAGCTGGTGATTGAGAAAGTGGCCAGATGAAACGACCATGCGACTAACCGATACTTCCAACGAATTCGACCTTGATACCATCGTGAGCCAGCTTCTTCCCGTCTCTCACGCGCACTGTGACCTAAGGGAGAAACAAGCGTGTCAGACTGCGCACGAGATTTGAGTGAAATATGGGCGAACCTGCCCAGAGACCGGGTCTCCGTCATAGTAAACCGGACATGTTATCGTCTTCTCCTTCTCAGTCTTCATGTCCATCTTCTTCCTCTCATCCTCACCATCCAGCTTGACCTCAACGTCGACTGGTGAAGCGAAGAAGTATGCGGCCATCTCAGTCGTAGAGTCCCTTCAAGTAGATGGCGCGGAGGTATCTGCGGTATAATGTAGTCAGAGCCTGCGCTGGCTCATAAGTCAAGGATGGTGGACGTAAGTGTTGCTGAACATAGGGAGCGCAGTTACTGGTATCATGGGCGCCTGTGAACCGATGTCATACGGGGATCGTGATCACAACCCTGCCAGCATCGTCGTTGGTTCATATCCATAAGAACTCAACACAGCATCCATGTTCAAAAGAAACAATAGGATATAATAACTGTACAGCTACGGTCTCTAGTGCTCAACCATACTTGATAATATGGTCCTGAAAACTGCTGGTATCTCAGCGGTATTGCTCACCCGGTAGCCGCTTCCCGGTAGTTGCTTTGGAATCCTAGAAAGTACGGGCCCATCAGCATAGGCAACGTAAACTGAAGTGAAGATCCCACCAGGCAGCTTCCGCACCCTCTCCTATGCAAATCAAAGCAGTCTTGACCTTCGGCTGCAGTGACATGGTTCGTTTCAGCTGTTCAGCAGATATGTTGTATTGACCAAAGTTGGCGTCCGTGATTGCAATAACAAACCACTCGTCTAGCACGGGTCAGCTCCAATTTACAATGAGTGAAAATACAACCTTACCGGCATCGAACTTTGCGACTTCATTAACAGCCTTATGGAGCGCCTCAACTACAAAATAAGACAGGTGTTAACTAATGAATTCAATGAAGGCCGGAGATTGTCATCACCTGTGTAATCGCCGGCAAACGTATACTGAGTAGTCAAGTCCATCTTCTCTACCACCTTCCACCTGTCGCGAAGCTCAGCCGGCGGGTGGTGTGCTTCTACCAGCATGACATCGGGCGAGTCTCCGCACTAGTGCAGCGAAGTGAGAAATTTGAAACGAGAGAAGAGAAGGCAATTCTTACGTGGCCTACCATCTGTTTTTTCGGATAGAAATGAGACGCGACGTTATATGAGACCGAGACGAATACGCACATCCCATACATATTTGTCCTGCCTACTCAGCTGGGAGAAAGTCTCCATCAGCATGACTGCGGTCTCTAGACTTCGAGCCAGACGGCCATCATATTGGAAACGGTACCTGGCGAAGGCATGAGGTCGGTTAGTTAGAGCTAATTCGGGACATACATAGATGCACTAATGTCGAAAAGGAATCTAATTCGCTTAGGTCTGCGAAACGCAAAGCCGCATGAGCATTGACACGATGGTCGCAAAACAGGACTTGCTTGATCTGAGGGCGGCCCGGCTCTGGTTTCGCCATTCCTCGTCGTTTGTAGACTGTAGCTTCACCAGTCAAACCCTCTGTAAGACGAGTATCATCAAGTTCTCCGTCCGTTTGACGCTTCACCCAGACCCGCTCCTCTTCTTTCGCCGCCAGATCTGATGCATGATGAGCATGTACTAAGAACGCAATACTGGAAAATGACATACTTTCCAACAGTTCAAACAACTGCGCGATGTGCCCCTGCACTGCCTCCAAATGACTTCCATAGCTCTTAGCTTCAGTCGGAGTCATGTTCAACTCCTCCAGACGACGAGCAAGCTCCTGCCGAGCCATCTCACGCGCTTTCTCCTTGACATGGTCTGGTACAGCGTCCTTTGTTTCGTTTGACACCTGCTTAATATCGTGCCCTTTGTAGAGACGTTTATAGCCCCCAATGCCACCCATCCCAGCTGTATCACGTCCACCACTCTGACATATCGAGACGCGTCAGTTTGTTGCCAATTAATCTAACGTAGAATATGACTGACTCCTCCAGCCCATGTGTTTCCACCGGTATGCGCTTCATTCTTAGGATCATCCTTACCATGCTTCGGGTTTGACAAAGACGTGTCTCTGGGTTCATATTTGACATCTAACACGCGCTTGCGGGCAGCTTCCCTGGCCGCCTCCAACCCGACTCGTTTGACAATCAGCCTAAAAATGGGTCAGGAGGGATTTATATCCTCGTTCCGAGAGGTGGACAAACCCATGATGATCCAGAATTTCCGCAAGTTTCGCTGTCGTCGCAGGCTTGTACACATCGAAATCAAATATATTCCGAATGGCAGTTTCCAACGGATCTTGCGGGTATTCTTGAATGTGGCGTACCAGGTTGATCAGCTCTGTTGCACGCGACATTTGAATAAGACATTATTTGATTTCCGGAAGAGACACACCTCGCAGAGAATATGGATATGTGAGCACGCCTGACTCGTAGGCGTGTCTGAGGTCTTGGAAAGCAGCAACAAGACGAAGGATGAGGTCTTCGCTGATCGAGGGAGCGAGTTGTTCTAGGAGTCTCCTTTCACTTTGCATATCCGGATTTGTTACGGAGTGGCAACTGAAATTATCCCCAAGGACCTGTAGGAAATGATTGCCAAGGAAAGCTGTGCGGCCGTGCTCAGCACTTGTGCGTCCCTAGTATACTGAACAATCACTTACGATAACCTGGCCTGTTGGCCAGTAAGATCAATCGGAAATTTGGGTGGACGACAATATCGGATTCTCTCTCCTTTTGGCGGCGAACTCGGCGTCCGTCAGTTAGAGTCAGCTCTCCCTGCCCTGCGAGGCTCTTGAAGATTGCAACGACGTGTTCCGGTGCCTTATCTGCTTCGTCGATGATAATTACCCGACCATACTTGATGGCCCGAAGGAGAGGAGAGTCGGTGTATTGCATGACGCCGCCTTCTAATGATGTTGTAAACATCAACTGGTTGACCGTACTGTCTCGGTGCAATTGTATGTATTCGCGTGGTCGTTGTAATAGCTAGTTGCATGTTATGTCATAGGCCATTACGTGTGGGTTCGCTTCTTACCTGACACAATCTAGCAATGCCGGGTCAGTGATCGAAGTGAAGATCTGAGTATAAACACCCTACCTATCAACGACTTTATTCTTCCCAACACCCTGAGTCATCCTCAGTAAACATGCGGAGTGTGAGAACAAACGGGATTCCTACTTGATTCCCAAGTAAAACGAGATGTTCTCCGAGGACCTCCATGTCGATAGCCAAATCGCGCATCAAGGCAGTCTGCAAACTATTGTCATAGAAGTTGTTCATATGTGGGATATGAGAAGCAGTGCCTTCTGCATCTTCCGCAGCGTTGAAGCAAGCTATCTGGACTGGGGTGGCGTCGTGGCCGCTAGGGGCGGGGAATATGAGTTTGTGGGCATGCACACTTGGAGGGGGGTGAAACTATTGCAGCTTCTGGCTTCAGCAGGGCTGGATTCAATAAAGACTGCGGACGTACTGGAGGCGTTTTCTTCTGAATATCAAGCTCTTCAAAGATGTTGTTCAGATTAATTCGCTCTGTAGCTGGTAAGAACTCTGCCAAGACTGCATGGCAGAGTAAAGCATATAAATCTGCGTATCCCGGGAATCGGGATAGTCGACTAGCTATTCTAGCCAGGGCCCTTGTTCCAAGCTTCCTGTTCTTCTGTACAAGATCGGATGTCATACTCATCCTGTACTTATCTGCGAATTGGAGAAGTATGTCCACCAGCTCGGAGGAGCATCCGGTCTGGCGCAGCACCGTACCCTCTTCATTAGGTGCCATGGGAAGAGCGAGTATCGGGAAGAACATGTTCGAGTGCTCGTCAGATAGCCAGTCTTTCAGAGGAAGTGACTTGGAAGCTGTCACTATAATCCGGAATGAGGGGTGCACGACGGAAAGCTCCCCGGATGCGGTCTATGTAAGTGATGTCAGGTGATGTTATATGGTATGTATGGGCATACGTACCTCTTCTAAATCTGCCTGCTGCACTATACGTGTACCTTCCCATAGTTCCGTTTCTCTATCTTGCATCAATCGAGCCAGGGAGCCAGCGGTCGGTCCAATTACATCAATTCCGGATAAATGTACTAATCTCCCTTGCAATGCGCCTTCGATCAATGGACTGTGGTGTTTAGATTAATGGAGTAATGGAGTAAATTGTCGTGCCACCATACACATACCTCGGTACCCATGAAGTAGCCCCGCCATCCTGAACTTGGCGTCGCATAATAAGTTCTCGACCACCAAGTTCCTTGTATAAGTGCACAGAATCTACTTCATAACCAAGCAGAGCTGCGAACGTCCGAACTAGAGTGGTTGTCGAGCACGAGGCCGTAGAAGGTAAGACTGGAGGCACGTATGATATGTCCCAACCGAGGGCATGGGATTGCAGAATGCAGGTAAGAAGTCCCATGAACCTCTCCGTTGCCAAAAATTCCGGCCTTTGCGTGTCTTGCCAGGGAAATTGAAGCAGTTCATTTGGTCCACCAAGAACGGAAAGTGTAAGAGGAGTAGAAGAGTCCTGCAGTAAAAAGGACACCTGCACGGTCCTGTCAGACTCCCTCTGAGTAGATAACAGACGGTATCCCAGAAGTCCATAGTCATCCTCCTCGCCGCTCAACGACGGGCTACCTAACGGACCCAGGCCAGCATCTTCGCATTGATGTGAGAGCATGCTCCATACAACGAACGACGCGTGCAATAATCCTGGATGTAGAGCCAACACAAGTTTGGCTAGTTGGTGTGGCGAGAGTATTGGCGGTGGAGGGAATACGGAGAGCAACGCACGTAGTTTCACCAGTGCAGTCTGAGGGAAAGCACGAAGATTGGACTTCGCAGCGGTATCGACAGTGCTATTGGATTCACTTGCATACTGTGTCGCCAATATGATCTGCTGAAGCTTGTTATATAGTGTTGCCGAAGCAGGATGTGAAGGGTTCACTGCTGAGCTCAAAGATAAAAGAGCACCAACGGGGTCTATGAACCGCGCCTGAAATCGACTACGGAAGGGAGGATCAATGGGATATCCTGTATATGGGGGTACCGGCGCCGCGATAGCAATAACTCTGAAGTTCTTGTGAGCGGGGATGAACCGCTTTCCAAGCGCGTCCTTCTTGTGAGCGGATTCGAGCATGAAGTAGCGATCTTGATGTATTATGTGGGTACCATCGTCTAAATTCCTTGGGGAAATATAATTTATATTCCACACGCCTCATGAAGATGCCCGAGACGTACATTTCGCGGTTCTCAAGAAGGTTATTCAAGACCTATGGTTAGGCATTCTTCAGTATTATGACCGGGGTAGTGCGGATATAACAACTCACAGGCATTATGCCCCTCTCGGCTTTCTCTATCCCCTCTATGATTAAAATTCGACCATGCTTCGCTGCTCTCACCGCAGCGCTGTCCACATAACTCAGATTGCCACCGCGTCTGAGCTCTCTTCCCTGCTTCAACTCAGTTTCCCCGACATCTCTATGTAATGAGATAAACTCATACTCTATGTTGGTAATGCTGTAAAATCGTTTAGCCGACACAGACGGATGTGTCGAAGACCGTTTCTTGCTCACCTACAGAACGTCATAGCCAGTCTTCGGGCATAAGGACCAGGCTGGGAGAGCAGAAAGATATCTTGTCCGAGCAGATACTTCTGAAGCATGAAATATAGATTGTCACTGTTAAAAACATCGTTTGCATCCAGAATAGTGCGTTCCGAGTGGGGGAGTCTTGTGGGGGAGCTTGCAGTGCGAACTTCGAACGCGATTTCACCAAGTCTCAATGTGCCTATCACCGGAGAGGGTTGCGCAAGCTCTTGCAAGAGGCGAGTCAAACGTCGTTCCGCCATCGGCTCACACCTTCGATGCAGTAGTAGCAGTTGCTGGCAGCTCTAGTTGCCTGTATCTTGAAGCATTGGGGTCCAATCCACCGAAGCGTCTCATCCCGGTGATGATGTGGTAAACAGCCGGCGTGTGTTGCGTGAGCAGCTGAATTCCGCGTTATGCACGTGAAATCAAAGACCAGAGGCTCGCGTACGGACAAATTGCACGCTTTCGTACAATGATTTGTAGCCTTGCGTTATGGAGGGATCAGAGGTGGCATGGGGAAACATGTAAGACGTAGGTATATGCACCGAAAACCCTGGCTGTGTATTACAGACCCATGTAGGGCTGAGATATAAATCACGTTCTAGTCTATAAATCTGGAAGACATATTCCAACCGTTTCCTTGCTACAATATATAAGTCCTAGGAGGAGGCGCGTATTTTCAATTATTGTTTACCAACGAGTCCAGAATTATAGCCATTAGAATGTCCAGCACGTCTAATCTGCGGGGGTGCGGGAACGCCTGGTGGGAGACAAGTCGCCTTTGCCTTCCTCGACGTCTTCCAGGGGTACCTGATTGTAGGATGCATGTTTCGCACTTTCTGATTCTTTGTGCTTCACCCAAGTGTAAAAGATTGAGCCGGCCAGGATGATACCTATTGATGCAGCTCGCCCGCTGGGAAATATATCTGATGAGAACCAGGGATCCACTGTACTCATACAGTACACATACCTGCTTATGACGTCCTCGAAGAAGCGTACACCGAGTAGAGATGCAGCAACCCCGCGGACAGCTGATGAAACCATATGTGTGATAGGTGATGTGACCTTGATTGAAAGCAAACTGGCAATGCTCATCAAGAATCCTAGCACACCCTGCAGGATGACAATGTCAATAGACGATCGCGTGCATTCTCTAAGAGCTTACCGTGATAGCGGAGCCCCAGAGGAATGTCGAAAGTGAATCCTTCACGGTGCTTCCGGTCAGAAGCTCAATTACGCCAGGACCCTCGCCGACTAGAAGAAGGACTGGCAGTAGGATCATAGCGCTATACAGATTCGTGTACCAGGAGAGGTGCAGTGCGCTCCCCTTGACAACTTCGAGACTTTTCTTGATTACGACGGAATGCATGGCGGTAATCATAGAGCTTGCGACTCCGAACGAGACACCAACGACAGAGACACTGGTTCCGTCGAGGAATACACCAACGAAGAAGCCCATGGTGACGATGAAGCAGGCGAAGAACACCAGCAGTGAAGGGCGGGAGTGAAGGAAGATGTACGAGGTCCCGACTGTGAAGGGAAGGACCATGCCTCGCGCGACTTGGTAGAAAGATGCATCAACGAACTTAAGCGTATAGTTGCTGAAACTGTAGCACGGTTAGTTGGTGCAGACTATGATAAAGACCCGGGTGCAAACCTCAATCCGAGTACGTTCAATCCGATCATAGGTATCAACCCCTTGACTACTTCTATATCGAATTGTAGAGGCAGTTGTAGGAGGCCCAGTGCATGCGCAACCAGAAATAACGCAACAGCAATAGCAAGCTGCGCGCACAAGAAGAACAGCGGGACGTCTGTCTCGTTGAGGACCCATTTGTTGCTGCAAAGATGTCAGAAACGACATTGAACGGCAGCCAAGTCACGTACGCCACTACCATCTGGACGTACAGTAAGATTCTAAGAACATTGCAAAAGACCTCGAGGTGCTTACCGCCAGAGCCGCCACCAAATAGAATAGAACCGTGCCAATCTATACGTCGTTATATCCATTTAGCGAATACAGCAGGTGAGCGATGTCTGGACTTACCACGGCTGCTCGTGAGTGAGCATTCTGCCCGGAAGATGCCATTTTCGTGTCTAAAAGATGTCTGAGCTACTCTCAACCGCCGTGTAAATGAGAGAGCCGATGTAAAGATGGAGGAAGAGCAAGCCAGAAGGACAGCAGTGGACAGCACACGACCGTGCCTAGCGTCTATCGAATTACTGGTTTAGGTAAGATGTTTGACGCGTCGCGTCGCGTCCAAGCAGTTATCATTTCTCAGACCACTTGTTCTATCCCGCTTACTGCTACATCTCCTCATTCACGACACGGTCGATTTCTTACGGCGCTAGGATATAATATATGAGATGGAACAGACGGATGCTCTTCAAATGTCAGAGGCTCCTCAAGTAGAGGAGAACGCGTGTGAGTCTACGGATTGTTAATTAGCGTGTGGCAAAGCCAGCTCATCGCGTTTAGTTCCTGAGGACACATTTCGAATCATGTTAGCAACTGATAATCATATTGGATACTTGGAGCGTGATCCTGTGCGGGGTCAAGATTCGATCAACACTTTTCGAGAAATACTGCAACTGGCAGTGAAGCACGACGTAAGCAGACGTTGTGCCAACACCCGGCCACACAATGCTCAAAAATAACAGGTGGACTTTGTGCTCCTTGCTGGTGATCTGTTTCATGAAAATAGACCATCCCGTGACACCCTTTACCAAGTGATGGCACTCCTTCGCGAGTATTGTCTGAACGACCGACCTGTTCAGATCGAACTCCTCAGTGATCCAGACGCAGGGAAAGCAGCAGGCTTCTCGTGCGCGATTCTTCCGCATCTCAATGCCCAAAGTACTTATGCATGCTTTGTTCAGCTTTCCAGCTGTCAACTATGAGGACCCAAACTTGAATGTCGGTATGCCTGTGTTCTCGATACACGGCAATCACGATGACCCTCAAGGCGCTGGCCCAGTGAGTGCAAAGTTGCCTATTCAAACGTATTCTGAGAATTCTTGAGGCAGGAGGGAGCATTATGCGCTCTTGATATGCTTTCTGTCAGCGGGCTCATGAACTACATTGGCAAAATTGATCTTCCCCATACTATGAATGCCGAAGGTCCACAGCAAGAAGGGCTAGCAATCAAGCCCGTCCTCCTTCGAAAGGGAAACTCAAGGCTTGCATTATATGGCATCGGTAACGTCAAAGATGCACGCATGCACTTTGAGCTGAGAAGCAATCGAGTCAAGATGTATATGCCAAAAGACAAGAACGACTGGTTCAACATCCTGCTCTTACATCAAAATCGGTGAGCTTTCCGGTATCACGCTATAGCATGCGCCGAGCTGACTATTGATTTTAAGGGTTCCTCATGGCCCACAACAGTCCGTACCAGAAGGCATGTTCGACGACAGCATCGATTTTGTCATGTGGGGGCATGAACATGACTGTCGCATACAGCCAGAAGATGTCGCTGGAAAGCGCTATCATATCTGTCAACCGGGCTCGTCGGTGGCTACCTCGTTAGCAGACGGCGAATCTCTTGAGAAGTAAGTTAAATTAGCTATGGGCAGGCGGTGAATCAGGACTGATCGTATGACGATAGGCATGTAGCACTCCTTGAAGTGCAAGGGAAAGAATATCGATTGACTCCAATACCATTGCGTACCGTCCGGCCCTTCGTATTGGATGAGGTCGTCCTGAGTGACGCTGCGGAAGACGGAGATTTCGACCTCAATGATCGGATGGCCATAACGAAATTCCTTCGAGCAAAGGTGATGTGTGTGCCGTGCAGGAGGGGTCATGTATTCTTACGTGGAGTTTATAGGTCAACGAGCTAATCGAAAAGGCGAACCAGCAGTGGGATGAACGGAACGAGCGTGCCAAACAAGAAGGCGAGCCTGAATTGCCTCGCATGCTTCCTCTGGTCAGACTCAAGGTATGATTGGACTAATATTGGATGTGAACTTTCGTGCTGAGTCCTCTGAAGGTTGATACGACCGGTGTCACCGAGACGTCCAATCCCGTTCGCTTCGGTCAAGAGTTCCAAGGGCAAATCGCAAACCCCCGTGATGTTCTAGTATTCCATCGCTCCAAGCGGAATGCGCGTTCTGACAAAGTCGTGATTGAAAAGCCTGAGCTCAGCATTGACGATCCCGATTTGACCAATGCTGAGAAACTCTCCAAAGTACGCGTACATACACTGGTACATGAATACCTATCTGCACAGGAGTTGCAACTACTGGGCGAACTCGGTATGTCCGATGCTATCGAGATGTTCGTCGACAAGGACGACATCCATTCAATTTCAAGGTAAATTCTCAGTAACAGACACCTGGCCCTCCCTCACACATACGGTCCACAGACATGTTACCTCTTCACTGAAAAAGTTGATGGGCAATGTACAGACCAATGGCAAAGACGTCGATATTGAGGAGGATGATCTTGAAGAGCTTGTAAGTGATTCCTGCCCATAGAGATGGTCCCAATCACAAAACGGATCATAGGTTGGGAAAGCGCGAGAGGAGCAGGAACAGGTCTATCGTCAAACGAGAGGCGAAGGGGAAATCAAGACTACAAAGGTCCGTACATTTGCCCATCTTCAATTTGGACCTTGGCATCCTGATTTTGTGTCACCAGGGCAAAGCTCGTGCAACTTCTGATGCAGAGTCCGTAGACTCCATGATGATGGACTTCGACGGACCTGGCTCTGATGATGAGGAGCCTGCTCCCCCGAAGAAGACTACTAGAGGAAAGACGGCCGCTGCGACCAAGAAAGCTCCGGCAAAGAAGGCCCCTGCTAAACGGGGGAAGAAAGACGTAAACGATATCTGATATTCTCTACCTGAGGATCTTTAACTGAGTTGTATGTTATTAGGTGGTTTCCGATGATGACGACGAAGAAGATGACGATGAGGAGGTAGAGGAGGTGGCTCCGCCGAAACGTACCAACCGAGCAGCCGTTCTGAGGCGAGTATCGAGCCGTCAAGACTCTGATGACCTTGCTTACCTCTCAACAGTCAACCAGCTACAAAGGCGAAAAAAGCTCCAGCCAAGAAAACGGCCGCAGCGTCTGCAAAACAGGCTACGCTGAGTTTCGCGCCAACGACGTCCCGTGCCCCTCGCGCTGCAGCTACGAGGGGGAGAAAGAAAGCCGCAGAAATGGTAAGCGATCCGTTCTATCTCACCACTCAGTACTCATGTTCTTCTGCAGGTTGATAGCGACGATGATTAATGGAGAACTTGTATACAGATCACTATATCAACTTATTTTAGCTGCTATCTCGACTCTTCAGACGACAACGCGTGCAAGTGAGTTCACTCTGGGGCGTGACCTTCACAACGCAGCAGCGAAGTGTCCCCGCATCCTACCCATCAAGCCTGGTTTCTTACAATCTGGTATCGGTCATTGGTGCGATTCGGGTCAACAATTAACCAGAATTCTGATGAATGTGATACAGTAATGTTACTACAAGTGTATAATCCGACCCTTCCACCCCATGAGTCTTGGTGCCCAGAAAATCGACGAAGTTGCACCTATCCACTGTCCAATCCTACACTTGCTCCCTCTTCCTCCCTCTCCTCCAAGGAAATCCCAGAATGTCGAACGAAATGAATAATTTACTGCTAAAATCGGCGCAGTGTACGTGATGAAGGCATGAACGAAACGTGACGAGTCTGCGGGCCAAGGAGGGCAACGCCGCAGCTCTGTCAAACAGTCAGCGAATGGAATATGATAGCAGTGGTAGACTCGACATACCTGCTGAGTGCAAACTCAGGCAATGACGCACTGACTGTTCCCGCCGGGGTTGGTCGGGGTGGTCTCCTCGTCATGAGGCATTTGGGGTTGCTCGGAAGCGAGGGGAGCAGCGATGGTGAAGTAGGAATCCATTGATGTTTACGAGTTTGAAGGTGGGTGAGTGGTCTCGTAAGTTGTGTTTGGCTGGTCTGCGATGCAGGTGATGGATTGGGGGTTCTCGCTGAACCCTGACAGGCTCTTTATATCCTGTCAGACAAAAGTCATCGCTACCGGTGATGATGCATAGATTTCCAGCTCCGTGCACGCAATGAGCCATGGCGCACTCCCTTCTCAACGAGAATACAATTAGCTAGTCTGGCCGTGACCTCACGGCAATGCCGGAAGTGGCAAGAACGCACTGGCGCTGGGCGCTAAGGGCAATATCGACACAATTAGCCTTGCTGCATGGCCGTTCCGGAGGCATACTGCAGTACGTACCGCGCCCAAAGTAGTTCGGATCTTTTCTCCAATTGTCAGACACTGACAATTAGAACGGCCACGGTAGCCATCGCGCCTCCCTCATTGCGTGCATGTGGTCCGCTGCGCATATGACTTTTACCTTCCTACGCCTACCTAGTAGTGCACCGTGGCCGAAATCCCATACTAGGTGCCGTTGAGGAGGTGATCAGTGAGGCGGAAGAGAAAGCTTTTGGGATGGCATAAGCTTCGCCAGCCTTGCAAAGCCCCTGAGATTCGAGGGTCTGAAAAACGGCGAGGATGTGGGTTTCGGATACCTTATAATGTCGTTGGGAAGAAAAGACACATCCAGATGCACATGGTGGCCGAGGTTTGGGGCGCATTACGCATTGGCCGTTGCATCTATCTAGATTATGGCTAGCCTCTGAATAAGAGAGAACAAAAGAAATAGATGATCATTAGCGTTGGAGATTTTCTCCTTATTACTTTACCTCGAGCATCTAGCGTGGTGGCTTTCACAACAATAAACATGAGGTACCGGACACCGATAGACGCAACCGCCGCATCCGTTCATCGTGATCTCCGAAGTGTTGTGCCTATGTCAGGGCCAGCTGAGTGCGTACCATGGCGAACGATGATGTAGTGTGATGCTCATAGCGTCACTTACAACAGCCAGACAGGTAGGAAGCTCACCATGATCCGGATGTCTAGACAGCATTGGCCATTACTTCGTGAGTACAAGAAAAATAAGTACAGCCAGGGATCATCAGCTTTGCAGAGTCCAATTACATGATTACGACAACGATACAGGCATAGATTTCCTCAACCTCCGTGATACTTCGCGTGGATTGCATCCCTGTAGCCTCATACCTGCACGTCTACAGTGTCAGGTCTCGGCCGCGATGCACGCCCAGCACGCTCTAAACTACCGTCAACCAGCTCGTATGCTGGTCTATAACGTTCATGGGTACAGGTGGGTTCTTCCACTGCTTTTGCGGCGTGTTTGCGCTCCGGGAGACATTCACCGGTGTCAGCCATGCACATTTCCGCGCTGTTGAGAGGAAGCGCTATAAGATTGTCCGGAATGCCGTCATAATGCGCATGGGATATTGAGGGTGCTAGAATATCATCTTCCGGAGCTTGACCCGCAGTTTTGAGCAATATAGATGCCAATGTTGGAGTATCCGTCGATGCGTTCGGTGTAGCTGTCTCTGCAGCGTGTTGCGGGGAACAGTTTTCGCAGGAATGTAGGATCCGGAGTGCGGGATTCGGGAATGTATTGTAGGTCGAACCTAGCGATGTGTACCTGTAGACACGTCAGGGTTCGCTTGCAAGACAATTTGACCTGAATATTCACCCTTCGTCATACAATCCACAGTATGGTACGTTGAACGTCCGCAGGAAATTCCAGACATCCGAATAAGTCCAATCTATTATCGGGTTGATTCTCTCGAAACGGGGCCAATCAGGATCGGTGGGATTTCTTGTGCCCAGTTTAGCTGGGATTGGTGACATATAGCGTAAGTATGTTTATTAAGACGACATGACAACTGACAGCGCACCTCCATGGGGATCAGTGCGCCGTGTGCCAATCAAAATAGCATCTATGTGTGGAAAGCGCTCCTTGTAGACCGCGAGAGCGCCTTTCATGCCTTCGCCGCCCTTAGCTTTGGCAGGAGCATGCTCTGGGAAGCGCACCGTGGTGGACGCTGGTGAACTCGGTTCCGTAACGCTCTCTATCTGCTGATTACTTTCGGGGGGTGGCAAACAGTGGAAGATGTCAAGATGGTAGGCTTTGGCTGCGTCGTAGATGAATAGCTCCAGTGATTGGAAGGGTGATGGGACGGGGATATAGAGAGCAGGTATGGACTTGCACTGTTGCCCCGTGGATGTTCTGTGGCCCATGGCGGCGGCGATTAGATGAAGAAGAACCGTGCCTAGATGATATCCTTGGTAAGCGATGTGTGGCTGGTGATACTCGTCTCCAGAATGTTTGCAGCTCGTCCGTACGGTACTCTCGAGGACAGAGTCGAGGAGGACAGCGAGATAGGGTCAACGATTGCACGTACAATCTTTGCCACCATTGAAGCTGATGGCTACGTGATCTGCCCTTGAGGGACGTCAGCGAGGGCAGCAGCGGGGGCTTTGGATGCTTGGCGTGCTTACCCAAACGAATCTATGGCGTCCTCTATCACCTGCAGGGCCTCCTTCACGAGGGGTGCCAATGGAGATTTCGATGACGCGAAGTCGTACACTTGCTCGGCCACTTCAGTGTAGTTGACCTGCCTCATGTTCAGTATCCGGAGCTGCATGCACGTCGTGCAGGAGAGGTCTGAGCGAGTACTGAGAGACTCAGGTAGTAGTGGGACGTGAAAGCCTAAGTAATACGCAGCGCCGATCGCGACATTCCGGCCCTCACTGAGTCAGCCCTTGACTTGCTTATATCCTCCATCTTCTCACAGCACACAAACGCCCCTCCATGCTAATACGGAGTCCTGCTATGCGCTCAGCCTGACCTATCACCTATCCATCGCAACGGCAGATCTCTTGCCTCTGTTTGCACTGAAATTTTCTCCATGGCCAAGCTCCAGGCGTCGTTCGCTCGGGGTTTTGTTAAGAGAGGGACCAGGGTTCGACGCACGCGCCAACGTCCAAAAATTGTACACTAGACCGCTCCTACACTTAGCGAACGACAGCTGCTGTGCCCGAGCAATCAGTTACCAGCTAGGCTTTCTCAAGTACTAGCGAAACTATTGACGATCAGATTATTCTTGCGGGTTTGACGCATGTGAGTTGTGGCTCCTTGTTAGTAGGTCATTGACGTAGCCCTTATCCTTAGCACCTGCCTTGAAGTCATCTACAGTTGTTCAGAAGCCGGGTTTCCTTGTGGGGGACCTGCCTTTTGTCGCCCTACTGTTCCCTGAGCATGCCGGGTCCCCTGACGCCAGTGAGCTCCTCGTGAGTTATCGCACACCAAAGAAATGACTGCGGAACTGGACCAGACTGCGTACGCATGCTGTGCTCGTTCTCGTGATCTGATTGAATACAGGAGTCTGGTTTCTACCCACGGGAAGGCCTACATCGCAGACTATCGCAAGGAACTCAATTCGCGTCATCCCTCCTTTGGACGTAAAACGTCCCGCATACACTGTTAATATACGAGATTTCTCCCACAATATCTTCGTGTGTTGATGCGCACGCCGATGGTCTATCAGAATCCTGCGGACGTCGCCGCCTATAAGATGCTCATGCGTATTTACGTATCATCGCAGACCCCTCGCCTCAAGCCTGCATCATGTGGGTGCCTAAGGCTGTCTTAGTATCGACAACTGCTATCGCTGCCGTCGCGTTCTCCTGTGCGTTAAATGTTGTTCGCGCAGAAAGCAACACGTCGCGCGCGCAGGTTCAATTACCAGACCTCTATGAAGCATCCATATCGGAGCTACAGGTAGGTCCTTCATTAAATTGTTCCCTCACAGATTGAACCCTATTTCCCAGGCCGGCTTAGATGCACGTCATTTTACCAGCGTTGACCTCGTGAAGGTGAGCTCTTTACCAGGACGAGCACATTGCCTCCGCTTATCTGAGATAGGCCTACTTTGCTCGCGTTGAAGAAGTCAATCTCAAAGGGCCTCAGCTTCGGGCAGTGTTGGAATTGAATCCTTCTGCTCTAAATGTGGCTGCAGCTTTGGATAAGGAGCGCCGCACAAGCGGCAAACGAAGTCCACTTCACGGCATCCCCATTTTGCTCAAGGACAACATAGCCACGTTAGCTTCTGACGGTCAGTCATACAGAATTGTAATCGTATGCCCTTGTGCTCACCGACCCCGAAGGGATGAATACGACGGCTGGGTCCTTCAGTCTGTTGGGTTCCGTGGTACCGGGTGATGCGGGCGTCGTCAAGAGGCTCCGCAAGGCCGGAGCCATAATTCTCGGTAGACACACATCCCCGTCTTCCGCTCTGCGTGTATGCTGACCCATCGCTGACATGCTTAGGTAAAGCGAATCTATCGGAGTTTGCTCATTTTCGCGGCAACCTCGCTTCTGGCTGGTCGGGGCGCGGAGGACAATGCACAAACGCATATTTCCCTCACGCAGACCCCTGTGGCTCCTCTTCCGGTTCAGGTGTGGCCGCGTCTATAGGATTGGTAGCAGCCGCCTTGGGCTCAGAGACTGACGGCAGCATCACTTGTCCCTCGAGTAACAACAATCTCGTAGGCATCAAGCCGACAGTGGGCCTCACGTCTCGCGCTGGAGGTTTGTAATATGCACTCAAGTATGTGTCAAATGATAGCTCATTCCTGCGCTTTCTAATAGTGGTGCCAATATCCGAACATCAAGACACTGTGGGACCCATGACACGGTCCGTAGCGGATGCAGCTGCGGTGCTGTCAGTGATTGCAGGCAAGGATGCCAATGACAACTTCACTCTGGCACAGCCCAGCCCAGTGCCTGATTACACGAAAGCTTTGAACCAGAACGCCTTGAAGGGAAAACGCATTGGTGTTCCCCGAAAAGTGTTTCTAAACGACAGCATCACAGGAAACGATCCCTTCGTGAATGTTGCGTTTGATGCTGCCCTGAATGTCCTGCGGGAACTGGGAGCTACTGTAGTGGACCCTGCTGACCTGCCCTCAGCTGAAGAAATCGCAGTATCAAACAATGAGACATTCGTTTTAGACGTTGATTTCAAAGTATGTGGATGGCTAAATTGTTCTGTCACATTTTGATAAATTGTCAACCAGATACAATTGAACGCATATTATGAGGCGCTGACACAAAATCCCTCGGGCGTGCGTTCGCTGGCCGACTTGATCGCCTTCAACGATGCGAATCCTGCGCTTGAAGAGCCCCCGCGATTTGAGGATCAGTCTACGCACGTTTATTGCCGTGTGCAGAATAGTTGGCGGAAGCGCCGAAGGCGCGAGAAATCCGCGCGCGGCGATGTCAAAACTTGTACAGGCTATATCTCGCCAACGACGCGTCGGAAGACCATAGGTGTGTATATAGAAAGACTCGTCTAGTTGTACTCTACAGCCCCATGTACTCAGATTTTGAAAATATGAACTTTCAACTTACATCATTCCCCGCCCCAGAGGCAGTCGCAGCGTGTTTTCTACCACTACCATGGCCCGTGGCCGGGCACTCTCAAACGACCTTTGACGTGCTGTTGTGCATATGGCTCGTCATCTCAGCATCAATTCAATTATGAATTACAGCGGCTGCAAGAAACGAACTATTGAACGGATTCTCTCCTGTCATCGGCGCTATGGTTCGGTCACTCATCCAGGTTTGGCCCTTCTTCTGGAGCTTCGGGGAAGCAAGCGTAGTCTCTCTGTAGAAGATACACGGGTATGTTGATTTCATGCTTATTTCTAACATATTCAATCACCCATGATGGTAATGGATCAAGATGAGGAGAGGGCTGCTGTTGATGGCAGCGAGGAGGCATGGGTCAAACCTCAAAGTTCATATTTTGGAAATCTGAGTACATGGGGCTGTAGAGTACAACTAGACGAGTCTTTCTATATACACACCCATGGTCTTACGACGCATCGTTGGCGAGATATAGCCTGCACAAGTTTTGACGTCGCCGCGCGCGGATTTCTCGCGCCTTCGGCGCTTCCGCCAACTATTCTGCACACGGCAATAAACACAAACAACAATCTTGAAGAAAATCTGACAATGTAAATTTTAGCCTTATCGAATCTGAAGCCACCACAGGAATGAACGCGACATACTTTCAAGCTCTCGCATTTGACAAGGACTTGGGTGCCACCCGGGGTATCGACGCCGCTCTCCATCAGTTCAACCTTGATGCCCTCGTCCTTCCGGCCCCTGGCCTTGTCACTGTTCCAGCTGCCATTGCAGGCTATCCAATCGTCACAGGTACGCTCTCCTTCACCAGCCTTTTCTTACTCCTCCAAGGATGAAACGATGTTGCCACGCAGTACCGCTTGGCTTCTACCCGGAGAACGTAACAATCGCACTTGCGGGACCGGAGACTGTGTACCCAGCGCCCGGGGTACCCTTCGGCTTGTCCTTCTTTGGAACGGCATTCAGCGAGTTCCGGTTGGTGGGCTTTGCATTCGCATATGAACAGAAGACGAAGACGCGCCTGTCAAGGAAGGCTTTTGCTGGGGCTATACCGAAGACCCAGCTGCAGGATGTCCTCTAGTTGTAAGTGGTATACACATATTTCAGTGCTGTACAACTGAAATAGCGCACCAGCGGCGAGTATATAGCTTTATGTACTAACAAGACAACATGGGCATAACGTCCGACGTCATCAGAGATTCGTCTTCAGGGTATGGTGAAAATAACATTCCCCGAGATGTTTTGATCAATACCCCATTGGCGAGTGATACAGACCCACAAGACTCAAGGAGGCTAGACACAGGCAGAGCGGTCAGCGACGCAGGTGAAGGAGTTGCATCGGCTATGCGCCGACAATTCTTCAACGACTGATCAAACTACCGCTGTGGCTGCACGAGATTGATCTGTCGGTGCATCTTGTGCATGTGCATAGCCAGCGATCCGTGGTCAATTTACCCGCACTAATTCTGTACCTGTTCTTCGCCCATCACGAGTTCAGTTGCATCCCCGCATTTCTGCCTCGGGTCGGTGATGTCAACCATCGTTGCTCACATCGCCCTCCCTAGAGGACGCCTTAGGCGCCATCGACCGACAAACTCCCGGAGCGTGATTACACTGACTGGATCCGCCGTCGACAGCGCATAAGTTTAGTCCTGGCGGTTTCGCAAGTCACGCATGCACCGAGATATAGCCTATAGCTCGGTATGGCGAAGCCTCTACTCTCATATAAACCACTCAACCGCAGATGGACAACACCCATCCTAAGGCCAACTAAATCGCCATGACGAAAACATTCATCGTCTCCTTAGCCGGCGCGCTTGCTTTTGCTGCAGGAGTGTCTGCGCAAACGGCACCGCAGTGGGGTCAGGTATGGGCGTTATTTCTGATGTCGGGTCCGAACTACGTATTGATGATAGTTCATATGCCCAGTGCGGTGGTCAAGGGTGGACAGGAGCAACAGCTTGCCCAAGCGGATGGGTATGCACGGTCTCGAACCCCTACTACTCTCAGTGCCTCCAAGGTACTGCATCGTCGACGCCTTCCACGGTTTCGTCCCCTCCTTCCCCTCCTCCTTCGAGTGCACCGTCCACTGGCCCGGTTTCGACCTCAAAGCCGACTACAGTCTCTTCGGCTCCCGCCGGCGCAACCCCTACTCTCATCTCAGGATTCTCCTTCATTCGTGCCGTGGTAAGTGATGCACATTGACGCAGGCGCACACGTCGTTCTAAAGTCATTTGCAGGAGGACCCGAACTTCCACAAATATCTCCGCTCCGAAGTTAAGGGAACGGCCTCCGATGCTGTCCTCGGCGAGCCTGTCGATGCTGCGCAGTTCCAAATCACCAACGGCCAGCTTCAGCAGACGATTGGCGGTGGCAACTGGCTTTACGCCGCTGTAGAACCTCGCGCCAACTCGACGGTGATGAAGCTCAAGGTGTCTTGGCAAACCACCCCTGCGGCTTCCGGCACGTTCGCCTGGTCCGGAGACACAGTGACATGGACTAGCCCTACGATTTCCAGGCCACAAAGCAATGTACGTTGGCACCTTGCGATTTGGTGACTTAATCTCATGATGACTTTGCTTGCAGGCATGGCTCATCTGCCCCGATGCTGCAGGAAACAAAGACCTCTACGTCAACCTTGGACCGTACTCCTACCAGACTCCCGCAGGCTGCGCTGACGAGACGATTCACGCGTACACGGGCCCAACACCGACAGCGTAAGTAGTGTTCTGTACAACAGACCAAAATTGATGCACTGTACTTTGCTCGTCTATGAATATACCAATACATACCAAAATTGTCTTCGGTTTTCGCAACGCTGCATTGCAGCTGAAACAATTTTTGGTAAACGCATGTCCTGGTGTACGGTTAGTGGTGTTCATACGGCAACGCCCTCATCACTATCGCCGGAGTTCCTTAAGGAAAAAATGAGGGCGGGTGTGCTTGCATGCGTAGAGCACTCAGATGATGAATCAGGTTGCTTTGACCTGGATGTGCAACCACAGCTTGAATGTGTACTACGTATTTCGCGTATTCCCGATGCGCGTGGCGCATCAATTAGTCTACGCGACCACGTGCGCGCGGCTCATTGTCAGTTCAAGTCCTGGTTGAAGTTCCCCGCTGCCATTCTCTTTTCTTGCCATCCTTCTGTCGTCTGCGTGGTCATACTTGCCTAGGGCAACAGACCGAAACTAATGGAAGCCATGTAAGTTTAGTTCTGTATGCTGTTGTCTGTGTTGTAGCTTGCCGCCACCGCCACTTGACGCGCAGGTCTAGTGGTAAAGCCAGCAATGCGTACGAGGATGGCGACATGGCGTATTTATCGAGTTTTGTTTTGACTTGAGACTTACTTGTCGCTACTTGTTACACAGGCGTAGGAAGCTAGCTCAGAACCCCGAATGGTTCCAGGAGCAGCCAGTGAATAAGGTCGCCATGAAGTCATCTTCGAAACCTACATCAGTCGTAGTAAGTAATCTACAGTAATACATGAGAGTTACCCTCACACATATAATGCAGTCTATATCTTCCGGGTCTGGCTCCACATCCTCGTCCACGTCCACGTATACAACCATGTCCGAGTCTTCTGGCCCGCGAGTGCCAGGGCCACAATCCAAGTCGGTTACTGTCGTTATCTCTTCTGATGAAGAAGATGACGAGGACGAAGAGTATGATTACATATCCTGAGCACCTGTCAGCCCCGCTCATCATTGCTTGCAGCATCATTGAACTGCCATCACGTGTCACCCCCATAGCTCAGCCCACAAAGCTGCCTCCACTACCCAAAGGACCTCCAGTGCCTATCAACGTGCCTACAAATCGTGAGATTCCTCGGTCGCGACCAATGCAACTTCAGCCTAACCCAGCCCACGAAACATTCGACATGCGCGAGGCTGACAACATCGTGGAATATGGCACGACGCAAGCGGACACCGAGAAAGCGTTGCGAGATTTAATGGCAGATGTCAGGAATGACAGTCAGGTGGAGATTGACATGTCGGATGCGATTGTCCCTGGCTTCCGAGAGGGTATAGTGCTGCTGCCTCATCAAATCATCGGGCGCAGATGGATGGCTGAACGTGAGACTGGCAAACGCATGGGTGGAATTCTAGCAGACGACATGGGGTATGCACTTCACATCTGACTTCGCTTTGATACGAGCTCAATTTGAGATAGGTTGGGTAAAACAATCCAAACCATTACTCGCATCGTTGAGGGACGCGCACCAAAGTCTGCAAAGGAAGCTGGTTTCGCTGCGACCACACTGTAAGTTCGTGCACTACATTGGCCGCTTGGTAGATGCTGACATTCTGTGTGCAGTGTAGTTTGTCCTGTTGCTGTTGTCTCTCAGTGGGCAGCGGAGATTCAGAAGATGGCCGTAGGTCTCACCGTTATTGAGCATCATGGACAGAATCGTACGACAGGTGTGTACATCTCTACTCGGGCAGCTAGAGATATAGCTCAGTCTAGGCTAGATCATCTGAAGCTGGCAAGAGCGCATGTTGTTGTTACTTCTTATAGTATAGTGGCGTCCGAATATGCGGCGTATACTGACGAGGCGAAGAACGAGGGCAGAAAGAAGAAAGAAGACTCAGAGTCCGATGGTTCTGACAGCACAAGCGAATTCCGTAAGCACCTCAAGAAGAGCAAAATGAAAGCAGCGGTTGCAAGTAAGAAGAAGACTGCTCTATTCCGGCTTAAGTATTGGCGTATCGTTCTTGGTACGTGAGTTTGTACAATCACATTTTCACTTTATTCATGTACTTCAGATGAGGCACACAACATAAAAAATAAAACGACTAAGACTGCTCAGGCTTGTTATGCTCTGGAGGGCAAGTTCAGATGGTGCTTGACAGGCACACCTATGCAAAACAATGTCGAGGAGCTGTACTCTCTGATCAAGTTCTTGAAGCTGCGTCCCTTGGATGATTGGGCTGAGTTCAAGGCAAAGATCGCACAGCCCATCAAGAATGGAAGGCCCCAACGCGCGATAAAGCGGCTCCATGTGTGTGATGCATCGGCTTGAGCCGCGGAGCTTCGTTGAGCTGACATGTATTACAGGTCGTACTCAACGCATGTATGCTTCGACGAACAAAGACTGATACGTTGAATGGCAAGGCATTACTAGACCTGCCCGAACGTCTGGTGGGGAACGTACATTGCGAATTCGACGCCGAAGAACGCGCATTCTACGACAGTATTGAGAAACGTGTGCAGGACAGGCTAGAGAAGTTACAGCAACAGGGCGATATGTCGAGGAACTATACGAGTATGCTGATGTTACTGCTCCGGATGCGCCAAGGTAGGCTACTAGATTATGCATTGAAAGCATTGATTGATCACCGATGCGCAGCATGCAACCATCCGTCACTCGTTGCACAGGATTATCGCAAGGATACGGAAGCAGTAGAGCCTAAGGCTGCGAAAGACGACAAGGACCTCGATGACGCTGCTGACGACCTCGCTGATCTCATGGGAGGCATGGGACTTGGGGCATCGAAGAAACGCTGCCAAATGTGCCAAAAGGCGTAAGTAGCACATCGCCACGATAGGCCTCGCTAACTGTTCTGAATAGATTGACACCGTCGGACATTGGTAAAACCCCTGATCAGTGTTCAAGTTGTGATGATATTCTCGAGAAAGCGCGGCGCAAGTCCATGTCAACTAACCCTCACCTACCCCCTTCGTCGGCGAAGATACGCAAGATACTTGAACTACTTGAGGCTATTGAAGACCGCGGGGAGGGGGAGAAGACGATTATATTTTCTCAATTCACTTCAATGCTGGACCTCATCGAACCCTTCTTGAAAGCGCACTCGATAAAATATGTTCGATGTGAGCACCGTTTCGTTGGCAGATTCTGTGGCGTAACTTCATCTGCTAATGGCACTACTCAGATGACGGTTCTATGACTAAGCCTCTGCGGGAAGAAGCTCTGCAAAAGATCAAGACTAAGGACAGCATCCGTGTCATTCTAATCTCTTTCAAGGCTGGCAGTACCGGTACGTAGGGCGATTTACTCGCCGTTTGACAGGAGCTTATGCTTTTTGTTAGGCCTGAACTTGACATGTTGCAATAATGTTATTCTCGTTGACCTATGGTGGAATCCTGCCTTAGAAGACCAGGCATTCGACCGCGCCCATCGCCTCGGGCAGACCCGTGCGGTGAATATACACAAACTTTCTATTCCACATACGGTTGAAGAGCGTATCCTCCAGGTTAGTGACAACCTTGTGGAAGTCGACCTATGCTGAACAATATCTATTTAGCTGCAGGACAAGAAGAGGGAACTTGCTAAAGCCGCGCTCTCAGGAGACAAGATGAAGAACATGAAGCTCGGTATCGAAGACCTCATGACTCTTTTCAAGCCTGGTGTCGACAAAGATGACTCTGACGAGGATGATGATTGAATGACTTTTGTGGAATATGGTGTATTTATTCGTTCGACGAGATGCTTTATGGTCAGTCTGTTTGTGCTTCATTCAGGTACATTTACCTTTTCGCGTCCACCAAATTATTGGACGCCAATATAATAATACGCCAACTTCACCCAGACCGAAGTGCGGACACCTACGCGGCTTGCGGATCCTTGACTGACGCCCAGGCATCGAGGTGACAGAATCCTAATATGCGTCCAAGAAAGGCGCCCCATTCACTGTGCTGCGCATGTACGGCTGCGGAAGGTCCTGTCTGCCTTACTGCGTATATACTGTGCCCAGTCTCTCGTGTGTATCTGCCTTCCCTTACCTCTCTTCTGCATTACTACTGCTCAGAGTCCGCTATGCAATCGAACGTTCACAGCCCCGTTAACGGAAAGCCTATACCGTCGGGTATCTATGAGATTCAATCGGACGCGACAAAGCTGTTCTTGAACTCTCTTGAAGACCCTCTCTACAATGGATGGTGCGACGATGCTCTGACCTTGAACGAGCAACCTACCAGGCGCGGTAAGGTACGTATCCATTCAACTTGCTTGGTATTTGCAGTATCGATATGCTATAAATCTGAATGGCGCTTGTAGTGGGAGATTACCGCGGTTGGCGGTGGGTATACCATCAAGCAGGTTAACAGCGGTGCCTACTGCGCTCTTGCAAATGGGGAGGAATTTCTCTACCAATCCATCATACTGAGCTCAGTGCCTACTGTCTGGACGATCGAATACTTGGAGGAGGAATCGAACAAAGTTCGGTTAGTGGTGCATGTGCCCCTACGGCATCCGTCATGACTTTGTGCTGACAGTCGCCAGAATTCTGTGGTCAGTGTCGGATCTTTGCTGGCAGTTGATCCATTCCAATGAAGATCATACGGTATATATCCTTTCCCATCACTTCGATCAGCGAGGACATACTCATTTTAACTTGTCCGTACCAGGTGGTCTTGGGTAACTCGAAACCGTTCAAGGAGCTAGAGAAGCCAAAGGAAACCATGACATGGATCCTGAGTTCGCTCGGCGATCAAACAATCCCCGCAAAAGTGAAGCCAGGGATATATTCCCTCCGGAACAAGGCCAGTGGCACATTTGTGGCACTTGCTCCTGATGAGAAGAGGCTGGGATGTTGGTCTCCGTCGCACTTCAAGAATGAAGATACGAAGCTGGTAATTATTCGAACACTATCTGCGCGTTGTGAGTTGCGACTGAAGACGATCTTAGTGGGAGGTCAAACCGCTCGGTGATGGGTATACCATACGCTTGCTCGGCACCGACAAGTATTGCACACTGCAAAACGGGTCCATCAACGTTTCAACTTGCCCCGCTGCGTGGAAGATCGTTCGTAATGATAGTCCAGTTCACACGACCGACGAGTGGTTCCAGTAAGTTCTATTTGACGGCCTATGATAAGTTGTGCGGACCACTCATCTCCATATCATCACTAGGATCTACTGGGCTGATTCAGAGTTGACTTGGGATCTTGACCGCTACGGCAAGGCTACACCCGGAAACACGGTATGCGAGCGGAACTGTCGCCCGTCAATCCTGTGATCTCATTCTCTCCACAGATTAGCCTTGTCAAACAAGACAAATACCAAGAGTGCCGCTTGTTCACCTTTAGCCTTTGACTGGACGTCAAATTTGATAGCACGACTCTACTTGCGAGGCGCAATAACTGAAGACATGTATTCTATAAAGTTTCCATGAGCGTCGTAGGCGCACTAAATGAGACATTCCATATGGCCATTTATGGTACCTGTAAGCCTTGTGGCGCTTGCCGAAGTCATGTGACCTGTATGGATGCGGTCATTGCGTTTGCCATCATAAACAGCAAGGTACGAACGATAATACAAGGCTGCAGCTGGAGTGAGTCATGTACTTGCTTGTCCTTGAATTTCAGATCCGGATGGGTGACAAGGTTCACCTTACCTAGATAACCGTATACACGAGGTGGCGTACCCCCGGCCTGCACGGCTCCTGCAATCACACATTATGTTGAGCGCTAACTTACCTCTAGTGAGACTTCGTCCACCCAGAACAGAAGATGTGCTGGATAAATTCGCTCACTGATATACATACTGAGGAAGAGACGGATTTGCGTATGAGGAGCGGATGTTCTTGAGGAGGCCCACGAAGCTGCAATGTAGAAATCTACTGTACGAGGGAAATTCACAAGCGCCGAAAACAAAGCAAAAGTTGCTGTCGGCCAATGCCGTACGGGAGAGCGTCTGAGTTACTAGACGCGAGTCCACTGTTAAATATCTCAACATCTTCCTCAACGACGATGATCCTCACCTCCCCTGACATCTTTGCTACCATCTTGCAGTCATAATGTATGGCAAGGGAACACCCGATTGAACAATGACAGACCTAGCTACTCAGATTGCGAAGTACGTGATCGCTCACCTCCAGCATGAGCCCCACTGATCATCGACCACAGGGAGGCCAAAAGCCTCCAGCAAGGATTGAAGGAGTTTCTGAAAACCCGCGACATTTCGGACAGAGAGGTTGATATACAAAGGAAGAAGTGCGTCCACCACACCGTGTGCGGCAGCTTCAGCAGCTGATTACCTTGGCAGCCTACGTCGCCAGTACCTCCGCCTTCTGTTCGTACACCCATATGCACGAGAATCCAAAGATGCCGAGACACATCTCTGGATGCAAACATCTTACTCCCTCATCTCCATCTACAAGCAGCGTATCACTGCGCTCGACCGCGCCATCCACCATCCGCCTCGGCAAGGCACCCAACACCAGCAGCAACCTTCACGCGCAGTCGAATACCGCAGGCTGCTCCAACGTTTTCGCCAGTTTCTGTCCGAAGAAGAAAAGTTTTGGACGCAGCTCATTCTTCGATTCCGTCGACATTTCGCCTTGGATGAAGCCCAGCCTGCTCTCACCATCCTCGGCATCGTGCCAGAGGATGAACCTGTACCTTCAGCAGACGGTCCGCCCCGTCGCAACCAGTATCAATTCCCACCAGAATCGGAACCTGACAATCCGGCTGTCATAGTCGTAACACACATGGACCAGACTCAGCGCGAGAGCCGTGTGGCTATTATCAGTAAGGCGCTCGTATGTTTGGGCGACATTGCGCGCTACAAGGAGCTCTACAACGAAGCTGGTGGGCGTCCCCGCGCTGGACATGAAGACGGCCCTCCTGCCACTGCCTCTTCGGGAAGAAATGGACGGGGCAGAAGAGGAGGAGGACCCGCGCAAGGTTCTGGCTTCATGGCTCTTCCTCGTCTGAGGAATTACGATAGGGCCCAGTCATGTTATGAACAAGCCCGACTCCTTCTCCCCTTCGACGGAAATCCGTCTCATCAGCTTGCTATTCTTTCTTCCTATCAAAAAGACATCTTCGGCTCGCTCGTTCATTATTACCGCGCCCTTTGTGTCAGGACACCTTACGAAACGGCCTCAGAGAATCTAGGCACTGTGCTAAGCAAGGCGCTTGAACAGTACAAAGTGAATGGCCTTATACGGGAGAAAGAGGAGAGAGCTGAAGTTGCCAAAGGTACTCCGGCGACTCCTCGGCTGAGAGTAGAAGCGTTCAAGGAGAAGGTGGTTGTGTTACACTCTATGTGGGGCATGCACATCGATGAGTGCGTTGTATCCCGCTATGTTGTATTCCTTGTTGACACGACCGAAGGGCGCAGCTGATGGGGGAGAAGGTCGTCAAGGACTTCGCAGGCCTGGTAGCAGATCGCATCCTGCCCATCGACATGATCTCCAAAGTGGTTATTCTTGTGCAGGGCGCCCTTTGGAAGCATAGAATGCTCCGTCGGCCGGCCAGCGGAGAAAAGCGGAGTGCCAGACTTACAACCACTGAGTCTCAAATTGTCACCCATCTCGTCGCTACACACCGCGTTCTCTTGCAGAACGGCTCTGTTGAACTTACTGAGGCACCGCCAGAAGATGCCGCAGAACATGACCTGGCTCAACGTATAACGGCAACTTTCCGTAGGACGTTACCCGCTCTACGGATGTCAGGCAAATGGCTACGGTCCAACACCCGATACCTCTCGCAGGGGCGTAAGGCTGTTTCAGGGCAAACGGATGACGTTATCGGGACGAAAGATGTAAGTAGAGGGAAGGACAAGCGCAACGCTGTCGCATCTCCTATTGTCGTGGGCGATATCCAGGCGTTCTGGTCTGAATATGCGCGCTTCTGCAATACTCTGATACACGCGTTCCCTATGGACCAAATCCCCGAACTGAAAACGCAGCTGGAGGAAGATATCGAATTGGCCGGTTTCCTTCCTCTGCGGAAATATATGTATGGCAGCGACGGAAGGCCCCCGGGCTCAAAACGCCCCTCGACAGATTCAAATGAAGACGGCGATGTAAGTGGACATAGCCGGCACACGTCAGAGGAAAGGACAGCGAGAGATCAGGTGCATCCGAATGAGGAGCAGCTAATGAGGATATCAGACATTTTAGTGGACGCGGAAGCGGTTGCTGAGGATGAGGTGCGTTTTTATGTTAACTATGTGTGGCACGGCCGCGTTGATGAAGCGCGACGTGTGCAAAGAATACACCCATAATGTTTGAGAGAGGCTCCTTCCTCACAAAATTATCGGATCTCACTGGATTCCGTCATTCAACCCCACCGGACAGCAGCAACTATTTGTCTACAGTCAACCAGTACCCTGAAGGGTCGGTCGCAGCTCACGAATACCCCTCCTATCTGCCCCCAAAGTCTGAGACAGAAGATGACGACAACATCTCGCTCACAACTCGTACGGAAGATGACATTGTCGGAGAGGTCATGCGTATCGCACTGCGGTCTGACAACGAAGGAGATGAGAATGAAGACGACGAGATTGTTTGGCAACCCAGGTTTGTATGCTTTCTTCACTATTATTTACATTTCTTATATGTCTTGCAGTCCTCCTCTATCTCCTCAACAAGACCCTATATTCACCGCTCTGCCCACTACACCTCCAAGAATGAACCCGAGAGGCACAGGTCCAGGCGTGAACCCGCGTAGGATTGGGCAGATGGACCAGGAGAGATCACCGCCGACGGCGACACCATTGGCTGTGCCACCAACGACTGCGGAAGACTTGCTCAACAACGTGATGAGTGTCACCCGCTCGCCAGCTAGCGCGCAACACGCGCGAGGCTCGTCGCTGCCTCCAGTAAGCATGCTCTTCGGCTCGAATGGGCTTGGCAACTCTATCTGGTCTCCTGCTGCGACCAGCTCCCCGTCTCACTACCCAAGGGGAAATCTTAGCTTTGACAACAGCCTGCCATACGTCCCGCAGGTTCCGCAGCCCCCGCGTCAAGCTCTGCAAAGCCCGATAGCACCATCGCAGCCTTGGCAGTCCGGGATCACCACCGCTAATACTCATCCAGGCTATGTGCATGAATCTCTGGGCAGCCCATACGCCCCTCAACAGCCTCTGCGGCACCAGCGGGCACCCTCCGCGTCAATGGCACCATTACGCCAGACTATGGCGCCGACGTTGCCCGTTCAGAGGAACGACATCGCATTGAATCCCTCTCTTTACGGATCTCAGCCATTGCACGACCCATTGAAATTCGCTGACGTTGGCGTACCCGGCCATCGGGCACCTGGGGACTATTCAGGCGTGTCTTATAACTTACCGGGTGGTAACGCGCTCTATCGACAGGCGCAGCCTGAATACTACAATGTCGGGCCCTCTCCACCTCAGTTGAGGGAACAGGGTCTCCATACTCGTTTTCCGACGTCCTCGGTCCCAAACATCTGGAGCAGCAATGGCTAGTACTTTCGATTTCCGCCGCTTTCAAAATGCTGTGAATTCTTAAAGGTCGCAATCGCGGGACGGGCGACGTGGCATGACCCGCTGTGGAGACAGGTCCCTTCCCCCCTACCTCTCTCGGCGCCTTGTCCTCCCTGCGTATAGACTTCATCTTTGGCTTCCAGCTGCAGCAGGGCGTCGTCAGACGTGATTAGGCACCGATGCCTCCTCTCTCCCCTCCTCGCAGACTTTGTGATGTCGTGGCCTGCAGCTGTCCGTATATATTTGCGATTAGCCAGTGTACTCAAGCTCACTGACGCCAATGGTCCCGCCATTGAGCATCAACACTGCTGCTTCGTCGTTTGACTTCATGCCTCCTCTGTAGCCTCCTTCTCGCTTCTAGTAACGTCCAATGCGGTGCTGTGTTTGTATGTTTCTCACTCACCTATTATTTTGTTTGTTCAACGAATGCTCGTAACCAGTCTATGAATAAACATATGCGTGAAATGTGGGGCGCGAGTGATCCTAATCTGGAGTCTCGAGTTCAACTCGAACCACAACTTCATCATTCGTGAGCGCGACTTTTTGTTCGTAGCCAACATGCGCTCAGCGACTCGAGGGCGTATCTGGAAGATCTGAAGAGAGGAGACGGACACCGATATGGACTATTCGACACTCACCAGTATGCTTGATCAGCTTATTCCTGACACCCCTCCCGTCACTAACCATGAAACGCCCGCGAAGCCGAAACACGTCCTGAGTAGCCCGGCCGCTTTGCATTCACAGTATGATGGCCCACGCACCCTCTGTTGATTCCGGCGCTATTGCGACAAAACGTGCTCCATGAAATTGGAGAGAAGCGAGCGATAAATGTTTCTTCGACGGTGGATGAGATGGGCGGTACGGTTCCTGGAAGGGCAACGACCATGTGTCAACGTAAACGAACCTCTACTACGCAGAAGGGGTCATGGCAATAGATTCATTTCATTGAATGTGTATGCAGAATGTTGTGAATTGTGATGAGTGATATTACTTCGCCTTGTGTAATCTAAGCCTTGTCCCCGCAATATTCTTGCTGTGTGCACGTCCGTGTCCTTGTCCACTCTACTAGCATTTCTCTAACGTCGATGGCCATAGTACGGTGCTTGGCGGAGCTTTAACTGTCAGTCTGCCGGTGTTCCAGCAGGATCGACGTGGACAGCGCATGCTCTTGTCTCCTTCCACGTCCTGCGCCGCCGCCACGCAAAGTCTAGCAATTATAAAAGCTCTTTGTAAGGGCGACATCCCGTCTATAACCCGCCAATGCTCGCTCACTGCTGTACAATGTCACAGTGATGGATGCGTGAGAGCCAAAGTTACCCCTATGTTAAGGTTGGCCTGACATCATACTCGGACCCGTGGCAAGGTTGGAGCGAGAGACAGAGTGGTGGTGGTTGCTGGTATGGCGACTACGGCAATATCCACTATGACACTATGTTCCCAGAATGTTTTGTGCGGTTATATAGCACCCGTGCAGCTCTCCGTCGACTGTCATGAAGAATCCCCGTCGTACGAAAGACGGTAAGTCACCCAAGTAGTGTTCCATTGCACAAAGCTCATCAACGCCACGCAGGGAATCTAACGACTCAGTCTCTAATGGCACACGTATTCAATGAACCGTACTCGGGCAAGAACCCTGTCCCCAAGATAGCCACCAAGCTCACCTCACTTGTCAACCCTGCTCATGCCACAGAAGCCAAGGCAGCACAGTTGCAGGATCAAAGCGACAAGAACGAGGCAAAGCAGACACAGAAGAGGGCTTCGCGTCTGGCGAAGGGTTATGTAATGCATGTCGTCGACCCTGTCACGGGCGAAGAGCTGGACATAAAGAATGCAGACGAGGAACCAGATTTACGGAATAAGGGAGAGAACGTTTTGGATACGGATTTCCCCCCTCCAGGTGAGCGTCGACGCTCAATTTATATTTATTTGATTAGTACATACTAAATCATGCTTAGATTGGGCTCAGCACAGAGAAGAGGTCGTGGCTAAGGTATCCCCAGGTGTTGCTACCATAGCCATCACATATGCCCTATGCTTCCTTCTGTCGCGGCTGATATCGAATTCTATCTTGTCAACCTCCTTTGCACTGGCAATTCCCACACTCATCGCATATACGATGAACTTTCGTATCCACCGGGCCTCACAAGACGATTTCGATGACCGCGCATGGCATGCAGAGCGCATGCGAGGCTTGCGAGCCGGGTCAGACGTAGACGGAGACGGTAAAGTGACCACGGAAGAGAGGACGAAGGAGAGTGCAGAGTGGGCGAATGCGCTCCTGAGAGGCATCTGGCCTATCATGAATCCTGATCTGTATGTTGTTACTCTTCTCCAACCTGTTGCCGCATTCTTAACCGCAGTACGGCTGCAGGTTTAGCGGCGTGGTCGACATGTTAGAAGATATCATGCAGGCTTCGGTCCCTCACTTCGTTGTACGTAGATCATTCTAACACACAAACGTGTTCTGACCCACCACCGTGCAGCACTCTGTACGGATATCCGATATCGGGTTCGGACAAAATGCTGCGAGGATAACTGCAATACGGTCTCTCCCCGATGCACATTCTCGCGAATTCGTTAACGAGGAAGACGACGAACATCAAGATCCCGGAGATATAGAGGCGCTAGACGAACAACACGTCAATGTCGAGCTTTCATTCGCATACCGGGGATTGCCCAGCGGACAGAGTGCTGTCAGTAAGGCACGCAATGCTCACCTCCTGGTAGAATTCTTCCTGGGACTGAAAGGTCTTTATGGCTTCAAAGTTCGTAAGTGTCACAATTTAACCCGTAGGTCCAATGCGTTGGCTGATGCTCGATCCAGCCGTCTGGGTAGAAGTCACCGGTGCAGTAGGCACAGCCCGGGCTCGTTTACAGCTCATATCTGACCCGCCATTGTAAAGTCGTCTTTCATGCTCACCCTAGAATACACTGACAGTATGTATTAGCGTCAAGAAGACAATGGTGACCCTTCTAGGTCTTCCTCGCATTACAATATCTGTGGTCGCGATCCACAAGCTGCTGCCGAACGTCATGAACCTCCCGTTCATCTCGGGCTTCATCTCGAGTGCCATCGACACCGCAGCAGCTGAATACGTGGCCCCAAAGAGTCTTACCCTAGATCTCCAGAGACTCATCAGCGGTGACGACGTAAAGAAGGATACAGATACCATTGGTGTCCTCGTAGTACACATACATCGTGCGAAGGATGTTAAACGTGGAGACGCCACAGGTGGTTCTGGTAAGTATCTTTAGTAGCCTTTGGAGTTATAGTGCAGTACTCAGTTGACATCATGATTAGCAGACCCATACTTAACGGTTACATATTCTCGCTTGGGAAAGCCTCTATATTCGACAAGAATCATAAAAGGAGACTGCAATCCCGTGTTCGAGGAGACCGCCGTGGCACTCGTGGACATCAATACGATCAGGCTGCGGGAAAAGCTGAGCTTCCAGCTGTGGGATTCTGATCGCATGAGCGTTGTAAGTGCTCCTATCTTCTGCAGTGCTTCGATACTGAAGCCGTTTGAACTAGGATGATCTTCTCGGAGTAGCTGAGGTGGAAATTATCGATCTCGTCCGTGATCATGGAAAGGCTCACCGCCGAACATCGTCGCTTAGCGATCCCAATTCTAAGCACGTCCCTGGACACCTCGAATACACCGTCGGCTACTATGCCAAGCGCGCCCCGACCGAAACTCTCAAATCCGATGGCACAGATCCTGGCATACCGAAAGACCTCCGAGACAAGCCGGAGTTCCAGACAGCGAAGGACATAGCTATGGATGACTTGGAAGCAGCTGTATTGGTCACCCCACCTGATCCTGAGTGGCCCAGTGGTATCGTCAGTGTGCAGGTGCATGAGATCAGAGGATTGGGGGTCAAGAAGGAAGGGCGGGAGACAACCGTGCTGAAGAGCATCCGATCCAGGGAAGGGCAAGACGGCCAAGATGATAACGATGAAGAAGCAGAGGAAGATGAGGGATTGCCGTCGTCGTATTGCACCATGTGAGTGTCGTGGATCAATGCGCGGACGATTCTAATCCACATTATTCGCCTTGTAGATCTTTGAATGACGAGCTTGTGTATCAAACTCGCGTCAAGCCCATTACAAGCACCCCGATCTTCAACGCTGGGACAGAACGATTCGTGCGAGACTGGAAGACTGCACATGTAACTGTGGCAGTCAAAGATTCTCGCATGCGTGAGAACGACGCAATTCTTGGCGTAGTGATGTTGAAGGTATGTCTACAACCAGCAACCAGATACCTGGTACGCTCTAGCCTTAACACTAAACTGGATGGTTCGTAGCTATCAGACCTGCTGGTGAACAGTTCCGAGATCACGCGGCTTTACTCTCTTGAGCGTGGGCTCGGTTATGGTCGCATACGCCTCTCGTTGTTGTTCCGTCCTGTTGAGGCCAAGCTCCCGCCTAGCTTAACAGGATTCGACACTGGAACACTGGTTGTTCACGACATATCGGCTAAGCTGAATGATAATGCAAATATCAATATGGACTTGAACAAATGCCAGATTCGACTCAAAGCATCCAAGTCCACTAGCGAAGATAAGGTTTCCCGTAAAACAGGGGAACTTCAAGATAATGGCACCGTCCTATGGTCGCACGACTCCTCAGAAGACGACTTGAAGGGCATTCCTATACGATCCCGTTATGGATCCGCATTGCTTATGTCCTTCAAGGATAAGTCATCCACCGCTGGGCTGAAGCGTGGAAGTAGGAAGGCTATGTCGGTACTGTGGCTTCGAGACGTCGTTGACAACGACCAAACGACAATCGAGCTCCCGATGTGGCATGTCAAGAATGGGGACTACTCGCGACTGAAGATGAACTATTCGCCTCCTGATGGCAACCTGGACGCTTGGGATGACGACAAGGAGAAGGTAGAGCGGGTCGGAAGTGTGTGGATAAGCCTGGTCTTCAGACCGGGAATAGGCGATGGACATCGAGAGACGATGAACGGTGGCGGGCCAAAGAGGAAGGAGGCTTGGGATGCGTATCTGAGGGAACGGGACGGAGGCCTGCGGGACGAGGTCGGAGAGTATACGCAAGACAAACGCGTGGAAGACAGGAGACCCGAGAACCTTCAGGACCTTCCGAGCTCCGACACTGAGCGTGATTCGGATTCGTCGCACCATGACACACACACAGAAGACGGGGAGAAGACTCCCCCGCCGCCGGCCTATACCCCTCGCACTGAAGATGGCGGCGGTGTATGGGCAGGAGAGGATCGGCCAGACCTGAACACCATGGTCTCATCCACTGCTGTTGAGAACGAGCAAGTTCGAACTCCGGATGCAGGGGAGGCCAAGGAGGACGGTAACGATGACTCGCAGGAGGATGAACACAAAGGGCTGCTCCAGCGGATGAAGGATTGGAAAGATAACGAGAAGGAGCTGCATCGCGACCATAGGGGACTGATGCAGCTGAAGCCCGTACGTACCGCCGAGTGGGTTAAGGACAATGTGGAGGAGAGTGCACATGCGGTGAAGAACCGATTTGCGATGAAGAGCAGGAAACCGGACGTTGAGACTGAGGTGTAAATCCTACTTACTTTGGACTGATATCTACGAACTATTCGTTGCATCTGTAAATTATCATCTGTAGACTTATGTTGTACGAGTATGGGACATCCTAATCACACATCACGATACCTTCCGTAATCGCGGCCGGAGTACGCCGTTTTATATTACTGCATCCATCCACAAGGTTCAGGCGTGTTAGCTGCATAATTAGTGGGACGGCATATCCAGGTCTTCTTATTCCCCTTCATCCACGACCCTCTATTCTGCTAAGTGTGCGCAATGCCTGACGTTGTTCTTGTTACCGGAGGAACTGGATTGGTTGGCCAAGCTATCAAATATGTTATCGAGAGCGAGCCTGTAGGATCGCGTTTCGGCAAGAAGGAGGGAGAGACCTGGATATTTGCGTCCTCGTCTGAAGGCGATCTCAGGTAAGATTTTTTTGCATGCAGGAACACTTGAGACATCTGAGCACTTATCCTCTTACAGGGATCTGGCGCAAACACAGAAACTATTCGAGAAGTACAAGCCTACCCATGTTATCCATCTCGCGGCACTTGGTACGCGTTCTTCAGCTGGGAAGCCATCCATAACGCGCAGTCGTATGCTAATGTTATTTCTGAAGTCGGTGGTTTGTTCAGGAACATGAAGTACAAGGTACGGTCATCTGCGGCTACTTGTAACAGTTCGTTTACTCAGGCTGTTCTTCACAGGCAACTTTCCTGCGCGACAATTCACTGATCAACGACAACGTCCTCCATACCGCCTACCTCACACAAACGAAGAAGCTTATTTCTTGCCTGTCAACATGTGTCTTCCCCGATAAAGTCACCTATCCCCTCGATGAGACCAAGATCCACCTTGGTCTGCCGCACGAGAGCAACTTTGGATATGCGCACGCGAAGCGTATGGTAGACGTCGCAAACCAGTGAGCGCCGTTTCCTTGTGACTAAGACAAGATGCTCATTGGTAAATTCAGTGCTTACAAGGACCAGTATGGATGCAATTTCACGTCTGCAATTCCAACGAACGTTTTCGGACCTCATGACAACTAGTATGTTTCATGCTACAACACGGATCTTTCATGCTGACAGCGGCGTTACGTATAGCGACCTGGAAGATGCTCATGTCATTCCTGCTCTGATTCACAAATGCTACTTAGCCAAGAGTGCGTCTTTTAGGCATTTGTTCTCTGCCTGCTGAGATATTGACCTGTGATGGTAGAGAACGGTACACCGTTCATTGTGGGTGGTACTGGCAAGCCTCTCCGTCAGTTCATCTACTCGCAGGACCTCGCCAAACTTTTCATATGGCAACTACGTGAATACGACGATGTCGAGCCGGTCATACTGTCCGGTGAGTAGTATACCCCGCAAGAGATCGTACGTCGTTGATCGTGGCTTACTTCTTGCCGATAGTGGGTGAGGACGAGGAAGTCAGCATCAAAGAGGTCACAGATGCCATCGTGAAAGCCTTGAAGTTTGAGGGCGAATACAGCTTCGACACCACCAGAGCGGACGGCCAGTTCCGCAAACCTGCGTCGAACAAGAAGCTCTTAGAACTCATGGGCGGCTTCGAGTTTACACCGTTTGAACAAGGTATGCATGCTGTGTGTGCTAATGATTGTGACTCTCTCTTATTTTCTCGCTCGCAGCTTTGGACGAGAGTGTACAGTGGTTTTTGCAGAACTACGAGACAGCGAGGACCGGGAAGAACAAGTCCGCTGCGTAAACTCTCCTGTTACAATTCTAGATTTGTCAGTGCTCTCCGGATACAGCGGTAGAGTAATGGATCAAATATGTGCAATCAACATCGCTACGTACTACGTATATTCAAAACGCACACCAACTCTTACCAGTTTAGAAACTTCCAGCCCCTGCTTTCTCCGGCAGTGGGAAGCCTACACTGGGTGTGTCCTCGTTGTTCGTCTGTTGGTCAGGGCGTGGTTGCGGCGTGCTACGTAATTGTTTGCGTCTGTCTTGGAACCACTGGGAGGTGCCGTCACGGACGCCGCTTGAGCGTACATCTGTGAGTAATTCGTATGCAAGCAGAGTCGATGTCGCAAAGACTGTGAGGGCCAGTGCGACGAAGATGAGGAAAATTAGGAGGCATATGAGGAGAGTACCTAGAAAGTGGAACACAACTTGTTGGTTTCTGTGACCCCCTGACCTGCTATATCATAGTCTGCTTACCTGCGAAGGCGACCACTGCGATAGTAGCAACAATAGCTGTCCCTAGCCCGATAATGATGAATGTAGCAGAGACAAAGAGGGAGAATGTCCTATACATAAGAAACGAGTTAGGGATAGTGACGCAGAGAGCGTGAACTGCAACGCACAAGAATAATGCCACTGGCACAAAGCTCATGGCCACAAAGATGAGAGAGAACATCTGTAAATCATAGGTCAGCTCAGATGAGTATTCACAAGGCAATGTGCGAACAGTTAGTATTGGCCGGGAGTCCCACGCCGGTCGCAGTCTCTTTGCAAGACGGTCGTAAGTATTCTCCGCCCTGGTAATGTGCTCGTGTCAGACAAGATGGCAGATGAAGTTGAAGACACGAATGACTGCACCAGTCGGAGATTCCTTGAAGTGTTGGGACGGTTGTCTGAAAGTGGGCTTGTTCTTCTGCAACACCCATTTGCCTGGAACGAAATTTAATCTCATTGTTTCAAGTGAAAACATTGTACATACCGAGTCCTAAACAATTTGGTAGCTTGTACAAAGTGCTACGACTATAGCAGTTCCTGTGGTGGTCGCGTTAATGAACCGTGTATAACACGCGCTTACCCCAACACGTTCGCTCGTGATCGCGATATTCAGGGCCACCTCTGGACAAAAATATCATTATCGTGATTCTGAGGAGCAGTACGACGGCGTGGTAGCAAGCATGAGTTCGACAGATAAGATGATAGCAATGTACTGAGCTGGCTAGACTGGCGGATGAGTAACATAATCTCGAAGATGGTCAGACATTTCCAAGTGAGCACGCTGTAGTTGACGGCGTCAGCATCCCGCAAGGTCGCCTTCCCTGCAACCTCGACCGCCTCTGTATACATCTTCCAAATTGCTCCGGTCTGTTCACTCTGTCATTTGAATATCGTGGCCATCGTAGCGTGGTTAAAACGAGGCACCTCACAGCCAATACTATAAAACCGCCTGTTTGCGCTCATTATCTGCCCATCTGCCCATCTCCCTCCCTTCTGGCATCTTCCTCCATCCCATAATGTCCGGCAATACCTCTGATGTGCCCCAAGCGTTCACGCCTCTCCTAAAGCTGCAGCTGCCGTCTCCGGAAGATTATCGCAAGAGGAAGGTTGCGTTAATTTCTGGTGCGTACTTGCAACACTCGTCCCATAGCTATCGCTAATCTCGGAGGACATGTCGTGCGTTTTGTAGGTATCACTGGTCAAGACGGATCCTACCTGTGAGTATCTACTGTCTTCTTTGGGGTATGGGTCGTATGTCGGAGTCGTGTGACTATTGGTTTATTCGGCACGATGCTAATGAAAATACATTCTCAAGGACGGAGCTGCTACTGTCCAAGGGATACGAGGTGCACGGTATCATCCGTCGCTCATCCAGCTTCAACACCAATCGTTTGCAACATCTCTACGAAGACCAGCATGAACGTGAGCGATTCGCGTGAATATGTTGTCCCCGTTGTTGACTCCTTTTCAGGCCCGATAAAGTTCAAGCTTCACTACGGCGACTTGTCTGACAGCACGAACCTCGTGTACATCATCGCACAAGTCCAGCCGACAGAGGTCTACAATCTTGGTGCTCAATCGCACGTGAAGGTCTCCTTCGAGATGGCTGAATACACCGGCGACGTCGACGGCCTCGGTACTCTCCGTCTGCTCGACGCGATCCGTACCTGCGGGCTGGAGAAGCATGTGCGCTTCTACCAAGCTTCCACTTCCGAGCTGTACGGCAAGGTCGTCGAGACACCGCAGAGCGAGACGACGCCCTTCTACCCTCGCTCCCCGTATGGTGTTGCCAAGCTGTACGGCTACTGGATCGTAGTGAACTACCGCGAGTCGTACGGCATGTACGCTTGCAACGGTATCCTCTTCAACCACGAGAGCCCACGTCGTGGAAGGACGTTCGTCACGCGCAAGATCTCGCGTGCTGCTGCGGACATCCACCTTGGGAAGCAGAGCTGCCTGTACCTCGGTAACATCGATGCCAAGCGTGATTGGGGACACGGTCAGTAAACCTTCTAGTCTGCCTCGATGCGCTTCCGGCCTCACCCCGTCTTCTTGAATGTTTTTAGCGCGCGACTACGTCGAGGGCATGTGGCGCATGCTGCAACAGAACGAGGCGGAAGATTTCGTGCTCGCGACTGGTGAGACTCACCCTGTCCGCGAGTTCGTTGAGAAGTCGTTCTCCATCCTCGGGATAGACATCAAGTACGTGATCTTCTACGAAATCTGTAGTCGTTACTTACGTCCGTTTGGTACAGATGGCGCGGCAGCGGAACCGATGAGGAAGGTATCGACACGAAGACGGGCAAGGTGATCGTCAAGGTCGACCCTAGGTACTTCCGACCGGCTGAAGTCGAGTACGTTTTGCTGCACCCCTTACATATGTCCTCTGCTAACTGGATTGAAACAGCCTCCTGCTCGGAAACCCCGCGAAAGCCGAGCGCCTTCTGGGCTGGAAGCGTAAGGTGGACTTCGACTCCCTCGTGAAGGAGATGGTCGAGGCGGACCTCAAGGCGGCCGGCTCCCTCATCGAAGACCAGAACTGAAAGGGCGATGATGTATCGGACTATTGCTATCAGACATTTTGTTGTACAAGGACTGAAAATTAATCTGAAATTGTGTCTGCCTACAGCGAATTCTCTCATCACTTCGGCGACCGACTTGGAGTGCGACTTAAGTTCTCAGCGGTGTCTGTTAAGAGTTATTTATAACTTCTATGGATTGGGAGGGAAGTAGAGATACACTGGGTTGCATTACATAGGTCATAAGGTAATAATGGTATACTACCCGGCATATGGGAGGGGGCACTAGGGATACAGTGGGTGGAAAACGAGTCGTGACGTGTAAGTGAGTGGAAATGGCAGACACAACGGTCTGAGGAGAATAGGCAAACCAAGCAAAAATCCAAGAGTGTGTAGATGGTCTGTGTACCGGGTCCAGGGTTTATAATGATGGGGACAATACGATCGCGTTGGTAGAACTATGAAGGGTTTACACCATATGCAGCGAGTCGCGTACTGAGGAGGGCACATCGGGCTGCGGTTCGTGGCGATGCACCCTCGCTTCGATGTCGATGAAGTCCGACGTAGGTTGTTGCTCGGCAAGATCGACCTTGACCTGTTGCGTATGGTGCACGTAAACGCCATCGACAGGCGTCACCGGCTCGCTCGAGACGAACGACGCATCAGAGGCCTGGTACGCCTTCTTCTCCTCGATATCGAGGGTATCGAAGTCTCCGGCGGACAGTTCGTCGTCGAAAGAGGAGATCGAACGTGTTCGCGTGCCGCGCTGGATGAAGCTGGGGATGGTAGCGCCAACCTTCGAACCCTTGCTCGAATAGCCTCTGCTTGAGTCGAACGAGCCAGCGGTGGTGGCATAACCGAGCTTCTTCGCGACCGTGGAGAACGCGAGACGGTAGTGCGTGCGCGCCTCCTCGGCAAAGCCGAACAGGCAGAAGAACACGATGCCGGTGCCAGCAACGAGCCACGCCGAAATTGTGACGGAGTAGCCCGATAGCGGCAACCACTGAGCGATGGGGTACAGGAAGACACGGTTGAATCCCCAGTGCAGATCGGCGAGGCCGCGGTAGGGGTAAAAGGGGACCGTAGCCATCCTAACCATTATCCAGATGGACAAAGGCAGCTCCACTACGATTTCAACCAGGCAGAGGGCCATGAGCCGAATGTACAGGGAGGGGGCGACACCACTGGACGAGAGCAGGTCCTTGAACTGTTCACGGCGGCGCAGGAAGATGCGAAGGCTGAGTACTGCAAGACATAAATCAGATTCAATGTCCTAGGGCAGATTGTGATGAAAACGTACCACTGTAGATGGCCGACATCAACGAAATCACTACTATAGGCACGGACTGCAGAATCAATGAGATAGCTGTCGGGGGAATCGCGACTGCTGGGCCGTATCCCTCTAGGATATCGTAGCGATGACCCTGAATAAACCACACTGTAATGAGACATATGAGTACGAGGCATTGGAACTAGCATGAATGATGACAACTCACAAAGTCCCATGCTGGCAATGGGTAAAGTCAATCCAATGGCGAGATCAACTAGCGCGGCACGACGTTTGTCCCACCGGGTGTTGGAGACTGTCTTCGTGTTTGCGATCAGGTAGAGGCGACGACTTATGATCAGATCCGCCAGAGGGATACCATATCCTGCAGCAAATCGGAAGCGAATGACTGCATTGCGTCCATGAGCCCGCGCCAAATTTACTGCTTAAGAACAAGAGACTGACCAATTTCACACCATACCGGCAGCATATCATACGCATTGTCCCTCCAGACTAGGTTGCAGATGACCTGCATCAAGCTAAGCGTAACGATCCAAGTGATCAGCAGAAGGCATCCGACATTTCCCGCTGTGGGCCCTTGTTCAGCAAATCAAGGCCAGCGGTTAGAGCGTGAGATCCTCACCTTTGAAATGCCAGTACGCTGGGATCCAAACCAAGATTGCAGAGATGCATGAGGCGGCGGTGAGGGCCTGGAGAACGGGATCCATCCTGCTTGGTTTGTTCTGTGGGCGGGTCGAGTACAGTGGGAGGCGCTGCAGAAGGGACGACGAGGAAACATAGCCCTATACTTTGCACGGATATTTATGCTTGGACACCGACTGTCGACCCTTGTGCCCATTTTGGGACGTCCCCTTGTCGTGTTGAGAGATGGTGCCTTGACCGGATTTGGTCATTCGCTTATACTAACCCTCGGGCGCCTGCTGATCTCTGCTTAACCCGCCGTAAGACCACAGTGCCGTTCGCACATTGCGCGACCACGACTTGTTCTCAAAGAGGCTCTTCTGATGGTCAAAATCCCCGCGGGCGTGTTGTTCACATCCTCACTGACAAGGTTCGCGGTCACGAGTATACATGTGTTGTATATAGTACATAGCTAGTTCAATCCAAGCGTGGTAGTAGTACAGACGCTTGCCGGGACTAAGTCCCCATGGATACAATGTTTCAGAGATAGAACATGGTGTTGCTCAAATTCTTGCCCACTCCGCCGTGCCACAAAGATGTCCCTTCTTGGAAAACCCGGTTCTGCTGCTCCTCGGGATCCGTACTGCCTACAGTCGTTCCCGAGTCGGAAAATCCCTGGAGCAGCTTGTGGAGGTAACAACGGCCCCGCTCGCAGGCAAGATCGGCGTAATAGGCAGGCGAGACAAGGCTCACTGCTTTCGTTGCGCGGGCGAACATATAGCTCACGTCGTTGGTGAGCGTTTGGAGCAAGTCCGCAGCGAATCCAATTTCGTCGTGAACAACGTAGTAATGTGTGGGTCGTGTTGTTCCTTGCAGCCCACCGTGCGCTGACACCAGACCAATCAGCATTCTTAAACAGTACGCGCATCACTGCGAGTATCCGTGTAACTCACCCTGGAGGAAGAAGTCATACTCATAAACCGCTGTCACACCCCGATCGACGACCGTTCCAGGCCGCGGGTTGCCGTCCGCCGCGGCGTGCTCGGCGTCGGTGGGATAAAATCGGGTGTGGTGTCGTTTACCACAAACGACGATAGTCAGTTTAGGAGTGTAGGGCTTATTGCCATCCATGAATTTGCGGAATGACTCTCGAATTTTTGGCATTTCGTCCATCACGACAATAAGGAATTGCCCCTGTGTTGAGTGTCAGAACCGTGTATGCCAGGCTATATGTGCTCTCACTTCGGATACACCGTCGCGATATACAAGGATCCGTTTCGGAAGGGTACCACTCTTGGCCTGGAATGCCTTCAGACGTTCCACCATCATACCGGCCAGGTCCGAGACCATCTGCATACTTTGAGTTCTTGTGTCAACGCATGGGTGAAGACGAGCGTACCTCTTTCTTGGTCTCCTGAATACGCAGACTTGCAGGGAATTGACCGTAATCCTTGTCGATGCTGGCGACGACAGCAGCGATCGAAGGCGTTCCCTGAACTGTCCCAAAGCCGGGATGTGTGACGTCGATTCCAACCAACATGGTTGGTGTCTGGTTCAGCCAGGTAGAGCTTCTCCCTTCCATGCGGTGGTTGACGCCGCCCAGTTTCATATTCAGTTTGAGAGCGACGTTAGCGAAGTATTGCAACTGGCCCTTCTCTTTACGGATCTTCTCGACCTGCACACAGACAGTTGCGATGTCGAGATAGCTGTCGGTCAGATGCTTCAACCCAGAGTATATGTGCCGGTCGCCGTTGGACAGGATGACGAAGAAGAAGCTCGGCTTTTTCTTGATAGAGATCATCGCAGCGCGTATGGTGTTTATAGCGTCCGCTCGCAGGGGCTGTTCACGCGACTTGGGCGGTAGATGAGCTTCTACTACACTGGCTGGTGGTCCTATGACACTGACACCGGACTTTCTGCACATGTCGGTGAATCCCTTGATCGTCTGTTGAAGTGCAGGGTCGTTCGGTCCATCGAACTCGGCGCGGCCACGATCCCTGATCAGCAAGACCGCCCAGTTATCCAACCTGCCACCGACGGCAAATCGTACATCGCGGAGATTCCATCCAGCCCGCTCGTCCACTCGCGGAGCACCCTGTCCGTACCGGATGTTTGGTGCAGGAAGAATGCGACCAGGTACGACCGCCATCTCCTTGCCGATGCTAACGCCAAAAACGCCAAGTGGTTCCTGATTGTCGAAGTATCCCAACTCCCGTATACCACGCTGGGTGATCGCGGCGGCATTGATATTGGGATAGCGGGCAGCGACTTTGATCATCTCCGCCGTATGCTCTTCAAGGAGTTTGCCGCGGAAGGGCTGCTTCTCAAGAATAATACACACTTCTGCTGGCAAAAGATTTTTCTTCTTGGATTGCGGCCCTCCGACATCAACGAGAGGCAGGTGAGCGTATCGCAGCGTGATCCCGTACTCTAATGGGAGTGAGCAATAAGCTTCCGCACAAAACGGAATAAAGTCAGGTACCTTTCGCGAAGTACTGCTCAACTGTAACCTTTCCGTGCTTGTCGGAGTCGAACGAATAATTCCTGGCGTTGAAAGACGAGACGCCACCAATAGTCTTCCGATGCCCGAGGTGAGTAGTCTTGATGCGTACGCCCTTGCAGAAGGCATTCGGGCGGGCTGAGAACGAAGCATTCATGAAAGATTGAAGACTCTCCGCGAGATTTCCGGGGGTATAGAAAGCAGTTGTACAAACATTCACGTTTACCATGAGTTGTTTATGGGCAGGCCGCACGGACGAGTAGAAGCCTCGCCAAGCTTCTAGACCGGCTCCAAGTGGTGTCGGCGGCTCAGCAGCAGAATAATGGAAGAATTTATTCCTTCCCACCCTCACACCTTCGCTCGCGGATCGGCCAGGGTAAGCGGCAAGTATGAGGTTGAGAGCGGAAATGACCGGCAAGACATCGTAGCCTCGGTATTGAGGTTGTCCGGCGAGGTAGCTTGACAAAAGATATGATAGTCAGTATGAAAAGGTACTAGACCATCAAAGAGAGGGACCGAAAGCATTGACTTCAGAGCCCTTCCTCGAAGGATCGAACAGTATAGTTCGCGAAAGTACGAGAAAGAAGAGCAGACAAAAACAAGCAAACGTCTGAAGGCACAGACACCCTGAACGACTATGTTCCGGTGGAATGCACCTCAAGACGTTTTGCATAGCCTTGTGGGAGGAAGATAATGCGAGGACGTACTTGACCAAACTCTCTGTTTCCAGATCTTGGATATATGTTATTGTTAACGTGTATTCCTTTGGCGGCAGGGGCTTCTTCCCTCCACCCTTCTTCCCTCCCTTCGGCTTAGCCGGCTGGGGAGGAACATCTCCCTCGTCTTCGTCAGTGTACGGGACACGGATCACCAATGGTTGGGGAAGCTGGAACACCGAGATCAGTTTGCTCGAATGGTCATGAGCCACTCGGCCCGTCATGTTGGCCTGTCCCCAGTCATTGGTCTGTTCCGCCAGCTGGAAGATACGCCTCTTGAGACGCCTGACGGTGACCTCCCTAGGAGTCGGACCCGACTGTGCAATGGCCACGTCGTATTCGTACAAGGGTCCCTTCGGGACCTTCACAGGGAAGAAATTTGTTCGGAGTTTGATAGCGGTCCCGACGGTACCGAATCCAGGCCGAATGGGGAGTTCATTGTCGTTTAAGGTCAGGGACTGGAGCGATGCGACGACGGTATCCTCAGAATTGTTTGCCAAACGTGCATCGACGTTGGCGGGCCCGGGGTTGAATATACTGTAGCGTCGAGGATGTTAGCTCGTAGGGACTTAACTGAGAGATGATCAAAGGTCCTCACCCGCCCTGCTCTCTGGGACCAGGAGGGCCGCCACGGCCTCTGAACCCCCCACCACTACCACGACCTCTATATCCACCTCGGTCACCACCGCCATATCCACCCCGATCGCCACCACCATACCCGCCTCGATCGCCACCGCCGTACCCACCTCGGCTGCCATAGCCGCCTCTGTCGCCACTGCCATAGCCTCCCCTGTCACCGCTGCCACGTCCACGGAAGCCACCACGGCCGCCACGGTCGGGAGATCCTCGACCTCGAGGGCTATCGTCGCCTCGACCTCGCCCACGTCCTCGTCCGCTCATGTATAGATGTTATGTTATGTTATGGATGTTCGCAGGAAACGAACGTTGGAGGGGGGCAGAGTGGGGGGCCTCATACTTATATGGTTTGGTCCAGTGGCTGTACAGTTGGAACTGCGGCCTATCACAAAGCAGTGCGCCTTGAGGACGTGACAGTCGAGATGCAATTCAAGATGCGCGCGTCCATTGTCAGAGCAACATTAGGGCAGGCTGAGACGCTCAGTGCACCCTTGATACACCTTGATTCGCCTATACAGCGAATTGCTGTTGTACATTAAATTATCACCGAGAAACATCCAGGGGTGCGTGTATGTAAGATATCCAAATGAACAAGTGCTGCACATGCATGATCTGCGTACAGTCCAAATAGAAAGGGAAGGATGGGCATCAGCCCCGCGTTCAATACTCCTCCACTTCAGAGAGAGACGCATACTCAGATACAGTCCCATCGTCGTCGGCATAATACTCCTGAACGACCTCCTTCATCGCAAACCGCATGATGGGTGTTGTCGGTACCAACTTCGGCCCAACGATCTCCTCCTCGTCCTCAATACCGCCCCGCAGCTCGAAGAGCCGTTGCTCTTCTCGGTGAAACTCCTCATCCGAAAGAGGAACCATCCCGTCTTCTGCCGTCTCTGGAAGTTCGTTCACCATCGTCGCGCTGCTCTGGGCCCCAGCAGCCGCGCGGTTGGCATGTAGGCTCTGCCGAACATGCATACTCAGCACCCTAGGGTCCCATCCTTCCCGGGAAACAGGGTCTGTCCACCTGAGGTCTAGGATTCTTCCGCGGACCATCCCATCCACGGCTCTCGCACCCATCTCCCGGCAAAGATGGAAGTACGATAGGGCACGCGTCTCTGGCTGCGCAAAACGATTCATCACTTTCAGAAGTTGGATCGCAGTGAACTCCGCTGAAGAGTCGGAACCTGTGCCGGGGGTGATCGTGGAAGGTGAATGATGGGGGTCGACTGAGAGTGTCAGCGGTGAATATATCCGGAAACCAGTTCCCGTGCTGAGCGGCTGGGACGACGGTGTACGTTGAACACCCGATGCATTGGGATCGGCTGGGCCAGAACGTCCTTGTCCGGCGTGACTGCCTTGGCGAGGAGACGTCGGATTGTCCTGCTCTTCACCAGGAGGCGGCGCTTGTGCCGAATGAATGACATGTAGGTTAAGCAGCGCGTGGGCTTGCAGAAAATGTGAACTCTGTTTGACTATGATGTTTCTTAGTTAGGGCTCACATCACATGGCAGGAGACCTACCATCCAGTCTCCCACTGCTGTTCACTTTGTGAGGACATAAAAGTCAGGGGAAGGGTGACCTAGAAGACTATATTGTAGGAACTGACCATAATCAGTGATATAATCTTGCCAATGCGCCAGCTTTCCACCAAACGCCTCATACAGCCTCTCAAAATTGAGACCGGCAATTGTTCGTCGGTCCAGTGTAGGAACTATCTTCTCCATGAAGTACTTCCTGACATCCTGCTTCGGGTAGTCACCGATTGTAAGGATCTATCGACCGCAGCGGGTCAGTATCGTGTCTATCACAGAATGCACAAGGATGACTACCTTGCAATGCTGCATGACGTTCAGTTGACGAAGCCATGTCTGATAGAAGGGGTCGCTGGTCGCATGTACTACGTGACATAACCGATCCTGCTTCGTGATGACCACCATGGCATCCAGAATGGTCTTCATGGCATCCGTGGACCGTATCAAAGCAGGCCTGAATATCCTTGAGAAAGGGGCGGCGACATAAGTCAATAGTCACTTACAGTTTGTGAGCCTCGTCAATGAAGAAAACTGGCATCTTCTTGGCGGGAGGCTCCCTGACCCTTCCATTTTCGTCAGGTTTCTCGGTGATGGGTGGTGGCGGGCGTAAATTGAGGGTCGACGCATTCGTCTTCCGACGAAACCAGCCAAGTCGTGAAGGCTTGTTAGTCAAGGTGGCACTACTCTGCCCTGACGATGGGCTCGTCTCATTTTTAGCATGCTCCTTCAGTGATGCTTGTGATGGCTGGAAGTTCCAATATCGTAATAGCGAGCTCTGTAGAAACCATGAGCATCATAGAAAGCAGATCAATAAAGACCTAAAACCGACCTGGAATAATTCCATGAGTCGTGCAACATCACTTGTTTTGATGTCGCCCAACGAGGCAGCCCCCGGACCATCCCCCGATGCACTACTGGTGACGCGGCGTTCAACGTTCAATCGATCGTGCTGTATTGGTGGTGTTTAGGCTTAGTCTCTTTGCTCAATAACATCGCATACCTTGAATCCCCAAGCCTGTTTCTCAAAATCCTCGTATCCAGGCAGGTCCGGATCGTTTGCTATCCCCGTGAAGAAAGCTTCCATTTGTTGGCTAATCCGTCTTGTGAGCTTTAGAAACGAGCACCGCAATCCACACAAACATACCTCAGACTGAAATACAGGCTGGCTAAGTCAGCAAACCCGGCAATGCGAAGGTCAAAATGAAGAACGCGGTATTTGGATCCAGTCAGGACTTGGCGAAGGAGGGCTGTCTAAGCTTCTGATCAGCAAAGCATCATCGTCTTGGATAGTTGTAGTACCTTGCCGACGCTACTAGCGCCAAACAGTACGGTGAACGATGGAGCACCTTCAAGTGCTCTTTCGATCGCTTTGATTTCTGCAGGCCTCTCGAAAAAGTTCGGTAGCGGCGAGAATGTGTGTGTTGGGCTCAATTGAGCCCGCTCTCGGGCTTCAGCCAGTTCCCTACGCGTTTCCTCTAGTAGCCGCTTCGACTCCGTTAGGGAGCGAAGGGTCTCCGACGGCTGCATTTGCTCGTGAGATGGCACGAATGATGATAGTATGGGTCGTACGTACGTTCGCCAGGACGCCAATTACCTCTCCTACGCCGAAGAAATGTCGTTTCTGGCTGTCTCCTGGCAGGGGCATGCCCCTGCGTGCCGATGGAAGGTTAGAGCGGATAAGCCAGGATAGATGAAGCGTGGTAGAGGAGCTATGTATGCTCGTCCTGAACACGCTCGATCGGCGTGACTGCGACTGGGAGTACGTGCGCACGCGTTGCGCTGCGCTCTGTTGGTGGACTCTGTTCAGCCTCTCATGATTGGGTGAGGGTCCTCCGGTGCGTGCCATAATCGATATTGAGGAAGTCGAGGGATGATATGCAGGCGTGAGCGTGCTCAATGGTCGATAGAAGTTGGCGAGGTGGAGGTTGCTGCGACCGGTGGAATGAGATACAAGATGGTTCATTCGAGAGCCTGCAGAGTCGTGCACGATAACACTGGCTTGTGCACTGCCGTGTCTCGTGCAGTCGTTGCGGACGCATGCTGGGGACTTGATGAAGTAACGAGGCGACATGAGGCTGAGGTGCGACTTGGGCCGTCTCCCAGCATTGATCAGATCTGGGCCACCACGTGTTGGCGTGCAGTTGAGCCTGCCTCGGGGGTCTCTAGGCTTTACCAACAATGCTCATGGCGTTCAGGACGTCTTGTCTCGCCAGTGCGAAGGGAGTCTGTGCAAGGGCTCTTGACGCGACGTAGGGGATGTTACGAAGTTGTGTGACATACGCAGAGAGAACTATGACGTGAGGGATGGTCGGAGCGCCGAAGACCAGACGCGTGCCGCAACAGGGCCGGCCGACGCGTCTTGACCAGGTACAATCATCCAGCTTGCACTCTCATTTCGCCGACCATACATTCTCTGCGGCAACTCTGTCATTTCTAAGTAGTCTATGACTGAGCAAGGAAGTCGAAAATCCTCCCGCTTGAACTGTTTTCACAACGATAAACAGAAAGATTCAAAGTCCGATAACCACGACTTGACATCCTAATTGTGAGACATGACAATTGGCAACCACATGTAGGCATCCTCAAAACCAACTGGTAACTGTGAGTCTGCATCCGGTACGGCCAGCCAGTAGGGCCAATTGTGTAACCCGACGTCCAGCGCCAACCGTTATTGTCAGCCCAGCCCAGTCCTGCGAAAAGCATACGGTCACACACCTCACGGCCGGTCGCACTAATTGTATCCTCCCAGGGCCGCTGTCAAGAACGACGGCCGACTACACCGCATTGCACACAGAATGCTCGGGATCTATGGTAATCGGAGCCAGGGGGAGATATCTTTTTTGTTTCCGTCTCCTCGAGACCTGTATAAAAAGCAGGCGATTCCCCAAGAGACCCCTCACCGCTCCACCTGCAAAGCAGCCAACCAGCACCACTACTAGCGAATCCAACCCGAGACTTCACTCCAGAACTCACAAATGGATTCCTACTTCACCCTCGCTGCTCCTCTTGCTTCCGAGCAACCCGAGATCCCTCATGATGAGGAGAGCTCATCGACCAAACCTGGTTCGAACGTATCATGCGTCATCGTATGATTTTGCCATCAGCTGGTACGCGCAATTTCTCTCAGCACAGAGCGACATAGTCTGACCCAATCAACAGAGCTGTGGCATTGCCACGCTGGCACTTCCCCATTCACCACCAACCTGATTATTGACACTTTTCGTTCGACGTCGCCGGTCCGATTTCATGGACATACACTATCATTTTTATTCGATATTGTTTGGATTTTTTTGTTGTACTACTGGGGGCGGGGAGATGTTGTAGGATGATGATTACCACGAGGTTTCGCCAGGGAAGGGGGCTGGGACCGGAGGGTTGGCAGTGTATTGTTACGCTGTACTTCTAGGATTGTTGTGCGCCCACATTATGTAAAATCACCCATCAGGATGCATTTTTAGACGTTGCTACATTGGAAGCCTTGTGCTTGGCGCAGTGGTCTGTGCGTGAAATCCGCCGTGTGTTCCGAACTCTCGCCGCAGCCCACGTCAAATAAAGCGGCTTATGATCATGAACACCACACAATAGTCGACAAAAATTCTATGCCTCTCAATAAGTATCTATCGTATGCCAGATACTCGAGCAGAAAAAGATTTATCGTGAGCACTACGATCGATGCGACCAGCGTTTGTCCCGACGAGCGCTCTCGTGCAGTCTCAATAAGGAAGGAAGGAGGTTTGTGGCGTTCGAACCGCTTCTTTTCATCTTTTCAAAAGACTGGCCTTGGAGTCGTGACTCTAAGAAAGCTCGGCGGTCGGAATGATAGCAAAAATTATGGCACTGCATTAAATTGGATATACAGACCAAGGCCCAACCACCAAAGGCCGTATCAACAATATGCTAGTTCCAAAAAAAAAAAGTGACACCTCACTCAGCAGAGGGTCCATTCGCCGATGAAACGAAGAAATCAGCATTCGATATGTAAAGAATAAATATTGCATAAGGGTGTAAACGAGTGTACCGTATTCGCGTGCATGCCCTCCTCCCTAGAAGTACACGCCGCCATCACCATCACTATAGCCTCCGTCGTTGCTCTGATCATCCTCGCCCCCATCACTATACCCCCATTCATAGCTCATCCCTCCACCTTGGCCTCGCGGCACAGACCCGTCTTCGCCATAAAGCTCCCTAAACGACAAATCAGAACTCGAATCGCGGGTCAAAGAGAAAATAATACGACATACCGTTCACGTTGCGCCACTATAGCAGCAAGGTCCCCCCTATCCCAGTGCATACATCGGTCAGCGGAACAACTGGTCCATAGCACGATGTACCCACACAGCGAACCCGTTGTTCTCGTCGCTACGTCCATCGAAGTCGTCCTCGTGGCCAGCATCGAACTCGTCGTCTTCCTCGTCTGAGTGGATGAAGGCCGGCTGGCGCCGCGGCGCACGTGCGGGAGGGCCAGCTTCGGAGTCCTCGTCTTCTTCGCTATCCGAGTGGACGACAGTCTGTGAACGGCGCCGCGGCTCACGCACCGACGGGCCCGCTTCGTCGTTCTCGTCGTCGTCATCGTCGCCTTCACCATCCGACTGGACTATGACACGCGAATGCCGCCGCGGCGCACGCATATGTGGGCCCCCTTCTTCGTCGGAGGAGATGACGATGGGACTCGAAGGTTGCAGCCCCATCGCTCTGCCTATCTCATACAACACGTCTTCGTCGAACCCTCCCTCCCCGTTATCGTCCTCGTCGTCAATGAAGCTGCTCTCGTAATCTTCTTCCTCGCCGTGTCCTTCATCTCCGTCTCCCTCGCTCCCCTCGCCTTCGTCTCCATGGTGTTCGTCGTGCCGGTGATGCGCCAGCCAATGTAGAGGCGGAAAGCCGGGCATAAGGTCGTCTTCCTCGGTGCTCTGCATACTGTCCTCGTCGTCGTCGAGGTACCTCAGCTCCGGATGATGACCCAGCATGAACCCCAGATCGTCGCCTACCCCACCCTCGTCTTCATCATACCCAACCGAATCGTCCAAAATCCAATCGGGGTCATGCGCGGGATACACGCGCCCACAATGCGAGCATATGCCCTCCTCAAGCTCATGCGCGCAATCCACACACCTAAAGATGCCCCCATCCTCCTCATCCCGTATACCCATATTCTCGCGCAGGATCATCGCGCGGAACACATTGCGGCGCGCCTCGTCCTCGGCAGCGCCGTCCGGGAATATATGTGCCCACGCGTTCTGTGTCCCGTCGGGCGCGGGTGTACCGTCGCGCAGCTCGGGCGGAACCGCTTCAGGGTCCGCGAGCCCGCTGCGCACGACCTGCTTGACCATGTCTTTGATGAGCCAGACTTCGACGGGCTTTTGGAAGACGCGCGCGCGGCACTGCGGGCACGTTTTCTTGCGACGCGGGATGGGGATGGTTGGGCGAGCTGGCGCTGGTGGAGGTGGTGCGGCCTCGAGGAGGGGAAGAGGCGGGACAGACCCGTTCGCAAGAGCCTCGAGAGCGGTTTGGAGAGCGTCGGGAGGTTTTTCTGTGAACCAGGTGACGAGACATGAGTAACAGGAGACGTGTCCGCACGGTGCTAGTGCAAAAGGGCGATGCATCAGGCTCAGGCAGATTTGACACGTCAATGACGGGAGCAGCGACTGCAGCAGGGAGCTGTGAACTGCGAGATCGGCCGCGATGGCGGCGGATTTGGCGTCAAGCGCCGGTGCTGGGGCATCCGCGATGTCGGTGGAAGTTGCTCGTCCTTTTCCCTTTGACGACATTGTTGCTGTGCTATCCTGTTTGGAACTGAGATACTGCATATTAATAAGAAGAAGAGTCACTCACCGAGTCCGCCGCTGCGGCATCATTGGCCACCGTCTCTTGAGTCTCGTCGGGCTGCGGAGTAGCAGCGAGTGGGATGGTAAGCGGGAGCCGCGATGGACCAGGGGTAGGTTGCTTGCTAGCATTGTGCGATATTGCACTATTTGAGACAGTGGTCGCAGTACTCATCGTCGAAAGGCTAGATGGCCCATGCTTCGCAGGAGACCCGTTCTGCTGAACGATCGACGTTTTCCTCTTTTTCTTCCTACGCCTCTTCTTATCCCGAGCATCAGCTACACTGCTAGTTACGACAGCATTGGAGCCGTCTGCTTCCGGTTCTGCATGTATAACAGGTTCTGAATCTTCTTTGGCCAATGGGTTTGTGTCCTTGAGGCGCTTCGCGTCCGGCATCTCTGACTGGGTTTCGGGTGCGTCTTCTTCGGCCTCGGAGCGTCTCCTCTTCACTGGAGGATTGGCGTTGGCCCTTTGAGGCGTAGCGACCGAAGGCATGACGGTGGTAGTCTGGTGTCAAGATGCGGCTGGACGCGCTCGAAGGACGCGACAATGAAATTAACAGTCGCGCCTAATTTCTTACGTCAGGACCCCTGGTACCGAGCGTTGCTCGTGACTCAAATTGTGGCCACTGGCAGTACTATTACAACGCACAACAGCTTTTACGATTTGAGACAACATTTGTACAGTTACACATCTTATATCGCCTATAATCGAATGCAAATGGACAAGCAAACCCGTACGCGTTGCGAGTAAGACCCCAAGACTTCAATACGGCTGGATGTGATCTTATGCAGGAGAACGCACAAGTGTCTGGAAATGCACTGCTCTCCATAACTGCGCTCTCGGCACTGGGACGGCTAACACCAACGCTGGGCTGCTTCGGTCTTGAGGTCACAGTCAGTTCTGCTTAGCGCCTCAAACTACGCCGTGGTTTAAGCTCCAAACCTACGTTGGAGAGTTCATAATGCAGCTATAGCGGGGGAGTGTGAGAGCCCGACTCGATCGCGTTGGCCATACTGTAGACTTGGTGGGTTCAAACCTATGGTGATGCATGGAACGCCTGGTATATTTTCCTACGGAGCAGATGATCAGTGTCAATCCGCAAGTTGCAATGCATGCCGTGATCAATGAGCGTGCGCGCCTCGGCGCTCATGGGGGCCTTCGCGTTGTGCATAAGCGCATCCACGGATGCGAAGGCAATAAATTGTATTGCACGGGCAGCTCTCGCGAGCGGCGGAAAGGAGCTGCTACGGAAATAGAGGGCCTGAGAGAACAGCGGGGGTGGTAGCGGGTGGTGAGACGTTAGCTCGGTTGGGTTCCCGCGGAACGCATGAAACGCACCTCGCGCGAGAGCCTGCTGGTTGCTGGTTGCGTGCAGGCCAGACACAGCAGACGGCAGTGCACGAGACAAGATTTAGGAGAGATTGAAGATCATCTTCCGCGTTTTGTCCAGTGACGCTATGGGGCGCTTGGGGGACATCTGAGATCACCCGGGCACGGCGACCTAGAGCCTACTTGGCGAGGGGATGGAGGTGTGTGCGTGCGTAGGTTGCTTCCCCTCCCTCGGACATGTGTGGCTCCAAGTACGCTGGGCGGGCGGGTGCGGCGGGGATGGCGCGACGGCGGGCGTCGGGATGCGTGACAGTGAGACGCTGTGACGGATGTTACACTGGCGGTGCAGCGTGACGGTGGGCGATTGCTCTCGAATCTCCCCCATCTTCCGAGACTTGGACAGCTCAGCGCGGCTGTAATCTCTGCGTTTTGCAAACACTGAAGGCAGCTGCGAGGCGAGATAACGACCAGTGCGGAGGAGAACCGGACAGCAGCAGAGAGATTGGGATCAGATACGCAGCGGTCCCGTTTGAACCGACCAACAGCCAATCCCCCTGAAATCCTCGCCTGCTGAGCCTGCGCCCGTCCGTCCCACGCAGCCCACCTCAGCTCTCACCACGCACGCCCCGTCGCTTCCCCGCGGACTCACCCGTCGGCCCCTTCCCTTTCCTGGCTCCTCCTCCCCCGGCTCTCTCCCGTCTTCGCCCGCCCTCCCCGACGCTTCCCCATTCTCATCCCGCCCCCGCCAGTGCAAAGTAAGCAGCCCTCCGCCTCATCTCTGCCTCCTCCCACCATCCCTCCCCGTCCCTTGCCCTCAGTCCCCTCCCCAGCCCCGCTCTCGCCCCCCTGCACACCGCCTTCCCGAACCTCCCCGCTTAGTTGAGCGTCACGTGGACTCTCCCACGCGCCTCGCCCCCATGTCTTCCTCGCGCTTTTGCACGTTACTCACTGTTCCCGCCCACAGAACCCTTTTCCCGGCGTATACTCCCATACACGACTTTCACGTAAGCGTTCTCTGCTCCTTCATTCCCCCGCATCCTTTATTCCGCGTATGCAAATCATGACACGTATCGCGCTGTGCAACTTGAACCGCGCGACTCACCTCCCATCATCTCATGCATCTGCCTTCTCTCCCAATGAACGCGTCCGCTGACATCGCTCGTTTCTTATCTTCCAGGACAGTCCGCGAGCCGGTGCTTCCCAGGTGGTCAGCTTGCTCGCATATAACCACCTCTCTCAGGCCCGTATCCTCGTAGCGGCGTCAGTCGATGAATGGCCAGCCGGCACATCACAACAATAATTCCGCCATCATGTCTAATTTCCAGCAACACTACAACCAGATGAGCAACTCCAGTGCAAATAGCATGAACAACATGAACGCTATGAACCCGAATCAACAACAACAGCTGCAGCAGATGTTCGCAGCCAAATACAACAGCGCCGGCATGAGCATGGGAGGAGGCCAAGGTGTCGGAGGTGGAGGCCAGGGTGGAACGATGAACCCTCAGATGCTGCAAGCATATCATCAACAGCAGCAGCAACAAGGCGGAGGAGGTGGCATGGGCGTGAACCCGCAGGCGCTCATGGGCCAGGGAGTAGGTATGGGCGGAATGGGTGTCAACGGACGCGGTGGGAACACGGGCGGACAGTTCAACCCCCAGCAGATGTTCCCGCAACAGAGCCAAATGTCACAACGTTCCGGTAGTGGCGGAATGGGCGGTATCAACCCTGCGCAATTAATGGCGTCTCAGGGCCAGAGCATGAATGGAGGTGGAGGAGGAAACATGAATGGGATGATGGGTATGGGAGGCATGTCCACCATGAACGGTATGGGCGGTATGGGCGGCATGAATGGTATGGGAGGTATCAACCCGCAAGCGTTGTCTGGCGGTGTATCAGGTACGTCGCGCTGTCTTCTCGCAATGCAGAAGATGTCACTGAGTAGAGCAATGGATAGGCCCGCAAAATGTAAACTCTCCCTCCATTCCACAATCCCAAGGTCCTCCCATGAATGCTCCCGGTCTCGTCAACTCCTCGGGCATGCAGGCTTCTCACTCTAGCATGAATATGAGCAACGTGAACATGCAGGCGATGCAAAACTTCCTTACCCCTGCGCAAATGCAGCACCTCAATATGATGTCGCCGGACGATAGGGCGAAGACCATGCAAAAGATAGTTATGAACGCTCGCTTCCAGCGTCAGCAGCAACATCAGCAGCAACAGCAACAACAACCACAGTCGATGGACCCCAGCATGGGATTAGACGGCATGTCTGGAATGAGTGGCATGAACGGTATGCAGGGCATGGGCGGCATGGGCGTCGGCGGAATGGGAGGTATGGGTGGCGCGCCTAACATGAACATGAACATGAATATGCGTGGCATGAACAATGCCCAGATGGGCGGCGGAATGCAAGGCATGAGCCAGGCGCAGATAGCGCAGATGCAGATGCTCGCCGGACAAGCCCAGAATACGAATCAATCGCTTCAAGGAGGTTTCGACCGACCATCCTCTTCCGCAGGGCAGATGCATCAGCACGGCGGCCAGCAAAGTCCGACTCAGCCTCAGGTCTCATTCCCTCAACAGCAGGCGCAGAGCCCCGCGCGCTCGCAGACACCGCATGGGCAGGGTATGATGCAGCACCCTCAACAGCAGCAACAATCCCAGATGCCTACGAACATGATGATGCCCCCGCCCTCGTCTATCCCACCGCGTCCCCCGACGACTGGCCCCTCTCCGGCGCCTCGACCTGGCCAGGGTGGTGCGCCCGGAGGGATGGGCATGCATCCCCAACAACAACAGCAGTACATGCAAGGACACGCTCAGAGCCCGCGACCCGGAACCGGTCCCAGTGCCCCTACATCGAATTCACGAACAGGCAGCTCGATGGGCATGGATCCCTCTCTCCAGCAACAACCACAGCAAAACGTCCAAGCGCCCCTTCCGATACAACCGAAACCTCCTACGCCGCTTTCTGGCAGCCCTGCTCCCCCTCAAAGACCCGGAACTGGTCAGAGTCAGCATCGCGCCGCGACACCTGCACAGATGGGCAGCCGACCTGGAACGGCGAGCGGATTCGGATCTCATCAGCAGCAACATCAGACGACACCGACCAGTGCGACGTACCCGCCTATCGCACCTGCACCCGCGTCGGCAGGAACACCGGGGTCACCTATGATCGGCGTGAAGAGGAAGATATCGAACACTCCTGCGCCTGGGACGCCCGGACCTGCCTCTGGTCAGCTCATGCCTCAACAGCAACAACTCGCAATGCAGCAGCACGGCTCCAACGACCTGGCGGCGATGCAACAGCATATGTTCAACCAGAATCGGATGCAGAACATGAACGCGGCACAGATGGCGCAGATGGGCGGGAACAACCTGAACGTGAACATGCGCATGAACAATATGTCGAACGGCCATGGCGGTGTTAATAACGTGAACATGAACATGATGTCCAATGCGGGGAATGGGGTGATGGGTCCGCCTGTGCTGCCGCGCTCGCAGAGCCAGGGACCTGACGTCAGTGTAATGAACGGGATGCAGGGCGCGCCTTCGCTCCCTCGACAAGGGAGCGTCGGCGACCTGCGGGCTCTCAACGCGAACGCGAACACAGCTGCGAACCTGAGCATCAACACGAACATCAACCCGAACATGAATCCGAACATGAACCCCAACATGAACGCGCCGCTCGTCACGCCGACCGCCATGAACTCATCGCCGAGCATCGGCGTCCCGCTCGAAGCACAGGTCGTCCCGCAGACCCCACGCCAGGGCTCGCTCCCCCCGTCGATCAGCTCGCCATTCCCGCCCGGCGCGATGATGAACATGACTCCGAACGGCATGGACAGGAAACTCAGCTCTGCGGGCGTACTCAGTGCTGCGCCGCCCATCACGCGCGTGCCGACCAGCGATATCTTCAACACTCCCAGTCCCGCAGGCGTCGTCACGGCATCGTCAGCCGCCGTCTCTGCGCCGCCGCAAGCTGCTGCAGCCGCCGCCCCCGCCCCAGGATCACACGCGCTCCCCCCGCTTCCCGCGAATGTGACGCTGAACCCGAAGGTGTCGCGTGTGCAGATCGTGCCGCTCGCGGAGTGGGAGAAGGAGATCCGAGCGCTGGACGAGGACGAGGTGAAGGCTGTACAGGCGTGGATGAAGGTGGACCGCGAGTACGAGGGACGGTTCAAGCAGATGCTGGAGCGCACGAACGAGGATGCACGCGAGGTGATTGTGAAGACGAGAGCATGGTGGGAGAAGGACCCCGCGGCGGACCCGATGGCGGCTCGCAGACGTGGGTCGAAGTTTGATGTTGTGGGATTGAAGGGACAGAGGGATGAGAGGCAGAGGAGGGTGAAGATTGGGAAGAGGGAGGGGTTTAAGCTGTGCGTATTTGGTTCTTTTTTTGGCGGATCGTGTGACGACGGAGATGGGCTGACCGGGTTTCGCAGACCGAGGATCGTTAAGCCGCAGGATGCGGAGCGACCAGAGATGCTCGTGCCCATCAGACTCGAATTCGACGTCGACCACAATAAAATGCGGGACACGTTTGTGTGGAATCTGAATGGTGAGTGCCTTTGGGAGTACGGGCGATTTGTGGGCTGACGGCAGTCGTTGCAGATCCTATTATTACACCTGAGATATTCGCGCAGTCGATTGTGGATGACTACGGGCTGGCGCCGACGTACCTTGGCATAATCACGAAGGCTATACAGGACCAGCTGAGCGACTATAAGCTACACACTGCCTCCCTACTCGAGGACGGCGAAGCGGTAGACCAGTCTGAGGATGTCATCGTCAAGGGCCTCCTGGATGACGAAGAAGTGGCGTGGTGGGAGGCCTGGAGGAAGAACGTCAGACGCCCTGGCTTCGCGAAGCTCCCGGAGGACCGCACGACTGGACATAGTCGCAAGCGGAGGAAGATTGTCAAGGAGGAGACTGCTGAGCCGCTAGCTGTGTCGCCGCTGACACCTGCGAAGGAGCAACCCATGGCGCTCGAGGAGTTTGAGGAGGACGAGAACCAGACGGTGGAGGAGATGAGGATACTGATCAAGGTATGCTTTGCTGCGCAGTACATGAGCGAGGTCTGATTTATATGGCGTGTAGTTGGATATCATCGTTGGCCCGATGCACCTCGAAGACCAGATCGAGTGGGATATCGACAGTCCTGACCCAGCTCCTGAGCAGTTCGCTGACGTGTATGCGAAAGACCTCGGGCTCAGCGGAGAGTTCAAGTATGCATCTATCTCTATCGGTGTTGTTTCAATGCTCAGTGTTCGTTTTCACAGGACTGCCATCGCGCACTCTATCCGAGAGCAAGTGCAGATCTACCAGAAGTCGCTGTTCCTCGTCGGACACCCGTCTGATGGGTCTGCCGTTCAAGACGATGACCTTCGTATGTCTTTGCTGCCTTCGCTGTCAACAGGCGCGCGCTCCATGGATCAGGTCATCGCGTTCACTCCTCAGTTCAACTACATGAGCGACACCGAGATCGAGCGCAATGAGAAGGAGCGTGAGAAGGAGCTCAACCGACGCAAGAGGAAGACGCCGCGTGGTCGCAGAGGCGTCGCGCTCCCCGACAGAGAGCCTCCCAAGACCTTCCGCACCCCTGCTATTGGGTTCCCCGAAATCGATCCTGCTACGCTCGCCCTCGTGCAAGCTGCTAATGCGCCGACCTCTCGTCGTGCGGCAGCAGCGGCTGCGTCGCTGACCATCGCCAACATGGTTGCTTCAGAGAACGGCGGCACGATCTTGCCGCAGACGGTGTCTGCTCCTATTACACCTGCAGCGCCTGTTCAGCAGAAGGAGAAGAAGGCGAAGGGCCTCATGAAGGCGCCGTCTCTGCCGCCCTCCGTTTATGGTCCTCGTGCGAACGTTACTGCGCCGACGCCCTCAACCGCTGCCGAACCCTCTTCTGTGCCTCCGCCGATCGAAAACGACCTGCCGTTGCCGAGTAGCGCTCCTGAGAACAGAGGTGCTCGTGTGCCTCTGTCGGCCAAGCGTGCGAAAGAACTAGAGCGCGAAGCCAAGGAGAAGGAGTATGTCGACGGCCAGCATCCCAACTACATAGACGGTGTATGGCATTGTTCGAATTGTGGGTGCCCCGAGAGCATCGCCATCGGACGGCGGAAAGGCCCGCTTGGAGATAAGTCTCAGTGTGGTGCATGCGGTATGTGCTCTGTTTCTGTCAGCCTCGTTGGTACTCAAGTTTTACTCGCGATCCTAGGCAAGTTCTGGCACAGACATAGGCGACCGCGCCCTGTCGAGTACAACTCGACGGAGGAGTACCACCTGAACTTAAAGCGCCAAGAGGAAGAGGCCAAACTGAACGCTTCTCGTAAGAAGCGGCCGCATTCGTATGCGGTTGAGGCTGCGTCGTCCAAGGCCCCTACAGCAGAACCTGAAACGCCACGGTTCAAGCCTGAGTCTCAAGTAGATGGACCATCAAATTCTGCCGTTGCTCATGAGAACAATACTTCGCCGGTGAAATCAGAACGCGCAGCGTCTCCTATCTCCACGGCCTCGAGCACATCGGAGGCCCCGTTAGCGCAAGGGTTGAAGACGAATGGCAATGGAACGGCAGACGCCCCTTCACATCCGACGGACACTGCGACGGAGCCTCCTGCTGAGATGGCAGCTGTCACACCAGGTACGCCGACGCCCAGTGCGACATCTTCCGCGCCTCCACCCGCCCGTAGTAGCCGTATTGTAAGTAACCTCTGTTCGTTGTGACTGAACGTGATCCTCATTTTCTGCAGGATGTACCAGATTGGCTGAGGGCGGCGATGACAGAGATGCAGGAGAGATATCCAGATGACAGATTCGACGCGCTGCTACCCCGTAAAACCCTCAATTCCACCGGTCGTGAATGGCGTATCAAGTGTCTGGATTGTCCTGGCAAGGTACTTCACGTCTTTTATCGCAATGCGAGCCTCACGCTGATCATATTCGACACTCTCATAGCTGTATACCCCTGGACCGGGCGAGACGCTACAAAACTACGAAGTGCATCTGAAGAATAGGCAGCACAGACAGAAAGTGAACGCCTGGGTGACTGGCGCGCAGTCATAGTGGACATTTGGACCTCCCTCTTCTACCTATGCTATCCGGAATTTGTGTTGTTTGTTGTTATTGCATTGCTTACGTTCCTCCCGCTCTGTTTGTATCGTTATTGGATAGCCGAATATATTTCCCAATATCTTGTATACCATCCAGCTCGTACAAGTACTGTACATGCGCGCAGCTGTAGCCTACGCAGTGAGGTGATGCCCAGAGTCATCTACGTAACCGAGTAGAATGGGCAAGTGGGAACCGGGGAAGCCCGACAGACCCTGCTTGAGTGGACTAGGCGGTCTACTAGAACATCGGACTGACGTGTCAGTCTACTCGGGAACAGCCATGGGAGTAGATTGTCGCACCTCTAGTATGTATTTCCGTGTGAAGGGTTGCTCTACTGCTTCTTTCCGCTTTCTCCAGACAGACTCCGCGCATTAACCGCAACGAAGTGGTATGCCACTACCGTAAGCATGGCGAGGGCTCCGAGGCCGTTAGCGAGGTTGTATAATGTAGCGTGGCTAATCATGCCGTTGTCGAGCTATAGTATAGTTAGTTCCTTGGCGTTACACAAGATCATGAAGCGGAAGACGTACTTGCAAAAGAGCGGACGGTGACTGTTGCAGTAGGAGATCCTTGGCATATTGGCCTGACGTGAGTAGCGCAGTCGTGTTGTTTGTGCGTGTTTGCGCCAGTCCTTCGGACGACCTCGGTATATCGTTTATTCGTTCCTCAACGTTCACTACATTCCACACTTTCCCTGCGTCGGTCTTGTTCATTGGAAATCTTGCAAAATGCGTCCGTCTGCAGCAGTTCGCAGTGACATGCCTGGTCGTAAGTCATAGAGCGTCACTGTAATGGCAAAATACTCACCTTCATACATAGCCAAAGTTTACGTGAGTTGCTTACTCCAAATGCAGGCTTGGCCTGGTATGCGGCGACTGTCATGACGCACGGCTTGCTATGAATCGGTTGCCACAACATGAATAAGGTACTAAATCTATAATGCAACTCGTAGAACGTGTGGTGGGGTGACAAGGACACTATGCGCCAGAAGGGTGTAGTCCAATACGGTACGTGACAGACAGCTCTTGTGGCACCATGTCCTTTCTTACATTCACATATGCACCTCTCTGGTTGCTTTTGATTGCTTGAACTTCAGCCATGTCTCCCGTTCGCCAGCGTGCCGCCCACAATCTCATCCGCAACTACATCTTCAATGGCTACCGCCGCCTCGCTTCGCACGTACCATACTGGATTGTCCCCTTCGCCATTGGTAAGTCCCACTCAACACTCCATGTGTTGCCCGCGGAGGGTATCCAGCTCTTGGCTTTACCTGAAAACGCTCTTCAACCATGTTATGTATTTGTTTTCCTTGCTAACCCGCGTGTGCTTGATAGGATATGGCACGTACACCTGGGCGAAGAGCTACGACACCTGGCAAAACAGCAAGGCTGCTCATGTCGCAGGTCACGGAGGCCATTAATAGACAGTATTGTATGCTGCTTCGCTGTGCCATCACCCGCATAATCAACTTAGAGAATATCTGATCTGTTGATGAAGACTGTCGTTCGAGGGCGTCGCGAAACGGCCCCCTCATCAATGGATATGAAATATGTAGGATCTCTGCTGCTGAGTCGTCAGTGATGCGATTATGACAAGTGAATCGTTGCCGTTCCTACGCAAGATGCAGACTGCACGCCATCCACCCTCTAAGCTGTGTGTGATGTGGAGCAGGGAAATATACCAACCTTGAGCTTGCCTTACTTCGTCTCTCATATTTATGCAAAGTGCCTTTGCACTTGCCGGAGAGCATGACCTCCCTCTTCCTGTTATCAGCACGATTCACCAGCACAATTGTAGTAAGCAACCTGCAAATGCAGTTTGTACTCCTTTAAACATGTTATGTACTGACTGCACGCAAGGCTCACATAAGAACACATACAAAAATATGTATTGCATGTGTTATGCGTAGATATTTGAAGTTGAAGGTGAACTCCCTCAGACTTTGTGGCGCTAGGCGCCAGCCTAATCGGGTTCACCGAGGTCATTGTCTGCGGAACGCGACTTACTCTTGCACCTTACCATCGTTGGGACACATGACACGCCCGCTTCATAATCTTCGAACTCATTAACCGAGGTACGAAAGGGTGTCACTTCCAGTTCTATCAACCGTGTGTGCCTCGACAGAAAGCCACCGCCATGGGCAACGCACAGTCATTAGTCCGAACCAGTGGCGCGTTGGATTCATTTGTAAACGACTTAGGTTCCGATGTAATCTATGAGAGGAGGTCAGTAATCCTTGCTTGCGCGTGAATCTCATAAATTGAAGCCTCACCAGTTTGGGCTCGGCTCGCTTCCTCAAGACAGTGAAATGCCGACACAAGAATGGTTCACTTGTGGTCAAGATCTTCATCAAGCCAGACCCAGGGATGAGTCTCAGAAGATATCACAAGAGACTAAAGCGTATGGCTCTGCTGTAATGCTGCGGGCTACTGTGATACTAATATGAATATGGACTACAGATGAGCGCGAAGCTCTTGCGGACATTCCGAATGTGTATACCTATCAGTCTTTCGTCGAGACAGAGAATGCGGGTTACATGATTAGACAATGGGTGGCTAGCAGTCTTTATGATCGCATCAGGTATGTCACCGTCTTCTCCATATCGTCCGAGCTCTCTCACTCCTCTCAGCACTCGACCATTTCTCGCTCCAATAGAAAAGAAATGGCTGGCGTACCAGCTGGTCACTGCTCTAAGAGACGCAAGAAATAGAAAGATATCACATGGAGATCTTAAGACATCCAATATTCTCATAACCTCGTGGAACTGGCTATTGCTATCAGACTTCGCCCCTCACAAACCTGCGTACCTCCCCTTAGATGACCCTGCCGACTTCTCCTTTTTCTTTGATACAAGTGGGCGAAGGACATGCTACATTGCTCCGGAGCGCTTTTATTCTGCGGAAGGAAACAACGACGGAACTAAACGAAAAGGGAAGGAGCGGTCGGCGGACGACGAGGGGAAACGCGATGCCAAGGTTACCGAAGCTATGGACTGCTTCAGTGCAGGATGCGTGATTGCAGAGCTTTTCCTTGAGGGTGCCCCCCTGTTCTCTCTTAGCCAGCTCTTCAAATATCGTGAGGGAGAACTTAATGTGGATGCTCAACTGAGTGCTATTGACGATGAAGGCATACGAGTGAGTCTGTATGTATAATCTGACCCTTCACCCTAACGTGTATCTTTGTAGTCCTTAATTAAGCAGATGATTGCAATTGACCCATCAAGTCGTCCAACTTTTGACAGTCTCCTCCATAGTGCGCGCGGCGCAGTGTTCCCCGAGACATTTTACTCCTTTCTGCATAACTACGTCGCCTCCGTCAACGAACTCTCCGCTCCTTCTGTATTCTCCTTTAGCCCTCACAATAATTCGACCTCCGCCGCCCCCACGCCAACTACCGTGACACCAGTGAATGCAAAGGCCGCTGCGGATGCAGCCTCTCACGGACTATCAGGAGATGTATCCAGCGAGCCACTTCCTAGCGATTCAGATCATCGTATGGAGAGGATATGGTCGGACTTCGAAAGTGTCGAGCCATATCTCATACAGGACAGCGAAGGCGATTCTCTAGAAGAGACCGTCAAAGAACCCATCAAGATCGAGTACGCCACTGCAGGTGAAACTGGAACGCCCTTCCAGGTAATTAGTGGCGATATACTTGTCTATACGAACCGCGTTAAATCTTTGTTATTCAGGACGTATTCCCTGTTGAGTTGGAGATTCCCAATCGTGACAGCCATCTTCTCAAGGGCTATGGTGATGGCAGGCGAGCCGCCAAGCAAGGTACGTATGTATAAGCTTCCTTTGCTACACCTCTCATGTATCTGATTAGATGGACCGGCGTTGATACTCCTGGCACTCCTCACTGCGAACGTCCGCACCTGTAAATTGCCTTCATCGAAACTGCGTGCACTGGATGTTTTCCTTGCCCTCGCACCTCACCTCACCGACGAGGCGAAACTGGACAGAATGGTTCCTTACGTCGTGGAACTATTGCAAGATGATGTCCCTTTGATACGAAGTGCAGCCGCGAGGACTCTACTCCAGATTGTGTGTATACCCCACTGCTGTATTCATAGGCGGAGGCTGACGTATTCTCTAGCTGATGCTCGTTACTGTGATTACTCCCTCAAACGCGTCAATCTTTTCGGAATACATCATACCAGCCCTCGGGCCTCTGCTGAGCGACCCTGAAGTGTCTGTGCGATGTACATACGCTCAATGCCTGGTAGCGCTGGCCGCCACTGCAGGCCGATATCTAGAAATGGCCCAAGCTCTGAGGGCACATGGCGCATATAAGTTAGCTCGGGAAGGCCAGGACTACGAAGACGCCCAATTTGAGGTAGTACTCCCCTCAAACCTAGTCTTACGATTGTGAGTGACAGTTTTGAACAGGTCTCTTATGATGCTTCATTGCATGAGTTGCAAAATGCTATACAAGATCACCTATCGACACTTCTCGTCGATCCTTCTCCAACCGTCAAACGCGCTATACTGCACAACATTTCATCATTGTGTGTCTTTTTGGGTCGTCAGCGGACTAATGACGTTCTATTGAGCCATATGATCACTTATCTCAATGATCGTGACTGGCTAATACGATACGCATTCTTTGACTCCATTGTCGATGTCGCTGCATGTGCTGGAGGCAGGAGTCTCGAGAAGTTCATCCTTCCCCTCATGATTCAGGCCTTGTCAGGTAAGTAATTCATAGGAGTGCCGGTGGATTAGGCTCACATATTCATCCTAGATGCGGAAGAAAGCGTAGTGGCAAGAGTGCTCACATCCCTCAGCAGCCTGTGCGAGCTAGGTTTGTTCCAGCCCATGCGTATATGGGAGCTAATGAGCGCTACACTGAGCTTCTTGTATCATCCCAATATATGGATTAGACAAGGTAAGTATCTTCACTGATTTTGAGACATGTGCTCATGACTTAATGACCAGGCGCTGCTGCATTCATCACTGCCGCTGCGAAGCGGCTTCCTGCTAGCGATGTTTGGTGTATACTCTACCCATCCTTGAAGCATTTCCTGCGCTCAGATATACGTGAGGTAGACGAACAGAGTCTCTTGATCGCGTTAAAGCCTGCTGTAGGTGCCATCTTAGCTACAACTCCGTTTGATGTCTTACCCTGCCCCAGGTGCCTCGACATATTTTTGATGCTGCTACTGAATGGGCGAAGAAGGCAGAGAAATCGATGTTTTGGCGTAACCATCGCGTTACGAGATCTGAATCTCCAAGAGCTAGCTTAGCAGCTGTGAAACCGTCAAGCGCAGGCCTCAGGTCAAAGTCAGACGAGTTAAGGGTCCCCCAAAAAGATAGGGTATATGCACTGAACTCATGAATTGCTTGCAGAGATGAGACACACCTGGGAAAGCTCCAGCAGCTGGGCATGACTCCGAGCGACGAGAACAAACTTCTGGCAATGCGCGATTTCCTTCCAAAACTTGCGGAAAACAAGTCCAAGTAAGATATATAACTGGTCTCCTGTTGTTGATCTCATTCTACATGTTTAGTTTCGAGTCGCGACTAAGCGCTAGCATTGAAAATGACCCGAAGAATCTAGCGCACAAACGCACAATCGAGTTGCAGAAGCTTGGTGTTGTACCGCAAACTGTATTCTTGAAGACAAACGCGGACAATATCTCGCGGCCTTCACGGCTATCCTCTGGCAGGAGAATCCCATCAGAGTTGCTGCGTACGCCACAACTTGGCACTCCTCGTTCGCAACGGACAATGAGCATCGACCACACATCCGCGGGTGCACCGTTCGAGGATCTGCGCAGACGACTTGCAATAATCAACGGTTCTGGTACATCGTTGTCCTTATCCCCGAGCGGGCGTGATCCGCGTAGTCCCAGCATCGGTACTCTGCCGCCACCAGACCTCACACCATCAAGTCCGAATACTGTTGTATCAGATGTCCCCGTCTCAGTGCCTCATGAACGACCTCTCAGTCCCGCTGACTCGCTAGCTTCGACGTCTTTCCCTAGTGCGTTGCATAAACTGCACATTGGGACAGACGGTCAGAAAGCAGCCCCTGCCGTCGGGTCATCCAGGGCAAATGCTACAGGTCTGCTGGACGCTCATATCAAGCTCCGAGACGGGTCACCTGAACCCTCTGGTCGTTCGTCGCCTGTTTCAGTTTCTGGTACTATTCGCGGAATGGAGCGTCCTCGTCTACCGTCGCTAGTGCCAATCTCCAGTTATGGTGAGGAAACAGTAATCATTAATGGTCTCAAAGATCATATTCCTTTTTGTTATAGACGGTCGCGAGCCTGGCATCAACAACCTTCTCGAGCATATGTACCTGGACAACAACCGTGATCTGCAAGCCGAATTTGGCCCACGAGTCCACGAAGGCCCTGTTCGCCGCCGAACCGCTGCGCGCCATAGTTATATACCGCGCGATAGCAGCGGACGGCGGATAGAAACGACATTGATCTCTCATTTTGCGTCTCATTCAGACGCGATCACTGGCATCGCTGTGTCACCGGATCACACATTCTTCGTGTCCGCGTCTGATGATAAGACGGTCAAAGTATGGGATACAGCACGTCTAGAACGTAATGTGACAAGCAAGGCTAGACATACATATGCACAGCATCACGCCCAGGTCAAAGCCGTCTGCATCATTGAGGGCACTCATTGCTTTGCAAGCGCAGCACAAGATGGGAGCATACACGTTGTACGTGTTCACGTCACGTCAAGCCAAGGAGCTGCGGGCGGCTTGCCAAAGTACGGCCGCATACAAGTGATAAGAGAACATCGTCTGGAGGCACACGGAGAGTATGCAACATGTTTGCTGCATTACACTACACGTATGTGCTCTCTTTCGCTCCTTGTATAGACAACCCAATTGAATCCATCAACAGCAGCAGGTTCGAATCTCCTTTATGCGACAACTCATGCCACAATCACTATACTGGACTTGCGTACAATGCAATTGGTACAAACTATGCAGAACCCTAGGCACTTTGGACCCATTACCTCTGTGTGCATGGACCGAAAGCGCGCGTGGGTCATATGCGGTACTGCTACTGGGGTGCTCTCGTTATGGGATCTCCGGTTTGGTATTCTCATCAAGAGCTGGAAAGTGGGTGTTTCGACGTCCGAGGGTCCTTCAAAGATACTGCAGTGTTCCCTACATCCGACAAAAGGCAAAGGGCGTTGGGTTGTTGTCACTTCGACAAGTCACGCACCCAGCTCCCAGTCATCAGCGCAGGCGAAGCTTACCCCCCTCATTGAAGTCTGGGACATCGAGAAGACGACATTGGTGGAAACGTACACCGCGCGAACAGCTGCTTCCGCTTCTCAGCCTATTGAGGAAGTAAAGAAAGTCGAAGGCCAAGAGGCAGAGCAAAGTGCTGCGTCTGCTATTGCAGCTTTGGTACGGTCGAAGCAAGAAGCGCTGGATACACAACCAACCTTTATCTCTCGACGGAGGTCTAGCGCACAAAGAGTACCGAACGTGGCCGATCTAGCTGCGTCCAACCAGTCCCCAGCCATCACTGCCTTCTCTTTGGGTTCGGAATTCGGCGGACATACAACTCTTCACCGCACGGCGATGATGAGTCAAGACGATCCCAGTTCTAGCAAATCTAACATCAATCGAGGTTTCGTTATATGTGGTTCCGAAGACCGCAAAATCCGACTGTTGGATCTGAGTAGGGTGGAGCGTTCGGCGGTGCTCAGTAGTCCGGAAGGTGACAACGAGAAACCTACATACAGGTAAGTGAGCGGTAAACTGTGACTCGAGTTCCACTTATACGGCACCGATATTCAGCACCCATGCGTCTTCTGGTTCTGCAACTACTTACGCGGAAACATGGGCGGCCAACCCCGCAACAAGCCAAAGCAACCGTCCTGCGCAGCGTCTTTCGCTGGTGACTCAGAACCAACAGAACCTACTGAAAGCCCACCAGGATACAGTGACAGCAATAGCATGCATAGATTCGCCCTTCAGAGGCGGTATCGTCAGTGGCGACCGCGCTGGAGTTCTCAAGGTTTGGAGAGTTGAAGGCTTTGACTGACCATCGTGAGAGTAAATATACCGTAATATAGTCAACACCGCACCCTTATCTAATACCAGCGTCCTTGGTCAATGTGATCGCGTATCGGCTTGGCTGGAAATGACAGTGCTTTGGGGTGCGGCCCTGTCGTCAGCGAATTTGTATCGACTAACATCCAAGCAGAGAAATGCGGGAAGTGCTCTAAAGGTAGATGCCTCCTTGATGTAACCACTCCCCATGCTAATAATTTTTATAGCAGCTAGTATGAGGCAGAACGAAACATCGTTCCTGCTGGCGCGTTCGTAGTCAACTCCGGGGGCGCTCTGTTGATTGCTGACCTATGTCCCCCGCGGCCAGGGTTACCCGCGCTCTCCATGTGCATCGTAGAAGTGACCTAACGACATCGGCACTCACCAGTGCAGCATTGCATTCATCGCCGGCGGTGCTTCGCCAAGCAGAATATCGTGCCGTATTGTGCCGCAGTCACGCACAGGTAACTCCATACTTACTGTGTTTGCAGCGCGAACTGCCAGTGTATATAAGCTCATCCATGTGGAGGACGAAGGGCACATCTTTCAGCTCGTTCATCATGCTATTGTCTACAGCATTGAAACGTCTTACTCTGCTGACTGCTTCCACATCATGTCTAGCCTCCTCAGCGTTCGTCAGGCATGAATCGCGCAGTTCATTGCCTGCGAATTGGGCACGATCGGAACGCGTCCCGGCGGACACCATATTACCACTTCGTATAGGTCTCAAACAGCCCAACCTTGAATATCTTGAAGAGTACCTTCTGGACATCTCGCATCCAGCATCTCCGAACTACGGAAACCACTGGTCCGCGGACAAGATCGTAAACACGTTCCGCCCGAACGTAGAGGCCATCGATACGGTTCGGGAGTGGCTCATTGCGGAAGGTGTGGAACCATCGGGAGTAAAGCTGACCAAGACTGGAGGGTGGTTAGAAGCGAATGTCTCTGTTAGCCAAGCGGAATCTCTGCTCAAGACTGAATACTATACATACCTCCACGAACCGACCGACACAAGGCGCATCGGTTGTGATGCGGGCTACCATCTTCCTGAGCACGTAGCAAAACACGTAGACCTTGTGACACCTACTATTCACTTCGATACCAAGCTGAAAAGAAGATCGAACAGTAGACCAGAGTCATCTGATGTCAAACGTAGATCGTCCAACACTATGGTGAAGACCGTCGACGTCCGTCGTTTAGGTTCGCTTAATATCGTCGTGCTGATATATTCCTACCTTCACAGCATATCTCACACAGCCTCGATGACTGTGACAAGCAGCTCACACCAGATTGCGTCCGTGCACTATATGACTACCATTACACTCCTGTAGCCGCTGACAAGAACAGCATCGCAATAGGTGAGACTTTCGTGATTGTTTTAACAGAAAACACTGACGCCTCTTTAGCGGCATATGCCAGCCAGTTTTATGTTCCCTCCGATCTGGACCTATTTTTCAGCAATTTCTCGAAATCACAAGTTGGACAACGACCTGTTTTGGTGAGCGTGGACGGAGGTTAGCTGGTCATTGTCACGTTCCTTCCATTCCAGGACTTACACGAGGACACTGGTAGGAACAATCGATAGGAATCAAACCGGGTTTTCCTTCAATGTCGAATCCAACTTTGATTTATCATGGGCTATGGTACTTGTAGGTGAAAAACAGCCAGTGACGCTGTACCAAGTTGGTGATGGTGTACAAGTTCAGGGTGAGTACCCGCACTTTTAACATTTGTGTAGTTGTTGATTGTGTGGTTCTAGGAGCTTCCTTTAACGAGCTTCTGGATGCACTGGACGGCTCCTATTGCACGTTTGAAGGCGGAGATGATCCATCCGGTGGAATTGACGGGATATATCCTGACCCTTTGCCAGGTGGTTATAAGGGTGTGTTAGTGTCCATTCACAAGACTACGCCTGCATTGTTGACCTCTTTCAAGGCCATGATTGTGGCACAGTAGAATCAGCCTACATCATCTCAAACTCTTATGCATACAGTGAAGCCGATATGACACCTTTCTTCGCCACCAGACAATGCGCTGAATTTGGTAAAGTAAGGATGCCTATTGCAGCATCGACTCATTTTACTCATCTGTTCAAAGCTTGGTTTGATGGGAATAACTGTCCTACATTCGTCTGGCGATGGGGGCGTAGCCGGAAACTTAGATCTGTGTCTGACACCCAACGGTACGCAGTCAGAATCGGGTAATGTCTTCAACCCCATGTTCCCTGGTATGTATGCCCACGATTCATGTGAAACTGGATTTTCATCTTCGTTCAAGCGACGTGTCCTTTCGTAACGGGTGTGGGTGGCACACAAATTGACACCGGAAAGAAGGTGAGCCCCTGGTCTCGTCCGCTTATATAAAGAAAACCTGGACTTAATTCCACCGCCAGGTTAGCGACCCCGAGAGCGCGCTACAGCGGGATTCTCTATCTAGTGGTGGCTTCAGCAACTACTTCTCCATTCCGGACTATCAGAAGAACGCGGTGGGAAGTTTCTTGCAGAACCATCCTCCCCAATATCCTACCAGTATTTGGAATGCAACTGGCTCACGTGGGTTCCCTGACCTGGCCGCGAATGGGTGAGGGTACTCTTCCGGTACTTGACTCGCTTACTAAATTGATATTCAGTGCCAGCGTTGTGGCCCCCGTTGGGGGAGAATTTGTGATTGTCTCTGGCACTTCGGCGGCGAGCCCTATAGTGGCCACCTTACTCTCGGCTGTGAACGATGCGCGTCTTGCCATTGGTAAAAAGCCGATTGGGTTCATCAATCCAGTCGTAGGTGCAAACATCTTCGCTGTGTACTCGCCACGTTAACAGGCCACGTAACAGATCTATTCGGCAGAATTCCAGGATGCTTTCAATGATATCACGCATGGCGATAACCCCGGGTGCGGTACAGATGGGTTCAGCGCTACAAAAGGATGGGATCCGGTGACAGGTCTTGGAACACCTGATTTCCCAAAACTACTAGAGAAATGGCTTGCATTGCCCTGAGACATAACGTATCGATGTCGAAATATTAAACACTATGTTTTACCTCCGTACGTTGAATCTCCGCCGAACGGTATCTCAAGCACAGATCTAACCCAACGCACTTCAAACTTGCCAGACAGATCTGAGTTATGTCTCGTCAGATGTCATAATGGTGCAGTCAATGATATTGAAATCGGTATGTCCTTCGAAATTAGGTGCCATATCAAACGCAGCAGTATATTCGGCGAGACCCGTTTGAACGACGACGCAGGTGTGTTCAAACCTTAGACATGCAAATTCGCGAAATTTCAGGGCCAGCATCGCACATATGTATGGTGCACGCAAACGCATTTTGTCACCAATGAGCTCGCTGACGAGTGCTTTGTACTTTCCGCAGTTTTCTTTGCAAAGACGACAAACATGCAACACGCTAAATATCGGCCACATCGCCTGTGCACATGCTATGCGTTCATTAATAACGCGTGTGAGCATTTACCGTAATCGAGTTGGCGGTGTAGGTATAGACACAGAACAAAGCTTATGCAGGCATCCTCAATTCGTTCAAAGGAAAATGTCCAGAATAGCACTGCATTCGTGTTGCCTCTGGACTGAGCTAGCCCAGCCTCCGAACGCACACAGAATTGAGCGGGCTGGATCCACCCTTCGTTCCAGCTGTCCATCTGGTCTTGTTGCTACTCGCTCAATCCCTACCTCTGCATCGCTTTCCCCACTAGGTGTCATTGGCTCTGCTTTCGAGGATGTGTATGGAGCATAATCCACATACGCCCAGTTCACACGAGATGACCAGCGCAGGGCAGGCGTTGTTGACTCGGACGTGTACTTGTATCCCTGAACCCTTCATAGGGCTGTGTCGTATTCTTGATGGAAACCTTGGCATCGCATTCATATCCGACGGGTCTGGGCTGGGCCTCCCAACTCGTTACGTATCAACTTAAAGACTGCATATACTGGCTTCAAACCCATGCAGCTTTGGAACCAACCTCATCATCCTCGAAAGTCCTATATAGCAGATTCAACAATATGGGCGATCCTCCAGCAACGTAAGCCGTATAATTCTCTCGTGGATAGCTGATGCTCATAATCTCAACACTCCAGCGCCCAACTGTTTCGTAATTCCTATGTATATGCAAGTATTCCCATTCCGAGAATACAGTCCGTTGAGGTATTGGTGAAAGGCGAGTCTCTCGCTGCTTTCGTTCAAGAATATCTCTCATGCTCCTACTCGGTTGTCTATATAGCTATTCGCTTCAGCGGATTGATCGAGCGTCGAATTCATTCTTCCGCCAACACATACGTGAAAATATTCGTCGACGACCGCGAGGTTAATCCCCAGAGGAAAGTGCCAACAGCTCAGACGCTGAATCCAAGCTGGAGCTTTGAATCACCTATCGTACTGTAAGTAGACCCAGAACCTTTCGACTTAACAGCTTCTAATGTTCAATAGTCATCCATGCCCGTCATCTGAGATTAGGATTAGCCTTTATCGCGCACGTGCATTGCGCAACGACGAACATCTATGCGACATCAAAGCATCGACGTGGAAATTGTTGAGTGAGAACAACGGTATGCGTAAGTCCGGTTCTACGTAGCATGCTGTTGATAATTTCCCATCCAGTGCAACATCACATTCGCTCGAAAGCCTCCGATGTAATAGGACAAATTGACATGTCAATTTGTGATCCCACTACTCCTATGAGCGGTCGTCAGGCGGATATTGAGGCTATATTGCACCAATTAGGAGTACTCTACCTTCAAGACAAAGCACGTACTAGGCTTGCACGCCCCCGTGGCCTATTGGGTTCGAGCGATACCTTGTTCGACTGCATCGGAGACGTGCTGGAGGCGTTTTCTAGCGTCTCAGTTGTGAGTTCGCGTACCAGTTCTGCAGACTTGTTCCCATCAACCTCTAGGTGTTTCCTATTTGCAAAGTGGCCTTTGTGCTGCTACAGGCGGTCCACAAAGTCAGTTACAGCTTCGGCCAAGGTACTCAGTCGCATTTACCTAGTCTTTCTAGGTGTTGGAAAACATTCGCAGCGTAGACGAGGACATCCGAAGCCTATTTCGTGCACTTCATGAGACTGTCAGGAAAGCCATGGCATGCTGTGGCAGAAACCCTATCCCTGGAATAGCAGCTGACTTACAGCGTATTGGACGTGTAGCGGGGAGTAGCGCAGAAGCGGTTGACAAATGGATTCACGAGAAAGCGTCGAGTAAGCAAATACCGTTAATCACTATGTATCACAACTAATCCCTGAGTTATAGAACGTGTTTTCCACGCGGGGCACGTCCAGGATCAACTCAGGCACTGTATGCAAGAGCTGGAGAACGTGCAGGATGATATCCAGTTAAATGTCGAACTTGCGCTCTGTCAGACGGCCGCGTGGAATCTCGCATTAGGAGATGATGTGGCTCCCACTTCTCCTCGACCTACTGCGCACCCCCTTGTTCAATCCGAATCACCTCGCTATCGATCTTCCAACAGTGGCGAAGTGGCCATACGAACTGAGTTTCCTGCATATCGTTCACCCTCTCCTCCCCGCAGCTATACTCGCTCTGATTCTATAAGTTCGCACAGCAGCCGCGGACATCCTATGCAGCCAGACAGTCCGCTTTCCGCCGCTTTCTCAAACCCGTGCAACGTTCATGCGACCAACGACTACAGGGAACAGACCTTTGATCCTACCCAGTCGCCGCCCACGCCGTCTATCGTTCTTCCACACCCTCCGGAGGCACATAGCATTCCTCTTCCCATCGAACAACAGTGGGACAATGGCCCCGAGACCTTCCTTGACGAAGAGGACAATGAAGATCAAGATCATGCCGTTGACGACTACAAACCGTACACGAATTCTCCCACGTCAAGCTATAAGGATACGAATTGATTCTTCTGCCTCGATTCTTCTCGGTTTTAGCTTGATATCTGTCATTGACTGTCTGTATCCAAGTTCAGCTTGTTTGCCAAGGATTACGTCGAAATTATACGTCCGATAACCCAGCTATGCAATATCACTTGCTTGTGAAGTCTATACCGAGAGAAATCTAACGCATCAAGCAACGACAAGTGAGGGTGCTCCTCCGGTACTTGAATCACCTACTAACTTGATGTTGAGTACCAGCATCGCAGTCCCCGTCGATGGAGAATTCGTAATCGTCTCTGGCGCTTCGGCGGCGAGCCCTATAGTGGCCACCTTACTACTGGCTGTGAACGACGCACGTCTTGCTATTGGTAAAAAGCCGATTGGGTTCATCAATCTAGTCATGAGTGCAAACTGTCTCGCTGCATACTCGCCACGTTAACAAGCCACGTAACAGATCTATTCGGCAGAATTCCAGGATGCTTTCAATGATATCACACATGGCAACAATCCTGGGTGCGGTACAGGTCTTGGAACACCTAATTCCCAAAGCTACTAGAGAGATGGCTTGCATTGCCCTAAGACGAATGATGAATCGACCTTGAAATATTATATGTCATGCTTTACCTTTTCGCTCGAGTGTGCTATGAACTTGAGGGGATAAACCGGATGATGTAGTCGCGATCTTTTGAGTGAGATCAGCGTATTCACAGCAGGATAAACGCCCGATGAATTGGATCGCCATTATTGACGAAGTGTGACTCGGTGATTGCTCTGCATGCTCAGGCTGCTGAATCGATTTCAGCTGCCTCCCCTGCGTTCACGCTCTTGTACACTATCGCCACGTCTTATCCACCCCCTCCCAGCAGCAAAACTCGTTCGTCACTGCAGTATGGCCAGTGCTGCCCCCGCACCTGTCTCGTCCACTGCTCAGCCTGCTCAGCTACCCGCTCTGCAAGGCCCACACGCCGGAGACAAGAAACAGAAGGAGAAGAAGCCTAAGGCGAAGGGCACTGGTTCCTCTGAATTCCCTCTGGAGGTACGTGTACCCGCCACACCTAACCGATCCGCACAACTCACACGACCTGTTAGCTGCAACCACCTCCAGAATTTTTCGATCACCGCATTCAGATCTTCGACAAGTTGAAAGCTGAATACGACGAATGGGTGAAGGGTACGTCAGGTTGTGGCTTCTGTCCGTTTACCCGTTGCTCATGGCCTGGCTCAAGCGCAACCCAGGGAGGAGATTGAGATTACACTTCCCGATGGCTCAAAACGAAGCGGCAAAAGCTGGGAGACAAGCCCTCTGGATATTGCGAAGGAAATATCCAAGGGCCTTGCTGATCGTGTCGTTATCTCGAAGGTCAGCTCTGGGTGTCATCTTGCTCGTGCATCATCTCACCGTCCGTAGGTCGACGGCCAAGTGTGGGATTTGGAACGACCTCTAGAGAAGTCTTGCTCGGTCGAATTGCTTGACTTTGAGCATCCGGAAGGTAGGATGTCTTTCCTCATCATTTCATACACGCTTACGTTTGTGTCCTGCAGGCAAACGTGTCTTCTGGCATTCGTCCGCACACGTCCTCGGAGAGTCTGCAGAGCGTCATTATGGATGCCACCTTTGCATTGGGCCTCCGACCGACGAAGGGTTCTTCTATGAGATGGCAATCGAGGACCGGTACGTGGCGCTGTGCTGTTGCACACACGGCGAGTCTGATTGGCCCGTTTCGTAGACCTGTCACAAACAACGACTACCCTACACTGGAGAAGCTTTTCGATACTGTCGTCAAGGAGAAGCAGAAGTTCGAGCGTCTTGTAGTATCGAAGGAGGTCTTGAAAGAGATGTTCGCTGTGCGCACCGCTCTCACTCAGCTTCCAACTAATATTCTAATTGCCTTCTCGACCTCCAGTACAACAAGTATAAGCTGGAGCTTATTGAATCGAAAATCCCCGATGGAACCTCTACCACTATCTACCGCTGCGGGCCCATGATAGATTTGTGTGTTGGCCCTCACATCCCACATACCGGTAAAATCAAGAGCTTCATGATCACCAAGGTTTGTGTTTTCGTCTTGCACTCAGAATTCCGTTAACATCGCAAGTAGAACTCTGCGTCCTACTTCCTAGGAGATGCGAACAACGACTCCCTACAACGTATCTACGGTATCTCCTTCCCAGATAAGAAACAACTTACCGAATATAAGCACTTCCTTGAGGAGGCAGCCAAGCGTGATCACAGAAAGATCGGAAAGGTTCGTACCTTATTAGAATACTCGAGTGGCAGCGATTGACTTCATCACAGGAGCAAGAGTTATTCTTCTTCAACGACCTTAGTCCAGGAAGCGCCTTCTTCCTGCCGCACGGAACCAGAATTTATAACACCCTCCTGGAACTCATGCGAGTCAGTCACTCTTGATATGTGTATGTTTTCTTCTCTGACCTCGCTATGCAGTCAGAGTATTTCAAACGTGGATACCAAGAAGGTAATTCAACCCTGTTCAGCGTAGCCACTTTATGAACCAAAAGCACAGTTATCTCGCCAAACATGTTTAACTCGAAACTATGGGAGACCTCGGGCCACTGGAAGAACTACAAGGATGACATGTTCACTCTGGACGTCGAGAAGGAGAAGTGGGCCCTCAAGCCGATGAACTGCCCTGGCCACTGTGTCATCTTTGACTCAAGAGATCGCAGTTACAAGGAGCTGCCGATCCGAATGGCTGAGTTCGGTATCCTCCACCGGAACGAAGCGTCTGGTGCTTTGACTGGTTTGACTCGTGTACGGAGATTCGTGCAAGATGACACGCACATTTTCTGCATGCCTTCGCAAGTATGTTCCGCGCTTCGCATGCGGAAAGTATGTCTGTACTGAAGACTATTTTTTCTTCTTTTTCTCAGGTAGAGCAGGAGATCAACGCCCTCTTTGACTTCATGCAGCACATCTATGGCCTTTTCGGCTTCGAGTTCCAGCTTGAGTTGTCTACACGACCAGACAACTATCTTGGCGAGATCGCAACATGGGATGAAGCAGAATCAGTACGTAGACGTCTCGTTTTTGCGGTGGAGGCTTCGTTAACCTGTCACTTTTAGCAACTCAAAAAGGCCCTCGACTCTCAATACCCTGGCCAGTGGGAACTGAACCCAGGAGACGGCGCCTTCTACGGTCCTAAAATTGACATCAAGATCCGAGACGCTCTCCGCCGTTCGTTCCAATGCGCTACGATCCAGCTTGACTTCCAGCTGCCTCAGCAATTCAACTTGAAATACCGTGCGGCCGATGACCAAATCAACCCTGACAAGCCCCCCTCAAGACCGGTGATGATTCATCGTGCTATTCTGGGCAGTCTCGAGCGATTCATCGCCATTATTACTGAACACTTTGCCGGAAAATGGTTGGTGGCGTACGTTTCGGTAACGAAAATATTTCTGACTAACTTTGTCTTACTAGGCCCTTCTGGCTGTCGCCGCGTCAAGTTCTTGTGGTGCCCGTAGCCGTGCCATACGTGAGTCACGTCTATGACACAAAGTCATTTTCCTGACAATCGGCTTGCTTTCAGCAACAATATGCGGCCGAGGTTGCGGAGAAGCTGTCGTCGCTGGGACTCTGGGCCGACGTTGACAACAGCCCCGAGACACTAAACAAGAAGATCCGAAATGGCGAGATCGCACAGTACAACTTCATATTAGGTGCGTTATTTTTTCCCAAGCACGGGAGGTATGCTACAGCTGAATCGTGTTTTTACAGTCGTCGGCCAAGAGGAACTCGACAACAAATCTGTCAACGTCCGTAATCGCGATGACGTCGGCACTAAGGCAAAGGGCGAGATGATTTCTCTGGAAGAGGTTTCTCAGAAGTTTGTTGCACTGAAGACCACGCGCAGCTTGACCAACAAGCTGTGAAGTAAACATACGTAGATAGCATAAACACATCAATGAATTATTTAGGGTAGAAGAGGCATCCCAAACTGTTTGCGCTAAAGAGATATTCAACGTTTAATTCGATGCAATAACATGGGATGAGTGACTGCATACCAGTTGGTTTATCTGTTCGCGTTCCGCGGCTGGCAACGAAGTGACTTGCTCCGACGTCAGGTTGAGCACCTGCATCAACATATCCTGTTTTGTAAAGTATCAGTTGGGCACTCCTGGGACTATATGTCAGCAAACGCACTCTAGATGCCGGGTCAAATTGTTGAGGGGGGGCCGCAGGCGGCGCAGCAGCCACGGGTGCTTGAGGCGGCGCGGGGATTGGCGCTGGTGCTGGCGCAAGAGGCCCTCTATAGTACGGCATATGAGGCTGTGGTGGGTACATCGAGCCTGGCGCTCCAGGTGGCGGGGGAGTGGGATGATGAGGGGCCACGCTGTGCGGAGGACCCATGGGCATGCCCGGTGGTGGTGGGTTGAAGCCCGGCTGAGGATGCTGTACGACAGGTGGCGGTTGGTGGAAAGAGGGCGTCGGGCCCAGAGGTGGAGGAGGGTGCATTGGTCCTGCCGGGGCTGCAGCTCCTGTTGTTGCTGCCAGCATGCGCTGTAGAATGTATATTAGAAGATACAATACCAGGTTGGAAAGACGTTGTGCATACCTCCAGTATCGCAGGGTCGACGATTTTGTTCAAGAGAAGGGCTTGGAACATGGCGTATCCGAGCTGTGGGTGAGCGATGAGCAGGGCTCGTGCCTGTTCGGGGTGGGTGATTACGAACGCCTGTATGTCCTCTATTTAGCACACTGCTCGGAGACGGCAGCCAGAAACGAGAGCACCCACTTTCATCTGCGCCAACACTTCGTATATTTGGCTCGGAGCTGTGGTCGCGAGCACCTCCGTGATGATGTCGCCTGCTGTCTTCCCCGGAGGGACAGGCACACCAGGCGGCAGGTCAGCCAGGAAGGACTTGGGGTCTCGAACTCCTCTTGTTTCTCTTTCACGCTCGCGTTCGCGCTCACGCCACTGTGCGCGTGTCTCTTGCGCATCCAGCAGCTCTCCACGCACAGTGGTTTTGCCCTCTAGAAACGGATCCGAGTCTGCAAGATCTATTCGTAGCGGTCTTCCTCCGACTTCTTGTCCGTTCAGATTGCGTACTGCCGATAGCGCAGTGTCATGGTCTTGAGGCAGGCAAACCACGCATACATCCAGCACAGCGATACGTCATGCAATCATGCGGGTTGGTTTGGTTTGATGGAGGTGCAAGCATTTTGATGTCAGACATAGTAATCTCTCTTTGCTCAGCACGGAAAGGAGTATGTACCGGCGAATTCACAGAAACCGTAGCCTTTCGGTTTTCCTGTATCTCTGTCATACACAAGTCTGGCGCAATGCATCAATTATTAGGTTGCATGAGCGACAGTACACACTGTAAGGATCAGCATGACAGACTGTACCTAAACCCTATGACTTGTCCAACCGACTTGAAAGCGTCAATAAGTTGTTCCTGAAACAAAGGTTTCGTGTGTGCATTCGAGCCGGCTCTGGGGGCCACGTACCTCTCCCATGTTGTAAGGAACATTCCCCACTGAAGTTGTGCGCATATTGGTAGTCGACCGAGAAAAAGAGGAGTTGCCAATTTCCAGCAGTGAAATGAGTGATACAGTTGAGTTTTGGATAATATGCATCACTTACCAAATACTACCTTACTCATAATTCCAGGCTACACACTTTTGTCCGACTTGAGGTTCCAGGCTATCCGCGCGTGAATGAAAGTCACGGAGTACTGAAATGGTCACCGTGCATTTCTACGAGCACGTGCCACGTGGCTGCTCGGTATTTCCCGTTAAGCGTGGCTCGGAGTATCCCGTAGCCACAGCAGGTCGAGAAAGCAGGTTCTTCTTTCCGTACAGTCGTACAGTACGGTACAGGTGTATCACGACTACTATGAGCTTAAAGTGCTTGTTCTCATTCCATCAGAGATGACACCGCCTATCGAGCTATTTCTGTGCAGTCACTTACCTCATAAACAAAGCACTGAGCACACAGGTGACTACGCGAATCATTCCCGCGCTTTCACAGGCTTGAGTTGTGCTATCATCGTGTGTCGAGTCGATAACCATTTATCGTCTCTCGCGACTAGTGGTGATGAATGTTGTAGTCACTTAGGGACAAATGACTCCTGCGCCACTGCGTCGTAGCCACAGTATATGGCGGAGATGAGGCGTGGTCTCGCAATGGATATTGATGCAACGCCACAAGCATAAAGGGGACACCCTGAGTAACGTCCGATCCGGTGCGTAGTCTACCTGTTCATTATAGACTGCAATATATATTGCTCATCCATGGCCGCAGACGTTGCATGCATATCATTGTGAGAGGGTATCCAGATTTCCTACTTTCCAAGTGGCTGCAGTATTGAGCCCGAATCTGATTTCAACACTGTCGGGGATGTTCTGGAAGGTGGTAGGCCAATCTGCCGGTGCAGTTGGGGATCAACACCTTGAGGCTACGTGACTTCAGATCGCAGAGATTGAATTGAAGTTGTCCAAACCGCTGAGTCATTTTTGGTTGGTAAGAAAATAATTCAGTATCACGAGTTGACTTATCTTATATGGTATCCGCCCAGTGACATTGGTATAAGTCACAGCATGGGTAAGCTACCGGTCATAAACTATCCCGACAGTTCGGATCCGCCCGCGCTCCGCAGCTAAAACACAGCCTCACTGTGCAGTGCACTGGACATGCCGGGGGTCAATGCACATGAACCATAGGCTTTGATTACCCGGCTTGCTGCGTATTCGATCACTCGACATTGCCGTTCACGACTGTGCAGTTTCCCCGGACAGCCACGCAAGCTGTGAATGTGTGGCCACATATGTTCTCCGTGGGCGCCAAGCTCGTAGATCGGTACTTTCGGTAGTCATCCGCAAATTCGGAGATGACTCGAGTCAGTCTCCCCGACAGACGGTACGGGTCATCTTGCGTCTTGTTCTGGGCAGATAGTTACTGACTGGTAGCGACTAGCGATACTTCCGGAATGTATTCTGGGCGGTCATGTAAATATCATGACTCGCCGTATGCCGGTGTCCTCGCGGCTTGTTGTGGCGATGGTATATAAGGCCTCTGTGTGGCTGCTGGTCCCAGTTTCCTCACCTACTTCCGCTCCTACCCGCACCGGGGACATCAAACCCTCCTATCTTCACTACTCACACCTCTATGGCCGTCCTCGCAATGTCACGCCCGTCATCATCCCACCGTAAGAACCATATGAACGGAGAGACAGATGTCCAAATAAGGGACCAAGCCCGCGCCCGCGCGCTCCGCACGATATACCATAATATATGTCAGCGCATACAAGCTCAAGCTCAAAGTCCACAGGTGGCACCCCGCCGCTATTTACCAAGGTATGTTTATCCTTCCACACTGAGTGTTTGACTCTCTGACAATCCTAATCCAGGATGGATCTATATGACGACGAAACGTCGCCTACTATTTACGCCATGCTTGAGCTCCCTGGTGTTAGCCATGACAATCTCAGCGTCCGGGTGCAGGCCGGCTGGCTTATCGTCGATGGCAGACGGGGTTCACCTCTCATGGATCGTATCCCGCTACGTGGTTTGAACCGCAATGCAGAGGAAAATGATTCCCCTTCCTCCGGCTTCAAATTGAAGGAACTCAAGTATGGTGTTTTTCACCGCGAAATCCAGCTTCCAGAACGTTGTACGGTATGTGAATCTCATTGCGAGCCACCGTCGCATCCTGACTTCTTGCTCCTAGACTGAAGACGTTAATGCTGAAATGACAGACGGCATGCTCCTCCTCTCCTGGCCCCGCACTGTTCGCGCGCTGGAAGAGGTCAACCGCCCCATGCCCACTATGTCCGCCACTCCCAAAGTTCGTTCCCATGAATCGGTCACCAAGTGACTGCCGATGACTGTGGTGCTGTGCGCCAAGTCGAGATACCCACAAATGTACCTCTATCTGTAGCTGTAGCATGCACTCATACACTGATCCCCACACACATTGCTCGGACTTTCTGCCTTCCTTTCTCATATCCTTATACGACTACTTATCTCGACATTGTATCATAGCCCCCACTCTATTCGAAAGTACATACTCGCTGTTAACCTTTTTGTTCTATTTGAATATCATGCCTCTCCGTGGGCAATTATGTCCTATTACTGTGCAACGCAATCCCGTCCGTTTGAGCAGCAACTCCACTAGATGCGGTGTCTTATCATGATATATTAGCGCAGCCGAACGAATACTACATACAAGCAACAGTCATATTTGTAAATCACTCAGATGCCACATACCTGTACGGGGGGAGGGTCCTTTATGGAAAGAGAACATCTCCATCATGTAAGTGGTTGTTACAGCCTATGGTTCGATGGGGCCTATGGTAGCATTGACGAGTAACCCTGGAATTGGATTTATTGGCAGAAGCCCTTGGAGGATTGCATAGGTGACGTGTCGTCGGCTTGATAGCTGAAACAACACGACCAGTCAGCCGAAGGGTTTCGTCTGCATCTCTCACATATCGAAGTATGGTATAAACCTATTGTTCCTGGATGTCTCGGCTGCGAGGAGGTAGAGTCACTGCACTTCTTAGACGCGGACGAGATGGCATTCTAACCTTGTAGTTCCATTATGGACGGTCGCGTCCTCGCGCTAGCCACGAGGCTAGCCAATATATCAAGTAAGCTTTGGTGGTATGCGGAAACAATACGTACAATGTTACAGGGATGCGCGGTTCCTCGGCACGCAGTCAATTCAGGTATCATCGCACAGCGGTGAAAGCTTCGGATGGCGATTCACCCCTCCAGGACGTGGCATCCGCGAGGACACCCACGGTGCCTCTGTGCCGTGCTGCGGGATGCTTCTACGTTATGCGCAGACGAGTCGATGACTATCGCAGCGTCCTATCGGCTTCGCGAGTATCTAGGTATCGCATTCGGTAAAGGACAGCCACACACGAGGTGGGCTACACATCTGAGTGCTTCTCGATCGCAGTACTACGGCAAAAGTTTTTTCAGGGTATTTGCGGAGGTATATTAGGACAAGGACGACTTACCGTCTTGCCAAAACTAGCTCATTATACCAATGGCCAGTGCAGTCAGCCAGATTGTAGATGATGCAACAACGTTCGCGGCAGCGATCAGCCTGTAAGCGCTCATGCACGGTGATTGCCGTTCATCTATACATTCCGTTCCTGGCAAACGATGGAGTCCAAGCTCACACCTACTCGTTCCATCCTCGCTGGCATCCAGTTTGCGCAACCTCAAAGTCGTGCTCTTTAGCACCTTTACGCTCATTTGAATTAATACATACCGTGGTGCGTTAGCTACTCCTAGACCTTCTCTGGACCTTCAACGCAACCCAGCCAAAACGCAACTCTTAAATCTCTTGCATACTACGTCTGAGGCCGTCGAGAACCTGCTGTATATTCATGGGGGTCCAAGCTGCGTATGAGCCGAAGGAATGGAACGCGGATCCTATGATAGCTGGACTTGATTACGATTTGGACGAGCATCAACCCTACTTGGCGTCGGCGGACAGCATAAACCTAACGAATCTGCGTCTGGGATTCGGTACGAAAGGGAAAGGTAGCACAATCCATGAGTCACCTACACTGCCTATCGTGTCACCTACGGCCAGCAAACGTCAACGCAAGAAATCGTCATATCTCACCAGACGTGCATGGCCCACCACCATCAACACCCTTCGGTCTAAGCTGCCTGGGGTGTCTAGCAATCCGGAATGGAGTCCATGGGAGTCGCAATTCGTCTGGCTGGCGCTCTATTTCACCCTCAACCTACTGCTCACACTTTCCAACAAGTCTGTCCTTACTGGTTTTCCGTTCCCCTACTCCCTCACTGCACTGCATACACTCTGCTCTGCCGTTGGCGGATTGGTCCTGCGTTGGCAAGGCGTCTACATCCCGAAATCGTTGACACGGCGGGAAGAATACTCGCTGGCGATGTTCAGCTTACTATACGGCCTCAATGTCGCTGTTAGCAATGTCTCCTTGAATCTGGTGACCGTTCCTGTGAGTCCTCCCCGTAAACGTCCATCTACCCGTAGATTGATGAGATCAAGTTTCACCAAGTTGTACGAGCTGTGACGCCTATATTCACACTCATACTATCCGCCATTCTATTGGGTACACACGTCAATAAAGCCAGCGTGGTGTCGTTGGCACCGGTCATTATCGGTGTCATTTTCGCGTAAGTCTCTCTTGCATTGTTCGAGCTGGTGCTCATTTATCTGATCTCTAGAACATACGGCGACTACTATTTTACACTCTGGGGTCTGGTCCTAACGCTAGTTGGGACGGTACTTGCCGCACTAAAAACTATCTTCACCAATGTCCTACAATCTCCCCCTAATCACCACAAGCCTCACCATCCGACCCTGGAATCACGTCTTTCGCAGTCAATGGGTATATCAACCATCCTGTCCGCCTTGCGCCAATTGGTTCCTCCACGGCTAGATATACATCCTCTAGATTTGCTAACGAGGATGTCACCGCTAGCATTCGTACAATGCATGGTTTATGCGCATCTCTCTGGCGAACTGAGCCGGATACGGAGCTTCGGTGTTCATCCCCCTTCCGCTACTGATATTCCTTCGATTTCGCATGCTTCGTTGTATGACTGTCTCCACGCAATTGAGATCGACATCGTTGGAGGCGTGGCGCCCTCGCACATGCTCGTTCTGCTCTTGAACGGATGTATCGCGTTTGGGCTGAACGTTGTCAGCTTTTCGGCGAATGGCAAGGTAGGGCCACTGAGCATGACCGTTGCTGGTAAGTTTCCGGTCGTCAAGTTAGTATCAGACTCTCTGCTGACACATTGTTGTCGCAGCAAACGTCAAGCAGGTCCTGACGATTCTCTGTGCTGTGTCAATGTTCAACCTTACCATCACACCTATGAATGCTCTTGGGATTACAACGACTCTCTTTGGAGGGGCATGGTATGCTTTCACCGAATACACATCAAAGCGCCGAGGCAGGAAATCGCAATCATAACTCAGCCTTCACGGGCCAACATCTCCACTAGATAGACGCAACCCTGCATGGACAGCTTTCAGACGGACTATGAAACATCATGGATTTTGTAAACCATTCCTGTACATTGATCTCGGACTATTCGCGACTTTTACTACGTTCACGTGTCTCTATTCCGTTAGCTTTGATGTAATTGTCATTCTCATCATCCAGAAAGCACCCCTGCAGCTTCTTCGAAGCTCTGGCTTTTGCAAACGATACACGTTGCTGAAGCTCATCCTCCAAATCGCTTCGATACAGATTACGATATCGATAACCAGCCAGTTGGCTTTTGATAAGACGGATTACAACTTGATTTGACTTCCTAACTATACACATGAGAACTGAATTACAAATTTGCGACGAAAGCTCGACTCGTACAATCGATAGCAGGACACAAATACAAATTGATATCTATCTAATTCGCGGGAACCTGAGCGGGGGAGACCGTGCTTATTGGAGCCTGCCGTACTGATCCAGGAAATTCGACCACGTCTCCTCCAGGTTAAAGTTGATAACAGGAGAAGGCACAGAGGCATTATGGGGGTAGTTGTAATACGGCGCAGCCGAGGGTTGTGCGTGCCAGTCCTGCTGTACTGGCTGTACATGCTGTACCTGCTGTGGGATGTGCGCAGGTTGGTGCACAACGTTGGGGTAGGGTTGTTCGACATAGCCTGTGTGGGGTTGCGAATATCCATGCATTCGCTGCGCCTGGGTCATATCGCCCCAAGAGGCCAGAGAGGATGATGTCGGGTGTTCGACAGGAGAATACGAGTGAGAAGATGTACGAGATATGTAAGGGACATTAGCGGGAGAGGCCGAAGTTTCACTGTCTCTTCTGGCAACTGAAGGTGCGGGCGGTGGTGTTGTATCTGGAGTGACACCAGCGGAAGTCGATGGGGACTCAATAAGTCTCGCCTTGCCTCGGAGAATATCTATCTCGTCGTTACTCCATGAACCCTTCCGTTGGAGCTCTGTAGAAGGTGCGGACAAAGAGGACGTGCTATTGTGTAAATGCATAGCCTTTTCTCGTAGACTGAGAATAACGGGCTGCAGAAGGATATCAGTATGCTGCGATTCAGCATCTGACGTGTGCTCATACCAGTGCCACTGCTGCACGACTGTTTGTTTTCGAGGCCCGCTCAAAGAGTGTACATGCGTCCTGGAGTGCTTGAAAGGGTGGAGGACTGATGTTCAGATTTTTGCATCGAGCTGCAACTGCTCCCACAATGACCTGTTGGGAATACCTCAGCGATGGTTGTGAAGGAAAAGTAAGGGGGCTGACGGCTGACGAAAATCCAAATGACCATATCATCCACACTCGCGACAGGAGATCCGGATGCCTTGAGTATGAGATGCTAGTGCTGTTAAGCACAGTACAGGCAGAAGCGTATGCAGTAAGGAAAGAAAGCTTATAAGGGCTGTCGAGGGGGCTGCTATCGTCCGACGCCAAGGCTTGAGCGAAGAAACCGCGATGAAGGGCAAGGCGGACTGAAACAATATCAAGAAATGGCACGTGCCGCTGTCGCGATAGACTCACTTAATTCCTTGTAATGGGAGCGAACGAACCACCGCATGGACTCCGCAATGGAAGGTGAGTCAAAGTGAAGATCGGGTGAAGGTTGCTCGAATGCAACAATCTCTTTGTCGAGGCGGAGCACCGCTTCATAGGTAGGTTGCTTGGATGCGACGAGAAGCTTCATAGCCGGTAACAAACATCGTTCAGAGTACCTGCTACCCCAAACACCGACTACGGCGAAAAAAAAGGTCAGCTCGTGGTCTTATCACGGTCATATGCGAGCGTACATCCAATTGTATATTCGTGTGCTTGATATTTCTCCTCGTCGTGTTCTGTTTGCATTTTGCAATTTCCGACAGTCAAAGCAAGGGCAGGTGGTCTACCAGAATATATACTCTGGATATGTGTAGGGAAAGTTAATCGGGCGCAGAGGTGCCGAGTGGAACAGCTTACCTGCCATAAATCTGCGCGCAGGATATTCCAGTAGCAGCAACGCCGGTCGTAAACATCTTTTTCACTCATGTTCCAATGTACCGGGTCAACGTCTGTCAAAACTCCTGTTTCAGCGGCGACGATGACTGCAGATAATAGGTCACATACGAAGACCGATCTGGAACATAGTATATTAGCGAAGAGGCGCGACAAGGCACAATTCAAGGACACTTACAGTCTGAGCGACACTGCACGCTAGATTGAGTATGGCATATTGATTAGCCATATTGCTCTCACTGCCACTCATTCCACAGTATATACTGACAAGGTGCAATGTCTTAACGGTGCTTAAGTTTGGCCGCGCGAGGATCGGTTCCAAGCCGAGTGCAACAACCGACATTGCATAATAACGCTGCGCATCGGCGTTATACGGCGGTAAGGTCGGGTCCATGAGGGAACCGATAGCGAGCACTATAAGGAAGAGGGCAAATCCGTGTGCGCCATGATATGGAGACGTGTCCTCGTCACCACTCGTGATCTCCTTCGAGGAATAGACGTAAGGCAGTAGCTCTTCAACGTAAACCCGCAAGCTAACTGTGGAAAACATCCAAGATAAACGTTCCAGCATGATGCGTCCCAGAGCCTCCGCACGGTCGCGTAATGGGAGAAAGCCCCTCAGGATATTCCACATCGGCGCGGTTGGCACCGCCATTGGCGTGAGAGGAAATGCGTGAAAGAAAGGATCCAGTTCTTGCGGAAGGCCAAGCGCCCGCAGGTCGATAGGACCAACGTCTTCGTGTGCTCCTGGTAACGACGCTTTCTCGCCAGTGTTCTCAAATCAAAGCTCAGAATTGATACATAGGCGACATATAATGCACGTACGATTAGCAGGCTCTATAGGCTCGATGAGTCGTAAGCACAAATAATACTACAGACTACGTACCTCGGAGCCTCCTGAGGGCCCGAAAAATCGCTGAGTCCTTCCTTTATCCTCGATATGCAACGTGCCAAAAGACTCTACTACTGAGTCGACTGTCTCTGGCTCGTCTTCTTCTTCTTGATTGATGTCAACGTCAATATCTTGTGTGGCCTCAACGGAAAGAAGGGGGTGAGTCTGTGATGATTCTGCTGCCTGAGCAATGGCCAACGCGTCTTCAAGGGCCCTCATACGATCAGTCATCTTGCCAATCAAACGTTGCAGGTGATCCGTCGCATGTGTAACGAAGCTGGGTGCACGGGCTCTTCATCAGTGTCTATTCGCTTTATGAAATAGACATTTGGCACGCACCGACTATTATCGCCAGGTGGAAGAGTACCTACGCTCACGGTATGATATTTCCACATTGACATAGACCCGAGGTCCACTTACCGTTCGGACATAGTGCTGCGCATCCCCTGCTGATACATGTTGCACAAGGCACTATGGGACAAGCATAGGTCATTACATCGAGCTTGTTGTAGTCAAAAGGGCGACACACCTTGACGATTGCAGCGTACCTTTAATCTTGAATAGACGTCAGTTCAGAGATATAATCCGACAGATCTCCGGGCTGTGGCATCCTTACCGTCGGCATTCTGCACATGCAATCTCTCCTCGACTGCGACGTGCCTCCTTTGCAGCTGCTTTCGAGTACGGCTTTGAATTATTCGGGAATTTGTCCTGCTGCTCATTCCGTTTTTGTTGCCCCGATGGGAGCATGTGTGCTGAGTTAAAAGTCGATGGGTGATAAACAACATTGGTGAGTTGGTTAGACCTTATTTAAGTGTGATCTTGGGCGTTAAAAGAAAAGGATTAATGTGCGGACGCAATAAATCAGTTCTGATGGGCATTACTATATTTGGGCACCATCGAAGGCGTCAGGGTTGAGAGAGGGTCCTCAAACCGTCGGCACCGACGGTAACTCTGCATTTTATCTCGGAGATTTGTCGAACAGGATGCTTCCGTCGTTAGCTGTCGTTAACAGAGCGAGTTGTGATCGTTGCAGGTACTTGTGAAGTACTGCGGAAACAACGATCGGTTACAAGTTAAGATCGTGCACAAGCTGCGGGTGGCTCTGACGCGACAAGCGCGACTACTGACGTACAAATCGGTATTCTACGAGAGCCCCCGTAACTAGCTGCTGACTATCCCTGCTCTGTCTTATGCATCTGTTGGCATAGATATCTCATCTCCGGACCCCGACCCGGTTGAGATAATCTTGTCGGGTTCTGGATTACCGGGAGTCGCTGCCATCTCCCGCTTTTTCTGCGCTGCCTCCCGTGCGGCTGTTGTAACGTCTTTTCCGAACACGCGAAGGCTTAGTGCACTAAGCTTTATATAAGCAACATTCGTGCGAATCCCGAACCGTGAACCTACCTCTTCGCCTTTTTCTCAATCATCAAGGTTATAGATACGTTAGACTTCCAGATAGGGAGCACCAAGTCATGGGTCAAGCTGACGGACGTTGGTGAGTATGACCATTACAAGGCGGTGGATACGTTCCGAGCCGTACCTTGTGTCTTCTATCTGGCTTTTCTCGAATCTCACGATGATACATCCCGCAGCTAAATTTTACACGCGCGGTCAGTCCAGACATGGTACACTGGCTCCCAAGGGCTTACTCTTCTTCTCGATCGCGGATCTAAACGGTCCAGGGAATCCGGAAAGGACGGGGTAATAGTTCTCCATCAGGATCTTCAGAGAGACCACGTCTGCTGTGAGGATTGCTTCCGCTCGAACATAAGGGAGCATAGCCGGTAGCCCCTCGCTGAGAATCCGGAATTGTGATTCTGCACCTTCACGCTTCGCAGCAGCCCCTTCTTGCTTGGCCATTACTTTGGTACCACACGTCATAAGACGCATCCTTGTATAATCGTTATTCTCGACAATCTGTTTTACGATGTCATTAGTCATGTATAGCGACCTGATAGCGTCTCCTGTGGGGTTCCGGACGAGCATATTTGTTGCTGGATAATCCGGAGAGAGGTTTAACTGCGAGCTAAGCGATGTATCAGATAAGCATGGCAACACATTGATCATAAGGCTGACAACTTGCATGCACACTTGAAGGACTGGATCGTCTGGTGACAGATACGTATAGGGGTTTTCTTTGAAATGGATGTCAGGCCCTTTGGTCTTTCTGCCATTTTTCTGTCCAGAAGACGGAGCGGTGGGTGCAGGGGTTGCACTCGTCTCCGCTACAATGGCTACCTCTTCCGACGGCGATACAAGTTGATTGTCGGCAATCTCGTCATCGATATCGACAAGCTCATCCTGGGTGATATGGTCTTCATTCAGGTCGAGTTTTGCTTTTTTCTGGTCACTCGTCTCAAGCTCATCCAGAAAGTCTGCCGATCTCTTTCCTTCCCTGGAATGTTTGTGAGCAGTAGAGCAATGATAGTAGGTCAACAATATGCATACGCGGCGGCTTTATGCAATGAGTCCGATTGTGTGCGGGCCGGGTTCGGCTTCTTCTCCAAAACAGCGATGAAGAAACCGCCAGTATCTTGTAAATGGGGATATATTCGCAAGCTAGTACAGAGAAGGTTCAATGGCAGCTAGCAAGCACTTGTGATGCAATGTTACCAAGTGGACAAACGAAGTCTCTCCGCTTCATCAGGTGGCGGTGGCCATAGAGACTCTGGTAATTTGGATGCGGACCGTTTTGACTCCGGAAGGGATTGAATGTAGTCGTCATATGTAGCATAGTCCAGCACAATAGAACGATCGACTGTTGGGGTCCATTTCGTGAGACCAGGGCGGAACTGTAATGTGGGAAGATGATTTGACATATCAACCAATTCAAACCCTATGTATAATAAGATAGCGTTCGAGCCGTAAAGGGGATGTAGCTTACCTGGAACAGACTTGAGTGCGGCGACAACAACCGCCTCATTCTCAACAGGGTTCAGGGAGCATGTGGAGTATACTATACGCCCGCCCTTCTTGAGCATCCGCATGGCCCTCTCAAGGATCCTCACTTGTAATCTTGCCGACTCGTTAGAGTCGACTCATGTGGGACTACACCGCGCAAACAAGGGGACTGACCCATGTAGACCGTTCCCATCCATGGGGGTCCAGTGCTTCCATATCCCTAAGTTCTTCCTGAACGTACCATCGCCGCTACACGGTACGTCGCATAATATTCTGTCAAATAATAGCTGGTGTTTCTTCGAGACAACCCTCGCTTTCGTGCCCGAAGGGAATGTGACTTGCTCCGATGGGATCTTGATGGCGGGGTAAATAGATGCGTCATGGTTAGTCACCATCAGCGCGGGAGAGGGTAGTCGAGCAGCTTGGTGAATAAGCATGTGCGTGCGTTTGTGGTCACTGTCGTTCGCGATGAGGAGACCAGAAGGGAAAGAAGACGCGGTGATCGTATCGTGAGCGTGCAGTGCTTCTAGCAATTGTGCGGTCTTTCGATAATCAGCGCTAAGTATCAGGGAAAGAAAGAGGATAGACACTCACCTTCGAGCCCGGCGCAGCACACATGTCGATGACCTAAACAACACGAGGATGAGTACCATTCCAGAAGTTCCAGCGCAACAGTGGTATGTACGAATGACTTACGCGATGGTGGGGTTCCACCTCCAAAAAGAGTGGAGGCAACATGCTGACTGCTTCCTGCCGTGAGATATTACCCTATAGACAATGCGAAAGGTAATCAAGAGACAGTGATAACTGCGCAGGAGGTTTGACGCACAACTTCGGTCTCAAAGACCAGGAAATTGTGAAACTTCTTGAACTCGGGAGATTTGCGCAGCACCTTTTTCTCAACGTTGAACTGCCATGCAAGCCCTTCCGGATACCTATGAATGAGAAGAATGATCTTGAGTGCATTTGCGCTAAGAACATTAGCAATATGCTTTACCACGATATCTGAGTTGGGGGAGCCACGGTCTCCCCTTCAAATATTGCCCCGCTCAGTTGAGGAACATGATCATCCCGTATCATCTCGTTCAGCAACTTCGCGGTTCTAAACTATATTAGAAATATGGGGTGTATAGGCGCCAGCGTCGAGACTCACTGGCGACTCCCCGTTACGCGGAAGGTGGTAGGCAATGGCTGCCTCATGCTCTCCATAAATTGCTCCCATTCATCTTCGGGGAGTATGTTCTGTGCTTTGTAGTATTTTTCGAACTTCTCATTGTACATGTCCTTTTTCTCGATGACATCCGACTGGTAAGGGATGGGATTGTCGCGATCCTGAGGAGCCTTGCCACCTCGACGATTCTTTCCCTATGGGCTCACACTCAGATTATTGCGAGACGCGTTTCAAGCGGTGGGACAGACCTTGCCTCTCGCCATTGTGTTCGCTGGGTTTTGAACTAACGTACTGGCGGATCGAAGTTTGGTAAACTGCAGATTGATTCTCAGCCAAAATCGGGTTCAAATCTCAGCACTATCAATAGGCCGCCGAACCGGCCGAGCATTCACGTGAACTGCACACACTCTGCAGCTCTGCTGTGCCCTTCCATGACAGTACAAGTCTGGGTCGATATTCTCAAATTTGCTAGTCTTGTCAAGTCATAAGGAAGCCAATCACCCTGATTGATGAAATCTAGGAAACTTCCACGTCGTTTCCTCGTGCGTGAAGGTAACGTACTGTGCACAATCCGCGTGCATCAACCTAGGTACGCATCTGGATCACTACCTTCTATGTGGCTAGATTCCGAGCCTGCGCATCCTTCAGAGTTTCCAGACAGACCTAGTGGTTTATCATGCAAATCCCAGTGATAGCCACAACACCACTGGCACATCAATTTGGCTCAGCGAGAAGTGTCCCATATATGTGAAATCTGAATGAGTCTGAGTTCATGTCAATGTCCGAGGACGTAAACTCTTCAACGCTGGCAGCGCAGTTAAATTCGGGTCAGTTCCTTAACTGCCGAGGGTGTCTCACTTCAGGAACTTGATAGGTGATCTCCTGCACAAGTTACAGACCACATTTCAGTTGTCCGCAACGCAACTATACAATGCGGTTTCCTGTAGGCATTCACTCCGACAGGAAGGCCCCTCGCTGGCAGCTTCCAACATGAAAACCTCACGTAAAGCACGATGCAAGCCTTCGCGTGCACCCCACAGCCCCACCTGCCGCGGGACGCAGTACATAAGCCCATGGTTGCTCTATCATACATCAGCCCTCCCTTATCCTGCCTCTCGCAAGTCGACTGGCCTACGTCTCACTCGTTTATATACCCCTTATCTTGAATCAGTTTCACGTCTCTACATTCCTTCCCGCTCAACATATCACGATGCTGTCACGATCATCAACGTCCTCTAGCTCACTGCTCTCTGACCGGAGCAAACGATCCATTCAGTCCCTCCTCCCTGTTGATTCGAAGATCCTTGGTACGGCCTCGGCCAAAGTGTACCATCTGCCTTTTGGAGGCCGAGCGGAGAATTGGTCTTATTCTGGCCTGGCCGGAACGCTTGTTTTCGGGCGTAGTATCACTACCGCCCACGCAGACCGCAAGATAGGAAGTGGACAGGCCCCAAATGTCGACCAAGGCTTCTGGTTCAGACTCATCGACCCAGTAAAGGGCCTTGTTTGGATGTTTGAGATCCCGAGCTCATTCGATTACGTCTTTGACAAGCCTTTCTTCCACATGTTCTCTGGCAAGGTATGCGTCTCCTCTCTACTATTCGATCTCATGCCGACTCCCCTTAGACCCGGATGTTCGGATTCCGGTTCGATGACGACGATGAAGCCGCAAACTTCCTGAGGGATATATCTACCTATATCCATCTGAAAGGTATACCCATCGATTGTGTAGTTGCACTACTTGATAATCATCTCCGTCAATTAGCAACACCTTCGCCGAAGAAAACGAAGAGGTTTGAGCAGCTTGCGTCAATGACAAGAAGGTTCACCCCTGGCATGGTATCCTCACCGACCGCTAGCACATTTGTCCATATCGGGCACGTTGCCTTCCATTTAAAGGTCTTGGAGTAATATCTGACGTTTCATCAGGCTAGAGCATAACGCATGAAGAATCCGAGGACTGCAAGGATTCCTAACACAGCTGAGCGCAGCAAAGGGCCCCTCATACATAACGTTGCTACGGGTCCACAAGCCGCTCCTTTCGCCAACAGAAACACGCAGCAGCCCCATTGCCCCATCTTTGTGGGCAGCCTTCCGCAACGGGTCGCGGATACATTCACCATGCTCGTGGCTGTCACTGCTACGCGACGTAGACCGTCACAAAGTCACCAAGATAAGCAAACAGCAAGACCATCATAGCTTCGCCGTGCGACCCCTATACACCACTGTGTGGCTTTTCTCAACTCCATGTATCAGTTTGTTCAGTTCGATCTGTATCATATGCTTTTATAGGGGACATGTTATCAGGAGCAGTGGGATATTCGCGTCTTATTTACTGGACTAATGGTGTATCACTGTATTATTACTACGCTTCTCGGACTGTATTGTATGAACTTCTCCATGTAGGGGCATATACGCCTCGTCTTCAATATGTTCTCACCGTATCTCTCAGAATCGACTCAGATCGCGTCCAAAGATCCAATTGAGGAACCTGAACCTGAGTCAATCTCCATATGTCACAAAATGGTAGGTAGCAGACTCACCAGTACATAGGCACAAGAATCCTGCACGCCGGTGTGAGCCCGAAGAGAGACATTGAAGAAATACAACTCACTTGTTCCGTACGCTTAAGGTCCGTGTAAAGTATGCCGAACGCCAAAGGAGCCACGCGAGTCTTCCGGCCTCTTTAGTCTTGACGTTCTCAGCCTGTGTCCGGTCGTACACGGCTTGCCAGTCACCCAAGTAGGCCAAGCTCCCTGCATTGTGGAACACAAACGGCTCGAGGTGCTCTTTGCCTTTGATAAGCTTGTTTAGTCGTTTCGTAAGATACTTTGCCTTTTGGTTTGCGACTGCAAATATCGAGAAGAGCGCGTAAGTCATCATCGAGAGAATGGACCTTCCTATGCATACCCTGAGCTGTCGCTGGAAGGGGCACGTCTCGTATCATAGCAGCATCCCCAATGGCGTAAACATCGGTGTTAGTATGGCCATCCTCCATCACGACGCGGCATTGTGCGTCCGTGATAAGACTAGAAGAGCGGGTTATTGTTTGAAGCCGTGCTAGATCTGTGGTGTGTTGGAATGGGGGTTGTAGATGCGCACCTGCTAGTCTTCCCATCCTTGTCCACTTCTATGATCGACTGAATCAGCGGGTTCGGGGCAAGCCCCGTACTCCATACAAGCAATCCAAACGGCACTAAGGAGATGGCCGTCAGTAAAAGCTCCAGCCAATCATAAGCCCGTGAAATCACATTCGCCCTGCTCTTTTACGAATAGCTTGTCCTGGCCGAGATTTCGGTAGGTAAGCTTTCTGTATCAGACATTAGGGGATGGTTTCTCACTTTCTCAACGCGTTCGACGTGATGCTGGGTAAGAATGTTGATCCCTTCTCTTTTGAACTTTTTGGTTGCGAATCTGTCCGATGTCCTCAGAAAATTAGCTTCACGGGAATATAATCAGACTTGCTGCTGTAATCCCTCGTCGAATGTGCCGAGGATACGGGGAGCCACATCGATCAGAGATATCTTGGCGAACTTCGCAAGAGAAGGATAGTGGCCTTCCACATCATCACGGATGAAGTCATGTAGCTCTGCAGCAAATTCGACTCCCGTGGGACCACCGCCTAGACGCTATATTGAAACCGATGTGACGTAATATGTAGCAGATCACACATACCGACAACGCAAAAGTGCAGTAGTTTGTGTCGATCCTCGTCTGTGATAGTTGGTTGGTTGGCTTGCTCAAGACCTGGCAGTGATTTATCAGTAACCAATTAGTTCCAACATTTGTAGTTTCGTTGCTTACACTCCAAGATTCGGGCTTTGATACGACGCGCATCTGAGATATTCTTCAAGAAGTGAGCATGCTCTTTGACCCCTGGCACATTGAAAGCTGACAGTAGTGGTTAGAGCGAAAACATGAGATCAAAGCGACTGGCCTGCGAACTCTGGCTGTAGGCTCCTACGGCTATCACAAGCGCATCGTAAGAAAGCTGGAAGTGCGGTTGCTGGCCTTGTTCAGAGGACTCTGTGTGGGTTCCGAGGTTAGGGGAGGCTGTTGCGGGCATCTGTAAAGGTATATCGGCGCTGCTAAGTGACAAATGTCTACATTGCTCACACAATGCAATACTTTGCGATCGAAATCTGTTTGGTGGTACAGCCTACGTCAATATTGTCTTGCAGGAACTCCAAAAGACTATAGCTACCTATGCGATCGCACCAAGCTTGATATGCAGTCTTCAAGCACATGAATGTATATGAGTATCAAATAGTAATTGGGATGATGTCCATGACCAACCACTTCTGGAGTGTATCGTCTGACCTGGAAATCAATGCAATAAAATGACGTTCAGGTGAAGCTGAAACAATGCACTTACTGGTTCCACTGCGGCCCCAAACTCAAGCGTACCCACTGAACAACTTGCCAGGAGAGGGGTGAAGTTAAAATAGTTGCTTGGCGAAACCATCGTTACATCTGCACAATCTTGTTAGCCATTTCAGGAGGTCTCGTTGATGGACGGCTAACTCCAGCGATTCTTGTCTACACCCCGCATTACCTCGTAGCCGCCCCAGCCTGAGCCAAGGATGACCAGACGAGGTTTACATCGCGCGCTGCTCGAACTAAAAGCACGAGAAGGCCCATTGGGATATCGACTACGCGATATGATGCGCAGAGAGTTTGTGGCGAGATTCGTTCGGGCGCTCAGGCCAGCAAGGGCCACATTGGCAGAAGCGGACAAGGACATTAGAACGAAAGCTGGGATGGTATGTTCCGGGAGTGAAACAAAACAGTTTATGTACTATGGACTAAGCGGCACGCAGTCAGCGGAAGGAATCGGAGAGCCACATCGGACGCGACGTACGGTGATAAAAGTCCTCGCACAGGGAATCCTTGGCCCCAAATGACTCTGCTGTGATGCAACCACGCTTCAGAGGTTAACCAGTATGATATCACGGTCTTCTTCACCGCGTTTCATGGAAGCATGCCCCCTTCGAAATCGCAAACGTATCATGTCGCCCTGCTGATAACATACACTTCAGTTCACAAAACAGAGGCGCGTCGGACTTGACGCGTCAGGCGGCGGCCTAGCAAACATACATAAACAATGCCCGCTTATTTACCACTGGTAGCTGCGACCGCTAGGGACCCGAGTTAGCAGTGGAAATAATCTTCACTTGCAATGGATATCGAAGCGTAAGTTGCAGATCGTCTATAGTGGCTTTTGGCCAACAATTTCACTGGCAGATTTCGAAAAGCGGGTTATCAAGCCATTGATCGGATATGCGACTACTACTCGTCGCTCGAGCAACGTTCGGTGGTATCTCAAGTCCCTCCGGGATATCTGAAAGATCTTATCCCATGCACGTCACAATAAACCCCTACTATGCAGTGCGCTGACGTGCTTTGGTAACCGTTTGCAGCCAGTGCACCCGAGGAAGGCGAAGACTTCCAACAGATTGCTGACGACTACCAAAGGTGCATCATGCCAGGTAATCCCGAACCATCACTCTGTGCAGATTCTAGTTTTCAGCCTAACTCTTTTCATAGGTCTCACTCACTGGCAGCATCCCAGTTTTTTTGCATATTATCCTACGGCATGCACCTTTGAGGGTATCTTGGGAGATCTGTACGCCACAAGCACAGTAAATCCCGGATTTAATGTACGTCGTCTAATATCGTTAGCTTGGACATATCTCACAAGGCCATTGGTGCCACCATAGTGGGGCTGTAGCCCAGCATGCACGGAACTGGAAGCTATAGTGATGGACTGGTCCGCCAAGCTTTTTGGATTGGCAGACCATTTTCTCAATAGCTCAGAGGTTGGAGGAGGTGTGATACAGGTACTCTAATTCATAGCAAGGCTTTCCATGGATACTAACGATGCTCACGAGACCACTGCTTCTGATTCAGCTCTCGTGGCTATAGTGGCTGCACGATCGCTTTACACAAGCAAGAACCCCACGGTCAAAACGGAGGATATGGTTATTTATACTACCACGCAAACACATTCTCTCGGTGTGAAGGCTGGCCTCGTACTCGGACTCCAGTGTCGAGCCTTGGATGTTACTTCAGAAGATCGCTTTGCCTTGCGCGGAAGCACTTTAAGGAATGCGCTAGAGGAAGACAAAGCCCGTGGAAAGCATCCCTTTGTGTTAGGTACATATGCATATCAAGTAGCAAATGTGCTTGCATGCTCACTTCGTTTGGCTCAGTCGTAACTGTTGGCACCACTTCCTCTGGTGCAGTCGATCGTCTGGATGAAATTGGCGAAGTAGGTATGACCTCGGACACAGAAATAGGTATATACATCCGGCTAATACCACATCGCAGTGAAAGACCATCCTTCCCTGTTCATTCATGTGGATGCCGCTTGGGCTGGAGTGACATTGGCATGTCCAGAATACCGTGAAATAGCCCAGCTTGAATACATCAATAAGTACGCTGACTCTTTCTGCACGAATTTTCACAAGGTAGGCTACGAATATATCTGGAATCAGAGCCACGCTCACGCTAATTTTAACCTAGTGGGGCTTAGTCAACTTCGACGCCTCCACACTGTGGGTCAGAAACAGGAAGCATCTAACGGACGCGCTTGACATCACTCCGGAATTCCTACGCACCAAAGAAGGTGATGCAGGTAGGGGTATATTTACCTGTGCATCGCTGCGACTTATATGCTCTGCAGGCGTAGTCATTGATTACAGGAATTGGCATCTTGGTCTTGGTCGTCGTTTTAGGTCCCTGAAGGTTTGGTTCGTCCTCAGAAGCTTTGGTGCGGAAGGATTCAGGAAACACGTCCGGAAGGTTAGTACCGTTCCGCATCACCTTGTAGTAGTATATATGCTAAAGGCTGGTGCAGGCAATCGAGCTGAATAAGTACTTTGTCTCGTTGATTCGCTCGTCTCCCGATTTCTCGCTGGTCACAGAACCCTCCTTCGCGCTGTCCGTGTTCCGCCTGACACCTCCATCCATCGTCAGCACCTCAGATGACCATGCAGCAACGGAAGAACACCTCAATACTCTTAACAAATCATTCTACGGTCGGCTTTCCTCACGGCATGACATTGCGCTTACCCAAACGAAGCTCAATGGAATATTTTGCATTCGTCTTGCTATTGGAGCTGCCAGAACTCAGAAGGAGCATATAGATCACGCGTGGAGGGTTATTCAAGAGGAGGCCGGACTCGCTCTTGCGGCTTGGAAACAAGACGATAAAATATAACAATGTAGAACGATAGTTCATACAGTATGAGATTTGTACAAAGCCAGTTCGTTGTAACACATTTGTACATATCAAAATCACATGAGCATCATCTTGCAGATTACTCTGCTAACTGATCTGGCGCCGAATATGTGTTGGTAGCGCGCATCAACGGTTCGTCGGAAGCTGCTACGGTGCCACTACTACTGGGCGATGACCACCATGGAACAGGCGAAGACGCGTCCCACACACTCGAAGAGCAAGTCCAAGGATAAGGACAAGGAACGTAAATCGCGTTCTGCGCCGAAGGCTCAGTCAGGCTCAGAGCGGCTCAAGACTGTTGTCCGTAGATTGCCTCCGAATCTGCCGGAGGAGGTGTTCTGGCAAAGCGTCCAAGAATGGGTGAGCGACGAGACGGTTTCTTGGAGAGAGTTCTACCAGGGCAAGTTCAGGAAGAAGTTAGTCGGCCCCCTTCAATGCTTTTTGATAGCGTGCTGATGAATGTCAGGTTGAACAAGGAGAACATCCCATCGCGCGCATACATCGCATTCAAGGACGAGGAAACGCTCGCAACATTCAGTCGCGAATATGATGGTCATCTGTTTAGGGACAAAGCTGGTATGTTTCAAGGTCTACTCAGACGCCACCTCAGACACTTACTCCTCTGTAGGAAACGAATCTATAGCAATAGTCGAGTTCGCGCCGTTTCAGAAGATCCCGTCCGCGAAGGGGAAAGCTGACAACAGGATGGGAACTATTGAGAAGGGTATGTTATATTGCCATGAACAGCATTCTATGAATTTATTCGCCACCAGACGAGGACTTCATCTCTTTCGTCGAGTCTCTGAAGGAACCTCAGACCAAGCCATTCGACGCGGAGACCTTGGAAACATTGGGTACGACTATTCCTCTTTATGACAAAACATAGTGTCTTAATGCTATATAATAGTTGCGGATATTCAACCTATGTCACATCCCACTACGACCCCACTTCTCGAAGCCCTGAAAGCTGAGAAGTCGGCACAGAAGGATAAGGAAGCGATATTGCGAAATCATGCCCATTACAAGGATATGAACCCTACTGCCCTCAACCCTTCCTCGAAACGAGATGATAGTAAGAAGAAGGCTGCCCCTTCTAACAACCCACCTGCCAAAACGAATGAACCTTCCGCCGGCAAGAAAGCTGCGAAGAAAGCTGCTGCAGCTGCCAAAGCAGCAGCCGCCCCAGGTCCTCCGGCATCGCAGGCAAAGGAAACACCACCGCAACCAACTGTAGCCGCCCCTTCGAAACCCAAGGCCGCTCCTCCGACACCCAGGTCTCAGCGGACTCGCGACCGTGGCGGGTCCAAAGGGGCTGCTTCTGCAAACAATGATACTGCGAAAGTACGACCACCCGCAACGCAATCCAACACCCCTTCGCAGCCTCCAGCGACCGACCCACCATCGCAACCTGAGCAAGCTGGCGCTGCACCACCTGCTCCTGCTCCTGCTCCGAGACGGGCACGACCGGTAATCGGGCTGGCATCACGTCAGTTCGAAGCAGCCCTCAGTGGCGCAATGGGCGGCAAGTCAAGGAAAGAGAAGGAGAAGGAGAAAGAAGGCTCGTCTCAGCCCCCGGGTGCAGCCGCAGCTAAGACGTCGCCCAAGTCACGCACAAAGCAAGTGCCTTCCACCGCGCCGCCGGCTGCACCGCCCACAATCTTGCAAAGAGAGGGACAGGGGTCTCAGAACCCCGCTGGAGTCATCACTCGCCCGGTCACCGATGACGCTGCTCCCGCTACTCGTGAGGATGGACCCGCTGCTGCCGGCCGTGGTCACAGGGGTAGAGGAAGGGGTAGGGCAGGGCGCGGTGGCCGTGGTGGTTAAAGCACCGGAGACACTGGATCTCTTCGCCGCGACTTCTACCTGATTGGAAGACATTTGCGTCTATGCTCTCCCCTACAGGAGCACACACACGGGCATGATCAGCCTCAGGACAAATATCCGGAGGCTCTCAGATGAGGCTCAGTGGATATTTCGGGAGTGATTTGCTGGACTGGCAGCGTGATTACTAGTCAAGTCATTGCTATGACCACAGCTTGATGTTTACGGTGTCGAGTGTTTGGGAAAGGAGCATAGTGTACTAGTATTCGGTGAACGCCTCGATTTTGCTACTATTTGTGGTTTTACCTTTCGCGAAATGTCTGCGGTATGTGATACTCTGGGTCGGTGTTCGAAGATTCAAAGCGGAGCTCGAGCGTTTATCTATAAATTTTCTTCCCGCCGCGGTCGTTCATGGTACGGCGGCGAGCGACGTCCCTTGGACTGGAACGGCCATGGACAATGTACAAAGAGGTGAGCATTTCTTTCATTGATATCATGGACCCCCTTGCTCGAGGAGCAAATGATGAATAGAAAACACATTATCAAGCTCAACAGTCTTATGGACTTGTCCACTTGCTGACTATATTCTGCAATACTGAATCCTCCTTTCACATCTTCGTTTCGTACCCCTTTCACCAATCCCTTACTGACCTCTCTTACTCCACCAGGTATTGACTAGACTATACCAGTCACGGTGGATGGTATCACGCCTTGGTCGAATATCTCTGTCAAGGCATGAAAGGCTGGAAGCCACGGATGCTCAACACCCTGTCCAGAGCATGTTCTTCAGGCTCAGTGTCAGGTCCGTGTCAACTAGCCGGTCATATGATAGTAGTACAAGTACTGGAATAGATACACATGTAGAACTCTGAATAAAATGAACCAATTATAGAGCAGTCCCTCTTTCGAAGCTGGCCCGGATTTCCGTAGTGTATTTGTCGTAATAACGTGCGATCTGTGAGGAGACCGATGAGTCTGTGTAGCTTGGTTAGAGGCGCAATGCTGCCATACCTTCTTGTTGAACACCTTGTTGCGTTCGTTGATGTATGTGATGTCGCCCTCGTCTTCGTTGTTCCTCTTCCTCGAGAATTTCTTCTTTTTGTCGATGCTGCAGAGCCCATGAGCATAGTGTGACGACCTTATGAGTTGTGCTACGTACTCTGCGTTCATCTTAGAGACGACCCTGTCTATGGCCTCCTCGGTTGGCTTATTGTCAGCATATAGTAGACTATTCGCGTCACGGTACAGGCTTTCCGCGGCAAGGCGTTGCTCTACACTTGTTGGGACAAGCTGTGAAGGCATACATCAACAACGGGGCCTTCGGGAAAGTGTTTAGCGTACGTACCGGAGAGCCATGAGGGTTGAACGCCGTTATGGCGGAAGAGCTGCTCCCTTGTTTTGCCAACGTCCCCGGTGCTAGACCCAACGCAATCTCCTTCTGCTGATTGTAGGCTGCAAGGTCGGGTTTGATCTTGTCCAAGTCCTTCTTGTATCGCCTCCGCGCGGCGTCCGCATCATCTGCAACACAGAGTTGGGAAGGCTATCAGCATGTCTTTTCCGGCAGCACAGCTCAGCTATAGTCCAGCAGGCAGATTCACAGGGAAAAAGACGTACTGTTGAACTCAAACTCTGCTCTTCTCGCTTTCCTCGCCAGCTTCTTTTCCCATTCATCGTTCTCCTCAATCGTGTACTCCCAGTTCTTCTGTCTCTCGATGTCCTCGCCTCGTTCCTCGGCGTCGGCCTTGAGACGGAGAGTCTCGGCCAGTTTTCGTTGACGCTCCAGTCGCGCGGCCTCCCTGGCAGTTGACTTCTGTTTCACACTCTCTTCCACCACATCCGCACGGTTCGCTCGCGCAGTAGTACGCTGACATTCAGGGATGACTTGTTAGTTGAATATAGACGCATGAGTGCTAGTGAAGCTTACCATCCTGGTACGTAGCTGCTCCATCTTTGCCTTTCTTTCTTCTATCGTCATCTTCCGTTCACCCTCAACCTCTGGTGTCCCTTCCGCAGAGTCTAATGACGGGGCGTTCTGCGCGTCTGTCATCTTCTCTACGAATTCCCCGGCAGCCTGTACGACCTTGCTCATTTGAGTTGAACGCTTTATGCAGAGGTTTTAGCTGGTTTGCGGTGTATGATGTATACGAGACGAAAGGGATAGCACGGGAGAGCAGTGACACAGTGGATGGTAATGTGCAAGAGATCATTTGAAGTCACCGCTGTTGGACGATGAGCGGCTATATTACGTAAGCTCCTGCAATCCGTCCACGGCTGCTCGAGTTCTGTTTTTCTCAGTCAACTTACACTTGGCCAACCGCCATTTTCTTCTCTTTAATCTCACGATCTGCACGTCCTCACGACTGAATCACTCTCCTTTGACATCTGAACTATTATTGAGGTCTTTGCTTCGACAACATGTCCATCTACGCTCGTTACCAACTTCCTGGTCTTCTATCTCAACATCCCTCCCATCTATGGTACACTGCTCCTACGACACACACTAGTCAATCATTTTCGCCTTCACCATCTGTTTCTTCTGTGAAAACTTGTACTGTGCATCTGAACAATGAGAAGCACCGACCTGTTGTCCGCATGATGGCAAAGGGCTACTCAAGTTCGCAACATGGCGATCACCAGACTGTCGAGTACGACGTGCTGCCTACGACTCCCAGCAAGAACGGCGCAATGTCCCCAGCCATGGATGATGTTGGCTCTCCGGTTCCGTCGTGGGTGGACGAAGAAACTTTGACGAACACACCGGGTCCGGTCTCTCCCAAAGCTTCCAAGTTTCCTTGCACGCCGCCAAGCGTCTCGCCCAAGGCCGTACAAGCGAACACATTGAGATCTCTGCCTCCCTTACTGGATCTAGGCCACCACCATCACCGTGTTGCTGACACGTCTGTCGACTCCCTGCTGTTCTGGACCCCGAAACATGCCGCAAGATTACGGAATCTGTCCAACAGCACGTCGCATCCAACAGAGCGTCTGCCATCAGTAATAGCGGACAGACGGTCCTCTTTGGAGGGAATTGCTGTGCCCATGAACTTGGACGACGATGTGTCAATGCTCGGAGTAGCCACACCACCTCGCACTCCTGAGCAAAGACAACAGCCGAAATTACGTCGGTCGACTGGCAACGACAACTTACGCACGCTTTATCATCGTGGTGGTTTACCTGAGCATCATGCCAAGCAGGCCCCGGTCTCTTTTGAGGAGGAACTCACCTTGGCTATTTTGGCTGAGATGGCGCGCTCGACCCATTTCCCGACAGCCAGAGGCGTCCCGCAAGACCCCGCCCGTCACCACCATTCAGCCAAGGCGTTGCTGAGCACTCTAGGCGACTTCCTGCGAACCGTGCGTTTCCCGGCGTCGCGCATGTTCTGATGCGCAGCTTCGATCGGCCAACAAAAATAGCTCTGCGGGTTATGAATTGAAGGAAATCAGAGTGATACGCTATGTTTGGCTCGATACTGTAGTGTTTGTGTACAATCCTTAACGCGATCTGACACACTTTTCCATCCAAGTAGGCTGATGGACATCTATATTTGCTGCTCCGTCAACCACGCGACGATCGGAAAGAGTGTAGAGGATCCTTTTTGTGGCCATCGTTCAGTAGTACCGATAGTCCAAGTAAACCCACTATCTTCCAACTGTTCAAATATCGTTCATCTCTTTCCGTGTGAGCAAGATTCAAGCTTACAAGTCGATATCGGCTTGCGAATGAGTACTGCGTCGGTTCCGGAGCGGGCCAGTTGGTCAACGCGCTCCGTCTCAGGCACATCAGGAAATGAGACTCCGCTTGATCAGCATATATAACTCAACCGACCTTGTTTTCGTCCCTCCAACCAACCTCGTCGTCAACGACCTCGTCGCTCACAAGCGCACTTCCGCTCTCTAACCAGCACATTCGTTTCTCTAAACACCCAAACTCTATAACAATGCTTTCCGCTATTTTCGCCGTCGCCGCCCTGGCTTCCTCCGCCGTCGCCGTTCCCGCTGTACGTCGAACTTACTTATCTGTGAGCGCACTCTAACGAGCGATTCAGATGACTGCTCCCGTCGCCTCCACGGTCTGGCCAGCTGGCCAACAACAGACTATCCAGTGGTCCGACAATGGTTCTCCTCCTACCGCAACTGACTTCGGAGACTGTTCGGTCGGTATTTTCGTTGGTGGAACGACTGTCGAGGTGCGCCTTTTCCGTATCCCGTCTGTCTCATTTACTAAGTTGTTACCGCTCCCAATCAGGCCGAGGTGCAAAGGATTGCCGACAACGTCGCAATTGCAACTCTTACCAGCATTGCATTCACACCCAACCCGGCTGTCGGACCCAACCTCAACGAATAGTATGTCTCATCGCACCATACCTACCGGTCATGGTTAACGTTCATTTTCTCGCTTGAATCTAGCTTCATCCGATTCACGTCCAACACATGCAAAGATGCTAGCGGTTTCCCTTGCGAGGCTTTCTCCGCCAAGTTCGCGTAAGCCTATATACATTCGAATCATGTTTGTTTCTTCTGACTATTTTCTTAAGTTTGAGCGGCATGACTGGTACTTTCAACTCCACGATCCAGTCTATCGCCGACAGCGCTTCTGGTACCGCTCCCCCGGTGGCCGCCCCGAGCTCTTCCGCTGGAGCCTCTGTCACTCCCAGCAGCGCTGCTTCCCACTCAAGCTCGCCCTCTGCCGCCTCTTCCGGTCACTCTTCATCTTCTTCGGCTAAGCCTACCGGTGCTTCCCAGAACAACGCTGCCAGCGGTCTGTTCGCCGGCACAAGCCTGGTTGCTGTTGTCGCCTCCGTGCTCGGTGCTATGATGCTGTAGGCCGTGTTGTCAATTGATGGAATTCTTTTTTTATCGCCCTACGTTCAGTCCTGATTGGTGCTTAGATCACTTCAGTCTTATCTTTTCGTCTATTTGTGTTTTGGTTTCTATTGGTCTCGGTTGTGGGATTTCTCAGAGGGTTTATGGTATCATCCAACCTATAGTCATCTCAACTCGTAAGACCTTGTACGCGTAAGTGGCATTAGAACACGCATGCTGCGGCTCACGACCTTACGATGTGACATGTATCGACCGACTGGCCCTTAGTTTACATTCCTTAATACATGCACTCGGCTTATGCTGCAACTGTGTTGTACATTTCCATAAATTTGTCGTCTGATGATGAGATCATTTGAATAGCCAACTGTAAGTCTGCTCAATAGACTTCGCATAGGTCGATCTTGTGGGGACGTTCGGACTCCCGCTGCTCCATGGCATTCCCATGCCAGCTCACAAAACTCGTACGGATTTCGCCTAACAAGGCTCGACGGTCTACACGAGCGAGGCATCGTCTGCCTGAGAGACACCTCATTCTGACGCATTATATACGCGCGAATAGCCCTGCCACCTGACCCGGACTCGAGGCTCTGGAACTCAAATCCCAGGTTCGATGTCAGCAGCAGCCGGTCGAGCGATTGCGACTACACGCTTATACTCTCTTGCGCAACACCTCGCTCGCGTAAGAGCCACACCCTCCTCTCACCTCGTTCCTCGGGCCAGCATGTCCACAGTCAGCAACCAGACGACAGAAGGTCCCGTACCCGCTACTGCAAGTCAGGAGCCACCGGCTCCGTACAACTTCCCTCTGTCGGAAGTACCGAAGAACCCACTTGGGGAGGGGAAGTACATCAAGACCGCTGCTGCGTTGATTATTGGGTACGTCTGGAATCTTACGGTGACAATCGAGAGAACTGACATGACGATCGTGTGCCCCTGTTACTATCATTCTGGCGACGCCGTGTATTGAATTTCTCAGAGACGAGATCTTGAACGGCAAGACCCTCGATAGGAACTCGAATTATTTCGCGAGGTATTGCTTTGAGCAGGGCGTCGAGCTGTGAGTATTGCGGGATGGCATGGCGGGGTACAAGTCGTCGGAGCTGATGCGGGCACTGCAGGAAGCGTATCGAGGTTATTGCGGACGATGAGGATGAGATGTGAGCACCCTCTACTATTCACATGTCTTCTAACCGTCTAATTCGATCCATGCCAGTATTGAGGCCAGCAGACGAATGGTCAAGAACTATGATTTCGTGATCACGTCAGGCGGAATTGGACCGACACACGACGGTACGCAACACCCCCCTCAGGGTCTCGCTACCCTCCCTAATGACCTCGTGCGGCTTTTCACAGATATCACGTATGAGTCCCTCGCCAAGGCGTTCAATCAGCCTCTGGAACATCATGCAGAAACTCTACGCAGAATGGCGGAGATGATCAAACGTCGTCCCGAGATAGACCAGCAGACTGAAGAGCAGCGGAAGGCTCGGCAGCGCATGGCGCTGTTCCCTGCCCAAGCGGAGGTGCTGTATACAAACAGTGAGATCTGGGTGGTAAGTTCGAGCTTGTGGCGTTACCCATCCCCAATTGCAAATCTAATGCCTATTTCATCAGCCTGTGGTCAGGCTGGAAGGCAAACTATGCGTATTCCCTGGCATCCCCCGGCTGTTCCAGAAGATGGTCGACGGGCTCACACCATTCTTGCCTCTACCCCCGCCGCACGAACGACCATGCAGACAACAGATATTCACCTCGTGAGTCAAATCATTATATCACACTTCCATGTACTGACAAGGACCGTATCTCAGCCAACCCGAATCCTCCATCGCACCATACCTCACAGAGCTGCAAGCACGTACCAAGGGAGATGGCATACGTGTCGGCTCATACCCCTTGCTCATGCACGGAGTGTACGTCTCGTTGATCGGGCAGGACAAGGAAGTTGTCAAAGCCCTCGCGCAGGAGGTTGTGCAGAAGCTGGACGGACGGCTAGTCAGCGACGAAGAGGCGCGGGAGATGGTGAAACAGAAGGAGAAGGGCGCGATATAATACGAGTGTAGGATGTAATTACCGTGCATCGAGGTGGTTGAAAGGCACGTATTGTATTGATAATAGGCTAGTCTGGAATGTCGTAAACTGTCCTGAAGACATGGTCAGCCTTCCTCCCTGTGTGCTTGATGAAGCCCATGTAGTCCAGCTCGTGGAACGCCCGAATGAACCGCGCGTGAACCTCCACACCCCACCTCTCCTCTTCATTCTCCGCCTCCTCTTCGACTTCGACTGCCCTCTTTTTCTCTTTGCCTTTCGCGGGGCTATTCTTCTGCTCAGATTGCACCTTCTCTGTATGTTCCTTCTGAGCATCTAACGCAGCGGCGAACGATTCGTACAGGTCGTACACGTTGATCAGCTTCCCCGCTTCCATGTATCTTCGGAACAAGATACTGGTGTCTGGTAACTCCCAATCCGGTCTTTCTTCTGTGTTTTGAACCTGGTTTGGTTTCGATACGGAGGACTCGCCGTCAAGGAACAGTTCGCGATGAGCATCCAGTACATCGTGAGGGTGCAACAGAGCGTTGACGACGGCCGCTCGAGGAGCAGGATTGATAAGCTAAATGGCGGCGTGAATGACACCTCCAGCTGCGAATCTGCTCACACTCACTTCAGAAGGGAACGGCGTATTTCCCGTGTTCCACAGTTCCCACAAGGGTGACTGGTCAAGTCTTACCAGATGCTGTCTGTGCGAATATAAACTCAGATCAAACCGTAAAGGAGGGAGAGCCGCGACAAAACTTACTCGACATATGTGGAGAACCATTCAGAGACACCCGGGGCCTCCGCAGAAGCTTTCTTGACAACATCAGGCCCTTCACTTGCCGCCTCCTTTCGTACACTATCCCTCGCGCGCACGAGAAAGTCTCTGGCGGCTGTTTGCTCTTGCCGTAGTTCTGTAGATTGAAGGCGGAAGAATAGCGAGTACGCATCGCCTAGGAGAGCATCGAGTAGAGAACTGGGGAGTTTTCTGGCAAGAACGTCTCAGTCAGTATATGCAAACCTTCCATGGACTGCAAGAGCATCGTACCTGATCATGAGAGCAAGATGTTTTATGTCTCTGGATACTCTACCACGCACGGCTCGACTCATAAACGACAGCTCGGAATCTTCCTGCCCAGTCACGGAAGTGGAAGTCTTGTAATTATGTGAGCGCATGAACCTCTGCACCGTTTTCACAAGCTGATATCCTAGCCGCATGTGTGTCGCACGGTACCGGAAGTCCTGGCGGGCAGATTCAACCAGGGACAACAGAGTCTCTACGGATGGGTTGCTCCAGTCTACACCTTCAAGGTATTGCGGTACTTCATAGGTTGACGAGTATCGTTCGTCCGGTGTGCTTTCGCTCCAAAGACGTGTGAGAAGGGAGTCAACTAGAGTGAACGATGATGTTTGTCGTAGTCTTGTTGCTGCTTCTCGCAATTCAGGTGCAGAAGGGAACCCTGGGACAAGACATGTCAAGAGCTCCTCGAAGTGCTTCATGTGAGCAAGCTGTAACGGACGCTGTCAGTCATACAATCGTTGAAGCGCATATATGTACACAGTACCTGCAGGATCGTCAATGCTGCATCGATAGAGTTCGTATGACGCGCAGAGAATTCCCCGAGGAAGTCGAGGACAGCAGGGCCTAACATGATGTCAGGTTCAAAATCCGGGTTGAAGAAGGTCTGCGAAAGCTGCAGGTTATATTCAAATACGCTCATCAATCGCAAGACAACTTACCCCATCAATAACAGTATTGATCAAGTCAACTCCGGAGGGCGCGCTGTGTATTCTGACGCGTAACAAGGCTATCGTGGCGCGGGTGTATGCTGCGTGTAAATATGCCATGGTGGACGGGGCCGAAGAATCGAGGAGGAAGATAAGCGGTAGCTGTGGTATACTTTTGCTGCATTTTCCGTCGTGTTTAGCCTGAGGCTCACAAGCAATAGCACTCTACTAACGTACTTGCAAATATAGAATACGTCTTGTATCACACTGGGGTCTAATTGTTCGAATTCATGGAGAACTACGACCAATTGCGGAGCTGTATCTGCTACCATTGATTCGTTACCCCCTCAAAAGAGGACAAATATTCGGCTTACCATTCAATTTGGTCAAAGCTTTATACCATACTTTCAGTAGGTTGATATCGAAACTAGCGAGAGACGTTGTGGGCTTCCGTTTCATAGCTTCGGGCACTATATGACCTTAACGATCGTCGTGCAGACAGAGATGAGTGGAACACTCACATCGTACATCGAGTTCCTTTCCTTCTTCTGCTTCTTCTTCTTCTTCTTCGTCTTCTTCCTGGCGGTCTACCAATCCAATGATGATGGCCTTCATAGTGCTAGCAACATTCGTACAATCCTCGGGGTACACATGGGCCACTAAAGATGAGCGTGCTGTGCCTGCAACGTCCTCCCCCTCATCCTCTTCTACTACTCTACTTTTGCCTTTACTACGCGTCTTCCGAGATGCTTTGTGCGTGGAAGGGGCATTGCGAGCCTCCAAATTGGCAACTACGTCCGCGATTACTGAATGGCTTCCGCCAGGTGCTAAAGACGCGTCAAAACGGCACCTCTCGAAGACGTGAAACAGCATACCTGATACGGCAATGACCGGCAACTCGACGAATGGGAGGCCAGGTAGAACATCTTTGGAATACGCGTCGTCGATACTGGTTCTGATTGCAGCAACGACTGGACTTTGTAGCGCGTGTGCAATTGTCTGTGAATCATGAGAGAGCTTGTGAGCACTCTAACGGGAATGGCAGATGCCAATGAGCACACCTGGACGCGTTCTAAACACTTCGACCATGCTCTCTCATATGCCTCTAACTGCACTCCATATTCGTCATCGTTCAGGAAGGCGGGTCCTTTCGAGGATGATGCAGTGACTTTGTTTGCTGGGGCCGGTCCATATGAGCCTTGCGCATTCCATTCGAGGACGTGACGGGGGACATACCAGTGGTCACAGAACGTTTGGGAAGATAGATACAGGTCTGTCAATACACCGTATGAGTCGCTGAATATCGTGCGCAGGGATAGACGGCGTACTTTGGTAGGGTCATCGAGGTCGGAAGTCGGAGACATCTCGCGCGTTCGCAAGATCAGCCGCCTGTTCTCTTGCTCTCTACATTCACCAACGCAGATCGCTGTCGTTCGTATCTCCCGATACTGCGGTGATGATGTGAAAATCTTTTCCCAGTGGCCAGTGACGAATACATGCTCAGTGTCTCAACAACAATAATGCGCAACAAAGGCCGTTGGCCAACCGGCTGGCCACTCTACACTGACACCAGAGCACATTACTGTTACTTGCGAGTATCGCGTGCTATATAATTTATCTTCATGCCTGCTGAGGTCGCCATCCTCATGCTCACTCATTGTTCCGACCCCCATTGATGCTGGCGGCAGTAGACGTTGACGGTCCCGCACGGAGAAACTATCCTCGCATAGGTAAGAAGAGGTGTCACAGGTTGGAGATCACCAGGTCTACGCCTCTCCAATCGTGTGAGTTACGTACGGCCAATACCTGCTTCTCTGCCCAGCTGTTCTCCTCGTGGGCATTGTGCTTCTGATATGACTTTGAAGAGACACAAGAGCAATATCACCGAAGGTTGGTTTATCAGTATTTATAGTCGTTCGCTCATGCTGATGAACTTGAACACCTCAGTTGTAGTCCATAGGATCGCCATGGCATATGGGATTCTTGCTCGAATCTTGCTGTATACTAGCTTCCTCTCTGTCCTATGTCTGGCGACTGTGACAGCTAACACCTTGGCTGTTATTGACCTCGGTTATGTCAAGTATCGAGGCAATATTTCACGCCCCAACACTGTAGCCTACCTCGGTGTCCCGTATGCCGAACCGCCAGTAGGCGATCGTCGTTGGCGCGCTCCCCTACCGTTGAACACCGGACGGGTTGCGGCACAGCATAAGGGACAACTTGTGGACGCAACTTCTTATCCCGATTTTTGTATTCAGGGCACCACTGGTGGTACGTAGCAGTATCGATTCTTATGTCTCAAACCCTGATGATAACATGCAGGAGGTGATGCTGGAGGTGCCGGCGCTGAAGATTGTCTCAAAGTGAATATTTATGCACCTCTGTCGGCCAAACCAGGTCATAACTGTCAGTTCCCAAAATTTTCTCGCCCCGCATATTGATCCATATTTCTTCAGTACCTGTACTGGTGTATATCCATGGAGGAGGTATAAGTTTCGCAGCCAGTCCTGCATTCTCTAGGCTCAATACTACCGAATCACAGCGTATGTGTATGGCAACCCAGCTAACTGGCCCTTCGATGATTGGATCCAGCAAGTACCTGAAGTTCTGGTGGTTTCTGTCTACTACAGACTGGACTCGTTCGGTTTCCTGGCGCATCCGGCATTTGCGACGCGACCAGAACTGGGCGATCTGAACGTTGGGCTTCTGGACCAAATTGAGGCGCTCCGTTGGGTGCAAAACCATATTGCTGCCTTCGGCGGAGACCCTTCCCAAGTGACTATAAACGGGCAAAGCGCGGGGGGCTCGTCCGTCGAACTGCACCTCGTCGCACCACAGACCGCAGGATTATTCAACAAAGCGATCGCACAGAGTGTATATCGTACTCCGTTGCCCACTCCTGAGCAACAGGCGGTATGTTCGAGACCCTCTTGTGTTATCTGTCCATTGACACAACCAACCTGTAGCCACTCTTTCATTTCTTCGTAGAGAGGGCTGGATGTGCTTCTGCCTCCTTATCCGCCCAAATGGCATGTCTACGTAAGGCTGACATCAGTGCGCTTGCGCCTGCTCAGGACGCTTCATTGTAGGTTTATCTTCGCTGTGGACTTACAAATCTGCTGAACATAATATACAGCTCTGGACCTTACAATGCATACCATCCGGTACTGGATGGTAAACTCATCCCGACTCGCCCGACTGTGGCCATCTTGGCTGGGAACATGCACAATGTTCCTCTGATAGTAGGGTAGGCTGTCCCTTCACTTGAGGCGAGTAGAATTGTCTTATTGTTTCCCAGGGCGACATCAAACGAGACTTTGTCCGGTGGGGCCAATATCACTGCGTCACTACTTTCCTTCTTCCCAGCACTCTCGCCTTCCGATCTGGACCAGTTGGTCGAGCAGTATCCTCTGTCGGATTTTAACTCTATCAGCGAACAAGTACGCACAGCCACAGGGGAGTCCGAGTTGAGATGCGCGGTACGTGTGAAAGCCCTACAGCTGCTCCTGCATTCCTTATTTCGTTTGTATCACAGGCCGAAATCGTAGGAGATGCGTTTTCAGATCACGCGAAAACGTTTACGTACAGATACAATACAGCTAATCCTACCAGCGGGAGCTCTGTTGTTGAGCACGCCGCTGAGAACTGGATGATGTTCCGAGGAACGAACACCGGGTAAGTAAGCTCGCCAAACATGAAGATATGTTTTGTCCTGATTGATCTAAACTGCAATAGTTTCAACGGGACTACGATGTTTTCACCGATGACTCCATCAGAGCAGGCCTTCGCCGCAGAGCTGGTCGCATACTGGCTCTCGTTTGTGCGCTCAGGTGATCCCAACACCTTCAAGTCTCCCCGTGCGCCTCAATGGCCAGCATATGACGTTGAGACGACGAAACGGATTGTGTTAACTGAAGGGACGGTTAGTACAAGCGGGAGCTCTATCGAGGCCATCCCATCGAAGGAGAAAGAGAGATGCGCATTTATCGCTACCAAAGCTCAGGCACAACAAAACTAAAGCCAATTCCATCTCACTGATAGGTCATACATCTTCGACACTGATCTGAGGTTGTGACCTATCTCGAGTACGTCCTATATAAATATGTGCGGAGTGACGTGCGCTTGAAGCGTCTCGGAGAACGAGCATGGCAGAGAGGTCTATTCCTTCTGCTGCGTATAATCTTCAACTACTGCGCCGTTTGCTCTGTTACAAGGCTAAGTCCTTCTTTCCAACCCACCATACGTTTCCGATCGTGGGCAATAGGCAACACAATAAATTGGATGCATGCCTGCAAAGTAGCGCGTCCCCATATGCAAGGTGCGGACGGTTATTGGAGAAACATACGCGCGCTCATACAATCAGGAAGGCCACATTGATGGCGTCTATCAGGGCCTACTGCCGCGAATGGATGCGAAGTTCAATCTCAGCAACTTCAACCAAAGCCCTTATTGTCCCGCCACTCGCCATCCCCCGTGGCCATCCTGATCCCGTGCACGTTTTACTACAAGATATAACACACTGATGAAGAGAGAAATGGATTCTGACTGCCGCATGCCACTACGATGCGTACGCCCATTAGCTACCCTGCATTGCAGGCTCTCACTTCTAACACTCCCTTCGAACACAACCAGGCCCATACTCTCCCAGCGGTTTTCCGCGGACTCGACACAGATCGAAATATGGTGATGACTGACGTTGACAATCGTATCCCGCAGGTACCTCTCGATTATTTCCGCCGCAATCTCCTTCCACCCCTACACCCGACCCTCAACGTCGATGGTGTCATTGACGAGCTCAAAAGGAAGGGGACCATCAAGGAAATTGTTAAGGGAGATACCACAGAAAGTCGATGGGCCGCATTTCCCATCGACCCCGCTGATAGCCCATTTTCCGAAAATAAGACCTTCGTACCATTCGCGGATATCGCGGACGCTGTAGCCCGAGCAGCGTTCAGCACCCAAGCGAAGCAGGGGAGGAAGAGGAAGAAGACCAAACAATTCCCTCTGAAGCAGCGAGCGGCGTTCTTTTGCAACCCTAACAGGACACTACCTCCGCCGAACCAGAACAACACACCGATGCCGGATGGCTATGCATTGTTGACTAAGCCGCTCGTCCCGCGGCGCGATATCATTCACTGGGACAACATTGCGGTTGTGGGGGAGAAGAAGAAATACACTAGCTCTAAGGATATTAACAATGTTTGTGTTTAACTATGAAGCATTTCTTGTCTCTTCATGACGCTGAGGCTACCACATGTGGTTCTGCAGAACAACCGGAAGATTCGATGGTCGATGAACCATTCCATGCAGGAGACCGTCCAGCGGCGCTTTGTATTTGGTTATACTATTGAAAACACCTTAATGCGTCTGTGGTTCGGGAGTCGATCTGATCTCCTCGTATCCGAATATTTTGACTTCATCCGGGTAAGTTGACAGTTGTTGGACACACGACCGAGTCAGAACTGATGATATACGGATCTCAGGATCATGAAGCAATAGTCTATTTCTTCCTCTCCATTATGTTTGCTCCGACTTCTCGACTTGGGTACGACCCTACGATCACGCCGTCTGTACTCGTCGGCGATGGAGAGAACAAGCTGTACGACATCAAGGTCCGCTGGATTGACGAGCAGGAATGTATCCGCCAGACTGTATATCGCACGACACACCCCATAGCCAGCGTCGCTGCGGAGGCAATGAGAGGTCGAGGGACGCGAGTATGGCGGGGGCGTGAGGTCAACAAGAAGGGAGAAGCTTCAGGGGACGTGGTGGTGGTGAAGGACTGTTGGATTGACGAAGGCCGGATGCGTGAAGGAGACATTTTCGCGGCAATCCAAGACGCGGCCCGGGCCTCTGGCGATCCGAAAGATGAAGAGGCATTCGACCGACACTTCCTCCATGTGATCTGTCATGGGGACGTTTATGTGGACGGCAGCAAGGACAGCACGTTCACACTCATGCGCAATTCCACTGAGATTCCTTCTGACTTGGAGCCATACGAGTTGGTGAGAAGAGAGGACCAAGCAGATGGTGCGAACCTTCCTCCCGGATCCGCTCTTCAAGTTTGTTTGAAAGCCCCCAAGGTAGAAGACATGGTGGAATATGGCTCTAAATTTCACTATCGCATTGTGTACAAGGAATTTGGCCTACCGATTGACACGTTGCAGTCCCCTCGAGATATCTGCAAAACATTGGCTCAGACTGCTACAGGTATGTCTGATGTCATCTCCTCGTGATGTGTTTCTCATGGCTATTGCAGGATTATCGCTCATGCACAAGCTCGGATGGATGCACCGCGACATCAGTGCCGGCAATATCCTCGTTATGGGAGATGGCTGCGCTAAGATCGCTGATTTGGAATACTCGAAGCATGTCGACGACCAATCTCCCATACATTGTGGCCGCACTGTAAGCGCATTTATTGAATGGAGACTACAGAGTCTGATATCGTGTGACATGTTTTAGGGGACCCATTATTATATACCGCTCGAGGTGCAAATCCAAAAATATATATTCAAACCGCAGGAGGACTACACGCTTCCTCGCATGTTTGTAGCCAAGTCTGGAGTGCCAGAGGCTGGCGAGCCTTCCGCTTCATCGCACGGCGAGGAGTTGCAAACAGATTTGGGAAGGCGGAAATCCAAATTCACTCCCATCTTCAAACACAATTGCCTGCATGATCTCGAATCTCTCTGGTGGCTCTCTGTTCACCTACTGGTCACCAGGCGCGTCGTCTCTACCGATGCTCAGCAATCTTCGCCCTCAGATGCAGAGAAACAATGGTTATCATGGGCTCTTGCCGTCTTTACGAACTCACAACACCGGACGTACGCGTTCATTCAGAACACGACTTTTGTGGAAGGCACTGAAAACATTCATGATGCACTCCAATTCGTCGCTTCTCGACTGGAGGCGGCACGCCGCTGGCTCATTTCAGCCTATACAGACGTGGAACGCAAGCTATGTGCAGAGGAAACAGTCGACATAGCCATAGAGGCCAGTCTTCTTGGCTCCGATATGGCTTATTTGTACAACGGAATCGTGAACAGGCCGGGATCCGAGAGCACCCTTCTGCTCGAGCCTATCTGTATACCGTTCATCAGGCAGACGAAGAAGCCTACAGCTGTTGGCAAATCTCTCGACGCCAAGATAGCAGTGCTCCAAACGAAGAAACGCACACAAGAAGACAGCGACGACGACTTCGATCCTCTGACGGAAGACATGCGTGCCCTTTTGTCGCCGAAGAGAAAGAGTACGGGTCGCAAGCGAATGCGCCGCTCCATTGCCACTTCATCTGGCATACAAGTTCATGACAGTGAGGATCGTAAACACGAGGAATCTGCGGCCGACGAAGGCGTTGTCAATATGAATAATGAGGGAATCAAGGCGTTCACGGCTGTGGAGACTACCGAGTCGGCCACTGGTACTCTTCGTCGATCTGCTCGTCTCGCCCGAGCCGCCGGTATGAAGATATGAAGGACCTTTAGGATATGACAGTCCAATCCGGTAACTAGACGTCTTGTCTAAATCTCACTCTGTATGATATGTCTTGCAATGCCTAAGCAACCATATTCCGAACATGCATATGTTGCAAACTGGCTGTAATGATATGGATTGCTTTGTTATCATACGGCGGGCACACCGGATAAGCCCTCGCATACTCTACTGATCTATTGCTAGTCTGAAAATAGTTCCATGTTGACTGTACGAGTTGAACGAGTGTGAGCTGCGTAAAATAGAGATTCTTTGGCTGCACTACTTCCATGTGATAGAGAACAGAGCGAGCACAGGCAATGTTGGATGAGGTAACCGAGAACGAGACTGCTCAGCGACATCCAACAAGACAATACGCGAGGAACAGAGCCGCGCAGCTGCACTTCCCTCCAGATGTCCGTTGTTATCAGGATTATCTTGAGTAGGAGATGTAGCTGTGGCACATCATCAGAGGATTGCAGAGACGGACTTCCTTAACCATGTCTACCGTGCGCAGCATATTGCCGCCCACTGAATGCCCCCTGCTCGGATACGTGGAGAGACATTGGTGATCGTGAAACACTTGTGAAGCCCATCAATGCAGAACATGACCTACTGAACATCAATAATGGCCTCAAGGGCAGATGAGATGTCGGGGAAACACGCGACCGCGCGTCCAATCAGGATGGCCACATTGACGGCGTCTATCATGGCCAACTGCCGCAAATGGATGCCAAGTTCAATCTCAGCAACTTCAACCAAAGCCCTCATTGTCCCGCCACTCGCAATCCGCCGTGGCCAACCTGATCCCGTGCACGTTTCGCCACAGGATATAAGACAGCAAATAAGAGAGAAATGGATGCCAACTGTTGCATCCCATCGCGATGCGTACGCCTACCAGTCACTCTCCGCTGCAGGCTCCTGTACTCACTTCTAACACTCCTGTCAAACACAAACAGGCTCAAACCCTCCCAGCTGTTTTCGGCGGACTCGATTCAGCCCGAGATGCGGTGATGACCGATGCTGGTAGTCGTATTCCGCAGGTACCGTTCGATTATTTCCGTCACAATCTTCTTCCACCCTTGCATCCGACCCTCGACGTCGGCCGAATCATTGAGGAGCTGAGAAAGAATGGGACCATCAAGGATATCGTTCATGGAGACACTACAGAATCTCGATGGGCCTCGTTTCCCGTCGACCCCGCTGATAGCAAGGCTTCCGAAAATAAGACCTTTGCACCGTTCGCAGATATTGCCGATGCTGTGGCCAAAGCGGCATTCGATACGCAGGTGAAGAAGAAGAAGGAAAGAAAGGGGAAGAAAACGAAGACCTTCCCTTTGACTCAGAGGACGACTTTCGTCTGCAATCCCAACAGAACACCACCCTCGACGAATAGGAGCAACTCGTCAATGCCGGATGGCTACGCGCTGTTAACAAAGCCGCTTGTCCCGCGACGAGACATCACACATTGGGACAACATTGTGATTGCGGGCGAAAAGAAGAAACACTCAACCAGCAAAGATATCAACGACGTGCGTATTCTGTCATCAACCATTTGATCTCTCTTCATGGTACTGACAATTCTGCACGTGCTTCTGTAGAACAACCGGAAGATTCAATGGTCGATGAATCATTCTATGCGGGAGACCGTCCAACGACGCTTTGTCTTCGGATACACCATTGAAAACGCCTCCATGCGTCTGTGGTTTGGGAGTCGATCTGACCTTCTCGTATCCGAACAGTTTGACTTCATCAGGGTAAGTTGACAGTTGTCGAGACACACCAGCACGGTGGAACTGACGATATATGAATTTTAGGATCACGAAGCGATCGTCTATTTCTTCCTCTCCATCATGTTTGCTCCGACTTCCCGACTTGGGTACGACCCTACTATTACACCTTCTGTGCTCGTCGGCGATGAAGACAACAAGCTGTACGACATCAAGGTCCGCTGGATCGATGAGCAGCAATGTATCCGCCAGAATGTGTATCGTACAGTGGAACCCATAGCCTTCGTCGCTGCAGAGGCAATGAGAGGTCGAGCGACGCGGGTATGGGAGGGGCGTGAGGTCAACAAGAAGGGAGAAGTTACAGGGGACGTTGTGGTGGTGAAGGACTGCTGGCTTGACGAAGACAGGATGTGCGAGGGAGATATCCTTGCGGCAATCCAAGAAGCGGCCAGGACCTCTGGCGATCCGAAAGATGAAGAGGTATTCCATCGGCATTTCCTCCACGTGATTTGTCACGGAGCAGTTTATGTGGACGGCAGCAAGGACAGCACGTTTACGCTCATGCGGAATTCGGCCGAGATTCCCTCTGATTTGGAGCCATACGACTTGGTGAGAAGAGAGGACCCAGCGGATGTGGCGAACCCTCCTCACGGGTCCGGTCTTCAAGCTCCTTTGGATACACCCGAGGTGCCAGACATGGTGGAATATGGTTCCAAATACCACTATCGCATTGTGTTTAAGGAATTCGGTCAAACGATTGACAAGTTGCAGTCCCCTCGAGATATCTGCGGCATATTGGCTCAGACTGCTACAGGTATGTCTGATATCATCTCCTTGTGATATTTTCTCATGGCTACGGCAGGATTATCGCTCATGCACAAGCTCGGATGGATGCACCGCGACATCAGTGCCGGCAATATCCTCGTTATTGGAGATGACTGCGCTAAGATTGCTGATTTGGAATACTCGAAGCATGTCGACGACCAATCTCCCATACACTGTGGCCGCACTGTAAGCACTTCCATCCAATGCAGACCCCATGACCTGATATGCTGTGACACGTGTTTTAGGGGACCCATTATTATATACCGCTCGAGGTGCACCGCCAAAAATATCTATTCAACCCGCGGGAGAGCGGCGCACCTCCTCGCAAGTCTGTAGCCAAGTCTGGAGTGCCAGATGCTGGCGAGCCTTCTGCTTCATTGCGCGGCCACGAGTTGCAAACAGATTTGGGAAGGCAGAAACCCAAATTCACTCCTATCTTCAAACACAATTGCCTGCATGATCTGGAATCCCTCTGGTGGCTCTCTGTTTACCTTCTGGTCAACAGGCGTGTTGTCCTTGCCGATGGTCAGAAATCTTCGCCTTCAGATGCAGAGAAACAATGGTTATCATGGGCCCTTGCCACCTTTACGAACTCCGTACACCGGATGGAGGCGTTCATTCGGAACACGACTTTTGTGGAAGGCACTGCAAACATCCATGATGCACTCCGATTTGTCGCTTTTCAGCTGGAGATTGCACGTTGCTGGCTCGTATCAGCCTATGAAGACGTAGAACGCAAGCTATATGCAGAAGAAACAGTCGACATAGCCAAAGAGGCCAGTCTTCTTGGCTCCGATATCGCTGATTTGTACGAACGGATCGTGACCGACCTGGGATCCAAGAGCGCCCTTCTGCTCGAGGATATCTCTGCATCCTTCATCAGGCAGACGAAGAAGCCTACAGCTGTTGGCAAATCTCTCGACGCCAAGGTAGCAGTGCTCCAAACGAAGAAACGCACACAAGAAGATAGCAACGATGGCTTCGACCTTCTAACGGAAGATATGCGGACCCTCATGTCTCCGAAAAGAAAGGGCACTAGTCACAAGCGAATGCGCCACGCTGTGGCCGGCTCTTCATCTGGCGCGCAAGGTCATGCCAGCGAGGATAGTAGTGGCGAGGAATCTGTGGATTACGGGAACATTGTCGGCATGAATAACGAAGGATCCAACGCATTCACAGCTATGGAGACTGCCGAGTCGGTCCCTGGTACTCTTCGTCGATCTGCTCGTCTCGCCCGAGCCACCGGTATGAAGATATGAAGGACCTTGAGGGTATGAAGGGCTGTATTCCAAACCAGCTTGTTTATTGTAGTTTCTTTGGTTACTGTAGCGCCACAACCGTGCGGTTGATGTGGGCTTGTCGTGGTAGAGGTCAAGTCAGAGCGTCTAGTGTGAGATGGGCTATATTGTGTACACGTGAGCATGTATCCATGTAATGTAATATATATTCTGGGGTCTCTAATACATGGTTCAGTGCTATAAAAATCTATCCAAGGCCTCGCGTTGCTTATAGAAACGAGCGCGCGTGCGGTCTAAGACGTTTGCACACCTAGCGAGCGAAAGTCAAGTAAGAGCGCCTGGCATGCGATTAGCTATATTGTGTACACACGAGCATTTACCCGTCTAATACATATCCTGGGGTCTCTAATACATGGGTCAGTACTATAAAATCTGATTCAAGACCTCGCTTTGCTTATAAAAAAGAGCACGCGCGGTCTAAGACGTCTGTACACCCAACGAGCCAAAGACGGCCAAGCGCCAGCTTTGTGGCTGTGGTCCGGAAAAGTCCAAGATCAGGTGCCAAAATGCCGCGCACTCCAGATCATGTGAATACATCACCGATGATCGAGACAACGGTGGACGACATGGACTCAACAAGTCAGATTCAGACCAGGATCTTTTCCCTGATGTATGACAGTCCAATCCTGTAACTAGATGTCTTGTCTAAATCTCACCCCGTATGTCTTGCAATGCCTTAACAACCATATTCCGAACATGTATGTGTGTGTTGCAAACTGGCTGTAGTGATTTGGATTGCTTGTTATCATAGGGCGGACGCACCGGATAGGCCCTCGCATACCCTATTCATGAACTGCTAGTCCGACCACAGTCCCATGTTCACTCTGTACGAGTTAATCGAATGTGCGTTGAATGAAACAGAACTTCTTCGGAGGATTGCAGGGACGGAGTTTTTCAACCATGTCTACCGTGCGCGGCATCATATTGCTGCCCATCAGTGACAGAGAGGTATGCTCCCAAACACTCTGCTCCAATATGTGGAGAGACATTGGTGGTCGTGAAACACTTGGGAAGACTGTTTGACGAGCGGCCCTATATTAGGGTATACTGTGGTGCTCTTTGTGTGTGCGACCGTGGGAATCCCGCCCAGCCGGCCATTCACTACGGCGTTCAGATAGAGTTTTTGAGAGTTTTTGGTCTCGGGGTGGGTCACATACTCTTACTTGCGGCTCACAAATGTATTGTAGGATACCCGGATACACGCTTGCTCAAAGTTCAAGCTTGGGCGGGAGTGTGGCTACATTGATCATTGCAGTAGAGCGACCGTAGCGCGGGCGGACTACCTATTTTGGACTAGAGCGGTTGGCGCCATTGTGCCTACAATTACTAGATTAGGCAAGTATCCCAACAATGATTGGCGCTCAATGCACCGCAGCTTATTGTCTGTTCCCTTTCCGTGTCATGGCTATTGTCAGTGCACACAAAAGACCTTTTGACAAAAAGACTCATTGACGAGGGCCGCGTTCACAATCAACAAAAGGCATACATCTCAGTATGCAGCGGTCCATCTCCCCCGTTCCCTTTTCTTCACCACTTCCACCATGCGTGGCTCGACAGACCTCGTCGAGGAAACGATGAGCAGTCCCAGCGACTCGACGTACAAGCTCCCGTACTCGCCCAACCCGTCCACGCAAACATTCGACGTACCTGCCCGCTCACCACCGAAACCGTCTATACCGCTTCTCTTTTCTTTTCTCACCCGCCGCGATGTCTTTCTTCTGCTTCTGCCCGCTATTGCGACCTCGCTCCTCTCTGGGGCGGTGGCGCCGTTCATGACCCTTGTCGTCGGCCGGATATTCGATGCTATCTCGCAATATCCGATATCTGGGGCAACAGAGGCGGACAAACACCGTCTACTGCACGACACGCGTATCACGGCCATTGAGCTCGTCGCTCTGGCGTGCGGTGCGATGGCTCTGAGCAGCATCACCTCCAGCCTGTGGATATGGACCGCGGAGCGCAACCTGCTCGCGGTCAGGAAGCGGATATATCAGGCGGTGACACGCAAAGACCTTGTCTGGTTTGACACTGAAACCGGCAACGACTCCGAGGGCAACCTTGGAGCTGGAGGGTTGATGGCCAAGTTCGCGAGGTGAGTAGTAAATTTGATGTCTGGTACACATGGTGTCTGAATGCAATTGTAGGGAGACAGATGAAGTTCGAACGGCTACCTCCCTTGCGTGCGGGATGTTGATTCAGTATTTGACCACGACGATTGTCTGCTTCATCCTCGGCATGACCCGCTCGTGGTCTCTCACTCTTGTCATCCTTTCAGCGGTTCCCGCCCTCGTTCTCATTCAAGCGATCTCGCAATGTCTTGCGTCTCCAAAACTCGCAGCGGAACGGGCACACCTTGCTACCGCTGCAACCCTTGTTGACAGAGCGGTTGCCGCTATCGCCACGGTCAAGGCATTCAACGCTCAGTTCCAGGAAGAAGCCAGCCTTCGCGTTATTCTTGACAAGATGCAGGCATCCGTTCACTCCCTTTCGACCGTTTGGGGCATCACCGCCAGTATCTCGCACTTTGCCATGATGGCCATGTTCGTCCAGGGCTTTTGGTACGGCGCGAAGCTCGTCAAGTCTGGCTCGCTCAGCGCGGGCGACGTGAACACCGTATTCTGGGCGTGCCTCATCGCGACGAGCAACATTCAGATGTGTGTTCCTCAGCTCATCGTCATCGCGAAGGGCAAGTTCGCAATGGTCTCCCTCCTCACTCTCGCAGAATCAACGCCGAAGCCCGCGCTGGCTCGTTCGGCTTCGGTGCTGTATACTCCTCTCAAATCTGCGAAGCGCGTCATCACCATTCGCAAGATCGTACCTCCTCAGTGCCACGGTGACATCGACTTTGAGGATGTGAGTTTCGCGTACCCCTCTCGCCCGTCGATTCCCGTGCTCCAGGGTATCCGCATGTTCCTTCCCGGCGGCGAAACGACATTCATTGTTGGCTCGTCTGGTTCCGGAAAGTCAACGATCGCTCAGCTGCTCCTTCGCATGTACGATCTTCCTTTCGGCGGCGGTATGATTAAGCTCGACAGCCAAGACCTCTCCTACCTCGACGAAGATTGGTCACGTGAACACATCGCCACCGTTTCTCAGACATGCATCCTCTTTGACATGACCGTTCACGAAAACGTTGCGATGGGATTGGCCAGCCCGTGGAGTCGCAGGAAACCGGAGAGCGTCAAGAGATCCGAGGTTGAGAAGGTCTGCCGCGCTGCCCTCATGCACGACTTTATCAGCGACCTTCCCGAGGGCTACGACACCAAGCTCGGTAATGGCGGCGCGAATCTCTCTGGTGGCCAGAAGCAGCGTCTTGCGATTGCCCGTGCTTTGCTTAGGAACCCGACGGTGCTCATTCTTGGTAAGCCTGTTACGTTTTCTTACGGAATTATCGGTATTAATCCCTACCTCTCTAGATGAAGCAACATCTGCTCTTGATGCCACATCTCGTATTCTTGTCTTCGAGGCCATCAAGCGATGGCGCCGGAATATGACCACCGTAGTCATCACCCACGATCTTTCTCAAATTCAGTCTGGGGACTTTGTTTATGTGCTCAAAGGCGGCGAATGCATCGAGAACGGCTACCGGTCCGACCTGGAGGAGATCAAGCGATCCGAGTTCACTCGCATGCTCCGACAACAAAACGCGACTGGCGGCTTCCCCGAGAAAAGTGACGCTGATCTCGAAAAGGAAGTTCCGGTCGATACATTCCTCCAAGAGGCGGAAGAGGAGCTCGAGTCTGGAGAGATCAACTCGAAGACTCTGAAGCGCCAGACTGTCTACCGCCGGTTGACCACCAGCAACTGGATGTTCGATGCCATTTCCGACTTGACCAAGGTTACAGGCGACGACACCCTCGCTGCCCCGGAACCTACGCTGCCACCCCTGAGCCGTTTCGTACCCTTAGAGGAGTTCTCGGGCGAACTCCCTGCGTCCCCCCGTCCTCAGTCGTTGCACCTCCACATCCCATCGTTGGCTTCCCCTCCACCCGCCTACTCCCGACCGCCCCGATACAGCTTGCAGTTCACACCGTCTTCGCCCACCAGCACCTCGCTTTCAGCTGCATCGTTCTTCTCTACCACTGTCGTCGGCGATGACGATGTCGACGAGAACGGGGCTCTCACAAAGCGCATTCTTGCTCCTTCTCGCAGCACGGTCAGCCTCGTATCAGAGAAGCAGACGAAGCGTGAACGTACTAAATGGGATCCTGCCGTCTTGGCGGCATTGACGGAGGTCACAGTCGACAAGTCGGAAGTCAAAGAGGATGACAAGCCCAAATCGTCTTCGACGATCGGTTTGCTCATCGACATATGGCCAACGCTACCCATGAAACCCTTCCTCCTCCTCGGCATCCTCGCTAGCATCATCAGCGGCGCTATGACTCCCATCTTCTCTTTCTTCCTGTCTCGCCTCGTCTACGAGGTCACCACTGGCGCATCGGACATGTCGGCTGTCAACTTGTGGGGTGGAATCTCTCTTGCGATGGCGGCGGGCGACGGCATCTTCCTCGGCCTCAAGTACTTCGTTCTCGAGTATGTCGCTATCGATTGGGTCAACAAAGTCCGCAAGCAGTGCATCAGCTTGCTCTTCGCCCAGGACAAGAAGTGGTTCGACAAGACTCAGCACAGCTCTTCGCGCTTGATGCAGATCCTCATCAAGGACGGCGACGACGCGCGCACGCTTATTGCTACCGTTCTCGCTCAGGCGTTCGTAGTGATGTCCATGCTCTGCGTCGGTCTCATCTGGGCGCTCGTTCAAGGATGGCAGTTGACCCTCGTCGGAGTTGCTATTGCACCAGTCTTCGTTGTGGTCATGACCCTCCAGACACGGCTGGTTGCAAACTGCGAATACCGCAACAAGCGCGCTCGCGAAGAAGTGGCCAAAGGATACTACGATGTACGTTCTCTTCATCATCCGTCATTGAATGTTGCTAACCTTGATTATAGGCCATTTCTAACATTCGTGGTGTCCGATCCATGGGCTTCGAGCGTGCTTTCCAAGACAAGTTTGAAAAGTGTGTTGATCAGGCGCACGCCACAGGGGTGCGGGGCGCCTTTGTGGAGGGCGCAACACACGGAGTCGCCACTGGCCTCATCTATATCGCCGAAGCTATTCTCTTTTATGCTGGCTCTGCACTTATCGCCAAAGGAACCTACACTACTCTTCGCATGTTACAAGTCCTTAATCTTGTCGTCTTCACCGTTACCATTGGATCTCAACTTATGTCTTTTAGTGAGTCTCTGCACACACTCTCTATCGTGCATGTCCTGATTATTGTCTTCTCTAGCCGAACGAATTTCCAAAGCTGTCCAGGCGACAGACGATTTGAATACCCTTCTCAAGCTTAACCGTTCTACCGACGAGTCACAAGGCACTCGTCGCCCTTTCATCTCCGGAGAAATTTCCTTCCAAGACGTCGACTTTTCCTACCCTGAACGCTCCAACGTACCCGTTCTCAAAGGTGCTTCGTTCGATGTCCGCCAACACGAGTGCGTCGCCATTGTCGGCGCATCTGGATCTGGGAAGACCACCATCGCCTCGCTGCTTCAACGTCTCTACCAGCCTACCGAGGGCACTGTTCTCATCGGCTCGGAAGCCATCGAGACCATCGATGTTCAATACTTGCGCCAGAACATCTCCGTCGTCAGCCAGCAAGCCACCCTCTTCGATGCCACGATTGCCGAGAACATCGCGTACGGCAATTCGAGACTGTCCAGGCAGGAGATTGAGGAAGCTGCTCGTGATGCCAATGTCCACGACTTCATCATGTCCCTTCCCAAAGGCTATGACACGATGGTCGGCGAGAACGCCTCCCTCATCTCTGGCGGACAGGCACAACGTCTCCAAATTGCTCGCGCACTGGCTCGTCCCTCTCGGATCCTGATCCTCGACGAGTGCACATCTGCGCTCGACCCCGCGAATCAGGCCGCCGTCTTGGACACCATCCGGGGCGCCAGGTTCGGCCGCACAGTCATCATGGTCACCCACAAACTGCAGGCAATGCAGATGTGCGACCGGGTGATTGTTCTCAGTGACGGCAAGGTTGCCGAGCAAGGCACGTACGAGCAGCTAGTGGCAAAGCGCGGCGTTTTTGCCCAGCTTGCCAGCGGCGGCGAATGGATGGATTGAGCCCTTTTCCTCGCTGCCGTCCCGACCTTTCGACATTCGACAGTCCTTCTTTCACCCCTTGATTCATGATAACATGATAACTTTATTCCTTCATTTCCTTCATTTTGACGTACCATTATACCATCCTAACGCTCTTTCGACGTGGACTCATGACACGAGACGATTGCATTTGTAGATTACACGCACGCATACGCACATACACACACACTGACACTGTATCCTTAGTTCTACAGTAGGGAATCGAATTAAAATCCTTTACTATATTCGGTCTGCTTGAGCGTGTGATATTATAAAGGTGGATATGTTGCGCGAGAAGAGCAGCTTGCCTGGTGCCGAGGTCCCGTTGAGAAAGCAATTGTCACTCCGCGGCATGCGCGTCACGATACGAAGTACTGTGTATACTTTGGTCCCCATGCTTCTCGCCTCTTCACAATGCGTCAGTGTGCGTCCTGTATTTGTCTAGGTTTAGGCCACCGATATCTATTCAATGTTCTGACTTGCAAATTTGTACTGCCCATCCAGTCTGCAATGTATACAAATAACACCCAGGTGACTTCTATCTACATCCCGCCGCCGAACAAGGTTGCATGCTGATCATCTTCCCACCTCGCTTTTTATAAAGGTCTTTGGCTTATCGCAACTTTACTCCTCACACCTTGTCCGCGCCCTCGGGGAGGTATTGACTCAAATCCCGCATTCACCTCGAGCGCGCTAACGACGAAAGTTATTAGGAATAATCGATTGTCGAAATACATACCGCATCGAGCAGCGAGTATAGGTTACCCAACGTCGAACACGATGGACCATTTGGAGCAGCTCACGCCCATCTTTAACGTCGAGCACGCACCCCATGTCTCTCAGGACCTCCCGCCCACGCATGTTCCACTCGCTCAGCTCGAAAACCCAACGGTGTTACACGCGCCACCCCAGTCGTCCCTTCTTCGCCTGTTCGTCGCCTTTCTCGTCTACACCCCCTTGCTCTGGTTCACCTTCTGGCCTATCATCAGCGTGCTCGTCACTCTACGATGCGCCCAACTTGTCGCATGCGGCCTGCTCGTCTTTTTTCTATCGTGTACAAGATGACACGGTTCAAATTTATTACAACGAAGTGAGATTGCAGATGTGTCATGACAGTCGAGAAACAACGAGGGCGCGAACAAAGATCCTGTAGTAAAAAGACGTAATCAGCCAAAGGCGTCGAAACGGTATAGATACCTGCGGGCGCGCTAGACACTGCAGCGACGGGGATGATATGGAAGACAAGAGGGTTTGTTTTGGCCATAATGCGAAAAATTGGACATTGAGGGATTCGAACCCTCGACCTCACGCAGTTACGCAATGCGAAGCGAGCGCGCTACCAACTGTGCCAAATGCCCTATATTTAAGGTTTCCCACGACCAAAACAGAAGGCTTTCCCAGCGCTTACAACATATTTTGGACGTCGGTCCGAAATTCGTGGTACGCAAGCACGTCTTTCTCGTTGCCGTAGGACCGTGTCACTGAGACTCGTGAAGATTTTCTAGGTCCTCCACTTACCAAGCAAGAGCTTGTTACTCAGCAGATCGAGAATCGTTGGCCTGCAAAGTCCGGTTGGTCGGGTTCTCGAGTTCTGCTATGTTCGCTGCCCCGCATTTGAAATGTACGTGTTGCATCACGTTTAGCAATGCGCAGAATATTCCTGTAAAGGTTAGACTAAGCTCAACACCGTCCTCAACGACTGAGAACGCTCGTATCTCTATGCGCAACTAGCATCTCGCCATATCGACATACGGACTGGGCCACAATATTCCCGTAATACAGCAGACGCGGTACTCGAGTCAGCTGGAAGCCCGTGACATCCGAGGAAAACCACAGTTGGATTGTGGTCGACTGGTGCTATATGCGGGATCCTCATGGTAAGTCACATACATAATTGCAGGTGCATTTTGTGTGCTCATCATAACATTGAACAGGCTACCGAAATTTACCGACGTAGCCAAGAAATATCACATGGAATTTGTATCTCCAGAATGTCTCCGAGTTTACGTGCGAAAAACTATTGCAGATGAAAATCCCCTCTTTGAAAGCAGCGCTAGGGTGATACTATCGTTCCCCGGTCGCACTTTGAGCGCTTCTGTCCGTCTTATACAAGCTGCCCCAAGCGGTCGTTAGTCAGCCCGCATGCAGGAGGTTTAAATGGCACGCCTTCAAGTCCTTCGGCCTTAACACTCCCTCATTGCACCCATACCCAAACCTTCACATACCTCTTCACCACAGATAGCCCGTGCTGGCATTATGACCACGGCAGTACCCAAACTCTTCTCTCCCGCAAAAGTCGGCAATGTCACGATTCAACATCGCGTCGTTCTCGCACCTCTCACCCGTTTTCGTGCTCAAAAGAGTCATACTCATAGCAAAATGGCGATAGAATACTACACCCAACGTGCCTGCGTACCAGGGACAATGATGATCAGCGAGGCGACCTTCATTGCTCCCCAGGCTGGTGGACTGACCTTCGTTCCTGGTATATGGAACCAGGAGCAGATAGAGGCATGGAAACCAGTGAGTAGATGTGCTGTTGTTGCAAAGCTTACGCTTATCTATTCCTAATACGCATGCGTCAGATCGTAGAAGCCGTGCACGCAAAAGGATCGTTCATCTACATGCAGCTTTGGGCGCTCGGTCGGGCGGCCGAACCCTCAGTACTCGAGAACGAAGGTCCATATCCGTATGTTTCTGCTTCGGACGTGACCCATCCTGAGAGAAAATTCCCGCCACGACCTTTGACAACAGACGGTACGCGACGCAACATGTTCCTCGTTCGTTCCGGAGTTGCTCAATTTCAATTGATTACAGAGGTCAAGCAATACGTAAAATGGTACGCGCAAGCCGCAGCGAACGCGGTGCACGGGGCCGGTTTTGACGGCATTGAAATTCACGGCGCGAACGGGTATCTGGTGGACCAGTTCATCCAAGATGTGACTAACAAACGGACGGACGAGTATGGTGGCTCGATCGAGAACAGGGCGCGGTTCGCTCTCGAAGTCATCGACGCTATCGTCGAGAAGATTGGGCCCGAGAGAACCGGAATCCGTCTTAGTCCCTGGGGTAATTACGGCGGTGAGTGTATTCGGGATCTGCCTGTACTCCACAAGTTGATGATAGTGTGGGTCGACAGGTATGAGGATGGCAGAACCCATGCCACAATTCGCCTACGTTGTCCAGAAAATCAAAGAGAGGCAACCCAACTTGGCTTTCATTCATTTGGTTGAGCCTCGTGTGGATGGTATCAAGGAGCGTGAGGTCCCAGCAGGAGTGGTATGTCCTTCTTATATCGGAATACAAAATGTTCCGGGCTAATCTTCTTGTGCAGTCGAACGACTTCATCCGTGAAATTTGGGCACCTCGTCCGCTGATTACTGCAGGAGGTTACACTCGAGATCTTGCCCTGGAAGTGGCGGAGACGAAGGGCGACCTCATCGGGTTTGGACGCCCCTTTATTCCTAACGTGCGTGAATGCTCAGTCCGTTCCGAAATATACGCTCACTCTGTCTTTTTCGCAGCCGGATCTGCCCTTACGACTGAAGAAGAACCTTCCGTTGGTCGTGTATAACCGCAAGACGTTCTATGATACGGAAAAACCCGAAGGATACATTGACTATCCGTTCGCTCCTGAGAATGTTGCAGACCTTGGGCCGACACCATCACTTTCGCGACTATAGCGAGGCTGACGGGCCGCATGGAGTTCCGTTGTGCACCTAGAGCGCATATCACGTACATAGGGCTGCCTGGATCATGCATGCATTAGGATGCTGATCACATAGTTCATATAATATTAGCGCTCAACCGTTGATCGTGATGTCGTCAGCATCTGTATTGTACCTTCTACTTCACCTTGGACACTCTTGCACGCCGACGGCAATATTACAGCTCAGTCTTGTTTTGCTACTATATCTCAGCAGTTAAGACTTCAGATCATCCGGAAGCTAGCGTGTCGTAAGCGCGACGGTACACCAGCCGCGCTCGAGTCGTCTAACAATACCGAGCTGGCAATAATGCTAGTGCCTCCAAACACCGCTGGATAGCTCGGTGTTTAGTGACATTAGCAATGTGACCATATGCGTTATTGACGACGGTGTTGTAGCCTACGCAATGAGACAAGACATGCTAAACAGTATGTGGAATACACACTTTTCCGACTTCGCGAAAGGCTCACCGTCGTCTTGCAGGATGTTCTTGCGCTGAACTAATGCTAGACTACAAGGGCAATCTGTCGGATGACTGAAGATACAGTCTCTGCGTATGTCATGACACCTCTGTTTTGTCAGTATCTATGCGATTGAATAGTGAACTGACAGTTTGCGATCTATTGCGAATTGTGTCGATCCCGCAGAGGTCGTGGTGGTACACTCAGCCGGCGCCATCTTATTCAAGTCCTCTTACTAGGTACGTTAGTCAGCTCGTGTGTAGAATCTATAAAATGACATCTGGATGGGCCCTCTAGCTCTACAAAACCTCTCTGAATATCATCCTCTCTCCCACTCACACACGCACACTTACCCACAGTCGGCCTGTATTTGGATATGGCTAGCACCACGCCTAAACTCTTCACCCCACTGCAAGTAGGCGACGTGACGGTTCAACACCGTGTCGTCCTCGCACCTCTGACGCGTATGCGTGCCCGCAAGGACCATGTCCACAATGAAATGGCTGTGGAATATTACAAGCAACGTGCAGCCGTACCCGGAACGATGCTCATCACTGAGGCTACCTTCATCGCCCCCGAGGCTGGTGGGTACGACAACATTCCCGGCATCTACACTCAAGAGCAGATAGCCGCATGGAAGCCTGTAAGTGAAGTTGATGACTGTCTATCCTTCCCACGCTGTCTGTGCTCATCATGCTACGATGTTGCGTCTGATAGGTCGTAGAAGCCGTGCATGCGAAAGGATCGTTCATCTACCTGCAGCTGTGGGCGCTCGGACGGGCTGCTGAGCCGACGGTGCTCGAGAAGGAGGGCCCTTATCCGTATGTCTCTGCTTCGGACGTCGCTCTGGAGGGAAAGCCCTTCCCACCACGTCCTCTAACTATTGATGGTGAGTTTATCTGCCTTCTCAGATGTTATTCTTATTGTGAGTTCTGTCTGACTTGAAGCTCTCTTGTAATGCAGAGGTTCAGCGATTTGTGCAATTGTATGCCACGGCTGCTTCCAACGCGGTGCACGGGGCCGGGTTCGATGGCGTTGAGATCCACGGCGCGAACGGCTACCTCATCGACCAGTTCACCCAGGACGTCACGAACAAACGCACGGATGACTACGGTGGATCAATTGAGAAGAGGGCGCGCTTCGCTCTGGAGGTTGTCGACGCCGTCGTTGAGAAGATTGGCGCAGGAAAGACCGGTATCCGCTTGAGCCCTTGGGGCACATTCAATAGCAAGTTTAATCCTACGCTACAAAGCTGCGTCTGTCATACTAATATTTTTGCAGGCATGAGAATGTCAGACCCCGTTCCGACTTTCAGCTATGTCGTCCAGAAGCTTGCGGAGAGACAGCCGAAGCTGGCCTTTATCCATTTGGTAGAGCCACGGGTGACCGGGAACGCTGACCGTGTGGTGCTGGAAGGAGAGGTGCGCTCAACACGTTCGTTCGCTGAAACACCGGGAATGCTCATCCTTCTACGCCGTACAGTCGAACGATTTCATCCGTGAGATATGGGCGCCCCGGGCACTGATTAGTGCAGGAGGATACAGTCGAGAGCTTGCGATTCAAGCAGCGGAAGAGACGGGGAACTTAATTGCTTTCGGCAGGGCTTATATTTCCAACGTAAGTAGCCAATTTTTTTAAAATTCTATCAGTACGTCCCTGGTCTGACGTTCGCCGGTTTCTGTTTATTATAGCCGGACCTGCCATTGCGTCTTAAGAAGAACGTCCCGCTGACGAAGTACGAACGAGAGAAGTTCTACCTCGTCGAGGACCCGGTGGGGTACACCGATTATCCGTTCGCACCTGAGAACGCTGAGGAGCTCGGCGCGTGACATACAACACCACGATGGTTGACAACAATTGGGCATTTAACCGTGCACTGTGTGGGGTAGAAAATGTCATCTCAGTAAATATATGGGACATAGATATGGAATTGCCAACAAGCTGACTGCGTTTGAGACATTGGAGAGCGCGTGAAACAATCTTTAACGGGCGCAGCCTAGCCGACTCCCCGGACATGTGAAACCTGATCAATATGCTCTTTTCGACGTCACCTTGTGACGAGACGCGATCGTTACAGCAGCCACCAACATTTCGTCGAGTGTGAATTGATCGTAGCTTCGTTATCTGCGCCACCAAGGAGTACAAAGATGCTACAATATATTTGCATGGATCATTTGATACATTCGGCAGCATTTATTTGCTTCTATCCTATTCTATTGAACAATATGATGGTCATGTCTACTGTATGCCCGTGGTGTGAACAGAATGTCAGTGATCACGCAAGCTCCGCTACGTTTTCAGGCGCAAACGGATAGTCGGAGTAACCCTTCTCGGCCTCGGCCTCGTAGAAGGTCTGACGGTCGTACTTCGTCAACGGCAGGTTCTTTTTCAGACGCAGCGGCAGATCGGGCTGAATAGAACAAAACGACGCCATCCCGTCAGTCAATTCAAGTTGGCCGGACGGTGATGAAGGGAGCATTACGCACGTTAGGGATGTAATCACGGCCAAAGGCAATGAGGTCGCCCTTCTCCTCTGCGATTTTCAGCGCGTGCTCGCGGTTGTAGCCACCGGCGCTGATAAAGGGACGAGATCCCCAAACCTCACGGAGGGAGTCGTTCGACTGTACGATAAGAGCGTTAGATCTACAGGGCTTATTTACCAGATGACTGAGATCGTACCTCTCCTTCCTGAACCTCGCGGTCCACAGCGCCATTCACGCGAGGCTCAACGACGTGAATGAAAGCTAGCTTGGGCTGCCTTTCCGTAATTTGCTGCACGAGGTAGCGGAATGTGGGGATGGGATCTTGCATCCTCATACCTGTTTAGCAATATCGTAGTCGTAAGTAGCTGAACTTGTGCTGTTAGCGCGTCGAAAGGCAACTTACCGTTGTAACTACCCCAGGGACTAAGACGAATGCCCGTCTTCTCAGCGCCAACCTTCGCGGCGACAGCATCGATGACCTCCAGAGCAAAGCGAGTCCTGTTCTCGATAGAGCCTCCGTACGCGTCTGTGCGCTTGTTCGTGACATCCTGGAGGAACTGGTCCACGAGATACCCGTTTGCACCGTGGATCTCAACGCCATCGAATCCAGCGCGGTGCACAGCGTTCGAGGCGGCCGTTGCGTAGAACTGCACGTACTCCTTGATTTCTAAAGTTTCAGTTATATTAAATTGAGCAAACGTACAATCCATGTGAGGACGTAAATCAGCGTACCGTCGGTTGTCAGAGCCCGCGGTGCGACGTCTCGGCCTTCGAGGAGTACGTCTGACGCGGATACGTAAGGGAAGGAACCCTCCAGCTCGAGCTGCTCTGGCATAGCCGCTCTACCGAGGGCCCACAGCTGCAGGTAGATGAAAGATCCCTTGGCATGAACGGCGTCCACAATCTGGCGAAGAGAAAACCATCCGTCAGATAAACGCGTACGGCGGCCGATGATGAACAGGAGGGTTTACCTCTTTCCACGCTGCGATCTGCTCGTCATTGTAGATCCCGGGCACGTTAGCGTAGCCTCCTGCCTTAGCTGCAATGTAGGAAGCTTCGGTGATGAGCATCGTTCCTGGCACGCTTGCACGCTGCTTGTAGTATTCTACAGCAATCGGTTTGTGTACATGGGCCTTCGAGGCACGGAAGCGGGTGAGGGGTGCGAGCACGACGCGGTGCTGAAGCGTAACATCGCCGACCTGGATGGGGGTGAAGAGCTTGGGTTCTGTGGCAGCCATGGAGTACTATGGGTTGAGAGTGGTTGGGTAGACGAAGGATTTGGGAGTTTGTTGATAGCTTCGAGCTGCAGCACTCGCATTTTTATGCATGAGCAGAACGAGGCTGACTAATGAGAGCTATTTCGCGATCGGCGTATGCGCACAGGTATCGTGCGCGTCGACGAGTTTCTTTGCGATTCGTATCCGAGGATAAACATATTAGCAGCGGGTGTCGCTTATCAATGTTGCCATCAACAGCCGCAGTGTTGAAGCACTGCTGCTCAGTCGTTGTGGCTGCTGACTGATCCAACCTGCTGTGTTTCTTGGTCAGAGATGGGCGGAGACGACATAATGAGCGCATGCAAAACCCTTGATACGAGTATCTGCGGCTATGTCGGATATGTTTTATGGCGCGCGCTTATCAGAAGATGTTCTGCAGTCACGGCGTCGCTCTGTGACGGATCGCGACCGTTACTCTGCCACGCGCGTGGTTACGTTAGGCTTCCTCATTCGGTTTTGCGACGACTTGCAAGGAGCGTGAATACTGCGTGAACTCAACATCCTCGTCATTTGCGACCATGTCTTCACCTCTCAAATTTCCTAGCTCTGACCCACCAGATGAGGAGATGCAAGACGACACGCTTCCGACCGCTCGCCAACAACAACCTCTGTTTCTACCCGGCACACCCTCAAATGCGGGTACACCATCGCGTCGCGCTGACCAGCCCAGCTCGCCTGGAGCTATGGCTGGAATTATGGCTAGGCGAGCTGTCACAATGAGCACCCCACGAAGGAAGACACCACTCTTTGCACGTGTGTGCGTTTCTCCCTGTATACTCGATAGTACTCATACCATTGCCTCGTAGCGGGTAGCGGTAGCTCCTCGCCGCTGGCGTTCCCTAGTTCATCTCCTATGAAGAGCACTACTCCGAGGAGGTCGAACGTACTGCGTTCTGACATGCCTGGGTCGGATAGGGACTCTGAGCCACTGGAATTCCCCTCGTACGTCGCGTGGCTTTGTACAATAATATACATTACTTACTCACGTCTGCAGAAGCCCTGCCGTCGCAACACCAAAGAACCGAAGGGGTGATATTCATTCATCAATGAACGCAACTCCAATCCCTCGTCGTATCGCACGTGGAAATAATGACTTGAACTCCGATGGCACACACATGAATTTCCCATCCTCTTCAGCACCACAGCTCTCTGTACCCGATGGCCCATCCGACGAACCTGCGGAGATTCGCGCCATCTGGGGAACAACAGTGAACTTGGCTGAGACCATGAAGTCCTTCCGGGAATTCATGCTCGGGTTCAAGCCCAAATATCGTGTCACATATGATAGAGATCGTGGTGTTCGGACGCGCACTATGTCTACCCCGGCTGAAGGTGAAACTTTGTTGTATGAGACTTATCTCCGACGTATGCGTCAGACTGGGGAGACAAATCTGAATCTTGACATGCTCAACTTGGCCGCGTACCCTCCGAGCAGGAAGCTGCACGCACAATTGTTCAAGTACCCTCAGGAAGTCATCCCGGCGATGGACCAGGTCTTGAAGGACCTGATGTTGGAAATTGCCGAACAAGACCACCAGTCGAAAATGGACGGTATGGCTGACCAAGACGGAGAAGAAGAAATTGCAGAGATTATGAGCAAGGTGTATAAGATCCGACCGTTTGGACTGCCGTCTGTAAACATGAGAGAGCTCAATCCTACTGGTATGTCTATCCGTATCTATGAATGCTTCATAACTGACTCTCTACTAGACACGGATAAGCTGGTCTGCATCAAAGGACTGGTCATTCGTGCCACCCCAGTCATCCCCGACATGAAAGTAGCATTTTTCCGATGTCTGAACTGCAACCATACCGTCCAGGTCGAGATTGACCGCGGGAAGATAGACGAGCCTCAAAGATGTCCGAGAGATGTATGCGAATCCGTCGGAACCATGTCGCTCGTCCACAATCGCTGCGAATTTGCGGATAGGCAAGTCATCCGTCTACAGGAGACTCCTGATGCGGTCCCCGATGGTCAAACCCCACATACTGTTTCCCTCAGCGTGTACGATGAGCTGGTGGACGTCTCGAAACCCGGCGACAGGCTCATTGTGACTGGCATCTTCAGAAGCGTTCCTGTTCGCGTCAATCCTCGGCAGCGCACGATGAAGAGTTTGTTCAAGACTTTCTTGGACGTCGTACATGTCCGACTGGGGACTGATGACAAGCTCGGGTTCGATAAGAGCACGAGGCCCGCAGGAGGAGACCGTATCCCTGGTGTTGGCGGTGTTGGCGAGGAAGAAGAAGATGACCCCACCGACCGTGAGCAGCGGCTCACCAAGCGCGCTGAGATGGAGAACAGGTTGAAATTGCTCAGCCAGCGGCCGGACATCTACGATCTGTTGGCACGTTCTCTTGCACCCTCGATCTGGGCTTTGGACGATGTCAAGAAAGGAATTTTGTTGCAGCTGTTTGGCGGGACCAACAAAAGTATCGCCAGAGGAGGAGGCGCAGGTGGGCCCAGGTATCGAGGCGATATCAATGTGCTACTGGTCGGTGATCCTGGTGTTAGTAAGTCGCAGATTTTGCATGTGAGTTGATTCAATATGTTTTTCTTTCCTGTGCTGAGCGCAGCTTCTAGTACGTACATAAGATTGCGCCTCGGGGAGTCTACACCTCTGGCAAGGGTTCCTCTGCCGTCGGTCTTACGGCATACGTTACTCGTGATCCCGACTCAAAGCAATTGGTGTTGGAAAGGTACGTATTGACCGCTCATAGTTACAAAGCCGTTCATATTGACCCACTCACCCATATTCAGTGGTGCTCTAGTGCTGAGTGACGGTGGTGTCTGCTGTATTGATGAGTTTGACAAGATGTCCGATGCAACGCGTAGTGTTCTACACGAAGTCATGGTAGGCTACATATCATATCTGGCGCTACGCATACTCACTTTTTTTGTTTAGGAACAACAAACGGTGTCTATCGCCAAGGCCGGTATCATTACAACGCTGAATGCTCGCACATCAATTCTAGCTGCTGCCAACCCAGTGGGATCCAAGTACAACCGGAACGACACGATATCCAAGAACCTTGACTTGCCTCCAACACTGATTTCCCGTTTCGATTTACTGTACCTCGTATTGGACAACGTCGACGAAGCACTTGATCGCAGGCTGGCTCAACATTTGGTTGGACTATACCTCGAAGACGCTCCCGAGTCAGGTGGCCAAGATGTTCTGGTATGCACATTCTGCTCGAGGCGCATAACGATAGTCTAATTCAGTATGCAGGCCATAGAGGAGCTTTCCGCATACATCACTTACGCCCGCTCCTACATCCACCCCACCATCACCGAAGACGCCGGTAACGAACTCGTCCGCTGCTACGTCACGCTGCGCAAAGCCGGAGAAGACCCTCGTTCTGCAGAAAAGCGGATCACGGCGACGACGCGGCAGCTTGAGAGCATGATCCGTCTGTCCGAGGCGCACGCGCGCATGCGCTTCTCGTCATTCGTGGAGCTCGAAGATGTGCGCGAGTCGTTCCGACTCATGCGTGAGGCGATCAACACCAGTGCCAGAGACCCGACCACGGGCGAGATCGATATGGGTCTCCTGGATACGGGTATTGGGAGGGCACAGCGCAGGATGCGGGGAGATATGCGCAAGGCAGTGCTGGCTCTCCTGGACGGGTCTGCCGGTGCCAAAGGCATACGGTGGGCAGATGCGTATAAGTCGCTGGAAAACCAGAGTAGCATAAGGGTCACGGCTGGGGAGTTCCAAGAAGTGATTAAAGAGCTGGAACAGGAGGGGTTGGTCAAGGTTGTAGGAGAAAGGGAAAGAAGGGTTATCAGGCGAGGGGACGGTGCCTAGAGTGATGATATTATTGCACTTATTTCTCTGTTTGTTTGTTTTGCTCTCACTGCTGTCGCGTACTGTATACTTAGGCTCATTGTATGTGTAATCCAGATGTTGCATTGCTCTCTACAGAAAGATGCACCGCAGGCTACATTTCACAGGCCTGCTCATGTGCATTGTGTCCCGAATGCCATCGCCGAAAACTGTGTCAATTCTGTTGCCCCTTCGCCTTTGAGGCAACGAAAGCACATCTTTCCTTCTCCTTCGATGGGATAGCTTCGACGGAGCTCCCGCTCGTGCGAACTGTTCCTTCCGTCAACACGATCCTTTCCGTTGTCGCATCGTTATACAAGGGCCAGCGAGGGGCAGGGGCCAACTTGAAGGTATTGGGGTCGCCTGAACGCACAAATGAGAGCCAGTAGGCGATGAGCTCTGCGGCGAAGGCTTTCTCCGAAGGTGTCATTGATGAGAAAGTTGTACTTCCGTTGAATCTGGCATGATTGGAGTTAGCGTACATGCGCTGCGCCTGCATGTGTAAGGAGAGGTCTCACCCGGTGTTCGTCCCTTGGAACATCATCCAGTTTTCGGCAGCATGCTCAACGATGGGACTGCCAAGTGTGGGATTTGGTGTGTTGTATCTGTATACGAACGTCTTTGCGCGCTTCGAGAATGTATCTCCCAGAATCTCTGCCTGCGGCGTAAAGGTGAGAAGGCATGGTGTTGTAGAGGGGTGACAATACGTACCGCACATCTTAGGCCAGACTCTCCCGTGGCCACGCGAACTTGCTGGCTCACAGAGTCGAAATCAGAAAGAGGATACTGTTGAACGAATTGCTCCAGGTCGGTGGAAGTAAGTGCTGGAAATAATGACTTCAACGGAGCAGTGATATTAGTTCCACTGGATAAAGTCTCGTTCGACGTTGCTCTAAGCAAAAGTCAAGAAGTAGTCCCCGCATCAAGTCAGCACTGAGCTTACCCAACTATCAAAGCAACATCATGCATTTTCCCCGCCAACACTGATGCTGTTGGACGGATTGTGATAAGCTTGCCATCGAAGACTGGGTTGAATGACCTGTAGGACCCGGAGCTATTCTTAATGTTAAATGACGCTGCGAGTCTTACACTGAGGCAGTGCCTACAATGTAGCATCCTGAGCAGGTGCAAGCGCACTGAGGCTCGCGTTACGCAAGCATGCCATCTGGGCCGCCAGGGAAGCAGAAGGACACCCCGCCCTTTCAGCGAAAAAGTCAAACAGAGGCTACAGATTTCGTCAGTACGCAAGTAGAAAGGAGGCATATCGACATACCTTTTGCTCCTCAGGACTGGGCAACGGTCCACGGAACACACTCTGAGCAATTGCTTTATTGAATAATCCTGCGGTCCTGGGTGCGACAAGATGTAGTTCGACGGATGAGCCCCCTGCGCTTTGCCCGTTTATGGTCACTTGTGAAGGGTCTCCACCGAAAGCAGTAATATGATTCTGTACCCAGCGAAGTGCCTCGATTTGATCAAGCAGCCCTACGTTCAAATCACCCAGTTCTGGCTGCATCCCAAATGCCGGATGGGCCAGGAAGCCAAATGCGTCCAACCTGTAGTAAACAGAAACCACTACAACTTCAGGTACTTGTTGTATCCAGTCATCAAATGGCCAGTTGGCAGGGTTCCCGTAGACATAGCCTGTATTTTGGTCAAGTCAGAATACAATGACGACGTATACAATAGTCCCTACCTCCTCCGTGAATATACACTAACACGGGCACTACGGGAGAAATCTTGAATCAATAAAGTTTCAGAACGCATGGAAGCCGATAATGAACATTTATCGCCTGGGCTAGCAGCAAGTGGTGCATAAACGTTCACTTTGAGGCAATCTTCAGTACCAGCACCTCCAGCGTCACCGTCTATAAACACGTCTTAGTTGTGAGCTGCAGAAAAAATGGAGCTTGTCACGTACTGCCAGTGGTGCCTTGGATGCAGAAGTTCGGATAAGATGTCGCATCCACGACTTGTCCCTTTGCCTGCGCTGTGACACGTGCGGTATTCAATGGCAGAGGAGCACGCCAGCGGCGTTCGCTCACTGGCGGTTCAGCATATGGAATGCCGAGATATGCAACGGTGTTGGAGCGTGAAATGTTTCCCCTGTACTTGGCATAATCTAAATCAACAATATTGTCTGTTGTTGTGGTTGCCAGGCAGAGAACAGAGAGAAGGCCAGTATAGATGAGGATCTGGGTCAGAGCCATGCTGAGTATGACAACTTCTACTGGGGTGGTTCAGAAATATAGCATGGCTGAATGGCTTTAAGTACCCGTGTCGTGCAAGCGACGGATTCTCAGTGACATGGTTTGTTTGTCCTTTTGATGCGAGAATCCTTGTCATGAGAAAGTCAGGAGGGAGGGCTCGTGGCGGTCCGTACCACACAGGGTCGTCCTGGAAGTGAACCCGGTGACAGTCAGTAGTCAACCTGTGACATTGCTTGCTACCTTCGTGAGGATAGTTCCTCCGTGCGGACCCGTCTTTCCTAGCCGCCAGTATGGTGGTTCTGACAATCGCGAAGCACGAGAACAGAGGGCCGACACTATATGGAAAGCAACGGTTATGTGGCAATGACGGGTAATATGCAGCCGTGTGAGTCAAATACCTAGAATGTTCGTGGCTTGAACTTAATTGAGCATGACCCTGTTGTCAACGCTCAGTGGTCCGGTCAGTTCAGATTGACATTCCATGCTGATAGTCATTCCGCGCCAGCTGCCGACTGGGCGCATTTCATTGAGTTCCAGCACTTGTTGTTGAAGAGTTATCCGTATATCATTCCGAGGGACTGACTATCCGTACGGTGAGAGTCGAGAGCAAGAGGGCGGCGGCTAAATCTCATGGACGCGCACCGCGAGTGCACCGCGCGAGATATCTAGTTTTGGTAACGGCTAGGTTGTGTCCATCTGCATCTGGTTATACACAACCACATAATCATTATAGTTGCTTCACTACCTATACACATTTGGTACATATGATATATGATTGATATCAAAAGCCAGACAATGCAAGGCAAAGAAGATGACGTAGACATAGGGCGACGGATTACAAGATCGGAGTGTCCAGGTCCATCATATCTCCATGCCATTGGCACGCGCGAGACGAGCAGATCGACGAAGAACGCCAGGGATTGACTCGATAGTAGCTGCTGTCGCGAACGTCTTGGGTCCCTCGTTGTTCATGTTGGCAATGCTCTCGTCGTCCACAGATTCCTCGCCATTACTATCCTCGCTATCATGACCTTGCGCGCCAGATGAAGAGCTGGCCACAGCGTGGCGCATTCGCTTGTGACTGGTGCCCTTTCTTTTCGGAGACATGAGGGTCCGCATATCTTCCGTTAGAAGGTCGAAGTCATCATCGCTATCTTGTGTGCGTTTCTTCGTTTGGAGCACTGCTATCTTGGTGTCGATAGATTTGCCAACAGCCCTAGGCTTCTTCGTCTGCCTGATGAACGGTGCAGAGATACGCTCGAGCAGAAGGGTGCTCTCGGATCCCAGACTGTCCTTAAGTTCTTGAAACAGAGAGGCAAATACGGAGCCGAGGTTGCTTGCCTCGTTGGATATATTCACCTCCTGTGCCGTAAAAAGCTTCAGTTCAACATCCTTGTAAGCGTCCACAAGCCAGTCGCGTGTTGTTTCCAAGTGGGAGGCGACCAACTGCAGGGACTCATGGATGAGTGCAATGCCGTCAGCAAAGTTTTCGTCCATCGCAAAGGCAGGTATCCGACGCTGCGAGTTCGTCAAGAGCTCAGCAGCCCATGATGCGCATTGTTGGTGCGAATCAGACCATTCTGGCTGATCAGAACCAACTTTGACGACGGGTCTAGTGACAAGGAGGTGGACGGAGAGCCACCAGAGAGATTCGAGGTCATGCAAGCCGTTAGGCTTGAAGATCGGTGTGGCCAAGGTCTTCTGTTCTTGCGACACTTTAGGCGGCTGCGTGTCATACAGTCTCTCGGAACGGCCGCTGTGTGCACTGGCAAAGCTGATCACAGATGTCCGGGGACGTCTCTCAGTCTTCTTCGGCTTGAACAAGTACGTCTGGGCCTGCACTTCGAGTGGTATATAATAATGAGTCCCCTGCAGATATATGTATAAGGCCGTGAGTCACGTGATCAATCAGAATACTTACGGTGCGACCGCGATGAATAGGAGATTGGTCGTCAACATGCTTCGAATATTCCAGGTCGGCGATCTTAGGGCAGCCGTCTCGTAGGACGAGGATATTGCCGGCACTGATGTCGCGGTGCACCCATCCGAGTTTGTGCAACAGAGACAGTCCTGCGGAAGCTGTGAGAGTACATTCTAGCCAATTACTGACGAACACACCTGTAGCAGTTTGGTACAATGCTTTGCAAATCTCTCGAGGGGACTCCAACATGTCAATCGTTCGGCCAAATTCCTTGAAGACAATGCGATAGTGGAATTTGGAATCATATTCCACCATGTCTGGCACCTTGGGTGCATCCAAAGGAGCTTGAAGACCTGATCCGTGAGGAGGGTTCGCAACATCCGCTGGGTCCTCTCTTCTCACCAACTCGTATGGCTCCAAGTCAGAGGGAATCTCGGCCGAATTCCGCATGAGCGCATACGTGCTGTCTTTGCTGCCGTCCACATAAACGGCCCCATGACAAATAACGTGGAGGAAATGCCGATGGAATACCTCTTCATCTTTCGGATCGCCAGAGGTCCTGGCCGCTTCTTGGATTGCCGCAAGGATATCTCCCTCGCACATCCTGTCTTCGTCGAGCCAGCAGTCCTTCACCACCACAACGTCCCCTGTAACTTCTCCCTTCTTGTTGACCTCACGCCCCTCCCATACCCGCGTCGCTCGACCTCTCATTGCCTCTGCAGCGACGCTGGCTATGGGTTCCACTGTACGATACACGTTCTGGCGGACACATTGCTGCTCATCGATCCAGCGGACCTTGATGTCGTACAGCCTGTTATCTTCATCGCCGACGAGCACAGAAGGCGTGATCGTAAGGTCGTATCCAAGTCGGGAAGTCGGAGCAAACATGATGGAGAGGAAGAAATAGACGATCGCTTCGTGATCCTAAAATTCATATATTGTCAGTTCCACCGTGCTGGTGTGTCTCGACAACTGTCAACTTACCCTGATGAAGTCAAACTGTTCGGATACGAGAAGGTCGGATCGACTCCCAAACCACAGACGCATCGAGGCGTTTTCAATGGTGTATCCGAAGACAAAGCGTCGTTGGACGGTCTCCCGCATGGAATGATTCATCGACCATTGAATCTTCCGGTTGTTCTACAGAAGCACGTGCAGGATTGTCAGTACCATGAAGAGAGATCAAATGTTGAATGATAGGATACGCACGTCGTTGATATCTTTGCTGGTTGAGTGTTTCTTCTTTTCGCCCGCGATCGCAATATTGTCCCAATGTGTGATGTCTCGTCGCGGGACAAGTGGCTTTGTTAACAGCGCGTAGCCATCCGGCATTGACGAGTTGCTCCTATTCGTCGAGGGTGGAGTCCTGTTGGGATTGCAGACGAAGGTCGTCCTCTGAGTCAAAGGGAAGGTCTTCGGTTTCTTCCCCTTTCTTTCCTTCTTCTTCTTCACCTGCGTATCGAATGCCACTTTGGCCACAGCATCGGCAATATCTGCGAACGGTGCAAAGGTCTTATTTTCGGAAGCCTTGCTATCAGCGGGGTCGACGGGAAACGAGGCCCATCGAGATTCTGTAGCGTCTCCATGAACGATATCCTTGATGGTCCCGTTCTTTCTCAGCTCTTCAATGATTCGGCCGACGTCGAGGGTCGGATGCAAGGGTGGAAGGAGATTGTGGCGGAAGTAATCGAACGGTACCTGCGGAATACGATTACCAGCATCGGTCATCACCGCATCTCGGGCTGTATCGAGTCCGCCGAAAACAGCTGGGAGGGTTTGAGCCTGTTTGTGTTTGACAGGAGTGTTAGAAGTGAGTACAGGAGCCTGCAGCGCAGAGTGACTGGTAGGCGTACGCATCGCGATGGGATGCAACAGTTGGCATCCATTTCTCTCTTATTTGCTGTCTTATATCCTGTGGCGAAACGTGCACGGGATCAGGTTGGCCACGGCGAATTGCGAGTGGCGGGACAATGAGGGCTTTGGTTGAAGTTGCTGAGATTGAACTTGGCATCCATTTGCGGCAGTTGGCCATGATAGGCGCCATCAATGTGGCCTTCCTGATTGGCTCGGGACGCGTATGTTTCCCCGATAATCGTCCACCCCTTGATTAATCAAGTATCCTCTCACACCGACTGTAACTTGAGCATGACCCTGGTCAACGTGGGTCTGACTACCCAGAATAACAGCTTACTTCACGGAATAGATGTCCCTACCATACTCATTTCTGAGACATCTCAAGCATGGTTACATATGACGCTAGGAGCATTGCTGATCCATAACCATGTCCTACAGACCCGCAGCGTGCCAGTGTAAATAAAAACAACTTTGTGCCACTTTCCCTGCCGGACTCGAGCCGGATCGCGGAAGCTTAAGGTTCGTGAACGACCTTTGTCTAACACCACACGCGTCATCGGAACTCGACTGTATCGCGGGCAGCATGAGGACTATATCGCGGGCAACGTGAGTCACATCCTGTATCATGACAGCGCCCGCAGCCGTCCCTATGGGGTTGGCATCGAAAGCATAGCTTTGTTCGTACCGACCAACAAAACAACCAAAGCCCTCGAAAGACACTGCGCACGGCACAGGATCCGTCCACGACACTGCCTCGCGCAGCCCATCCGTAATGAAAACCCCACACCCAGCCTCGCGCCCGTCACACCCTCTCCAAAATGAGACCTATCAACCCCGTCAACAAAGGCCACCATCCCCAAAACACGTGCAACATTACCTATCGGCACCCCCTCCCGCATGGCATCATACTCGACCCGACACCCGCGCCCAGCACAATACGCCTCAACAAGCACCTCACCCCCCGCCCCCGCCCCCGCCTTACCGCACGCGAACGGCGCGCCCGTGCTATTCTCGCCAAAGGCAGCTCGCAGCTCCCCCAGCGCGCGCACGGGCGGCGGACGCGTCGCCCACGTCATGTCTGTCAGGGAAGAGCGCAGGGGCCCATAGAGGAGCACGAGCCCGATGAGTGGGGACTCTGACGGGGAGTCGATCTCGAGGGTTAGGAGCGCGTCGCCGAGGGAGGCGCGTGCGGGGAAGGAGGTGCGGAACACGCATTGGGTGCCTGGGCCGGGTGGGATTGTAAAGTTCAGGATCGTGTGGTCCTACCATACATATGAGCACACACAGCACCTCGGCAGAGCGAATGAGAAAGGAGCAGGGACGTACATGTTCACTAAGAACCACCCACCCATCCCGCACAAACCTCATACGCGGATACACCTCGCTCACCCTCACCGTCCCCCTCGGACCCCCCTCGGACCCCTTCCCAAGTACCGGCGGGTCCGAAGAAGGAGGGATCGTCGCGCCGAACGTGAGCCCGTTCGCCTGGATCTGCGGGACGCGCTCGAGGCCCATGTACACGCTCGGCCTGCGCAGGGTGTTCACGTCCAGTTTCTTCAGTCCTGAGCGGCGTTGATACGTGGCGGCCGCGAGGGAGAGGATGCTGGAGAGACACGCCGTGAAGAGGAGCGCGCACAGCGCGATGGTGAGCCAGCTCACACCGCCATATGCGAACTTGCTTCTCCCAGCTATTCGTCCGTCTTCACGAGCCTGAGCGTAGTCGCCATCGCCGTCGGTGTGCGCTACGTCGTCGTCGTCATGCAGCTGCTCAATGAGAGGTATGGCTTCCGGTGGTCGTGGTTCGTAAGGCATCGTGTGAGCACGAGCGTGAGTGCGGCCGCGCCATCTCCGCGTCCTGGCAAGCCGACAAGCGGTGACGGCACGAATAGAACGCGGATTTATGATATTGCGCGCTAGGATACGGAACTCGCCGAGGACTGGATATGGTAGTCGGGGCCATGGTGGCGTTTTGCGATCACGTGTGTTGGTGCAATTTTCTTCGCGGATGTATTTTCACGGTAACGATCTGTCGATTTTCAATTCGCTGGCTGCACCCAATTTCGAAATGAAAATTTACGGTAGGGCGCAAAACCTTCGCCCTGAACGGCAAATCTCTCACGCCTCGCACTTCGATTCACAAACTGGCGTCGCTGAACACCAAACTTGCATGCCGCTGAACCTCCGCGGGAGCGAAAATAATACTTTCGTGTGAAATTAACATATGGTCGGTACGTATGATGCGCCCACGAAGAGACCCGATACAAATTAGACGAAAGCAAGAACCAGAGCACAAGCAACGTACAGCGACCCTCTCATTGCAGTTCGTACAACAGAGAACAGAACATACCGACATCGTACACGCCAGGTCATATCTAGACAAGCAAGAAAAAAACAGGACCCCGTCTTCTTCTATGCCCATCGGCCGAGGAGCGCCATGATGCCGCAGCCCGCGAGCATGCAGCACAAAGCGTATGCGAGCTTGCCGTTCGAGGAGGTGATCATCTCTTTGTTAAACAGGAACTCGTGGGCTAGGAGCTATTCGAGCGTGTGAGTGAGTAACGATCATTGTGGGATGCGAGGGGTGGGATGAATGCTTACCTCGACGAGACCGGTGTAGATCAGGATACCGGCGGAGAAGGCGTCGAGGATGCCGCTGACGATGCTAGCGGTGGTGCCGTCGGGGTTGTAGGTGGTGCGCACGCCGAGGCCGACGGCGATTCCTATGGGGGTCGTGATACCGTAAAGTAGGGCGCCGATGATGGGAACGAAGGCGTATTTGTGCGGCAGGTCCATGTATGCGAGACGAGAGCCGACACCGAGACCCTCGAACGTTTCTAGATGAGCCAATCTCATCAGCGGGTGCTTCCACGAAACACGGTAAGGGAGATACGTACGATGGAAGATGATGACGATGAAAAGCGTAATGAAGTCATCCGTGACGGCGAGGGTGAGCCCGATGAGGACACTGCAAAAGAGTCAGACCTGACGGGCTGCAGATAGTCGGCGGAGAAGACGCACCTGTGAAGGAGCACACCGAACTCGAGGATGGCGACACCGATGATCTGCGTCAGGGCGTTGTCGACAGCACTGGAGGGCGCCTGTTCCAATATCGCCAGTTCTGAGTCGTTGCTTCGCTTTTCGAGCTTGCCGTGGTCTGTCTCGTCGAACGCGCCGCCTTCAGATAGGACAGTGTTCTGCTCGCGGCCTTCAGGGCCATGTGCAGCGTGGCCGCCGTCGGCGTGGCCGTGCGGGTCGTGTGCCATGCCGATGGAAGCGAGCTTGGCTGTGCCCCAGCGGAAGGCGATCAATTCGGTGATGAAGATCATGAAGATGGAGAGCATGGCGATGGCGAGGGCGTATGGCTAAGGTTGGTTGAAGAGGCGTGAGCGGGATAGCTGATAAGATGATCGAGCGTATACGCACGTAGACTGCCCAGGCAGGGTCAAGACAGGGCGAACCGAGTTCATCGAGTGCAGGGGAGAGGAGATGGATGAACGCGGTGGCAATCTATGTCATCATATCAGTATATGCATTGATAAATATCAGGGAAAATACGCACGATGACGCCGCTACCAAAGTACTTTGCGAAGTCGAAAACACCCTTAGGGATGCGAGGCGCCAACCATCGTGTGCGCTTGGCGAGGACGGGGAAGAGGGCGCCGAACAGGGAGCCGACCATGACGATGAAGACGGCACCGATACGGAGGCCGGTCGAGCCAGTGTCGCCACCGCCAGAGCCGCAGTTGACGTCGTCGCCGTCGTCCCTGGCGAGGAGCAAGCTCATGTACTCTCTGCGGTTGAGAACCATGGTGGTGAGGTCGGGGGGAGGTCGGGGAGGACTGGGCACGGGGTCGGGAAGCGGGTACAAGCCGCGGGAGGGAGGAGAGGAAAGGGTTAGGACCGAACTAGAAGCGCAGGAGGTTTATATAGGAACGGAGGACAGATGAATAGAGAGTTTGTTCCTGGCGCGTTTTCAAAATGGAGGAAGCCGATGGCTGTTGCTTCCTTGGGCGTGGTGATGGGAGGTGTCCAGGAGGGCAGCAGGACTCACAAGGATGCAGTGGCTGTCGCCGAGCTGAATGGCGAGAGTTGACGCCGACTGGTCTGTGAGAGACAGCGGCGGCGTGGCCAGCTCCGTCGGCAGATGCAACTTCGGACCCTGCCATGACCGCGAGGGTACCCGTGCTGTCGCTGCCTGGCGAGGATGCAAACACTGATCCGCCGTTGGATTTGCGACCTGGGCAGTCCGTCGCTCGTAGAGGTCCTCGTCATAGTGCATATTTGCATGGCAGCCATCAAGTGTAGCAGAGCAGCTCACTGCTCAGCCACTGATGCAGACGGGTGTTAGAGTATCGCAGTGATGGCCAACGAGTGTGTACTCACGCAGTAGTGGTAGCGCTGCACCGTCGCAGTGACCTAAAATTGCGACAGAGTACCTGCACAGTCACTGGCGGCATAATGGGCGTCTAAGCGTCAACAGTTGAACACCTTACTTGACAGATTGCCTGTGTGCGGAATCGATCAGCGGAGACTGGCGCGGCCGCTCCCAGCGGAACCACTGCAGTGCCACAACCTCTGTCTATCTACTGTACTGCCGTGCCCTGGTTTTGTTCGCCGCGAGCAGTCCGAGAGCCTCACCAGTGCCGAACTGTGTGGTGAATATGTGCACCACTGTCTCACCCCTACATGCCAGTCATGCTCGCGGATGCATATGACGATGATGCACTGTTCATCCGCTGGGAAATCGCTGGCCAGTTACGCCTACGCCGCACTTGTCAATTCCGCGGGTTTTTTCGCGGAGGCGTATGGGTCTGATGTGGTCCCCGGCTTGCACCGAAACGATGCCGAGCTCTCATTGGTTCTGGTCTCTTTCAGCGACACGAAAAGTATAAATTGCACTAATCGAATCCTCCAAGCATGATGTTCGTCAGGGAGTTCCGCTGTATGACGGCAGAGCAAATCAAGAAGCACCAGTCAGAATATCGTAAACCTCGAATGGACGACAGACTTGACTGGAGCGCCGTGATTATTCTCTTGCACCAATGATGTGCCACACCCTGTCTTCCGAACATATCGCCTTGATGAGCCATCCAAGTTCCGAGGCCTCCGAGCTGATCTTGTCCTTGCTCAAAAACATGGTCTCTACAGCGTCTCTGGAATCTAGCATTCAGATATCGGTATGTCCGTCCAGCCAATGATCACGGCTGCATTTTCTTTATCTACTGTCGACGACCAACCGTAGTCAACCTTGATCGTCCTATCGGCGAATGGTGATCAAGTCAATAAACATCTTCAGGACCTGCAGCTGCTATTATTAACACGACGCTTGCAGTGCTCTGCGCACGTACCATGCTATCTACCACGTTGCGATAGCCGCGAAGTCTTCTCGGATTGCATGTAGAACCAATGAGATAATTTGGTTAGTTGTTTGGCGCGGGCCATTCCCAGGATGCCGCGGTTGACGTGAGAGCGCGTCCATACAGAACATGCAGTACCTAGTGATACAGCGCAACTGGTCGTGTGAGCTCACGAAGCGAATCGAGGTTGTCCAGACGCAACGAGCAAAGGTCGACGTGTCCTGGGGACACCCCATTCATGGGTGTAACGGACGAAAAGATTATTTGATCGGCGAGCGATAAGCAAATCAAACCAGCCAGATCTTGTTCGTCAAGTAGTTTTGCGATGCGACGACGGAGTGGACCATTGTTGGAAACAATTCTAGTATTGTATCATGAACAGCTTCGGAAGAAACTGCTATGCGCCCTCTGGTCAAGGACAAGGAAGGATTATGTACAACAAAACATGAGAGTAATACATGCATAGGACATAGACACACCTGGCATCACTGCAAAAGATACTGGGGGTAGCATTATACGGAGTCATGAGCCCTTTGATGGCATCGCTGTGCTAGTATCCGAACCAAATAATGACCCTTTCTTTCTGCGGAACCGGCAGCAGCTTGTTACCTGACACCGCTCCCACACGCGAAGGATCATCGGAGGACTGATCGAGTGAAATAGATCCAGTGCCGGTCTCTTGCCTACTCTTCCAGTCCGGTGTCAGCAGTACGGCAGTGATGGAGAACGAGATCACCAGGACGATGCCTAGGGAAACACGCGTTGCGAGACTTGTCTGCCAGAAGAACGCAATCATGAGTGCGGCGAAGAAGGTAAGCGCGCTGTGAAACGAATCTCAATGACAAATATTACATGTTGGGTGGTTGTGGATGCGTACCTCCAAATGAACAGCGCGGTTGGTAGGCTGATGCATGCCCATGAGCAATGGGTCACGTTCTCACTGTTAAAGGCTCACCTAAAAGTAACGGCGACTGATTCCAAGACAAACCTTTGATATTGTCTGCAGTCCACAAAATCTCCCTAGGACCAGCGTAAGAAGGCACACGCGACCCTGTCTATAACGTGAGCACTCACGAGGTTGCGGATAGCGAAACGTTGACTGTATTGGTATTGCCGAGCAAGCACCAGACAGACCAGACAGTCGAAGAGTGATAGAACACTGGATATGTAGGATGCAATCTGCGCTACTGTCCTGTGGGGGCTGTCCACATTGATACTTTGGATAGCCAAGAACCCAACGTTTGCGCTCGAATGACAGTTGCCTGTATTGGGAGCATTAGAGGAGTTAGTATTGCAAGCACCGACCCAACTTAACACACACTAAAGTGGTTCCTTTTTCCCAGTCTTGCACGACCATAGCACAAAACCTATCCCAGTGGATGCAATGGACGATCTCGTCAATGCAGATATGATCAATCTCGTCTATATAGACAGATGGTAGAAAAAAAAGAAGAGCAGTAAGGAGACCGAAGATCCGTGACCGCGGTTTATGGAGACTCTTCAATGTGTCTCCCTTCATAAACGTGAGCTGAGCGCAATACTGGGCAGATTTAAATGACTGGCACATACCTATGTGCGACGCGGTGGTACATATCCGACCCCCTCTCGTAACGAACTCATAGTCAACATCTTTCAGCCAGAAGACACACTGGCGCTTCCAGCTAGCTAGATAGTAACCATATACAAACTCGCAAGCAGAGCCGAGATCCTCGAGCACAATGACAATTTCAGCGTCGTCCGGTGTGGCCTGTTCTTGCTGGATTTTGGGTAGTAGGAATTGGGCGAGCCCCGAGACTCCCTCCAGGTACGATGGACCATAGAGATCAATGAATGTCATGACGTTCTGGGTGACTATCAGTACAGCTCGAAGCTTACAGTATCTTCAACGCACCTTCTCCACATCATGGAAATACAAGTTGCCCTCCGGCGATTGACACGGCTTCCAAACAAAGGCGCCGTTTTCAGGTATCGCGTTCGGTCGACTGAGTTGAAATGAAAGGAGTTGGACCGAGGTAGCACTGATCACCCGTGAGCACTCACGGCAAGAACGTTGTCTGAAATGCGCTAATCCTCGGAACTTCTCCCACATACTCCTTAGGACTTGAAATAGAAGTTGAGTCTCCATGCGGGGCTCTTCCAAGCCAGAGTTTATGCATACTCAGTACGCATGTATTTCTTACCCATTATACGGTCAGGTGTAATCAGCTTGAAGATGAATGGCGATACTTCCTCCCCTTCTGGAATGGTATCGGCTTCTTCACGTGTAGGTAAGACTACGTCATGGTTTATATCAACGGTTAAGTCCAATGATGTCGAGGATCTTTGGTGACGGTTTGAGGCGAACGAAACGAGAGATTGCGCCTTTCTCTCGTAGTCTAAAACGGGCTGTTGAACGGTGCTAGTTCTCTGCAGAGTGTATGCGCCCCGGTCCCATATAGCCACAGAAGTCGCCCTTCGCAGTCGATGTCGCACTGGCCGAGGGCGCGAAGATGAAATATGCTCGGGAGGTTCGGGGTTCCCGACTACGTGGCCCTCGCTAGACGAAGACATGTTCTTCCAGTGCTAAAGTTACTGCATGGGGCCCGGAAGAGTGTGTAAAGCGGAAGCATTTATAGTCTCGCGCTGACCTGCCATGTCCAGTCTCAAAGGCTATAAGGACTAGCACAGTACTTGGATAAGAGGTAAAACGGAAACATGGAGACATGGAAACATGCAAATATGGGTAATGTATAACGTACCTAGTACCGTGGTCAGGGCATCATGAAGTTCTGGGCTGCAGAACTTGCGCGCACACTGATTGAGAATAGTCTCCCCGCTGCAGAGACACGCGCAGGCGGGATGTGCAAATGTGCGTGTACACCGCCAGTCCACGATTTGACGTCAGCCCGACCCGCGGCATCTCTGGGTTCTAGCGGTCGGATCGCAGTATTTCAGTCCAACCAATAACCAAAGCTGCGTTTTCTACGTCTTGTCGATGGGAGTAGCCGTACTCAATCCTAATTGCCCTATCGTTGAATAGTGATCAGGTCAATAAGCATGTCGAAGGATCTTCAGGACTTGCCGATGCTATTATTACTACGAAGCTTTCAGCACTCGGTGCACGTACCCTGCTATCTACCACGTTGCATTGGACGAAGTCTTCCTGGTATATGCAGATCCAATGATAATCGGATTTCTTGTTAGACGAAGTCTTCCTGTATGCACAGAACCAATGAGATAATTGGAATTCTTGTTAGGCGCAGGCCATTCCCAGGATCCCGCGGTCGTCGTGAGAGAACGTCCATACAGCGGAGGCAACTGTGCCTAGTAATACAGCGCAGTACGTCGAGTGACCTCACGAGGCAAACAGAGGCTGTCCCTATAGGTCTAAGACATGGTTCTACGGACCGACATTGACGTAGTGAACAGAGCTCGACGTGTCCTGGGAGCTGCCTCGACGAGAGCGTGACTTAGAATCCCTTCCTGGCCGCACGTGCAAGGTCGGGAAGAGGCGTTCCCGGGCTCCCGATTGGCTGGGTGACGTCTGAGAGAAAGATCTGAGATAACCCCAATGTGCCTCGTCACGTGCATGGCTTATTCCAACGGCGTTATCCTCTGCCATTGGGCACAAAAGTTCCTTGACACCACCCTTTCTTGCTCTACGCTTGCTCATCCCCACGTCCACGACCTACGACGACCTCCTCTACCCCTTTCATCTCGAACCAGCGTCACCTCCTCTCCTGCACAGGTCGATTTTATGTCTTCCGAGCAATCAACACCCGCCTCGGTGCCCCTTCCGCCTCGGAACGCCGCCGCTGAGACACTCAGCAAGAAACCCCCGGTGTGGTCTATCAGCGAGAATGGGCCCGCCGCTCAGCCTGCACCGTTACCCGCCAAGTGCGATCGCCACATACCAGGGAGATCGGGCGTGTGCTGCAAAGATCTCAAAGACGACGACGATAGGACGCTAGTCGATCCAGACGTCGTACGAGACGTGTACGTGTTCCCTCCCACTCCTGTCCATCCTACACTCCTCACTAACCTCCCACCCACAGTGTCATTGGCCTCTCCGACGGCCTGACTGTCCCCTTTGCGCTGACAGCCGGTCTCTCCTCGCTCGGCGAATCCAAGCTCGTCATCCTCGGCGGCTTCGCAGAACTCATCGCCGGCGCCATATCCATGGGCATCGGCGGTTTCCTCGCCTCGCAGGCCGAGCGTGACCACTACCGTTTCCTGCAGAAACACACCGCCGCGCGTGTGCTCCGTAGCTGTGACGGCGAGATGGAGCGCGAGGTGTACGGCGTACTCGGGCCCGTCGGTGTCGATGAACGCACGTGCCGTCAAGTCGCGAACAATTTGCGCGACGTCGAGATCGACACGAATGGAGTCGGGAGCGACTCGGCGAGCTCGAGAACCCTCGAGGATGCCGGCCTCAAGTGGAGCAAGTCTGTCGGGCTTACTGCGTTTTTGCTCAAGTTTGGAGAGGGCCTCGAGGAGGTGACGACACGTCGGATGTACGTTTCCGCGTTCACAATCGGCATGGGATACCTGCTCGGTGGCTTCATCCCTCTGCTGCCCTACTTTTTCAGTACGTACCGACGTTTTTCCTCTTTGTGTGGTTTGCACCTCCTGACCGAACTTCTTTTTTTCCTATAGTACCGAAAGCACATATCGCGCTCATCTGGTCGTCCATCGTCACCGGCATCGTCCTCCTCATATTCGGCGCTGTAAAAGCTAGGATAACTGGTGCCGCAGGACAGGGCGTCGGCGGCTATGTCTACGGAGCGGTTAGTACGCTACTAGTTGGTGGAGCAGCTGCGGCAGCGGCATACGGCCTTGTCGCGCTCATGGAGGCATGATATCGAACACTTACCTATTGTATATACTGCATTCTTGTATTTTTTTCACGCTTACCTTATTGTCCTCATTATCCTAACATAACAGCTTTGGAGAACTTCTTTCTTTTTAAACGATAGGATGGCAAAGCGGAACAGCAAGGAAGGTGGCAGCCAATGGGAACACTCAGGGGTAGTAGATATACACAAGCGTGAAAGAAAGAGAAACCAGTCGTATCATGACTGCTCCTCTTCGAAGTATTCCTCGAGGAGCGCCTTCTTCCTGAGCTCGAGCAGGAATTGCTCCATCTCCTTTGCCGAGGGCATTTTCGGTGGCACGAGGTCTTCAGGAGACAAAAAGTGTATATATGCCGCTGTCGTGCGCGCATGTTGGAGTGCGGTGGCATCCGCGGACGGCGTGCCACCGATGCTCGCGCTGTCCACATGAGGCCGTTTCGAGGGCACACTCTCCGCGTCCTCCATTCCGACGTCTTCGTCTGCCAGCTTCCGCTTTGCGTCTGTGGGCGCAGACGGTGATGTGCCGCTTGTCTGGTCCGTGATGGTGATTGTTGCGTTTGGAGCAGGTCGAGACAGTTTGGGTGTTGGCTCGTCTTCGGGCAAGCCGAGTGCTCTTCGTATGTGCGCGTGTGCGTCTTCCCATTCTGTGTGCATTGCGTGGAAGTGTTTAGTTTCCAGCAGCAAGCATCGCCTAAGCGTAAATGTATATCACGCACCTTCGTCCTCTGCGGCCTGTTCCGACTCGAGCAGTGCACCGTCCTGCTCATCGAGGTCCCCAAAATACGCAGGACCCTGGTTTGTGAACTTCTTGTAGAAGTTCTGTGCGATGTTCTCCTCTTCCTGCTCCTTCTTCTTACTCTGGAAGATCTCCTTTACACCTGGCAGCTCCTTCGCGCGACCGAAGTATCTACGGGCGCAGTATAAGTCAAGGAGTGCGGAGTAATGGGTCAATATTAGCGACTCACTTGTATCCCTTCGTCCCCGGCACCTCCTTTCCGTCATCGTCCAACATGGCGACATTTCGCCTATAATTCGCTCCTCCGAGCGCGACAATCTGGTTCTCCCAGTGTCTCTTTTCGCGCAGGAGCTTGTTAATCTCGTCATTCAAATCTCGCACTTCGTAGTCGGTCAAGCCCGCTGTAAAGGGGCAGAGACATGACAGTCAGTATATCGCGTCAAACGGTGTGTGCAGACGTCACGTACAGTCCTGTATCTTGGACACCTTCCGACTAATCTCTCGCAATATTTCTCCTCTCCACCGTTCGCACTCTCTCAGACTTTTGCAGGTGCTCGCCATCTTCGGCCGCCTGTCGCTCCGTGTCCCGAGACCAAGCTCTGCAGCTTGCGCCTCGCGAAAGCGGTAGAGCATGGACTGCGCCTTCTCTTCATTACGGGCCTGCGTTCATACGTGTTATGCAGATGTCTCTAGTTCATAGAGTGCGAATGCGTACCATTTTGTTCTATGAATGTCACCTACGGCGTGCGGCGCGAACGAGTATGAGAGCAAGAGCCAAGAACCACACAGCGTCTTTTCGGCTTGGCGGAGGCAATGTACCAGGCGCCCCATCAATCCATGCGAACACAAACCCCCTTGTCATCAACCACGACGATCTCTGCAGCTTGGGGCTATCGCTGCTGGTACTCAGCTCGGCTCAACTCTTCTCACACTACTCTGCTCTACAGCTCGAGATCTCGTCTCGCCTGACCTGCACTGTTTTTTTTCTCGTCTCAACAAACTTCGGCATCCCATCCTCTGTTCTTCCCACGTTTATGGCAGCAACCGTCGCCCCCGCCCTCGACATCCCGCGCAGCGCCTCACCCGATGTTATTGAAGATACGACTGGTCAAAGTGCTGCTTCGTATTCAGCCACTACGTATCTGACGGCGCCGCAAACCGCTTCCCTACACTCCCGCTCGCCAAACTCGTCGACGCACACCCTCTCGCGCGAGCCTGAGTCTATCAACCCGCTGCACGCTATCGCCCTCAGCCACCACGCCAAAGACTTGAGCAACAGCTCGCACAGTCTCTCATCTGAGGTGCATATCGTGAAGGTGACGGACGATCGTGTAGAGATACGTACGGGTCCTGTTCCAGAGCCCTTCTTCTCCAAGGTAGGGGCTTCCCTCGTACGGGCGGTGCCGGACCGCATCCTAGACGGCGACCGCCAGTCTGTCGTATCCGACGGTGCAGGCCCTCCTCCACCGTCACCGCCTGCCAGCCACACAGAACACGAAGACGACTTCGACCAAGACGAGGATTCAGGGTTCGCCATCCAAGCGCCGTCCACCCACTCCCAGTCGCCAAAGCTGCCTCCGCAGCCCTCGCCCAACGTGCGTCCAGTAACCTTCGAGGACCCCGCAGCCCTCCCGTCCGGGTCGTCCTCGCGGCCATTCGCGGCCAAGGCCCCATCACGGCTGTCACATACGCAGAGTCTGTCGCACCGTTCGTCAGCCGAGACAAAGGCGTCGTTCACGTGCAAGTCGAACCGAATAACGCGCACGCTCACGAACAACTCGGATACTGCTCTCGACGGCTCCCTGAACGAGGACGGGTCTGACGGACTTTTGCATGCACCGCATCAGCACAAGTATGTGCGCCGAAACACGATAGGATCGGCATCGCCTTTCCCATCAATGTCCCGACCGCCCCCTGCGCGGACGGCGACGATACACGGCGGGCAGAGCTCGTTCGAGCCCGACGGTGACGCCGAGCTTGGAGAGCTCGCGACGGACATACAGCAGCAGGCGGAGCAGATTCGGAAGGAGAGGCTGTCGAGGAGAGAGAAGGCTGCGCGGGAGGCGGAACATGAGAGAGCGAAGCAGGACACGGAACGGGCGCTGACGAGGACTGCCTCGCTCGTCCGTGCGTTTTCGAAGAACGAGGATAAGCCCTTGGTGGGGAACCTTATCGGAGAGGGGCATGTTAACTACGTGTTGATGTACAACATGTTGACGGGCATACGGATCGCAGTGTCGAGGTGGCAGGCGAAGCCGCGGAGGACCTTAGAGCTTGAAGACTTTACTGCCGCGCATAAGTACTCCTTTGATATGTGCGTCTTTGTTTTCTTCTTCGTTGATCCCGCTTTCCATGAGTTGCGCTGATGCTGATATGGGATACGAATGCAGTGTGGGAAATGAACTGACACCTTCGGCGAAGTATGACTTCAAGTTCAAGGACTACGCACCGTGGGTCTTCCGGGAACTGCGCGAGAAGTACTTCCACCTTGATCCAGCTGACTACCTCCTCTCCCTCACCGCCAAATACATCCTCTCCGAGCTCGGCTCGCCGGGCAAGTCTGGCTCGTTCTTCTACTTCTCCAGGGATTACCGCTTCATCATCAAGACGATACATCACACCGAGCATAAGTTCCTGCGGCGCATCCTCCCCCAGTATTATGAGCACGTGAAGGACAACCCACATACGCTGCTGTCGAGATTCTATGGCCTACATAGAGTGAAGCTCCCGCGAGGGAAGAAGATACACTTCGTGATCATGAACAACCTCTTCCCGCCACATAAGGATGTGCACGAGACGTACGACTTGAAGGGCAGTACCGTGGGGCGGGAGTATTCGGAAGAGAAGGCAGCGGTGAACCCGAGGGCGGTGCTGAAGGACCTCAACTGGATAAATCGCGGGAAGCAGCTGGAGATTGGGCCGGAGAAGCGTGCGTTGTTGACGGAGCAGATAAGGAGAGACTCGGAGCTGCTGAAGAATATCCATGTCATGGATTACTCCCTGCTCGTCGGCATACACAATATGTCTCGCGGAAATCGAGATAACGTGCGGCGAAACACGTTGCGAGTGTTCTCGGTGAGTTATGTCATACTGGTGCTCGTTCCACCTTAACTGAAAGTGCGATAATCTTCAGCCGGCGGTGCCAGTAATCAAGCGCAAACCAACGCAAGTCAAGGGCTCATCGCCAGAGATCATCGCCATGCGCCGGCTTGTACGCGAGTCGGATCCGCAGGATCTTGGTGAAAGCGTCTCCCTACCCGACGAAGACCACGGCGAACGACAACATCTTATCTTCTATCAGGAAGATGGCGGCATCCGCGCTACGGACGAGGAGAACGTCAACCTCGACCACATATATTATCTTGGTATCATCGACATCTTGACGCCATATAACACACTAAAAAAGATCGAACACGTTTGGAAGGGGTTGTCGGCTGATATAGTGAGTCATTTCGTGAACCACTGCTCGTTGAATCCTTTCTGACATTGGCGTGCAGCATAAAATCAGTCCGGTCCCTCCAGCCGAGTACTCAGACAGGTTCTTCTCATTCATGAAGGCCATCATGCGCGGCGGCGAAGGAGGCGCGCGATTCAAATCTGAGTAATAATTCGCGTTCTCTGCCTCCTCACCCCACCTCATCATCGCCCGTCGGCCTATTGGCCACGGCGACCTCAATCCGGACTTCGACACTCCCACCAGCCTACTCGCGCTTCCGTGGAACCCCCTAGAAGTCGGTTCCTGGGCCCACCCAGAACTGCACCAGTACTGTCTCCCAACATGAATATGGCCCATGCATCTCCTCACGCTCCTTAATCGCCTTCCAATTCCTCGCCCCTCTCATTAGTCCGGCAGGGAATACCCTATCATAATCTTGCCTCATGGACGGACCTTCGTTGTTTCACGCTATCTATGACCCGCGACTCGCGCACCGTACGCCGAGTCTCACACGCTCCTTCCGTGCTGACTTTCCACCTCTCATTTCTCTCCTCTCTGTCGCCTCTGACAATGGACTTTGTTTCATTCTTCACATTCATTTTTTCTTGCTTGGGCAGGGTGTCGGTTGTGGTTGGCTGGTGTAGTAGTTGTCGTTGTCCGTTTCGTTTCTTGTCGCTCAACATCATCACTTATTATTCTTGGTATGCACATCCTGCAGTACTGTACCATTAGAATCAATCAATGAGTAATTCTCCTATCTGTGTCTGCTGCTGTGTTACTCAAGGGCAGAAATACCTATCGATGTTATGCATAAATAAGAAAGACTGGCTAGGCACACATGCTACTTACGGTTAGTCGAGGCTTTGTGGCGTCGGCATTTTGCGCCGTACGTTTACCAGGACGACCATGGACTCCTTACGCGAATTGTTCATCAAACCAAACACCCTGTATGTCGAGTAACACAACAATCTCTACACCGACAACGTTCTCAATGAATTGGCATTGGCCTCGGCATCGCTGTTACACCTTGCGGCCCGGAGATTCTATTGACGAGGCCGGCGCCTGCAAATGTCAAAAGGTTTCTTCCACCATCACCCCAGCTTTCGGTTCTGTGACAAGCTTCAAAGTTTGCAGCAATGGATAACCTCCGCAGAAGTCTGAGATGGTTTCTGTCCTTACAAACCCAAATAAAATACACTTGAACACTCTCGTGTTGTCATCATCCAGCAAATCTCAGTGAACTAATAACGTCATGGACATGCCTCCAACATCTCCGGATCACTGCCCGCACTCATCTTGCTCGCAAAACACAACCCGTGACCGTGCTGCTGTTGACTTGTATACGAGCTCGTCTGATTTCGCACAGCACTACTGGCTCACGACTCTCCATTCCCTCTGGAGAAATATCTCATGTAGAAAACAGCAGGCAAATCCGGGACACAGATCAGAATGAAAATTTATTCTTCCCCCCACAACGGCAGCCCACATGCAGATTTGATCGGCCCATCCTCCGCTCCTACATATACTCGCAGCGTCCCGTTGGTCGCCTGTGGAGAACGCATGACCCTGGCTGGAACGTCAGCGTCTCTGCAGAAATTCGCAGAAGCCCTGCACAGGTGATCCCAACAGGCTTACAAGAGAGCCTGTTCTGCTTATCTTCCCCTTCTTCGTCTTCTTCCTACTCCTCGCCATCATGAGCAGCCCGGTAGACGAAAAGCGAGACTCGAAAGAGTCCAGACAAAGGTGCAGCCACAGTCATCTCAGATTCTGCTAGCCGAACGCTCATATGACGTTGGACCAGCTATATCGAAGCGGAAGACATCTCGAAGCTCACCGAAGCTGGCGAGATCTCCGAGCTTGCGGTCGTCGCAGAAGGCGAGGACAAGACGAACTGGTTCATCTGGCTTCTCGTACTATGCACGAGCATCTCTGGCTTACTCTTCGGTAAGCTCAACTACAACCGATGCACCAATGTACACCTTTGACCACGAACCAGGTTATGATACTGGCGTTATATCCGGCGCTCTTGTGAGCATAGGTTCCGATCTCGGACCCGCAGAGCTCTCTTCTGGACAGAAGGTACTCCACTAAATAGCGTTCCTTCCCGAGCTGTACATGTTTTGAACGTCTTGTGCGCCTCCTAGGAATTTATCACCTCGGCTACGACACTAGGCGCCCTCATCGGCGGCTTGGTAGCGGGCATGCTTTCAGATTTCGTCGGACGCAAGCCTGTCCTCGGTATCGCCGACATTGTGTTTATTGGTGGTGCTATTGGTCAAGCTGTCTGCCACTCCGTCTGGTCTATGGTCAGTTCGGCCCTTATTTGGTGTTCCATCGCAAAGCAGCTTAAGACATGTTGTACTCAGATCGGATGTCGCTTCCTCATTGGAGTCGGTGTGGGCCTCGCTTCTTGCGTCGCACCTCTTTACATCCAAGAGCTGTCACCCACTCGTCAGCGGGGGCGTATGGTGGTCCTGAACGTCGTTATGATTACCGGCGGTCAGGTCATAGCATATGGCATTGGTACGAGTCCAAATCCCCTGACGTAGATTGACCAATGGAGCCTAATTCTGGCACTGTAGGGGCCGCGTTTGAGCACATGCACGGGGGATGGCGGTGGATGGTCGGTCTAGGCGCCGTCCCAGCAGGTATCCAATGTCTCCTGCTCCTCTTCCTCCCGGAATCGCGTAAGCACATCACGTCTCTACTACTTTGCTCCAACCTGATTTATGTCCCGCAGCCCGTATCCTCATCCGACGCGGACACATGGACAGCGCTCATCGGGTCATGTCGAGGATCTATGCGTATGCGACGCCCAATCAAGTCTCGCTTAAGGTCGGTCTGACATGGCATTGAATTCTGCCCGAAAGGCGGCATCTGATATCATTCACAGGTTAGAGCTTTGCATTCAGCGGTTAGGAAGAGCATCGAAATCTCGGATTCGACGACGCTTTTCCAACGCCTGGGCATGGCGTTCCTGAATCCAATCAATCGACGTGCCGTCAGTAAGTGCCCCCCTCTCTACCAGACATTCATAAACGTTAACATCTACGTTTTCCCACTCTCGCACAGTCGTCGGCTGCGGCATGCAAGCTTTCCAGCAGCTCTCTGGGTTCAACACTCTCATGTACTACAGCGCGACGATCTTCAAAGAGATCGGGTTCAACGACCCCACAGCAGTCGGCCTCATCGTCTCCGGCACGAACTTCCTCTTCACGCTCTTCGCACTGAAGTACATCGATATCATCGGCAGACGGAAGATCATGATCGTGTCTGCGCCGGGCATGGTTGTTGGTCTCGTCCTCGCGAGCATCTCGTTCTTCTGTGCGTGTACCCATCCTTAGGCGCATATGTTGTTAGGCATCTGAACAGTTTATATTGACTGACACACGTTCACGCTTATCTAGACCTCACGAAGCACACGGGCGGAAACCTCGTCGACGGCGCGGACTACTCGAAGGCGTGGTCCGCGATCGTGCTCGTGTCTATGATTTTCTACGTCGCATCGTACGCGACCGGCCTCGGGAACGTCCCCTGGCAGCAGGGCGAGCTCTTCAGCCTCGAAGGCAAGTCTTTCCACCACCCTCCATTATTTCACCTTTCGTTTCTCAACTAACGTCTGTTATTACTCACAGTGCGCGGGATCGGAACCTCCCTCGCGACGTTCTGCAATTGGGCAGGCAATTTACTCATCGGGTCCACATACCTCTCACTCATGGACCGCATCACGCCCTCCGGCGCATTCGGGTTCTACGCGGGATTGTGTCTGCTCGGATGGATATTCTGTCTGTTCTGTTTCCCGGAGACGGCGGGGCTGAGCTTGGAGGAGGTGCAGATGGTATTCAAGGACGGGTTCGGCGTGCGCACGAGCGGGAGGCTGAGGAGGGAGAAGCAGGAGGTGATGCGCAGACGGGAGGAGAAGGAGAAGTGTTGAATCCTGGGGTTGAGGTTTTGATGAATGGGTAATGTGAGGGGTAACGACAGCGCGATGCCTTGTAATACAAGTAATGCTTGGATGAATTTCTATACTATTTCTCTTACATTCAGTTATACATTTGTCTCTTAGATTTCTCATTCGACTTTGGTGGCGGTGAAGTAGGACGCGTGATATACGTATCCCAACATGCTGTCCTTGTTGTTCGTGTACGTCGTGTGAATCTCTCTTTCATTCTACCGCAAACATGTCAGTAGCGAGACTCCAGAGTCAGAATAACCAGATGAAACGAACCGAGATCACGAAGCCGATCTTACGTGCAAGGGCCTTGACTTCTTCCAACGAGAGTTCAATAGAGGGATCATTCGAGGTGTTGTTCTCCCAATGCCACAACAGGGGCCCCAAGTTGATCCATACACCGCCTGGCGCCAGCTTGCGATGGATTATACGGAGGTAGTTTACTATGTTCTTCGCCTGCGCGACGTATCTGTCAGGAAAGCGTACAAGGGACGTAAGGGTGTGTGCAGACCGTGTCTATGAAGAAACAGGTTAAGATGGCGTCGAACAGCCCAGCCTGCGGCTCTTCCGGATCCTCATCTTCTTCACCGCCATATATCTCCTCAAAATCGCCTATAACGCGTGAGTATGCAACAAAGCACCCCAATCCCCTTGGTTCATGCTTACCAGCGACGAGCGAAAAGTTCGAATCGGCTGACAAGGAGGAGGGGTTCACATCTGGAAACTTGACGCGGCGAAGCATGGAAGGCTCATCGCGTATATTCGAGAAAGAGTGCACGTATGGATAGAGTGTATGTTGGTTGATCTCGTCTGTTCTGATGAGCGCTGGGTCGTGAGACGGGTCCGAAGTGGAGGGCAAGGCCATCATACCTGTTGAGAATATAGAATGACGCAAGGAGCATGTAGTGCGAGAACTCGTTGCCCTGGCACGCAAAGCCTGGGGTCGGTTAGAATTGTGACAGCCATCGGAATGAGCTCAGAGCCGAAGAGCGCTCACCCAAATTCGCGACGTCCCAGGCAAGGCGGCATAGACCCGCCCCAGGAACAAGGACTCTCAGATTCGACCTCGGGAAGGATTAAGTATGCGCATCTGTACTGAGAAATAAGATCCATCACACCTCTCTTCTTCAGGAACATCCTGGAAGTGCTGGACGAGACCATTAATCATCGGCGCGTAGCATGCATCTCGCTCGGCTTTGCCCTGTCGCACGTTTCACGATCAGCAGCAGGGGAGAGAGAAGAGAGCGAAGGATTGACCTCCTCACTCCAGTCTCTGACAAACTGTTTGATCGTGCTACGCAACTTCTCCATATCTGCGTCCGTCGGTCGCATTTCTCCCTGCGAGTGCCTTCCATGCGAATGACCATGGCCGTGATCATGGCCATGACTCCCTAAGAATCGTTTAGTGGGACTTAGAGATTGGTATACCATAGATATTACCGTGCGAGTGAGAGTGGCTGTGCGAGGGTCCGGCGTGCGCGTCCGCTTCGTCGAAGTGCTCGTTGCCTCCCGGTCCGAACATCTGGGTGTTCGCCACAATCTTATTCAAGAATTCCGCATTGGCGAGGATAGCCTGATCAACGGCCTGCAGCTTCTCTTTGTATCCCAGCTCACTGAGCAGCTGTTGATCTGCTCTGGAGAGCGTGTAGATGTCCTTACGACGACGATTGTTCGCCGTGAGCTTCGAAGGTGTTATCGGGTCAGACACCAGATAGTTGCGGCGGATTTCCACTTACCGCGTACGGCCCATACTGTTTAAACGTTGAAATGACCTTTGCGAACGCTCTCTGTTCCTCCTCCACATCTTCTGGGCCCAGCGGCATGGTGGCGGTCGCCAGAACTCGAGCGCGCCTTTCCGGGTTTGGCGGCCATGCAATTTCCAAGCGATCAAAATGATGCGCCCTTTGCAATTCACGCCCAGACTAGACGCGCGGTTCGTGTTGTCTCTCTTGCTTAGCGATGACCACTGAACCTGCAGTCGCTCAAGTAACGAGCAGATAAACTTGATGACCGTGGTGAGCGCAACTTGACAAACCACCGTCAATTCATATCGTACAGCGTCTAGGCTTCCGGGTCCCTTCCATCGATGCGAGTAGCGGTGAGGTGTCACGCTCGAACCCGATGATCCTGAGTCTGGCCGCTGAACACTCTATTCATGATTCTGACAAAACTAGAAAACATCTCTCAAAGTGAGGGAGACGGGATTGTCTTCCACGGAATATTCGATCCGTCACGACATGTACAAAAGCCGCTGCGAAACGCAGGGGAACTGAAGCCGAACCGCAGGAAAGAATCCTGCCTCGCTGGCGCTAGCTATCAAGCGACGCGAGCATTCAATTGAGGCGGTGCATCACGCAGTAGCGTTCCTGCAATAGAAGGTACATGAAAGGCGCCGTCTAGAGACTGAGAACTGTTTGTATAGGATGATACGCTCGAACACGACGCTGCGGTCATGGGCCACTCGTAGGGCTCCGACGATATCTACGCGCTCTTGTGCCAAGCAACTCACATGCGGAGAGGGACGTGCATGGGACATACGCAGGCGAACTTCATGACGTTCTGGAGATAGACTGCGCACCATACAGTGGACCGTGCTACAAGCCACAACATACTGTCGGTAATTGCCTCGGTATGGTCCGTTAACGAGGAATTGTTGAGGTGAGTATCACCACAGATTATAAACCGAGAATATGTCCCTGATCATGTAATTAAATTTTCTTTCTAATCCCGCCAGATCGAAAGATGAGTTGATACGGCTTCCTCTGGTATAACAATTCATCTGTCCAACGGACTTCAAACTAAGTGACCACACTGCGCCGCGATACCCCCTTCTATGGAATTAAAATATTCTCCGTCAAATCTCTCAACGGAAATTCTTCTCATGTCTGTCACCCTCGTACGCGAATCTGGCATCTACCAAATATCCGCGGGGTCAATGCTTGACAGATATATAGCGCCGCCTTGTCGAATGTCCACCACATCATAGGGGGTTATAGGAACTGAGAAACACTTCAAGTGAAGGGGGATGCATAACTGTAGATTCTGCTGAAGTCGCTACTCGAGGGATATACGGAAAGGAACATCAAGCTGCTGCCGGTTGCGCCGATCTGTGCATGTGCCACATGTCCAGGGATTACACGCGTCTGACACATTCTTCAGGGCTCTTTTCCAGCCGACTCACCCTGATAATAAAGCTGAACAGAGCAGGCGATATGTGAGCGTAGAAGTGTTGTCACTCGCCCGTGACGTGACAAACAGAACGGACGTACCAGGGGTCCCAGGTCTCGCGATGCCGGGTAATGTGTGCGTGTTGGTCCTGGAGCAACGCTTGCATACTGATCATGATTGGTAAGTGGTTCGTTGAGACGGAGATCTATGGCCGCTGCTGCTGAGCACCCAAATGTCGGGACCTTCCTTTTTCAGAACAATGTGTTTGGCACTGTCACGCCGTGTTTGATTGCGTAGTGCGTCGATCGTCTGGCGCCTCGGGTCGTAGGACGCTTCAGCACCGCCATAGCATGCCCGTAAAAGAGGCTCTTTGTATATTGTAAGTCGCTTTCTGATCTCTGTAGGCCGATATTGCGCGACTGACGCGATTCATACACCAGAAAACGGTCTTAAGGCCGTTGGTTGCTCTCCCAAAAGTTAAGCGGTGACTTGATTGCCAGACTTCGTCGGACTGGCTTAAGTGATACGGGAAGTAACATGTCGAACAGAAGCAGAGTGTGATACGATATACCATAGAACATATTTTGTGCCCCCGCCGCGGGGTTCATGCCCGCTGCCAGAACATCCTCATCGACGCGAAGTGATCATCCGAGACCGTGTTAGATGTCTGCACGGGCTGGTTGCTACGGGTGTTTGAAAAATACCACAAACCCGGGAATATGGGAATATGTAAGCGTATTCCCTGTTCAAGCTTCACTATGATTGCGATCTAATTTTTGAGCGGTCCAGAATTTTAGTGATGCTAGCGCACGGCTGAATGCACGTTCCCCCGAGTGTACAGAAGCCTTTACAGCGTCAGTCCACCTTCTAGAACCAGACATGCCACTGAGGATCTGGGAATGCTGTGAGTTGTTTTGCCGCTACGCCTCGGGTGATTATCAAAACGGCAGCTGACACCTTAGCCATTCTAGCGTGGTATTTGTGTCCAGGCTTACTCCTACGGTCCATAGGGTCCTCAAATTACAGACATAACTCCAATAGGGTTCCTAAGACCCCAAGAAAGAACCGGGCACGAGTCTGGATATCATAAGTTGTGGCCGGCATCGGCTGGTACATGCTTTTCCCGCGCTACTAGGCCACAACCTAACGGGTGGGTTACCAGGATCTTCTATGCATTAATCATACCACGGCCGACACGTACGGCTTGCATATCGTTGTTTAGATACGGGCTCATCTGACTTGCTCCGTGAGGATTGCCGCTCCCATATATTTCATTCCCACCCCCTCCGTTTTCTCTTTCTTCACCACTCTATCCACCTGGCCGCGTTCTTCTGTTCCCCTCATCCGCAATTAGCAGCACTTCTCGACGTGCTACTCACCCCACCATGGCTCAGTTTACCCCCGCTAGTATTGCACGGAACCCTCGTTATGCTTCCCTCCTTGGCATGCTCCTCCTCTTCACCACCGTGCTGTTACTTTTACCTCGCTATCCGGGCACGTCATCAGGGCTCACTACCGACGTGGCCATGCCCTCTACCAAGATTCGCACCGTGTCATTGGAAGAGTTTGTTCAGAGAGAGGAATTTAACTATCAGCGTCGCATCCTTCCTCGACGAGCCGCCCTTATTCAAAAGTGGGGTCCTACTCCAGACAAGGTCGACCCGTAAGCACTTGCCAACCTCACCAGCGAACCACTTCATGACATTCTTATTTTGCAGCTTTCCTCCTGGCAATATACTCGTCCTATGTAAGCGCCTTCCTATCATGCACGGCGGTATTTCTTCTTAGTAATTGCATTGTAACGCGGCTTTGAACTTAGGGGACTACTACGTCGCTGGATTTAACTGCCCACATCGCATTCAACGGCTCGGCAATTGGGGCGATGGAGGCAAGTGGATGTGCGGGATCGAGCGTATTGCCCAACAGCACGCACCTTGCGTCACTTATTCCATCGGAGTGAACTGGGATTCATCATTCGAGGCCGACCTCTTCGAACTCACGCCAAACTGCGAAGTATGGGGCTATGACTTCAGTGTCTCTGACTTCGGCCCCCAAATAAGCAACAACCCCGAGTACAAAGCACGCGCGAACTTCTTCCCTTACAAGCTCTCCAGCGTCGACAACCACGAAAGTAACCCCCCAGAATATACGTTACGGTCGCTCATGCACAAGAATGGCCATGACTTTATTGACATCTTCAAGATCGATATCGAGGGCGCCGAGTTCACTGTCTTGGAAGAGTTTATCCGACCTTACACTGTCCCTGGAGGACCCACCCTCCCCGTTGGCCAGATGCAGATCGAGATTCACGCATGGAAGGGCGAAGGGAAGTTTGAGAGATTCAATGAGTGGTGGGAGATGTTGGAAAAGGCTGGTTTCCGCCCCTTCTGGACGGAGGCAAACCTGCCCTATGTCAGCGCCTTCCGCTCACTGCCTGACCTCGCGGAGGTCAGTACCTATGTCTCCCGACTATTCTATTTTTGGTGGATCTTGACGACCGTGAATTGTTTTAGTACTCCTTTATAAATATCAAGGGACGCCATGCCCTCATTACTCCGGACTACTGAAAGTCTGGCATCTCTTTGCGCCCCTTGTGGTGGAAGGGGTTGGACATTTCGCTCTGGTAGACGTTTATGAGCCCAACCTTGCCGTATTTCACCGTGCACTCCAGTTTCTTTAGGTGTATTTTCTCTGCTATGACTATAGCCACTTTGTCGTTGCGCTGCTCTCCGTAATATTCTCGGACCTCGATGCTGTCGTGTACCTCTTTCTATTAGACAAATTCTGCGTGCCATTTGTGCGTCAGTTCTCATGCGGCCAGGGGAAGCCGCCGCAGTGAAGTATCTTTCGCATGAATTATAGCCATCATCGGTGCCGCACATCGTACCCATGGGTCGAGGGTCATATCCAATAGCTTCCGCCACAGCACAAAAGATATCATCAGGATGCTTCCGATAAGGGATAGAGACATAAGACTGCGGAGCGAAAGACGAAGCTCAATGCTGCGCGATGGTTCCATGACAAAACCTCGTTTGTCTCCCTGCAAGAATACAATCATCGCTAAAGATATACATTCCGTGGCATGAAGTTACAAATTCCTAGTGCTAGATAAATACAGTATTGGGCAAAGGATCCAAGTCGTAATTAGCGTAAATCGACGATTTCTATCGGTATATCCTTGATTTGAACATGATTGCTGTCGCAGTCCTATAGAGAGGTTAGGTAATTACTGTGCAAACATCAAGGTGGTGATACTTACGGTGTAGATGGCGACATCTGGGTGGGGATGAAAAGCCTCCTTAGCGTTACATTGCAGTATCGTCTGGAGGCCTTCTGGGTCGGTCAAGCGGAATATACCAAAGCTGAGAGATACTGTCAGAGCTTCCAATACAACAGTTACTAGGTCGAATGGTCTTACGTTGGTTGGGAACTGGGTGCACAGACAACCGCAAAAGACTCTGGCAACATTCTCTGGAATCCTGAGTGGGTATGAAGATCGACTGAGGACATGAAACCTGGATTACACATGAATAAGCGGTTTTGCGAACAGAAGGGTTTGGGCTCGTACATGATTGAGTTGGATGGGTATGTATCTGCGATAGATACCGATGAATAGAAGTAATTGCCAGCGATGGAAAGCGCTTACCCAACCCAGAGTTATCAGCTTCCGCTGCTCCGTGATCTGTAATACAAGCTCTTCCTCATCCATCGTGCAAGTATCACTCGTAGAATGTTGCTTCGGGATCAGTAACACTGAAACAATATACCTGCCCTTTACCTCCTTCCCAAGTAACAGTCCGCAGGTTTCTTTGTTCCGCTCTGTGTTCACGCGAGCTATAGATAGGAAGCGAGACAAACAATCTCGAGGCATCTTCACAGGCTTCAACTCGGGTAATTGCGAGTCAGTAGATGCACCGCGCACGATTCGAGAGGAGCTCGGGAGTGTGGGTGGAGGAGGCACTGCGGGAAGCGGTGGTCGACTGGATGGCGATGGCCCACGCTGGCTTCCCCCATGTTGTACTTCGCGAGGCGGCTGGAAAGGATCTGCTATGGGCATTCCGGGAAGGTAATGAGGTGGTGGGGGTGCCGGAGGCTTAGGGAGAATATTGGCATACAGTGAATTAGACGGCTTTGTCTCGAGAAGTAAAGAGGACGACGAGGGCTGTTCGGTGGATGGCTGTAGAAACATGGAGCGCAATGAGGGCGTATAACCCTGCTTGAGCTGATGCTGAGACATCAGCGTTGGGTATTGCACATGTCCTAGATCAGGAGGAGCAGGAGAAGTCGTGGTTATAGGAGTTGTGTAGTTGATACTAGGAAAAGTATGAGGCAGGTCTCTCGCCAATGGCGGTATCGTTACATACCTCAAATTCGAACTACCTGCCTTCAATGGCACTCGGTCTGCGTTTTGAGCACGTCGCACGACATGACTGTCATCACTACGTTCATCGGTATCGGTGTCATCCTCATACTTCATGGGGCTCTCAAGCGGTAAAACATATGGCCCGTTGAATGTAGAGCGACCCTGAGAGGAGCTCGACGGGCGCGCGCCCTGTGGCGTGCTTGGTCTGTAACCTGTTGAAGAGTCAGGATAACCACCTCTTGGGAGTGTCTCAGGCTCCTGTGAGCGTCGATACAACAGATCCGACGTTGGAGTTGACGTAGCAATCTCGCGCCTGGCAGCCCTGGCAGCTGCATCAGCCTCTTGCTGTCTCCGCAGGATGCCTTCTTGTTCTTCACGTCTCCTTTCCAGCTGCCTCCGACGTTTCTCCTCTTCTTTCCTCTCCTCGTCCGAATAGACATACCCCCGCCTGGCCGCTGCCCTTTCGTATTCAGCTGCTTCTCTCGCCTCGAGGCGCTTTGCTTCGTCGAGCTCGCGCTGCCTCACCTCGTGTGATTGTCGCGCCCATGCTGCTTCCTCTTGTACTCTCCTCTCCCTCTCTTCTGCTTGCCTGCGTGCACTATCCTGCATTCTCCATTCCACCTCTCTCTGAATCGCTTCTTGAGCCTGCACTGCACGTTCTTGATCACGCCTTCTCTTAATAACCTCATCCCGTGTTAAGATCTCTGCGGCGCGGGGACGAGTTGGTGCATCGGGGGAGCCACCCTGAGCTATCCATCTTTCATAACGATCGACTAATAATGGTTTCAGTTCGCTCAGACTATCGAGGATCTCCTGGCCGTTCTGAGACAATGAATTGGTTAGGCGCAGTAGCCTGCGCAAGATGTGGTGCGAACTCACCATCCCGAGATTTTTGCGCTGCAAAGGACTCAGTAAAGATTGGTACTCCTTGTGGTTGGGCAGTTTCTCCAGTACGAGTGTGGCGGCTTTTGCGTATTCGATGAAACCCAGCTCGTAATCTTGGGCTTCCACATAGACATTCCCATCCTTGCGAGCCTTCTCTGCTGTGCGTAACCAATGCTTCAAAGGCTTGGTGGGATCCCAGAGTCCTTCATTGGCCTCTGCCGCTAGTTCAGTGATTGACCGTGGACGATACTGATCTTGACGCGAAGGGCCTTGCTCGTGTCTATTAGAGCTTGGGTTACTCATACTGTCTGCTGAAGTTGAGGGTAGACGTAGTCAGAGTGAAAGGTCGTGGGATAGATCCGAGTTATGGATGCTACGCACTGCCGCTTCAACGTTCTCCGCTATTCGCAGCTGCGGTAACCCTTGTTGTTCCGGAAGCGGACTTGAAGTTCACTAGGGACACTGATATTGTTAATCACGCAACGAGGACGCCACAGGTCAAGAGCATACGATGGCGAGGACAGAATTCCATCCTTGTCGCCGTTGGGCACTTCGAGCAGCACAGGTCGAGCGTACCTTCAAGGTCAGGGGTCCTGAAAAGGAAATGTCACACGCTTGTGACTAAGAACGGACACTGGGTTCGGTTTCACGATCAAATTCCCGTTTGCGCGAACCGAACTAGCTTGAGCCAGCAGCTGATCATTAAACCTATCATACCTCCCTGCTCATCCTTTCTCCAAGTTACCTGTCCTCGTCCTCGGTGCTCTTCAGCACAAGGTTAGCGTTCTAAGCAAGGCTCTTGCTTGACGCTTGGAGCTTGGCGGCCACGATGCTTGAAACAATCCCAGGTTCAAAGAGAGGCGTATTCTTCATAATTGCAGTATGTGCCGTGTTCATGCAGGCAGGGCTGTGGTCTGCTCGTAGGACGGCGCACGGTATCTTCCCGGATAACTCGCTCATCCCGAAGGCACCGCAACTACTGTCTCTTGTCAAGGGATACTCGAGACCTTCTGTTAAAGAGCATCCTATCCCGAAGCTCATGGCGGATGCTGAAGCCAAATTCCGTACCCTTCTGGCTCGGCAGAGCAAAACACTACCTCAAGCTGTTACTGAATACAAGCGGAGGTTCGGTCGGGACCCACCGAAAGGCTTCGATGATTGGTGGAAATTCATTCAGGATAATGGCGTCCTTATGGTGGATGAGTACAACGCTATTACAGAGGACCTGGAACCTTTCTGGAGCCTCGATCCCGCTGAGTTTAGGCAACGAGCATCTTTAGTGAGTAACATGCTTCTGTATGTCGAGTTACGTGTGCTGAAGTCTGATCGCGTCTAGGCCGGTCACCTTCCATCCGTTGAGGTCGTCAAAGTTCGTAATGGGGACAGCGCAGCGGTTGACATTAAGGACGGATTTGATAACCCAGAAGGGGTCAGTGCTCGTGCCAAAGGTTTTGCGCTGATGATAGAGAAGTTTGTGGATAAGGTACATACGTGATTGCACCAAGAGATACTTATCATAATCTACTGTCCTCCAGCTACCCGACTTGGATTTTCCAATAAACGCGATGGCGGAAGGGCGTATACTGGTTCCTTGGGAACACAGAAAATATCCAAACCTTACCGAGGGTATGTAACGCAGTTGCCTGTATTTCACCCACTGTTAACGCGTTGTAGGTGCTGTTGCTGAGCAATTGAGTGGTCAATATGCCCCAGATTGGCGCGGTGAGGGCAATGTGTGGGAAGCCTTCCGTCGCACTTGCGAGCCTGGATCCTCAGCCCGAAGACTTTACACTTCAACACGGGCCTCTTCATTGGGACAGCAGGCTCGCTTAAGCCAGTTGACTGCCCAGAGTGATGAGTTCTCATTCGCAGAGGATCTGCAAGGCAATTACTCTTTCTGCGAAAACCCATGGGCACATTACAACCAGGGCCATTTCTTCTCCGACTGGCGAACTATTCCAGTGCTGTTCCCTATACTTTCACCAGCCAAGGCGCCGGGCTACCTGGATATCCGAGTGCCAAGTCACTACTATCACGGCCAGACCCGACGGTACACATACGGGTGGGATGCTGTGAACCTGGAACTTCGTCCAGTGGATCACATGGAGACTCCATGGGAAGAGAAGAGTGATGAAATCTTTTGGAGAGGAGCGTCGACTGGTGGCGGTAGCTCGCCTCCTGGCTTCGCTGCACAGTATCAACGTCACCGGTGGGATTTGATTACAATCTGGATCTCGAAATCCCACTTATACTATGTGTTCATATAGGTTCGTCAGAATGGCCAGTGACACTTCACAGACAAACCGTACGATACTTTTTGCCGATCCTCCCGGCTCCAGCACGTACACCTATCAGGAGGTGCCAATAGGCAGGCTGAATGAAGAGGTCATGGATGTGGCATTCGTCAAATTGATCGACACCTTCAATTTCCCGGGTGGCCCTGGAGCCCTGGTCAGAGACCACAGATTCGATGAACACGGCGTCAATTTGGGTGACCATTGGAAACACAAATACCTAGTCGACGTGGATGGCATGGGTTACTCCGGCCGCTTCTTCTCGTTCCTCGAATCTGACAGCGCGGTGGTCAAGGCCAGCGTGTACCGCGAGTTTTTTGGAGAGTGGATACAACCCTGGTTCGTGTGGCGTCGCTCGCAACGCGTTTTCTGCACGTCTGACTACTGCGCTTTCTCCAGGTTACACTACATCCCACTGTCTCCGTCGTATCAGGAGATCTATAACATTCATGCATTCTTTTCAGGCGCCACGAAATCTGTTCTGAAAGCTGCAAATTCGACTGCAGCACGACTTCCTGCTGAGCAGCGGAGACCCATCGACGGCGACAGGCGTCTCCGACGAATTGCCCGCGCTGGGAAGCAGTGGAAACGGACACTCGGGAGAAGGGTTGACATGGAAGGTGCGGTTGCATACTGAAAGCTTTCCGTCATGACGTGATTACTGACTCTGTGTGAATGGTTTCAGCGTACGTGTACAGACTATGCTTGGAATACGCAAGGTTGTGGTCGGATGACAGAGACTCCATGAACTTTACCCTCTGATAGACTGGAGCTCGTTGCTAATACTTACTCGGAAGTCGGACCTTACTATAGTACAGCATTGTATCATTACCCTTAGACACTAGCACTCTTAATTATTCAGGCCCGCGCACGGCGGAAGGCTGCACAATGCGATCGCGGTACCCCCGATTGAATAGCAAGCGCTCCGGCGTGGGATGATCGTTGTACCGGATGAAGCGAATGACCTCCTCCTGACCTGCAACCACGATTTCCGCCCGCATCTAATGCTGCTAACGCACGTCCTGCATGCCTCGCACACCCATTCATAACGCCATCGCGGCATCCTGCTGTACCGACAGTCACTTCCGCTTTTATCACCACTGCACAGCTGCGAGCTTGTGACCACTGCGCATGACCGCGGAGAACACTGTGGCACTGAACAGCTAGCGCAAACTGTGCTATCAAGTCCCTGGTACCGTTTCGTCATATTCACTGGATGGCCGCCGGGAAATACATACTATCTTCCAGTCTGTTCAGTCAGACAGTGCATCTGAACACGTTGTTTACTCGTGGCTGATATCACTGTTGGAACGTCGTTCCAAACATGTCTAGGATGCTCAGCCTTGAATTGGTGCGTAACAGTCTGAGCCACATCTATCAAAGCCGTGATTCAATGGGGTTGCTCACCCACGATATGAACTCCCTTAGGGCACTCTCTCACCCAAGATCCCCTCTCGCATCATCGGGTTATCAGGGACCCACAGCGAGAAGCAACCCTGGAATCTGGGTGGCACGGAAGCCTCGAAGGTTATTACAATGCTGTAGTCGCCATCTGTGCAAAGGCCTCCACCTGGGGCAGCGGCAATCCAGAATTCCGTCTAACCAAGGCGGCTTTGATGGGAATACCCGGAACACGTTGTTTGTGCATGCCCTTCCTAGATATCAAGCGTCCTAGGCCCTTCAGAGCCCGACAGTCGTCATAAGGCCGAGGTCTACCGTCCTTTCACTTGTTTCTCCCCCGGTCCTCTTTCTCTGTGCATAGCTGTCTTTCTCTTTTGTTGTCTCTACCCACTAGCATTCATGCCAACCGCAACCACTACCATGCAGCTCTCCTCACCGGTTTCTGTCGCCTCGACATCTTCATCCTCCTCGAGTAAGAGCTCAGAAAGCCTCCCATTCCCCAGAAACATGTCGGACTTCGAGGTTGAACACTCCCCGGCGAAGACCATGTCCCCGAAACTGCGAAGACGACGACAATCGTCAGATTATGACAGCGAAGCGGCCTTCCGTGTAAGCGTTGCGAGGCTTATCGCTGCGAAAGCGCACCCATTCTGCGTCTCTGGGAGGATACCAATGGACCCAACAAGTCTTATTCTGTTTTTCAGGTCGAAGGTGTGTGTGTGCATCTCCCGTCTCTACTTTCTAGGGCTCACACAAACGTTAACAGAGTGGCATCGCACATTCACTTGATTTCCCTATCGACCCAGACTACGATATGCCACCGTCCCTGGAAGTGCTGATCGGTGCGTGCAGGCCACATTCGCCCTCAGGCCTGGAGGACTTCTCAGAACACGAATCCCTCTTCTATCCGCCTCACCTCCCCCTCACTGCAACTCTCGAGATTGCGAATCACCCAATATTGGAAGCCGTCCGCAACACCCTATTCCCTTCATTGCCTTCTGGCCACTATTTGACTGCGGTACGAGATAAGCTGCAAATATGGCTAACAGGGAGTGGCATGAGGGTGCAGCCACATCCAGCCGACATGCGAGTGGCCACCTTGATGGTCACGCTACCAGTTCGGTTCAAAGGAGGCGATCTGGTCGTACGGAGTCCGGACGGGAATGAAGAGAAGTTCCACGGCCGTGGCGGAAAACCGGGCGACATGGAGTGGACGGCATTCATGGCGGATTGTGACCACGAGATCGACCCAGTAACGAAAGGCTGCAGAGTGACCATTTCGTATGCTATACATATCAGGACGTTCGGCCCTGCCGCCATCCAGCCAGACCCTCTCATCAACCCAAGCGACATCTTCCTGGATTTGTTATCTCCGGTACTAAATATGTCACGAGGCCTCCGCATTGCCTTCCACCTCACAAGCGAATACGGTATTAGCCCTGCGGATGCCTTGGCAGAGTCGCTGGTTCCTCATGTGAGTCCAGACACCTGATTTCGCATATCGTTCCGGCGGTGACTTACCCCTGATTGTCACAGTTAAAAGGCGGTGATTCTATACTGTATCACGCGCTCAAGCTTTACAAGCTTGAGCCAGAACTTCGATGGAGTGCTGGCGCTTACATCTGGCCGGTGGACCAGACCGTCGACTTCAACGTGGAGATCGTGGATAGCCCGATGGTCACAAGTCCGCGCAGTTCCATCCACCGTGGTGTCTCATCGCGGCAAAACACGACTTCGCCTCTACGCAGCGCCTCCAGCGTTTCCGATCCAAATGGCTCTACCGAAGACCTGCGCACTAAGGTCGAACGAAGCGGTGCGATCCCAATTGCTGCTGCTGGCATCAGCGTTTTATCTGCACCGTCGTCGCCTGGCGGTGTAGGGAAAGAACGCGTACCGTTTGTCCAGGGTGGCGAACTCGAGAAGCTCGTCGTCAATGTGCTCCTTGTCGTCTACGTCCCTTGAGTTATTCAATGCTTTAGTCAGGTTCTCTTTATTCTCTGGGTTGTGTTGATTTCGGACAGTTGTACTCATAGCACATGTACTAGTAGTATAGCCTAGCCCCTGTAGCACAGTTTGTCGCTTCTATCAATGTTGTCCGCTCCGTACTCTCATACCCTACATAATTTTATTCTATCTTTGCGCATATTTGCCGCCCTCGGGATGATACATATGCGCGCTTATTACAAAGTCCAATCAGATCGCTTCCGTTAGGTTCCTCCGGCATATTAAGACTCCGCCTAAAAGCGTGTCAGAGTCGGTTCGGTGGTCATCGTGAGGGACGACGACGACAACGAGGAGTACGACATCATCGCCACTCGGCGCGCCTTGACTTGTCGCTCTCTTTCTGCGCACTACACCACATAATTTATCCTTCTCGCCCTCGCCATGTTTAGGCTGGTATGCTCGGCGTCCAGGCCTGCATCGACGGGTATACTCGGGGTGGTCGCCCCCTCCTCATCACATATTCCAGGTGCGCCGCCACAAACATTATTGGAGGCGGAAGCGTGTTTTTAATTAATGTCAATGTGCAGGTCGCAGAACGTTTGCGTCAAGTTCATCGCGTCAGGCAGACATTACATTGACAGTAGATGGGAAGGAGGTGACCGTTCCGCAGGGTACGCGGGCTGGCTGCTGGACCCTTTGAGCTGCGCTGAGATGAAGCTGGTGTGTTAGGTTCTGCATTGATACAGGCTTGCGAGGCTGCTGGTGCGACAATACCACGGTACGTCTGGACGGTCTTAACTTTCAGTATATCCGACTCACATATTTTCAACAAAGCTTTTGCTATCATGACAGGTGTGCATATTTGTAAATATGATCCCCAGAAAGCTGATACAAATAGCGGTTCAGACTCGCCATTGCTGGGAATTGTCGGTGCGTCCAGGCTTCCCCATAAAATCATTGTACGATATACTAAAGTTGTTCTAGTATGTGCTTGGTAGAAGTCGAACGTTCGCCAAAACCTGTTGCTTCCTGGTGAGTAATCCATTGGATTTGTGGGTAGGAGTTGCCTCACGCGTTCTCCTAGCGCCATGCCCGCCATGCCCGGAGCGAAAGTATTCACTAACACACCTCTGGTCCATGAGGCTCGGTACGTACGTCGCCTCGGCTTACGCGTTCCACCAGCTGATGAAGCATAGCGAGGGAGTCATGGAATTTCTGCTTTCAAACCATCCACTAGATTGCCCCATTTGTGACCAGGGTGGTGAATGTGACTTGCAGGACCAGTCCATGCGCTACGGTGCCGACCGCTCAAGATTTCATGAAATTGCCGGCAAGCGTGCAGTTGAAGACAAGGATCTCGGACCGCTCGTCAAGACCTCGATGAACCGTTGTATTCAGTGCACTCGTTGTGTACGTTTCGCCAACGAAGTAGCGGGCGTCGAGGAGCTTGGCACCACCGGCCGTGGAAATGACATGCAAATTGGCATGTATGTCGAGAAGACAATGGACTCCGAGCTCTCCGGGAACATTGTCGATCTCTGCCCTGTTGGTGCTCTCACGAGCAAACCTTACGCCTTCCACGCTCGTCCATGGGAACTCAAGCACACCGACTCCGTCGATGTCACAGACGCCGTAGGTTCCAACATTCGGGTGGATTCCCGTGGTGTCCAGGTCATGCGTGTCCAACCACGTCCAAACGACGATGTCAACGAGGAGTGGATCAGCGATAAGACCCGTTACTCGTATGATGGTCTGAAGTTCCAGCGCTTGACTGTTCCCCTCATCAAACAGGGCGACAGGTTTGTCTCGGCGTCGTGGGAGCAGGCATTGGCTGCTGTTTCTGAAGGCTTAGCACGTACGGGAGCGACCGCCAATGAGATCAAAGCCGTTGCCGGCCCCCTTGCTGATACTGAGAGTCTTGTGGCATTGAAGGACCTTGTCAACCGTCTGGGCAGTGACAACCTCACTGTTGACACAGTTGGTGGCCATTCCGCACCAATACACACGGTCGACGTCCGCTCAAATTACCTGTTTAATTCAACAATCTCTGGTGTCGAGAAGGCGGATGTCATCTTACTTGTCGGCACCAACCCGCGGCACGAGGCAGCAGTTCTGAACTCCCGTATCCGCAAGAGTTGGTTGCACACCGGTCTCGAGGTTGGTCTCATTGGTGAACGTGTTGATACCACGTATGGCTACGACTACCTCGGCGCGGACGCGAAAGCTCTCGCCGACTTTGTCGCTGGCAAGGGCGAGTTTGCGCAGAAGTTCAAGACAGCGAAATTCCCTCTTATCATCGTCGGTAGCGCATTGGCTGAACACCCTGATGGTGCTGCTGCATTTAACGCCCTCGGCAAGTTCGTCGAACAGAATAAGAGCCGGTTGGTCACCCCGGAATGGAATGGCTTTAGCGTCCTTCAGCGAGTGAGGGTTTTCTTAACCCGCATCCTCATACCACTAACATTATATTTATGTTAGGCCGCATCACGGGCAGCAGCATACGACATTGGCTTTGTTCCATCGAAGAAGGCGTCGGCAACGAAGCCCAAGTTCGTGTACCTCTTGAACGCTGACGAGATCGACCCCAAGTCAATACCTCAGGACGCCTTTGTTGTTTACCAGGGTCATCATGGTGACCTCGGTGCGTCACTGGCCGACGTGTGCTTGCCGGCCGCGGCGTTCACCGAGAAGTCGACGACATGGGTAAACACCGAGGGACGAACACAACTCGGTCGCGCCGCTGTACCGCCGCCTGGATCTTCAAGAGAAGATTGGAAAATTATTCGGTACGGATGCTTCCCAATACTCCCCTTGACGCACGCTTACGGCTGTCTGTATGTAGTGCATTGTCTGAAGTACTGGGCTCCCCACTACCATACGATGATGTCCTGAGTCTACGGGATCGTATGTGGGAGATATCACCAACGCTGATTCGATATGATACCACGGAGTCGACGTCGGTCGATACTGTCCTCGCTGGCCTGAAGACCCTGGTTGCTGGCACCGCAAGCGCGAAGGTCACGGGCACGCCTCTGAAGAAGCCCATAGAAAACTTTTACCAGACTGACCCCATATCAAGAGCGTGAGTCTGGCCTGCCAGCCGCACTGAGAATATCCCTGACGTCGTATTTTTAGATCTGTCACAATGGCTCAGTGCACTCGCGCCTTCACGAAGGGCGAGAACTACGGATTCAGTGAACTTTCAAGTGCACCGCAGGCTTCATACGCATGATGGAAGTATATATTATGGTAGATTCCAATGCTATTCATTTCATTTCTGTTTTCGAGCTCGTCCAGCTATCAACATCAAAGGGCGGGTATAGAAGTGGTGCGCTCTCGTGTTTACCCCGGGGCCTCAATCATCCGAATTTCCATCCGAACCTCACTGGCTGAAGTTTTCGATTCCGTTGAAGTTGGTGATGGGCCCCGCGGAACCACCTGTCACAGAAAGAGCAGACCAATCCCAGGTACCTGTATAATGCGTGTAAGCCGCGTGTTCAGCTATTGTCAAATCGGATATGCTCACCGGTACATGCACCCTTGCCGCAGTTCACGGCCACGCGCTGCGCGTCGCTGTTGACAGAGATGCTGTTCTGTGCTCCAACGAAGTTGATGTCCTAGGTGTGCAGAACACGAAGGTCAGGTCAGCTTTATTCGCGATCTGGACCGCACAGCTGGACGGTTACGTACAGAGATCGTGCAACCCGTCCCGGGTGTCCCGAGGGTGTCTGGGTAGCTTTGGTCGATGAGTACGCCGAACTGGCGCATGCCCGTGGCCGTGTTGCCCGAGTAGGTGACGTTGGTCACGGATGCGTCAGTCGCGTCTGAGTGGGTCTTGATGCGCAGGGCTTGGTCACTGGTAGGCGAGGATCACCAAAGAAGTCAGCGCTGTGGTAGACACGGACCGAGTGAATAGGTGCGTAATGCGTACTTGTTGGTTACGGTGTTGTCCTGGATGACGATACCTGAGACGGTCGCACCGCTTGAGATGGACCCAATAGAGATACCGTGCCCGCCGATGCATGTGTTGCGCTGGAAGACGATGTTACTGCCCTTGTTGATAGCAAGGCAGTCGTCCTGGTTGTGGATCGTGCTGTGGATCGTGTGAGGATCTTGGGATTCTCACCCGAGAAGTTAGTACGCACCTGTCCTCGATGATGAGGTCCGTGGTGCTGCAGTCGAACCCGTCGGTGTTGTGCCCTGCGGCTTTGCCGTCGCTCTTGGAGTTGGGCGCATCGCCGGCGGCTGAGAAGCGGAGCCAAAGGATCAGCGAGAAAGATACTGGAGCGGATTGCACAATACGCACAGTCGTCGATGGTCAGCTTCGATATGGTCAATGCAGCGGGGTTGGATACGCTGAACACACGCGCAGGAGAGTTGAGAACTTTGACATTCTGTATTCGGGACCAACGAAACCCGGATGAACATGGCTCGCAAGAACGGCTGAATGTCATGAAGACGCACAGTAAAGGTACCCGATATTTTGATCCTAGACAGGCGTAAGATTCTCAGTTAATACTGCACGTTCAAGATGTGCTGCGACATACTTCATCATCGGCGCGGGTTTGGTGACACCACCGTTTCCGCCTTGACCGTCCTGCAGCCATATCATCAGTATTATCGTGGCCATTGGATGTACACACAGGATTACCCAGTAGAACGGCCCATTTCCGTCGAACGTATGACCGTTGCCGTTGACTGCATTCACGCGCACAGTCAGCAAGGCCCCCACCCTTCGAGGAGGTGAAAATACTCACAGTTGATGTTATCCCCACTGACATTCCAAAATGAGATACTTCAGGACACGTTGACTATACCGAGAAAGCCCGGGCAACTGACCTGATCTGGAACAGAGGTCCGTCCCAGTTTTTTTCACCGAAAGTGACATCACCGTCTGACCGTGCCGTCAGTACAGACTGTCTTTTCGTCATATGGAGGAGTGATACATACTCATGGTGACCGTGCTCCCAGACGCGAACTTGAGGTTGAATGTTTCGCCCGCAGGGACGGTGAACGAGTTGATGACCACTGTCGTGCATTTCACAGCATCGTCGACGTCGTCCAGGGAGGCGATAGTCCCTGTGCAGGACGCGGCTGCTGCATCGGATGCCGGGGTGGGGGTAGCGAGGACTGAGAGCCCGCAGGCAGCCAAAGCAAAGAGGACAGATGCGGAAGACAGCATAGCAGATGTGATTCTGGAGTGCTGGTGGTAGGTAGGGATGTATGTTTTCTGCGCTGTTGCTTGACTGCAGCACCAGCAGACCTTCACATGAGAGCTTTTATACTAATGGCTCTGCTGCCATGATTAACCTCAGGTCCCGGTGATACATCTTTTGCTCGCTCCACTCTTCTCTCGTCAAATGAAGTTTCGGCAAGCTGCGCATCCTGGGGGTAGTGGCGGCCCGGCCACGGGGTACCCAACGTTCACTGGGGAACATACAGACTGACGAGAGCAGAATTCGAGGATACGCCTAAATTTATCCCAGCCCGGACCGCCAGCGGGACTGCTATGTGCCCAGTGGGAGGATATGAACTATGATGGGCATCTACAAAGTCAAAATTCGACAGGTCGAGGGCAGAAAGCAGGGAAGCAGCACAGACACTATGTCACGCACCCGAAATTAGCAGACGGGGCCGCTGGTCTGGGTAAGAATGGTAGCACTAGGGCAAGGAACGTGACGGGGATTCAAGAAGTAGAAGGCTTACGGCGGCCGGTGGCACTTGAAATTTAAGACGAAGGGGAAGGGGCTCGCAGGTAGCCAGCTAGCCTTCCGGTACTTTCTAGCGGTGTCCTACAGCACCCGTCTGCACGGGTATGAGAGAGCAAGAGCCCGTGCTCCCACGAAGATACCACCCGAGAGAGTGCGGCACCTAAGCTTGAACGAACAGCAGGGCCGGTGAGAGGTCTACGCTCATAAACGGGCTTACCTCTACAAATAAATAAGCTCGTTCATCAGAGGCGGGACTGGGACGAGAAGGAGAAGTGCGAAAGAGTGGTGGCTGGAAATAGCCCCGCAAGGTCACAAGTGCGCGAGGCGACGTCGCACATCAGATGGAACAGAATGAAGGAGGAGCACATGCTTGAGATGCGACGGGCAGCTGCAGGTTGAGCGGCGGTCGTGGTCGCTCAGCAGGTCTTGCCTCATTTACAGGAGTTTCCGACGTCCGAGCGGACGCATCTCCTGCAGATGGCTGTATCAATACACAATATCAATCAGGCAGACATACGGGATATACGCCAAGCTTGTTCATTTGATGCTGTGTGGACTATACGCATTGGTAAAGACCAGTGGTGGTTGAGAACAAGTGGGCGGCTGACGGGCTAGCGAGTGATGCCCCGAGTCGGCATCTCCCGTACAGCGCCACAAAGGAGGATACTGCCAATTTTATCTGTAGTCTCAATAGAGCCTGACATATGTCTCTATCGACCATCCTGCACGACTAGTACACCCTCACAACGTGTTTTCAAGAAGGAACCTACTGCTAATTTTATTTGCAGTTTGAACTCTTTGGGATGGCGACCAATCTGCGCTGATTTTCTCAATCTTACAGTGTGCCAGGAAAAGAGGTGTGATATTCCACGAGCTAGTACCATTACATGTGGGTGCAACGAGTGTCTACGAGGATGATTACTAGCAATGACGATTATTAACGAACGATGCCGAGACCGGAGAATTGAACAAGAAAATGCATCAAGTCCATGAGAGAGTGACTTTTTGAAATCTAAACTGTCTATGTACCATGGAAGAGAAACGAAAAAACGTTGATGAGAGAGAAACATTAGTATCATACAAAAACGTGATATGCATTCATTGAGAAGAAACGAAGCAGAGTGCTGAATTATTTATTTGCGCTCCTTGCGGGTCTTGCGAGCCTCAGTGCGCCTCTTGATCGAACCAATAATGCTTCCTTCGCGGAAGCGGAAGATGTACGATAGCACGAAAATTAAGATAATCTGCACGAACACCCACCAATCAGCATCAACATCTCCAAAGAATATAACACAGGAAACCACTCACGTTGATAACCACAAACCCGGCAAAAATCCCAACGTTGCGCCAGCGGTGCGAATACTCGATGCTGAAGCTGTTCGACAAGAACTGATTGGTGGTACGGTACGGGCAGATCGCGCACTGGTCCGTCGCACTGCCATCGAGGAGGTACCCGCCGGCAGAGTTGATGAACGGGTCGAGGTACGCCGAGCAGTTCAAGCCCGACGGCGGCGTGAGCCGCACGAACTCGACCGGCGCGCAGTTGATCTCCTTGTTCCCGATGGCGGCGCCGAGGAGACCCTCGATGAGGTACGAGTATGGCGAGACGTGGTACATCCACTTCCACCATCCGAGCTGGCGGAACGGTTGCAGGACACCATTGCTGTTGACGCGCGAACACAATCAGGATTCTGCATAACACTTAGAAAGGAAGTAGGGACTCACAAGATCAAGACGAACGAGAACAAGAAACTGAACAACAGCGCCGAGATCTGCGTGTTGGGCGCCATGGACGCAATAGCCTGGGACACCGTCGTATAGTACAGCGGGAACAGCACCCCAAGGAACAGATACACATATCCCGCGCGCGGGCCCGTCGAGTCGAACCCGACGGTCCAGTACCAGCACAAGAAGAAGATAGACGACCCGAGTACGTTCCACGGAATCTCAGCGAGGATCTGCGAGGTGAGCAGCGCGGTCCAGCTGTACATGCGACTTGGGCGCTCGCGCACCTCGTACAGGTCGCGCATGGCGATGTACGGGATCTGCAGCTGTTGCGCGAGCGGGACACTGATGATCGTGCCCATGAAGATCGACTGCAAGTCCGACACGGCACCTCCTCAGCCAATCATACATCAAAAGACGAGGAAAGAGATGGAGACGCACGAAAAGATGGTTCTGAGTCCCTTGGATCGAATCCTTCGCCTTGAAGAACGTGAAACCGATGAAAAGACCCGCGACGATGTTCAGCGCGATCTTCGCCATGATGTACGTCGGGTCCCTCCAGTGCGTCTGCACGTCGCGCTGCGTGAGGGTCGCGACCTGGTAGCCCCACGACGTCGCGAACGTCTGTTCGAGTGTCGTCGACACCGGCGGGCGCTGGCGTCCTTCAGCGTGGATGCGCTCGATCTCGTTCTGCAGGCCCGCAGCCTCGGGCGACTGCTTCCAGATGGCGTGCCAGTCCCGGTCAGCAGTGGCGGTCGCACCAGCACCAATAACCTGCAAGATGTACTCCGCGCTACAGTCGCACCCATCAGCCTCCAATCACCTCTCTAACAACAAACAGACTACTCACGCGTTATCCTCAGGCTTACAAGCCTTCGCCCCATTCCTCTCAAAGTAGCCAATCATAGTCTCCGAGTTCCGTCCAAGATCTCCAAAATACACAGTCTGCCCTCCAACCTTCAACAGCAGCAGCCGATCGAAGACCTGGAAGAGCTCGCCGCTGGGTTGATGGATAGTGCACAGAATCGCCTGGCCGGCCTTGTCCGCGAGTTCGCGCAGGAACGCGACGATCGCCCATGCGCTCTGCGAGTCCAATCCCGATGTCGGCTCGTCCAGGAATAGTAGTAGACGCGGCTTCGCGACGAGCTCGACTGCGATCGTTGTGCGCTTCCGCATCTCGACGTTCAGGGTACCGACGACTGCGTCTGCGTAGCTCGCGAGCCCGCACATCTCGAGACACTTCTCGACGTAGGCCTCTTTCTCTGCGAGGGGCACGTGCGCCGGTTGACGCATCTTGGCGGAGAACAGTAAAGCCTCGCGCACGGTCTGCTGAGGCAGATGTGTGTCTTGCTGTTGACAGTATCCACTATCAAAACACCATCAACATCACTTCCACCAAAAAATGTCGTTGAAAGGAAACACGTACGTCTGCGCCCCAAAGTCCGGCGGCAGCCCATGCCCATTGACAAACCGATCGCCCCTAACAACACCCACACTAGTGCGTTCCGCAAGCACGTTCAACAACGTCGTCTTCCCCGCGCCCGACTCTCCCATCAACGCCGTCAATTTCCCCGGCGCAACGAATCCCGACACATCATCCAACAGCTTGCGGTGCCCGCCGTCCGGGAGCGGAACGGTATACTCCAGATGTTGCCACGAGAACACGTCCGTCATCGCCATCGCGTCCCCGCCCTCGACCTTCATCGCCGTCTGTTCCTTGCCTGCTGCCTCTGCGAACTCGGCCGTGCGCGGCGAGTCGGGCGCTTTGCCCTTCTCGCTGTCCCCGCGCCCCTGTTCGGCCTGTGCGGCGGCGGCGGCGGCCTTCGAGCCGCGCTTGAAGAGCGTGACGGAGGTCGTGCCCGACGAACGCGTGTTGAACTCGGTGAAGAGCCAGTAGGCAGAGACGAACGCGATCCCGAACGCGCATACCACGCCGAAGTTCTATTCCATCCACCACAAAATCAGCTCTCGAAATCCTCTGTCGAACAAAAACGGAAGGAAGCGACTCACCCGCCAGAGATGACTATACGAGTACCCAAACGCAAGTTGCGCATACAACGCACCATCGACCGTGCTCTGCCCCGGCTGACTCCCGACGCTCGTGCACACCTGGTTCGCGATACCCACGACACCGTCGTAGCCAGGTCCCTGGGGTATGAGCGTCGAACACTCCGCATGCACGTTGTGGAACTCGTTCACTACTAGCGCTTCGAAGCCGTATTTCAGCGGCTGCAATCACGCACACAAACGCGTCAGCTAAGGATAAGGGAGGGGCAGGAGGAGGAGGGGAGGAGGAGAGGAGGAAAACGCACGTTGATGTAGGTGATCCAGCGCAACGCGCCGATCATGCTCGGCTGCGGGATCGAATAACCGGTGTAGAGCGACAGGAGGAGGATGCTCATGCCCGCAACGGTCTGCGCGGGCGCGGGGCTCCCGAACGCAGCCGTCAGCGCGCGGAACCACGCTTTCATCGTCACCGTCATCGAGAACACGAACAGGAAGAATATACTGTATTCCACATCACCACAATCAGCAATCCCATCCATTACTTTGAAAACAAACAGAGGAGGGGGATGCTTACAAGAAATGCGCCGCGCTCTCCTGCAGCCCGACCATAAAGTAGAGCATAATCGAGAACACGACGAGCGTGACGAACGTGATCGGGACGTCCACGAGCGTCAGCGCCATGCTCTCCGCGAACGGGTGGTACATCGCCGCTTTGAACTGACGCAGCACGATTGGGCGTTGCTCGAAGAGGGCGGGGATCTCGGCCATCGTTGTTAGTGCTGAGAAGAGGATCGCGCTATGTGAGAGTGAGTTAGAATCCTACATGGCAAAACAGAAAAGAACGTACAAGAACAGAACACCGCCCCTCGAGAAGAACTTGCCCGTCTCATTGTTGAGCCTGAAGAACACCGTGCCCATGATGATCGCCTGGATGAGGAACGCCCTATTCACGCCCACATCGCATCAGCTCCGTTCGTTTCCACACTCGCCATCCAGACAAGCTGGAATGGAAGGAAGGGACGGAGGTACGTACAACATATCCAAAAGCACAGTCACCCATTTCCCCTTCAAGATCTGCCACCGGCGCACCATCAACGCCCTCGCCTGTACCCAAATCAGCTCCCCTCCCTTCCCTTCACCTCAAAAAAACACTCGCACTTACCTGCATAGGCAAACTAACAACATACGGACTCCCCTTCCTAACATGCCTCGCATGCTCCATCACCACACTGCGCCTATACGCCGCCTTCAAATCATCCTTCCCCACATACTCGCTCGCGTACGCCGCCATGTCCGCGCGGTTCGCGCGCGCGAGCTCGTGCTGCAAGAAATGGGATGCGAATTCGGCGGCGGTGCGCGGGAGGGGGTGGGGCGGGGAGGGGGTGCGCGGGATGCGGCCGTTTGGGTCGGTTACTAGAGGCGAACGGCGTGAGCATTATGATAAAGCAGACAGAGGAAAAGGGGAGAACCCACCAGCGACCAAAAAATCAGCCGTAGTCTGCCTATCCGCGGGCACATACCCCATCTCCTCAAAATACTGCCGTGCGCGATTCGCAGGCCCAAAATAGGCCATCCGGCCCTCGTACACGACGCACACCTTGTCGAAGAGCTCGTACAGCCCTTCGCCGGCCTGGTAGATCGACACGACGGTCGTCATGCGCACTGCGTCGGTTGCGATTCGGAGGGCTTGGATGAATTCTAGGGCTGTTGATGCGCTGCGTGAGGGGTTTAGCGGTTAGGTTGTGAACACGAATAAGAAAAGGGGGAAGGGAAGGGGAGAGGACGTACTCTAAGCCACGCGTCGCGCCGTCCCATGCACCCAGCAAACACCTTGTCGCCATCATCTCCGCCAGACTGACCCTCTTCTTCTGTCCTCCACTGACCCCGCGCACCATCGCATCGCCCACCTTCGTGTCCTTAACGCCCCTGAGCCCAAACACGCTCATCAACACGTCAACAATCATGCGCTCATAATCCCTCCTCGCGCGCCCTTCGAACCGGTTACGCGGGGCGCGCGTCTTTGCTGCGAATAGCAGCGTCTGTTCGACGGTTAATGTCGGGAAATGCACGTCGTCCTCCGGGCAGTATTGCACGTCGCCCCGGTAGTGCGCGTGCATCGTCTCGGGGTCGAAGGAGGAGTAGTGCACGTCTCCCGAGACGCTGTGGAATTCGGCGCGGTGGTTCGCGAGGGTTTTGAGTAGGGATGTGCAGCCTGCGCCTGGGCGGCCGAGCACCACTGTAGATCATGAAAATTAAATTAAGTATTGAACGAGATAAGCGCGATGTAAAGTAAAGGCACGTACACAACATCTCGCCCGGCCGGACGACGCCCTCGAAGCCCTCAAGGATAGGCCTCACAGCAGGGTGTCGCATCGCATGTATGCCCTCCATCTGGGCACTAGGGCTAAATAGCGAGCCCACAGTGGGCTGGTGTGAGACAGAGGCCCCGAGGCCGGTGACAGTCAGATCTTTGAAGTGCACGCCGAGCTCGCGCTGCACGTGGTTCTCCGACTTGTCAATCCTGTCACACATAATCAGGATTAGCATGCGGACTCGGACGGACGCGCAGAGATAACATAATGGGAGATAGGGATTACTGACTGCTTCATTAGGCGACGCAGGAATCGTTCTAGGTCGAATGGGCCGTCGCCAGGGGGCGCGGCGAGGGTGAGTTCGGAGAGGGTGTCGTCGGACAATTCACCCTGGCCCCGTTCTGCGGCGTCGAGCGCGAGCTCTGCTTTGGAGCGACTCGCCTCGGGCTCGACTTGGAGGCGTTCGGATGCATCGGACATGGTTCTCAGATAATTGAACCTATTATCTGCGCACGCGTCGTGGTGTAGGTGCTTGTGGTGGTCTAGACGGTCTAGTTCGACCGCGGTGTGATTGCACGGGTCGTCGTGCTCGGAAGTAGCGTCGAACGGGTTGTAGCGGGATAGGTTGGACGACTGTGGTCTGAGGGTTGCGCTGCCGACCGATGGAGAATTTCGGAGCCGGTGCTGGGATGTACTGTTACTGGGTCCAGCAGGTGCGTTGAGCCAGTGACGGATGGGGGTGACAGGCCTACGCGGGTCTAGCGGCGGGTCGGGTTCGGTGTCGTCGACGCCGTATTCAAAATGTGGGTGCTCGTCCTCCGGAGCGGAGTCGGGCAGAGGTGAGGTAGGATGGACGGGGGAGGGATGAGGAGAGGAAGAGCGGTGGCGCGAGGGGGTATAAGAGGCATCGGAGGAGAATAGGCCCTGGAGATCCTGATCGGCGCATTGAGACGCGGCAGATTGGGCGATAGGGTCCATGTCCGAGTGTCCAGTCAGTTGCGAGGGCGCGGCGGGGGCAATGGTGTACGAAAGACTTGCTCGCGCCCGCCGCCACCGTCTCTGTGCTTTAATAGCCCATTAATCGTGGCATTGTGCATGGAAGCTGCCCCTCCGTCCGTCGTAGTTCGCTGCATGCTCGCTGTGAATCGCATTGAGTAGACGGCGATAGGCAGCGACAAAGCGGGCAGCAAAGTGCCTGTTGCAGCAGCGCACGGAGTTGCGTGAGTGTGATGACACAAGGACCGAAGCAGGACTCATCACAGGTGATTAGCAGTTGATTGTTCGCCATGCTCTTCTCTGCCACAAAACGTCACTCAGCGACTCTTACGTGTCTCCGTTCCGGCCCGATCCTATGCTGTACTTGCGACGCGGCTTGTGCGTGACGACGCTGGCGGCAGCGAGAGAAATTGCGTCTCTGCGCTGTCGTGGTTGGACGCCCAAAACATGCAGCAAAGGCTTGGGCGTCTATCGCGATCAACGACCATGCGATCGCATCGGGCACGCCACGACGCTCTCGCCCTCCCGATTTGACCACAGTTGATCATCGCAGCCACTTCCACCAACACCACACACAGCCGACGGCTACGTACAGTACCACTCGGATGACCATCTAATCGCGCGCACAATCCCTCGCCCCGAGTGCACAAAGAACACCCCAACGCCCACTCGGCCCAATTCGTGTACGAAAATGACTTGGCCGATCTGCCAAATTTGGCCAAACTGCGGAACAACCACACACCCTGGTTGGCCATTAAATGCATACAGTACACACTGCTTATGCATCCCCCGCAACGATCGGCCATTCCCCTCTCACATTGCTTTTGCACCGTGCCTGCCGCATGTCTGATTCGCGGTTTCCATCCGCGCTCGCCACTCACCCGCGAGAAGTCGTCCCACAACCTAAAATACCCCCTTGCTGCTTCCTCCACCAATAGCAAAGGCCCTTGCACGCACATGGTTTTTCGTGCAGCCCCCGAGGCTGTCCGCGGTCTATGGAAAGTAAGCTATCGAACCCAATCGTGCACGCCGACCAATCTCCGTCGTGGTCATAATGCAGTACAGAACGCCTACCGCACCGCGTATGTTTCCACATAGCGGTCGTCATCACGCTATCCCAGCCGACAGCCAATCTTACACATGCAAGGTTGGTGAATTGGGGTTATTCCCAGTTCACTACCCTCGCATGTGTTTTTCTGTACTGACCAATTCCCCACCGTTTTGCTGCAACGACCGATAAATTCACCGTTCCAGTCAGCGAGACGACGGGAGGGGATGCCATACAAAATATGCGCCGCAAGTCGCACCACTCTTGTTTCCAAAAAACATACGCCGATAAATTACCCCAGGGGACGACGCCGATCTGACATAAACATTCCTGCCCAAGAGACGCCACTGTCCTGCTCGACCGGACGCCACCATACCAGTACCACTGATTTATTTCTCTTCACAGACACGACCATCGTCGTGCCGTAAGGTCGTAAGCTGCGCCCCAACGACTATCGACGAGCCGACTGCACCCACTCGCAAGCTGCGCCGTACCCGACCACGTATCCCACCTACCCCCACTCGCGCAGCACACTAACATCGTCCAGACCACACCGCGCAGCAGCCACAATCTAATACGACCCTCCACCCTCCCCCCACCCTACACTACCCGCCGACACAAATACGAGGTACGCGTCCCAAGCCGCATCGATAGCGGCTCAGACTCGGACTCGGACTGCGCGCGGGCCATCCATAAGGGACGTAGACTCATCCAATATCGCTAGTGCTGTACGAGTAGTGTACGAGTGCGCAGTGACGTGACCTCGGACCGCAGCGCAAAGGTAAACGAGACAAGACAAGACAAGACAGGATAGCCCAGGCACACCTCCGGTTCCTGGCCTTCCGTGTCCGTGTCCGAGCTCGGAGGAGTGTGAGCTGAAATGTGTAGAATCGTGTTGTGAGGGCGGGGACTTGGCGTGCATTGTAAGAGGCTGTGCAATGCGTATGCTAGCATATGCAGTACCACCGTTTCCCCAACTGTACAGATGTACACTGTCTATAATACTAGCAGTATGCACTATGCACAACTTGCGCAGCACAATGCACCGTGACGCCCCGCCCCGCCCCCTCCTTCAATTGACACCCAATCAATAATCAATTAATCGCCCATCCAGCATCTCATCTACGGTCTACAGTACGGTCTTCTTTGCCCTACCCCCGACGCAAACGCCACGATCAGACACGTCTCACATACATCCAACTCTGCGCATGCAGACGGTACAATTGCAATACGAGTACAGGATACGTCGAGTGTCGTGGGTCCATCAGTGGGTAGGTCTTGTGCCCATCAGTGTTCAGGACGGATTGGCGCACGGGTTCGATGTCTGATAACTGTCATTGTAGCTATACTGTAGCTATCATTAAACTGGTGTGGTGTTGTATTGTACAGATGATCGTGAATGGAACGCATGATGAGCTTCGTCTGTCTGTCTACAGCATTGCAGTGCGACGAACGAGCGTCGTATACACATACATATTGTCCGAAAATCCGCGGTGGTGGATGATGTCGAGGCGGGCTACCGCGAATCCCGCTCGTGGTGAGGATGCACGACTGAGAACTCGAAAGCACCCTGAATCCCTCAATCAAACGGCACAGGCCTAACATTCGGCCCCACGAGTCCCCTCACCCCAATCCCTCCAATCCCTCCTCCTCCACCTAGTCCTCCACCCGTCTTCTCAGCCTGCGCAGCCGCAAACGCAGACGGGACCGGTATCCCACAACAATCCGCCCATCCCATGCTCAGCTGGCCTGCCCCTCCCAAGTCTCCTTCTCCATTTGCATTGCCATGTGAGTGATCGTGGGAGTGTGCGTGGGCATGGGCATGGAGAGGGGAGGCAGGAGAGGAGGAATGGGAAGGGAGAGAGGGGCCGTCCCAGGGGAGGAGCGAGCCGAAGAGGAAGTGTTGCACGACGGGGAGTTTCCCGAGGACTTCGGCCTCGTACATCTTGAGCATGCCTTCGTTTACTTTGTCCCATGTTTTTACCTGTGCGAACGAGCGTTAGCGAATGAGCGAGTGGGCGAGTAAGTAAGCGCGTGAGGGAGGATTGCGGGAGAAGGAGAGAGATAGAAAGAAGAGGACGAGGGGGTACGTACAGCACTGATATCGTCAAGCATGGGCGAGTGCCAGCGGAGCGACGCCGTCTTGACCGAGTTTATAAAATGGATGCACGCGAGGTACATGTACTCTTTCCCGAACTCTTCCAGGATCTCCGCGTCGTGGATCGATTTTGGTCGGAGGTGTTTGTGTCCTATCCCACCGTCAGCATCCACTTCACTTACACACAAACTGGAAGGAAAGAAGAACGCACCTCGCAACTGCGCGCTCCCCCACAAGAACGGCAAGAAATGGTAGTCGTCCAGCCCCCAGACGCCATGCGACCCGGCGGGCTCGAGCCAGTACGTAGACTGCAGCACGCGCATCACGCGCACGTATCGCCAGAATACGCGGAGCACTAGTGCGCGTGCGTCTGAGGGCGTGAATACGTTCAGTTTGTCGAGGCATAGCCTATTTCTAGTGTCAGCGAATGAGCGAGGGAAGGAGGAAGGAAGGACTCACATCCAGCAGAGGAAGTTAAGCTCCATCCCGCTCCCATAATCAATCCTCGTGCGGTTCCCCCAACATTCCTTGAAGTACGTCGACACCTCCGCCACAGCCGCGCGCGGAAGACCCGGGAGCGGAGCGTGCAACTCGTCGGATTTCTGCGTTGCAAGTTGGTGTTGATTAGTTAGTTAGTGGGCGGGACGGAGGCGAATAGAAGAAAGGAGGGAGGCGTACCTCGGAAACGCGGTCGTAGAACGTGCGGAAGGCGGGGTTCCCGAACCGTGAGGCTTTGTTGTCGACGGGTGGGATGTCCGCCGCGATCGCCTCGACGGCGTCCAGGATTCGTAGTGCCGCCGCGACGCCCTGCAACATACATGACCTTGCTTAATGACAGTGACGAGCGGAAAGACAAGCGTACGTACCTCGCTGGCAGGACACTCGTCGCTCAGTTTCGCGCCGACGACGCTCTCGTTCAGTCTGCGTATGAACGCGAGGATGTCGGCGTGCGTCTTCGACTGGGAACGGAAGAATGCGAGCTGGTCGGGCGTGAGTATGCATTTTTGGGGGACGCTGTAGCTTTGCGGCTCCTCCTTTTCCTCCGTCTTAAAGGTTGCTGTCATCGTAGCTTGCGTTCGTAAGCAAGATGTGAGTGTGTGTGTTGTGGCTAAGATGGCGGATGTAGTACTGGTGCTGTACACAATGTAGTGGTCGGTGGCAGGTAATAGCGCTGACCGGTTTCGAGAATGGATGACGAATATACCAGTGCGCGTCTAGATCACATAATTGGGTGTTATCGATCGTCATTCTCGGACCTACCCCAGCGAACTCGCCAATCCATCGTCCGCTACTAACTTCTCCGCCCGAGTCACTACCGGCTCAAGCACTGTGGGGATCTACCTTAACTTCGACTACATACCACCACCACATAACCAAAGTCGAAACGAACGATGCAAGCACCGCGGGCAGACCTTGATCCCCCGAGGGACGAGCCCTTCACACTCGCGCAGCTCACGCAGTTCAACGGGGAGGACACGTCCAAGCCGATCTACCTCGCCATCAAAGGTACGTCCTCTCCCACCCCTTCTCCTTCCTTCCCTCCTCTCCCCCTCTCCCCATTTACCTTTCTCTCACACCACTCAACCTCCACGTGCTTGCTAACCGCTCCGCAGGCACAGTATTCGACGTCACACACAAACGCGACACATACGGTCCCGGCGGGTCGTACCACCTCTTCTCGGGCAAGGACGCATCGAAGGCGTTGGGCAAATCGAGTCTTAAGCCTGAGGATGCGTCGCCTGATTATAGTGATCTACCTGAGGAGGAGATGAAGGTGTTGAATGATTGGCATGAGTTCTTCTTGTATGTCTCTCCTTCCTTCCCTCGTGTGTGGGTACAGAGATCTGATATGAGTGCAGGAAACGGTATAATGTTGTGGGCAAGGTGACGGATTTGCCTCCGGCGGTTGCGAATCTATGAGCGCGATAGAGTGGGGGCATGCATAATCTAAGGATCTATTTGTGTATGACGTGGTGTTGGGAGGAACTGTATGAATATGGTATTGAGTTATGGACGATCTGGTCTCGATGGCGATCGACGGCGAAGTGTGAACATATTGGTGCGTCTGTAAAGTCTGACTCAAGCTTCCAACCAGCAGGAACGTCGCGAGGTGTTAAGCTCGTATGTCCAGGTGAGCGAGCTCGCACTTAGTGGTCTGGAATTTCATTCTTGGTCAGGTAATCCGCACAATACACGTTCGAGATCCATGCGATGCCTACCCACCAGGCCTCAGACCCAACCTGTGATATCCAGAAATCCAAGGACACTCCAAGACGGAAATAGCCCAGGCAGAATGGACCAGATCTCCACTCAAGACCTATTTGTTCTCGATATGTTCACCTTCCCAGCCTCCCACTGCTCCCAATTCCTCTTCGCAAAGTCATACACCTTCCCCCAGTCCCTACACACATGCGTAACACCAAGCCCCTCACCCACCTCCTGCGAGCCCTCCTCACCGATCTCAGGCTCAAGCGTCAAGTCCGCGGCGCATAGCACCGTCTGGCGCAGATAGTTGAGACAATGCGCTGAATGCTCCACGTCACGCCCGTGCAGCACCTCCTCCTCCCCACTGCCTCCCTCACGCGCCCCGTGCGAATGCTCGCGCCCGAGCACAGCACGCCGCAACGAGTCGAGGCAGTGCATCTGGTGGAACATGGAGAGACTGAAGAACCGCTTGTGCGGGCCGAGGCGCACGAAACCGAGCCCGCCACCGGGGTAGACGGACTCCCATTCTGCGTCGGCGTCGGCGGAGGAGAGCGCGTAGTGCCGCGAGTCTTCGAGTGTGAGCGCGACGGGCGGGCCTAAGGGGAGGGGGAGGTACGGTGGGTAGTCACCGTCGAGCCAGGCTGGTGGGGCGATCATCGGGATGTGAGTGGATGTTTGGATAAGTAGAATCAGGGAGCAGGTACGAACAGTATTCATTCTCGAAGTTGGCGGAGGAAGGGAGGCCGAACGCGTCGGGCTCCTTGCATGAACATTGTGCAGAGTCAAGGTAGTGGACTTGGAGGTACGTGGTGACTAGCTGGAGGAGCGCGGAGAGGACAAGGGCGCCGCTGGCGAGGAGAATCAGTTTTGGCGAGAGCATGCTCGCTGTGGAGGCTGCTATCGCTGGGGCACCGAGCACAAAGTTCAGTACGCACGATACCACACGACACTGGGGTCGAAGTCAAGGGCCATCGCGTGTACCGGTGTTGGGATTGGCAGCCGTGAGAGGCGCACCAGAGATATCTTTGTGTACTGTATTGACACGTGCGCTGGACAATCTACAATACGAGCATGTCAACAATGGAGCAAACTTAAGCTTAACGAGACACCGCGACAAAGCACACACCGAGGGTACAGCAGGAGGATGGTATTGGAAGACTTGCCAGAGCTACATTGATACAAAGACTCGGAACCAAGAAAGAAGCTCTATCGAACTGCTCACACCAGGCCCTACCGAGATTCGGCTCATAGATACATATAGAAACGAGGATCCGTGGTATACGACAATTATGTATGCTAGGAATATATACTTAGCGAAAGCGAAGGATGTGGATGTTGTGAAGGGTATGTTGACGGGTCGACACTGTTTTTGAGACGTGCGCCACTGAAGTCCAACGCACAAAGGACTTGTGCGCCGGGGGTTGTAAGGGAGCTGGTGCTCAGAGGTTCGCAGCAGCAGCGAGCACGACGGCAGCAGCACCCATGAGCACGTTGACGGTTGTAGAACCAGAGCCGCTCGTGGTCGAGGTGGTCGGGGCCCTGAAAGGCGAGATGAGAACAAAGACACAATAAGTATGTGCAAGCAACTTACGGGGCCGTGCTTCCTGAAGACGAATCGGCGGGGGCGCTGCTCGACGAGTCCGTGGCAGATGCAGAGGGGGACGCGGTGGGGGAGGAAGCGGGAGTAGAGGTCGAGCTGAAAGTGACGCCCTATAGTTCGAAGACAATGACGCGATCAGTACCTGGGCGGTGGTACAGGCAGAACAATGTCACGTACCACAACCGCGCAAAGTTGTTGAGCGATGTGCTCAGCGGTCGCTGCGTCGTCCGCGCTGCAGGCTGAGACTATGCAGGTCGTGGTCTCATTGACGTATGGAGCGCTCTCGCAAAGACACTTGTTGTCCGCAGCCGAGCATCCGAACAAGTTTCCTGGGTTGGTGACACAGGGAATAGCGCAGCCTTTCAGGAGTAAGATTAGAACAAACCATCAGCTTGCTCGCCACAAAGACAAACGTACTGGGGTAGCTCTGCCTGGCGTAGAGTGACACTGCAGAGACGGTGGAAACGACACCAGCGAAGAAGACAGCGGCAATGGTGAAACGCATCGTGTTGGATATGAATAGCAGTGAGCTGAAAGGACAGGAGTGCACGGGTTGCAGCGACGAAGGTCGAAAGATGAATGCGCAACGAGTGCAGGAGAGCTTGAAGTAACTCGGGAGAGGCTGAGTTGCTACGGGACAGTGGTAGCGAGAGAACGTCGCTTTATACTCCCGCCGAGTGGGTATGCGCTGTCACCGCTCATGACCACTGGCCTAGGCTTGATTCGGGGGTGAGGGCTGGGAAAAACATGCGGCGGACAAACAACTTGACCAAAGGGAAACAATGGCATTAAAGCAGATCCCTCGTCGTTCCGCGTGGTCAACTCAGTCGCAAACCTGCGACGTCGCTGGTTATCTGTGCGGTAAGTACGACTTACAGAGCCCAGTGCTGGAATACAATACACAATCAACGAGGATAATGGGGACGGGAAACCCGCACAATCGCACAAAGGGATTTCCTATTGGAGCGTGCCTCGTATTGATGGGATTGATGGGATTAGGCGTTGCTTGTTCAACATCAAGCGCCCAGGAACAAGAAGCCGATAGCCCCGCGTGATCTCACGTGATGACAATTTCAGGGTACGCGGGGTTAAGGTTGGAACTTTGAGGTACTGTACAGTTATGTTCCCACGTTACAAGCCACAGCCGTTTCGGGCACTAATCGTCCGGCGCTTAGCAAAGCTAGAGCCGGCTGGTAGCAAACGACCTTCAGAGCTCACTGACACCGACATCCGCAAGACATGGTACGTCGTAATGCTGCTATTTCTCGTCGCTGACCCCTGACGACCTCCCTTTCAGGCCCCCAAGACTGCTACCAAAAAGGTGCGCTCCCGACAGCTCAAGATACCCCCATGAGCTCTCCTCGTCCCCGCCGTCCTTGTACTGAGCATATCCCGATCTCTGTTCACAGACCGGCAAGACGCGCTCGGCTCTCCAAGACGTCGTCACCCGTGAATACACCATCCATCTGCACAAGCGGGTGCACGGCCGGTCGTTCAAGAAAAGGGCCCCCCATGCCGTCAAGTCCGTAGTCGAGTTTGCGCAGAAGGCGATGGGCACCCAAGACGTCCGTGTCGACCCCAAGCTTAACCAGGCTCTCTGGTCGCAGGGCATCAAGAGCGTACCCCACAGAATACGGGTCAAGCTCGAACGTCAGTGGCCCTCCAACCTTTTTGATTCGTGCAGGGTACTGAAGGAATCTTGTTCTCTTATGCAGGTAAACGTAACGATGATGAGGGTGCCAAGGAGAAGCTGTTCACATACGCATCGCACATTATCGTCGACACGTTCAAGGTGAGACCGCAATGGATTTCTACCCAATCATTTGGTTGTTAACCACTCTTGCAGGGCCTTGAGACAACGGTCGTTGAAGCCGAGTAAATGTTTCATTGGTGATGGGGAGGAAAAGGTCGACGGGGCCGGCTTTTTTCTTCCTGGTGTACGTTCTACATGTTGTGTCCACCTACCTTGACTGCATGCATATTTCACATCCATCCCGTTCGCACTCTACTGCTGTCGCTTCTCTTCCCATATGCCATGCCGATCAGTATATGCAAGACGTACGGCGCGTGCTTGTGGGTACACGCCTGAGAGACCAATGATCTCCGGCTCTGAGATGATATGAACGACATCATGGAACGCAGGTGAGAGTATCCAACTCTCTTCTCCGTTCCTCTACGCAGTTGTGGGCGTGCAATCCAACAAATTATAAACATAAACCCAACCGTGATAGCGGACACGGAAACATACAGCTGAAGGAATACGATCTATCCTATAGTAACTAGTAAAATGAAGTGTGTAGGCGACTGTCCTTCTATACCCTACGAGATATCATACCCAATTCAAGTCCCTCTTATGTCTAACTTTCACAACGTCACTTATAGTCGTGCGGTTCGGTCGACGCTCCCAGATGGGGTCGACGTCGGGTCCGTCCAGGTCTCCTGCACCATCCCATCCCCAACACCACACTGCATCATAAATAGGACGTCAGTGAACGATATGAGCATGTAATGAATTTGTGAGACTGACCGTGTTCTGGGCCGGGCTGGAAATCTATCAGCTCACTCTCCTCGTCTGTGAAGAGTCGATCGTGGGGGCCGAACCATGCACGGTCTTGAGGATCAGTTCGTGGGTTATCCGGGAGGCCACCGAGACGGGCATAGCCTCGTATTGAGGTGAGATTCTTCCGCGGAGGATGTATTATCTCGTATACTCGCTATCGAGAGGTGTTAACTGTGCCAGCATAACTGATCGTGCAAACGGGGACTTACGTGGTCATAAGCAAGCTTCACCCTCGGGACCATCAATATCCGTCCATACCCGACGTCCCAATAGTCGTTCGCGATCAAACTACACTCACTCGCCGAGCACTCGCCCTCAGCGATACGCGCCATGCGGAACCGGACGTGCGGCGGCGCGTAGAACGGCGCGGGGTCCATGATAGCGATACCGTTCCAGCACGACTGCATCTGCACGGGCAGGTGTCGCTGGAAGCGTTCTTGTGAGTGCGGGTGGTGGAATATAGACTCGAAGGGCGCGTTCTCCAGCGCCGTGCCGTTGATGTCGCGTGCGACCCAGTTGTCGTAGAACACCGGCGAGCCCTGCGAATGCGCGAGCCGTCAGCTGACACCAAAATTATGGGAGGTGTGAGAGGGGACGTACGAGTTCGTCATGGAACATGTAGTCCGTCGCGCACGTTATGCCCGCGTTGTTCCGCCGGCTCTGCCAGATGAGCTCGAGGAGGTCGTCGACACAGGGGAGGATATCGTTCATGAAGATGATGCTGTCGAAATACTCGTTCTCCGTGTTACGCAGCTCGTGCAGCGGTACGAACGCGGCGTTGCGCACCTCGGCGAGGTACTCGATACGGTGGTTGAACGCGCCGCGCGTGCGCATGGATGTCTGGATCTTCACGCGCAAGCCGACGGAGCGGCAGAGCGCGTCGAAGATGCGCAGGAGCGCCTTCGTCTGGTCCGTCGAGCCGTTCTCGTAGATCGATACGTACACGTTCTGGTACCCTAGGATGGCGGACACGCGGAAGAGCGTGGCGAATAGGTCTGGGATGACGTCGAACGAGTTGTACAGGTTTATGGCGAAGAAGTACTTGTGGTTGTCCGCAGGGTGCCGTAATGTCGGGGGGACGTAGTCTCCGTCGGATCCTGTGTTCAGTCGGAGGGCGTCCATCCAGGATGTGCGTGAAGGGGGCAGGTGGCCAATGAGGGAGGCATAGCGTTCGGTTGCTTGCTCTTTGTAGATGGGCTGTGTGCTCCGTGTGCACTCTTTTGTGTAGTGCGGTGAGAGCTTTGTGAGGAGCTCGAGCACGCGCAAACGTTGGTCGAGTGTGGGGCTCGTCACAGGATGTCGTGAGCTGGAGTGGACATTAGAGACCACTGGGGCTCGTCCCCGCCATAGTGAGGAAGTAGACTGAGAGCCGGTGAACATACGGTTGAGCGGGACATTGACTGCAACTCACCTCCTTGAATATATTCGCAACGAGCAGACCAATGCCTACGCCAATACAGAGGGTCACCCAGGTGGGTAGTTGCCTCAGTGGGTTATTTGTTTTGGCCTGCATGTCTCCGTCCGAGGCGCTGTGGCTTGCTGGGCACTATCTTGGCAGACCGTGAAATGTCCTGTGGTTTCAGCACGTCATGCACGAGGTCTCTGTGAGGTTTTATGCGTGATTGAGCCGTAGTAATTGCCAAACAAGCCACAAAGACTCGTCCCGAGGGGAGAAGGTGGTAGAGGAGTTGGACGGAAAGCAAAGAAATGGTTCCCTCTCGGGCTGTCACGACCTCGTCAATGGGCGCTTCCTTAAGCTGCTAATTGAAGCTTGATTGAAGTGCAACGGATTTCCTGTCCTCCGACTCTCTGCTTCACTTGCGCAACCTCTAACCACTGCACCTAGCTGCCTCGGACACTACGATGATGATCCTCAGATGCTTGTTGAGATCTGTGAACCCTCAAATTCTGAACAACCACACAACTCGCTGCTTGCCATACCCTGACGCTAAGTCGATGTAGTGTATCGTGTCTCCTCTGACGCGTCGCGGGTCTGTGCCAAGTAAGATTGCTAGCCGTTTCTCGATGTAATGAGATGCGGTTCATGGGCATGAGAAAGTGGTAGCAAAGGATGTATGATGTTGTATACTAGAAGTCGCACATATAATAGACTATATGCGCAGCTGTGGGTACGGATCAAGGCGAGCCTATTTTTGTGTAATAGATCTGACCAGGGTGTTTGCGCTACGCGAGATGTTCTCTCAGACTTTTATGTGCTCGTTCTCCTCCTCGTCGACTACACCGAGCTCGTTGTTCGCTACAGCATGCAGGCGGTCAGTGAGTGCCGTGTGAACGAGACATAGCGCGCGTCACGAAGCCGGTCACCTAGCTCTGAGGACTTCTCTCGCTTGTAAAGTCTCGGTTGCTCGATTTCGCCGCTCTCTGGTATGCAACGACGGACAACAGGGAAAGGGGTGGCTCACATATCCCCTCCACTACCACCCTCTCGAATGGGCACAGACATCGCTGAGAAGCCATCCTCGCGGCTTAACCAGAAGACGTTTGGCGTAACCAACAAGATATGGCTCATCGTCGTCCTCTTCCTCGCCGTCATCCTCTTTACACGCACAATACTACCCTCCGAGACCTCAAGCTACCCACGGCATAAACTCCTGCACACAGACGCAAAGCCGCGAAATTACCTCAACGCGACTGACGGCGCTGTACCCTTCTCGTTCTGCCCAGCGTTGGGTGCAGGCGACCCACTTGCTAGCAAGTATGACCCGGTCCTTCTCACCAAGACACGACTACATGCTGGCAGTGGGGCTCGTATACAACGTGTTATAACGCGGGCACTGTCTGGGCTACCTGTGACAATGAGTGTGATTGGGGGCTCAAGTGAGTACATCCTGGCATTGTTGATCGTTTCGTGGCATTGTGGCTGGACTTCGACTATGGGTTATCATACCATGCTGTCTCGAATGAGGCCGGATTCATGCTCAATTTGCACGCTATGCCTTGCCAGCAAACACATAGGCTCGCGCTGTGAAGGAGCCTCCCAATACCGTGTAGTAGAACACGCTGTCAACTCTCATCAAGTTTGATTGACACCAGTCCCGATATTATCTTATTCTGGAGTACTCAGCTATGGGACTCGCTACTGACATACACTTCTTACAGTATCAGCATGCCATGGCGCAGGAGACGAGCCATTGGCACCCTCATGTTATCCTTCAAGATTCTTCAACTGGTGGAACAGCGTGTTTCCCCATCCTGCTTCCGAACTCACCAACGGTGCCATGCGACGAACGACCTCCGCCTATTTCTCATTTTGTAATGCCCACCACGTACCGGACGTGACAGATCTTGTCATTGTCGAACTCGATGCCGAGGACGAAGGGTGAGTCCACGGCGACTCGTTCGCTGCACCATATGTCTTCATGTCTGACACGTTACGCAGAAACCGAGAGTCTATGGACAACTTTGAGCTGCTCATACGTACACTCCTCATTCGTCCAGATCAGCCCGCGGTTATCATCCTCGGTCACTCCAGCCCACAAGTGCTGGAACAAACCGGTTTCCTCGGACCCGACCAATGGCACACGCTCGTAGCTCAGTTCTATGACGTTCCGCATGTCAGGTCAGTGGAGAATGAGATCTGTGTGGGCATGAATTGAATTCGTTCTTGGTAGCATCAAACCACTACTCTACCCCATGTACCTGCAGGACCCCGCCACAGTCCAGCCGTACTTCACAGATCCTATGCTCGCGAACACGGTTGGCCACGAACTAATCAGCGACGTTCTCGTCTCATATTTCCAAGCGCAAATCTGCTCCGCATGGGCAGCAGCTACGGGTACCGCTAGCGAAATCATTCCCGGCCCAGGCCCCGTAGGCACGAACGAGAAGGCCAAGACCCCAACCGACGCGCGCGGACTCTTCGGTGGTGTCGCCCAACGCAAGGGAGCAGCTGGAGCAGCAGCACCTGAATGGCCTGAAGGCGGTGGCCCCAACATCAATCTAGCCCCGGTCGCGTTCGCCGAACCAGGCAGCCGCCAGCTCAGCGAGCAGCTCTACCCGAACCTCAAGGTGCCCCCGTCACGCATCGGCCAGCGTCCAGCAGACTATAACGCGCGTGTATTCGTAGAGGTCACCCCATCCTGCGTGTCCGCGAACGACCTCGTCAACCCGCTTCCACCATCGATATTCTCGGGCAGCGGCTGGGAGGTGTTCCACCCGCCGCCGGGCTCGGCCGACCTGAACAGCTTTGCGCATTACTGGTATTCCAGTCTGCCGACGAGTAGGCTGAGGGTAGGGCTGCAGGTGGGCGCAGGCGATATTGGGATATATTATTTGAGGGAGCCGGCGAGTGAGATTGGGCTTGGGAGCGCGGTTGAGTGTTGGGTGGATAATAACTACCAGGGGGCGGTCGTTATGGAGAATGCGGCGCAAATTGGCGAGGCGACGCCTTCGTAAGTTCTCACCACTCTACCTCCTGTCTCCATGTGCTGACTGAGTGTTTTCTGTTCAGGTTGGAGATCATCGACCGAGCGGTTGCGAAAGGCTCACATTATGTTGAATGCCAGTTGTTGGGCGAAGAAGAGGACAGGAACGTCCCGCCGTTCAAGATCATCGGCATCTTTTCGACATAACACTGTTATGCCTTCTTCCTGATTGAGTACCGCTGCGAGGAGCGTGTACCAGAAGATGAGGAACGACAACTACCACGGATGGCGATGGAAAAAATACCCCCCACCCTCGCGCAGCGCGCCACGCACGGGTCCCGCTCTTTTGACAGAATGGCACTCGTTTATCCCCTCCGGCGAGGAAACCCCTTATTTACACATGACGAGGATGATATCGTAACCCACTGACACATGCGTAGTGCGGGATTAGAGTATAGGATGTGATCATAATTATTTAGGTTCGAGTATGGACTCGTGGTTTAGACGAAAACGAAAAGATACCGATGCGGGTGTCGTTTAGAGCAGCTTGCTGTGTGATTGAAGTATCAAGCATGAATCGTTCTCGGGCTTCCTGTGCACGCTCGGCACAAGTGTCATGATGTTCGCATGGACAGTAAATACAAACTCGATTGAATGACGTCTACGGTGTAAAGACCGACAAATCAGCTACGATACTATGCTATCACTACATTGTCTTACAGATATACACATCACAAAGTCCGCAAACATCATCAAGAGCACTAATCAATAGACTCTGCATTGGTATACTCTGGATCATGTGTGTTGGTAGACGAGAGCACGCCTACGACGACCTCTACACGAGAGTATCTTTGCTCTCATTATGCTTTCCAGACCTACCGGGCTCGTCGAAATCAGCGAACGGGTCCTCTCCCTTCAGCGTCTCAGCTGAGTCCCGCTTGCCCGCTCCCACGCCGTAACCTCTTCCTTCGCCGAATCCAGGCGGCGGGCCGGCTGGAGGGTCGTATGCAGGCGCAGCAGGAGGGTTGTAAGGGGGCGCAGAGTCGTAACCTACGTACGGCGGGTTGTAGTGCTCTGGGAAGTCTTCTGAGCGGGTGGGCATCTCGCGTGTGCGCTGGAAGGCCGGATCGTTGACCTGGTGATAGAACGCAAAGGCGATGGAAACGAAGAAGACGGCGAGTACTGAATTATTGACATTCGTCAGCTGGGAAGTTGAAATAGACGGAGGAACACGCACTGATAATGATGATAAGGGCTATGATCTCGCCTGAAGAGTCCCGACTCCACCAGCTCTTGCAAACTATATGGAAATTCCGTTAGCGGATAAGAATCTAGTAAATGATATTAAACGTTCTCACAGTCTTCCGCATCCTGTGGGGAGAGTTTGTCACGTATCGTGGGGCCCCAGATGCCAAAGCGCTATGCGGAAGCATGTCAATAATCATGGCTGCCACAACCGTCGCTGAGCACGTACGACAACGACATCTTGTCCTGTTGCCAGCTGTTGGCATTCGCTAATGAGATCGTTCTAGGCAAGGCGTGGGTTAATAAGGCAGGAGGTTTGATAGCACCATAGAATGTACCTTGTAGAGGAAATGTATCACTGTTCTCAGAAATCCAGCGGCGACGACGATCAATGCACTGAGCACGGACAGAAAGCTGTATAGTTTGATGAGGAAGAGCGAGTTCTAACGCCATTCCCAATGAGCGTACAGGCGTTTGTAAGATGCTCGGGAACGTACCATGATCGCCGCCGATACACCAAATAGCTCAATGGCCAATACTGTCATGTAGAGCGCGCCGAGGGCGATGGAAATGGTGGCAAACTTCGGGAAACCATCTGCATCGAAGCCCGAACCATTAGCCTGACAAAAGCAATGGCCGATCAAGGTACTTACGACTCTTGTCAACGTTGGTCTCTTGGAATGCGCTGACCTAAATGGAGGTTAATCAGACTTGACGAAAGAAAGGGGTAAAGATAGACATACTCCTCTGGTGACGCGGTAATCAGTAAAGAGACCTCATAAGATCGCGACAAAGATAGCACTCACGCAAGCAACGCCCAGCCCGCTGTGATCAACCCAGCTTGAGGAGAACTAGGTTATTTAGAAGTCTTCCGAAGTGATCACAGGTACGTACTGACTACTACGACCGGTCGTAGGCTGTTTGTGTATACACGCGAAACCATCGCGTAGGTTGGAGGTCGTGAGCCTTTAGTAGCGTCCGTCATGTCCAGCACGAGAGTTGAGAGCAAGGTGGGAGGCGTCGTGACGAAATGAGGTATTGTTATCATATAGAATCGTATAAATAGCCAGCTGTCAGCATGTATCCATAGTTAATCTTGTTGTATGGTTACTTACCCGGAGGTGGTCGAGACATGATATGAAAGGTGGTTGGTTGCTGTGGTGAACAGCTGTATTCTTATGTGTCTCTGCTGCGGGGATGGGCGGGGTTGATGGCGCAAGACAAGTACTGCGGTGGGCGGAGCGGTGATGTATAGGTTGAAGGTGGCGGTGAAAGGGGACAGGCCACAGCAGCCGCCCGAAATGTTCGCTGAGCGTCTGATCACAAGGCGGGCAAACAGCACAGGAATTAACCAGACACAGTATGTATGCTCTCGCACCGCATTTCAGACCACTGATACCTCTGTAACATGCACAGATAAAGAAGAATGAGATTGATAAAGTGAAGACATATTGGTAGCAGACTACATATGTCGCATCGTGGTAGATATCACAGAACTGCCCACATAGATGAACAGGGACTCCTGTCTTATGGCCTCGAAGTTGGAAATATGGAAACGGGATACTGGGAATATTTGACAGCAATGTGTTGGTATTGGCCAATACGAAGCTGGTGGCAGGGAACGTGGGGACGATACGGGCTTGCTTGGGCTTGGAAGATGTAGCTCGGACCTGACCTTCCCAGACAACCCATAGACTCCATGGACTGATGAATTCTGAGGTATCAGGCGCGGTTAATGAACCTAGTTCTGAGCCATAGTAAAGTTGACAGCACAATTTAGTTGCAGAGTGCGCAGCTGAAGGCCTCGTGGTTCTTCGTAGAACTTGACACTACACTTCAAGGGAATAGACCAGTGTTCTGAGCCAGACTTTCATAGCAGCACGGTGAACTAGGCGTCGTGCGCATCGCAGTGGATGGGGAGAGCAGTCTCTTCACAGGCAAGGGTTCACAGCGCCCAAAAGGGAAGTCGCGCCGAATGACTATATACTCGGCAAACGCCGCGAACTATGCAGCACCACCAAGCCACCGGCGGCGCCTCACTGGGCCAAATTCAGTAACATCGTCGGCGTCGGCTGCAGCATCCTCAAGACTACAGGTATGTCGAAATTTTGTCTGGATGTTTGTGGAATCGTTGATTACTGACTAGCCTTGCGATTTGTGCAGGTAACTCTCCGTTCCACCCTCACTAAGTGAGTAAATTCGCATCCTTCCACCAAGTACATGGTCGGGCGGAATACCGTGGGTCAGGAGGAGATGGTATTGGATCAGTGAGGGAGAATACTGGTTGGAACCCACTGGATGTGGTAGAGCGAAGTTAGACGGGCTTGGGAGCAGTGAACGGACGAACATGGCCAACTCGTACTGACCATATATCTCTGTAGCATCAACAATGGCCCAACGTGTCACCATCCGCAAGCGCACGCCGTACAACACCACCTCTAACCGCAGACGTGTGGTGAAGACCCCCGGTGGAAAGCTCGTCTACCACCACCTGAAAAAGCTCGCTACCGCCCCCAAGTGCGGTGACTGTGGTGTCGCTCTCCCCGGCGTACGTATTTGAGGTCAAGAAACCCATATACCGTGTAGCTCATTGTGATCGCTTCTATAGATCCCCGCCCTCCGCCCCCGTCAGTATGCTACGATCTCCAAGAGGCAGAAGACTGTCCGCCGCGCATACGGTGGTTCACGGTGCGGTGACTGCGTGAAGCAACGGTACGTGCAAAACATCGCAACTGCTATGCAAGATTCTCATAAATCATATTTATCAGCATTCTCCGTGCATTCTTGGTTGAGGAGGCCAAGATCGTCAAGAGGGTTATCAAGTCCCAGCAAAAGCCCGCCGGCCGCAAGTAGATCACGTATAGCACTTACGGTTCGGTCTATGGGATTCTGTATTGCCTTTTCTCGCTGTCATATGCTATGTGATCAAGTCAAACGTACCGAGGGTGGACAAAACCCACAGTGGTTTCCCAGTATTTGTGTACAACTCCGCCAGTGAGGCGACAGCATGCCATCCTTCCTTCCCCATCATATCCCCTCTATTGCAATCTCATGCGCGTGTATTGTTCAGGCTTAGCTTCCTTTTGCATGAGTGCGCAGTAAGGTCTGCGGAGTGGTCTTGAGGTGCGAGCTCGACTTAGGGTTACTAATCTAAGCCTGCGAAACCGTTAACTCTCAGGAGTTGTGGCCTATTCTAATTCTGTACGCTTTGAAGTCTGGTGCTCTCAGCTGTCTGCTTGCCTCAGTCGTACATGTCGCTCACGGATGAGAGCCTCAGTGCAATTGCCCGGGTCGTTCTTACCGGCCACTCGCGTCTTGGCCATCTGCGATCGGATCCTCCGCTCTCTGAGAGGTTCACTCACGTTGATCTCTGTAGCTATAACTCTTTGCTACGTCTAAGATTCTCCCTATACCAGAGCAGTAAGTGATTTCCATTCGTTGTTCGATAGCTTACAAATATCATGTTCCACAGATATCAACATTCACCTTAATCTCTGCCAGATCTAACTTATGGCGACCCGTCTGTCAACCAAGGAGGACTACGAGAAGCTGCTTGACAGTTATGATACCTGGCTCTTTGACTGCGATGGTGTGCTCTGGGAGGGAACCAGGCTGATCCCGGGCGCGACCGACTTCCTTGGATACTTACGCAAGCAAAGTACGTCTGCTGCCTACACCTTCCGTCTCGTGTAGATCGAGCGCAATTGACAAATAGATCATTTTTAATTATCGTGCCAAAAGATAAGGCAGTCATATTCGTCACGAACAATGCGACGCAATCACGGAGAATGTACAAGGGCAAGTTTGATAAATTGGGCGTTGAGGCTCATGTAGTAAGCAAGATTCGCACTTTGTGGTTGGTCGCAATAACCTCTCAGATGCGTGTTGACGGCGATGGTTTGTAGGACGAAATCTTTGGGTCTGCATATGCATCAGCGGTGTACATCTCATCTGTGCTCAAGCTGCCCAAGGACAAGAAGGTGTTCGTCGTAGGGATGTCCGGCATCGAAGAAGAGCTGAATGAAGAGGGCATCCGACATCTCGGAGGTACCGTACGTGCCTTTCCCTTTCTTCCCCATCCATTGTCTCGTCTCATAGCAACTTTGCTTCGTCTGCAGGACCCAACAGACAACACGCTCGAGCCATTCCACCTCGAAAACTGGACCCCAGACCCTGAAGTGGGAGCAGTGCTGTGCGGCCTGGACACTTCTATCAACTACACCAAACTCTCCAAGGCGTTCCAGTACCTTCTCAAGCACCCAGATGCTGCGTTCCTTGCGACCAATGGCGATAGCACGTACCCGTCTGCACACGGACTGCTCCCAGGAGCTGGCGCTATCGTTGCACCGCTGAAGACTGCGCTCGGGCGCGATCCTTTGTACATCGGGAAGCCAGAAGCAACGATGATGGAGTGTATCAAAGCAAAGTGAGTTCAGCATAACGTTTCCATTGCACACGCCACCTCGATGCGAATTACTGACCATTCGTCACAGGCACGACTTCGACCCCAAACGCGCGATCATGGTTGGCGACAGGCTGAACACCGACATAGAGTTCGGCAAGAACGGCGGCCTTGCGACGTTGCTTGTACTCACAGGTAAGCTTTCTGCGCGCGACCCACTCCACCGTCCGAACTGCGCTGGAACGAGTCTCCCTAATTTGCGTGTTGCCAGGAATCACGAAAGAAGCAGAGATCACCGGGCCCAATGCGTCCCCGACCGTTCCAGACTACGTGACGGGCTCAGTGGGCGACTTTGGCGTTGTTTTCGCGTGAGACGGGAAGCTGATGCAGGAGACATTGCGCAAGGTGGGAAATTCGTAGAAATTATATAAATGCAACGGGGAGCGCACTGTCGCACGCTTCCAATAGAATTAGAGTTGAGTTTCCCGTAAATGCGAGGTCCAATTTGTATTTTAAGATGGCCGTCTGAGTGCGAGATGTGCGGGATATCTGGCAACGGGGGTATCATGTGCTCTTCTGCTTCGCTTTCTTGCCGGAAGGTCGTGCCTGCTCATCGTCTCGTCTCGCCGTTATCCCGAGCTCGACGATCTCCTTGAGGTCGGTGACAAGCAACGCCCACAGAGACCCGAGTATGTAACCGCTGAGTGCTCCCCAGGCGGGAGTGAGCGGCCAAACCTGTGTGAGTGGGTCGTAAATCACCACGCTCGATACACCAGTCATGAGCTGCGGACGGACGAACCTGCCATGGGCGTTCCCAGTCAAGTCCAATAGGGATGACTCCCGCCCAGCAGCCTAATAAGGCGCCGATAGTGGGATATACCAGAGATCGTTCAATGGGATTTCGTGGTCTAGGATGTCGTGACGGTCACGGTCAGAAATACGCCTTCAAGTAAGGTTGAATATCTTACGATAGCTCCGCAAACAGGCGGATCCAGGTCATTCGTCGTACAAGGGAGTCAGAGTCGGCTGCCATAATTGGTGGGCCGAGCACATAGGCAGGTGTCCAGACGGTCAGCAGGGACAATAAGACAGCGAGCATGTATGTCTGCACTGGATGGCTGCGTGTTGGTTGTTAGCTCTGCCGGTAGCGTGGGGATTTCTGGGACATTAAGAGCGACGGACCTTGAGATAGGTGCACCGAATAATACGATGAGAACGTGAAACCCGACCGAAGCCACGAGCGTTGACAGCGCAGCCTTCCAGGTGACCTATATGCGGGACGGTACTGCTTGAACAAACACGCCGTAAATTGCAGGGAGACAGTAAACTACACACTTCAGGTTTCTGGCTGTCCCACTCCTTCTGCCGCATGATCCTCCGCACTTTCTGTACCTCGTCTTCCTTCGGCACGTCCTGGCCATACACGGCGGTGTCCATGTTGACAGAGGCCTCAAGCCTCCATTCACGTACCCATCCTGCCCACCACCATTGCAATACCAAGGACCCGAGACACATCCAGGCTACCGTGCGCCACGGTGCCTCTGTCATGACCACCATTGGGTCGCGCCGTTGTGTCTTGTACTGCGCAGGCGTCGAGAAGTCTGCGAACGCGCTTCTTGGCAGGATAACGGCCGTAAAGGCCAGCAGACTTGCGTGTACACCGACGAGAGATGTGTACCGCAAATACGGAAAGAATGGCTTCGGCTGGTCATTAGGTACTGCATTCCGGGATTGGGACCCTACGGTCGGTTTGCTATCAGTCTTTGCGCGTTGCGCAGTGCGTGCTTTTGGCGGCGCCATCTTGCTCGCTGCTGCGAGATGTAACCGCTTATCGTACGCCTACCGGAATCTGTTGTGGTTGAGTGTCAGACCGGTCTGAGTGATAATTGCAAGTGGAAGGTGATGAGGTCACGGGAACTTCGCGGGATGTTCGTCACATCACCGGCGCCTACGTTTGTAGGAATCCAGTCCACACGCTGTTCTACCACAAGTGAACCCCCACCATGCGCATCATGATCACAACGGCTAGCTCGTCTACACCTGAGTCAATGGCGAAGGTCCTCAAGAGAAGTACAAGACCCACTAGTGCTCCGATCTTGGGCTGTCGCCCTCAGTCACCTCAAACGGATTCAGAGTAACTGTGCGCTCTCTGCCCGGGCTGGCGACACGCTGTCCGAGCATATTCGGATGTTGGCGAAGCTTGCGCTCGTACTGAGCCGGTTCTCAAGGGCCCGTCGCAGTCAGTATGCCTTCTATGATGTGTTCATCGTTTACACTGACGTCTGGCTGCTGCTCGGGCACAGATAATTGACAGATCCCAGTGTGCCACCGGACTGTTTCCGGAGCATCTCAGCGTTCGCAGAGCGCTGCGGTGTGGGCGACAGAAATAATCCGTCGACACTTTATACATTCTGATACCTCTGACGGGGAATGCATGCCCACGTTTGCCACCGATTCGGACTTTGGAGCAGAATGTTATCCTCGCTGCGCTGCAACAGCCGCGATGACCTCTTCTGTCAAGGGTCTCCTGTCCAGTGGTTCTTGTTCTGAACACACAGCCCCAAGAGATCGGAAGCCTGCTACATTGCCTGATGTTCTCCCCGGGCTGATTGTGCACTAGGACTACAACGAGGTCAACGAGCGACGTCATGTGACCGAAGACAATGTGTTCGACTTCCCCTCCTCGAGGGATCTCCGCGTCAGCGGCAAGCAAAGCAGTGCAGAACGCTCAATGTATCTTGCAGAAGCTGTTGTACGTGTGTCCTGCTTGGAAAGGTTCTGCCTTTATAATACTGAACCGACCATCGGACAGCACAATGCTCGCATCCTGCCGTGTCAACGCCCTACACGCAGGAGCGCTCCGCCACACAGTGATGCAAGGTGAAAACTGGTCAACATGCGTTGATCGTCTTGCTAGCTCGACCAACAAGTCTCCCCAGACTAGTGGCGCTCTAAGCTTACTGGTGAAGCGCCAATGCGGATGCACATCGCTGTGAACTCAATGGCTCCACTGGTTCGGATCCCTCAGCTCTGGTGAGGAAGGGCGCAAAACTGCCAGAAATAAAGTGCCGCGCACTTCCCAACACGAGTTGACCAATGCTCGAAAGTGATATGATATGCAACAAATGTTGTACTCAGGTGGTGCTTCAATCTACTCTATCTGGGTGGAACCCGGTGTGACTGATTTATTGCCCTGGGACCAGGATATGTGTAATGAAACTCTGGCACTGAATTCGCTATCGGAAACCGCGTACATCCCATTATTCCATTATTCCAGCATCGTGGCTGTTTATACAAAGAAGAATACATGAAACAAGATTACATTATTCTAGAAAACCTCGTCGTCGTCGTACTCCTCGGAGATGCTATGTTCTTTCGAATCGTCAGCGTTGGCGTCTGAGCGAACTTGGTCACGGGCGTCGTGCTTATGTTTGCTTTTGAAGTGCCGCGACACAGGGTTTGTTGGATGATACGGCACGAAGTCCTCTGGTACGTCGTCCCACGGGTCATCCGGCGCGGACAGAGATACCATAGCCAAGTACTCCTCGATCGCATGGTCAGTGTCATTGCTAGGCAAGTCAACAGAAGGCGAATGCGGACACCACGGCTCCTGCGGCTTGTCCCAGGTTATCTGTGCTATTCTATACCCGATATGATTGGTCCTCGGTGTTGCCTTTCCTGGGGGACCTTCGTGATCGCTGTGGCAGTAGGAAGAAGGACTCATAGTCGCCAGATTTGCCTCAATTTCCAGGTCGTGTTGATACATCGCTGCCAGGCCGGCGGCATCCAGTTTCCTCAGGTGAAGTTCCCACTTTAGCGGCGCGGATATAACACTTATGAGCTCGTTTCTACCACGGCGCGCTTCTTGACAGCCCATGCTTAGCACTGAAGTTGCTCGCAGACGGCTTGGAGTGTCCATGGCGAGAAGGAACCCGTGCGTCTGGGCCAGATATGATGTGGGGTACTGCGTCTGCCGCGCCTGCAAAGATGGGTCTGAGTCAGCCGGACACACAATGTATTGACCTTCATCAAGTCGTTTCAACTCCTCGTTCCTCAAGCTTATGACGCTCGCTCCACCAAGAAGCTCTGGAGTTGGTCTCTGCTCAGCGACAAGTAGGTCATCTCCGGTCAAAGTGATTATGATATCGTGATAACATACCATACACAGATCAGTGAGAACAGATTGTGTTTCACAATTGTTCAGAGTTAGATATTCAATGGTGGCCATGATTTCTGCCATCCATTGTCTTTCTTTCCGATGATGAGTTCCTCCCATTCGCATCTGTGGCAACGCCACAGAGTCCAGCTGCTTCCATCTTTAGTAATATGACCCACACGCAAGAGAGCAGGCCGACGCACAAGTCTGCAGGAAAAGCTAATGTAGCTGGCACCCGCCTCTATGCATGCAAGGGCGTGGACAAATCCAGACACGAAGCAAAGGTTTGTCTGTATACCATCTTCGTTCTTCAGTATTTGTGCAGCTAATAAACCTTCTTCTGTTGCCGGTATCTGAGAGAGAGTTTCAGCCGCAAACTTTGCGTCGAATCACCGCTGCAACTCACAGGCACCACGACGCGCGTCCGTGCACGCTCCTGATCCTTGAAGAGGCCGATCATGTGTCGTGCATGTGACACCATCTTGGTCTTAGAGCCGAAAATCGGGCCTAAGGGCATGAAGTGAGGACCGTCGATTGCATCCATGAGTGCTTCTCCCAACTCGACCAACTAGGGGAACGCCGTCCGTCAGGCAATGGATCTCAACCGCGGAGTAACCCGAAATATGGCTACATACATACTGGTCTGTAGCTTCAGCTGCCAAAGCATCTGTGAGCTCGTCCTGCAGGCTGTTGGATCCGTGTTATGAGTCTTCGGATTCCCATGGGCAAATAATGAAGTATCCGCACCTGTGGGCTTCCAGCGTACGCCTGACCGCTACCCATGCGTGGTACTCCGTATCTCGGATCGACGAGCCCTGTGCCGCGCTCGCTGTGTCGAGCATCGTACTCGTGAAAGGCAATTCTGTCAATACTAGGAAAGCGAACGGTATTCTCGTGAGCTTTGCTTTACTCCCTCCGGACCGGAGAGAACGTTGGATAGAAGACGTACTATCGAAATTGACGGTGTGCGCTGCGATGGCTGTGCCGCTCATTCGTACCGATTCTCCTAGCGTTCTTCGGATTTCTGCGGGTCTCCCATCAGGGACTCCTGCCCCTCTTGGCGCCGCGTCTGCAGCTACGCCTGCAAGGGTCCGCAAGCCTCTGCCAGGAGCAGCAAGTTTCTCCGCCTTTGCACTCTTCGATGCACTAGGAGATTTCGGGACGAACGCAGGCGTGTTCGATGGACTGAGACGCGTGCTTTCTCCCGTATTTCTGTTGACAGCCGCAGACAGCATCGCATTCGGGGAGTAAGTCATTTCGTCCGGGCGTAGTCGTGACAATTGCGCTTATACCGTTGAAGGAAGCGAAGAGGTTAAGCCCGTCCTCGCACGCCCCTCTCGCCGCCTTATACCTCCTGCGTCCTTGGCCATTCTCCAGTCTTTGCCATGGCCATGGAGATGAGCAAGGCCGTGGCCACAAACCTCGTTTGTCACGACGTGACGTGGGCGCCTAGGTGTATCAGCCACAGGCACGGCAGCAATGGTGAATGAGTGGAGGACACCATGCGGCACTCTCACGGTGACCTCCCAAGAAAATCAGTCGAGAGCAAACTGGCTGGTTCAGAGATCCCTTACCAGGTAAGCGACCGTTAAGACACCGTATTACGGCATTTCGGCCGTTGGCCCTTTCGCATATCGCCAGGTACTCATCTGCGTCGTGGCGTCAGCTATCCTCATGGGTTTTTGGTCCATCCTGCACAGTTAGCTCGTTGTTTTGCTCCCAAAGCTAAGAGGACACGAATACAATAGTATCGGTTCATCGCCGAGAGCACTAGCGTTTATTGACCTTCCCCATTGGCGATAGCAACTTCTGATTCATCGGACGGACATTGCATTGTGTTCTTTTGAGCTGAACAAGCACTCGTTTGACGGTACCGGTCACGATCGCGCTGATGAAACTTTGGCATCGACACGATGAGACTGGCAATCTGCGAGTGGACCTTCAGCGGTCGGGTATGTGGAACGATCCGAGGGGTATCCATAAAATGCGGGAGCCTAACAACTCCAACAGCGCAGCCGATTTAAACCGCTTTCAGCGAACATGACCCATAAAATCCTCCCAGCAACATGCGCATGGGAAATTGACGGACATGAGATATCATTGCGGTGTACTGTTGCCGTATTGCCCGTATTTCCCGCATGAGGGGCTGTGAGGAGAATTTCCATTACGACGGGGCTATTACAGCTTTCGATAAGGAACACACTTATGAACAAATCAGCCGTATTTCCGAGCAATTCGGATAGCAGGGAGAACAAGGGTATGTATGCAGCAGACAAGGAGAGCAATGATATACGATAGCGCGACCAGCGGATATGCAGAGCAAGGTGGAGCAAGGACGATATGAGAGCACAATGGGACACGCCGTTGCGGGACAATGACCCATGGAGTCCAACGTAACGATCCTCGTTTTGATCTAACCACGCTCGGGATAGGTATGCCATTGGTGGAGTGGGGATTGGCCCGTCCCAAACGCAGATAGCGAGGAGGAATAACCGTTAGATTGAGGTAGATGATGAACGTCCTTCGTGTGCCGTAAACGAAACGTCATTAAAAGTTGTGGGCTGAAGTGTAACCATTACGTACAGCATACGAATCTTCCTCCACCTTGACCGCCCCATAGTCGCACGGGTTCGGATACGACTGCCCGGAGGGGTGGGTAGCCTGGGGGCGGTCACTGCGCGCGAAGGAGGCGAACTGTTCGGTGGGCTGTAAAAAGTACTGATTACTAGGATCCGAAGTTCGTGCTGCGTGCATCCTGCGCAGGGCAAAATGGGAGAAAGAAAGGCACACTCGCCGAGAATGACGTCGTCGACGGACTCGAAGCTGTACTTGAGGACGGCGTTTCTGGCATGTGGTAGAGACCGTAGGAGGAGGTCATGGGGTTGGTCGTAGTGGGAGATCGCTGATGGTTCATGGGCGCCGGCACGGTGTGCGTGTACGGCGTCAGAGAGGACGCTGTGGAGAGCGGTGGGCTCGGGAGCTGGTTATTCGTGAGCTGCGGGGGAAGAGCGCATCAGTATACATCCTCGCACCGAGGAGCCGCTGTGCTCGCCGCTCACCAGGTAAGGCTCGTCCGGCATTTGCATAGCTCGTCGCCGTTTGGCTTCGCGATCGAAGGGACGATCGTCGTAAGGGGCGAATGCATGATGTCGATGATCTATATCGGGGCGAAGGCGAGCATTCCTTGCCTCGAGCTCGCGACGTAATTCCTCAACTTCGCGGCTGAGCTGCACGTTCTCCTGCTCCAGCTCGCGGATGCGCACAAGTGGCGGTGGGAGGCTCGCCACCTGGTCGGGCGACGTCGAGAGCGCATTTTGAAGTCTGACGACCGTTTGCTCAAGCTGAACGGCGAACGGCGCGAGTCAGCGGTGACGCAAGGAGATATGGGGTTAAAAGTGGGCCCACCTGCTCAATGTACGCCTTTCGCTTTGCGCGATGCCTGGCTTGGGCCTTAGCTGGTCAGAGGCGAAGAAGAGACAGCGCATCAGAACCTGTTAGCTCGCTCGTCCACTGTCACCACTCACCATTGCGGCTCCGCTCTGGACGGTCGTGGTCAATGTCACGAGAGGATGAGCCAGTGAGCTGTTCAGACGTTCCTGCCATGCTTAACGAAGAGCTAGGCATCAAGAGGTTACAGCAGCGTAACGTAAGAGAGGGGCGATCGGGGTTGGAAAACGCAACTGTGAACAGGACCGGGCATCAGTGCAGTTCGATATATATACGTGTTGCGAATTTACGAGCCTAGCCGCCGAGAGCCTCCCTGCGTTGAAGGGTATTCGGCTCTCCTGTTGTCCACTGCCGAGGCAAGATTTAGTGGTTGCAGAAAATTGGCGACCTGATCCATCTACGCACCGAATTTGTTTCGGGTAAATCCTCCGCTTCGCCTGCCGCAAAGGGTATCCGATTATACCGCGAGACTCCCAACTGGCACCGGCCAGTCAATTGGCTAGGTGCGACCGCAGATACGGCCTCTTTATTCCCAACATTCAGCGCAGCGTGGGTCAGCACGGCCAGGGTCATGAAGGTTTAGGTCCTCGGCAACATCGGCACACTCAGCGCACCGGCGCTGAGTTTCATTGTTCTCGCGTCCAAACCCGTCCACCTCACCGCACCACAACTGGGCGAACTGTTTCTCCCCAACACAGCGATGGCTCAACAACACAACCTGTTGCGCGTTGCAGCGTTCGATGTGTTGGCGAGTGCAAGTGAGACTGATATTCATCATCGCAGGCTCCCAGAACCCCACACAAGCGCACCGCGAAATGCCGGCCAAGTTAGATCCTTCACACCGATAGACGAGCGTTGTGGCCACTCCGGCACGACAGCACTGAACAGACACGCGTATGCGTTCAGCCTCCACCAAACTAAACCTAGTCTTTGCGGTAACCAATTCTCCTACAAATCATTACGCTTTTCTAATAGCCATTCTTCGTTAGTAGACCCCTGGCACAGTGCCACCCGTGCGGGTCGCCCGCCATGTCCTCCCGGACCGCGGCTAGCATCGATGCTCCTGCTACGTTGGTCATAGGGCTCACCGTGCCCGACGTTCGCAAGCGCATACCATACCAGTCTTGGTCTTGTCCCTGCAAAATCGGACAACAACAAGACGCGGTGGCGGTATGGCTCGCGCCTGACGACCATCAGCGAGGGTGCGGCGTGCCCCCAAGCAATATCCCTCAATAAGAATAAGACGTCAAGCAGCGGACGGACGAGGACCCTCGTGGGGATGTCCGAGGCACTCGATCTCCGAGCATCTCAGCAGCAAGTGCACAGAGGCGCAATGCGCCAGAGCGCTCTCGACGTTCCGATCCGTGTCATCCTTCTGTGAAATGGTGTGTCGCCAGCATGTTGAGCCTCTAAATGCCTTATCTTGTCAATGCGCTCACAAAATCTTGCCATGTCATTTCTCTATATCCGATGATGCAGGAGCAGGCGACTGGTCATCTTGCCACCCATGCTTTTGCCTCGGCCACAGGACTCAATCGAGCCATTCCAGCGCGAGACGGATCTTTCCCCTGCGCTGCATCAACACGACCACCTACTGGGCGCATGTGAGCCCTCCTATTTCGGCCTCCTCTCCAACTTATTGTACCCCCCAACAGCCCTATTTCCCGGCTCCGCAATCACATTCTGTCTCCGCTTTGCCAGAGAAGCTTCACGCTATAACCTTCGTGCCCTTTTCCGGCGGTCTACGGCGTCTGTACGGGCCCCAAGCAAGCGCCTCATCACGGGCTTTTGGGAGAACCAGGGAAACCGTTGAGCAGCGTATGAGGCCGTCGATGGTTCGCGCGAGCGGCAGGAGCGGTTTACGCAGAAAGGAAGGTGGTGTCCGTGTTCCTCACGGCCGTACATGATCTGATGAAAGAACGCGTAGGCAGTGCGATGCCCTGTTCCCTGTCTCATTAGTGACATGGTAGTATAACGCCGCGAGCTACGCTGTTGAGAGAAGGCCCATTCTTTCAGTAGAGTGTCAATCACAGTGCATCGTTGTTGCATGGTCTCTAGGGCCCACTCGCAGGAGCGTTCCAATTAACTTCCTAATCCTGCCATGTAAGTACCTACGTGCAGTATTTGTTTTTACGCAGTTGGCGGTTCACACGCAAAGTCCGTGATACCGAATGTCATCGGCAGAGGGACTAGCTTGTTGGGGCTATCAGGATCAGCAATGCGGCAGGCCTGCCAGGCTACTGGTGTGTACTGCTCAGTAAGCTGACCATTTATCTGTTGACAGCGCACACGACAAGAGTGCAGGGCAGATGATCACCTGTGAAATGGAGATTTAACTCCTGCAGCGGGCCACCGTAAAGTGCAAGCAGACACGCAACAGCAGCGTTGTGGTTCACCTTTCTACTTTACAAAGTGCAAAGGTACGTCAGAGGTGGATAAGTATTGAGGCTTCCGGGACTGCAGAGGGCAGCGAACGCAGCGGTCGTGACGAGGCCACAAATCTCTTCCTGCACACAGGCGCACTCCTCCGTGTGCATTCCGTCGGCCCAGCCATACACAATTCGCATGCCACTCAGGCAAGCTCCCAATCTATCGTCGCAAGGCGTCCCGCGGGGATAACATATGCTCATCTCTACCACCCACCCACTATCCACTACTACCCCTACAATGCAGGCGTGCCGCACGCATTCAATTATTTGCGAGATCATCAAAGCCCATGGATTTGCGTTGGCCACTGAATGGACTCGCGCTCGCACCCCATACCCGTTCTATTGTGCAAACTTCACTTATCTGAATTATGTCTGGCAGCAGAGAGGGGCCGTTGTACGTGTAACGACCGCACATAGACACCGTGCACCCCTTACGGCCGAGGCGTGACTTGCTTAGTGGGGAAGAACGGTCTACGCGGGAACGCTGGATCATTCAGGACCGTGCACGCGCACGAGCCGCCTGCCGGCGTTCAGGTGTGGCGAGATGGGACGATGCACGAGCACCTTCCCGCGAGTATGTATGTTCGTCACGCTGATCACACCCACACCCAGCCACGACCAGTCAAGTGCGACAGACCCTAGGGCTGCGGCATGCCAGGGTAGCTTGCTCCATCTCCCGTCGACATTCGTGGATTGACGGTGAAACAACGCCTCCCAATCATATACCCACCGGGAGGCTGCTAGCCCGGTAAGTTCTGTACTATAGAACTGCGTCGAGAACGACTCGCTGACCGATCCTCGCAGTGATGACCGCCCGCGCTGTGGGTTCTCCTGGAGACCGGGAGTGGGTGGCGCGTCGGGCGGTGCGCAGCATATGCTTTGCTACAGAAATTCGTAACGCACTGTCCGTCTTGTATTGCACGAGTGGGGAGAAAATAATGCTCTTTGTTCTCGACTGTGTTTCTGATACCTCAGTTCTTGCCAGAAAAGCGGGACGTACGGGAGAAGGTGCGGAGACGGACAGATGAGAGGCAGAGCTTCGCTGCGGCGCCGGCGGGTAACACGAAGCGGTTCTGACGTTCTTACCCTCGGGTGAAGCTTCACAGAATCGGTGCGCTGTGTTCGGCGCGAGGTGCGCAACGACCACGATGTCCGTCGTGGGACAATTTACGGATTGCAACGGGATCGCGGAGCACATGAGCACATCATCGTGAGTATATATCTGCTGTGGCTGTATCCCTCAACCATTCATTTTCATCTCACTAGCGATACATAATCTACGCGAAGACAACACGGGATGCGCAGGTGCTACGTCACGGGGTACAACAATGTTCGAGACCGAACACCAGAATACAGAATAAAAAACAACAGGTTTTGCCAGAACGAATAATAAGGTAAGAGAGCGCCTTCACCCTCGCGTAACAGACCGACAGCGCAGCTGGCGGCAGCAGCAGCGCACCGAACGGGCGCTGTAGACGGCAAAGTACCCGTCGGGTATATCTTGGAACCTCGCGACCTCGCGGCGCTGGCTGTTTGTGCTGGCGCGGACGCAGCCTCATTGAGCGTCGGAAGATGCTCGTGGAGACGAGTATTTCGCTTCCGGGCTCAATTCTGCCTTGGCGTCCCGCCGTACCCAGGCTCTCGAACCAAGAGCCATATAGGAAACCCGGAAAAACGTGGACTCGAGAAGTTCTTGACGGAGCGATAGGTGAACCCGAAGTCCCACAAGTGCTGGACCTGCAAGTGGACAAAATGCGGCGCCGCGGTGTGAGGACTCAGGAGGCTGCGCGCGCCCTGACTGACACTTTGCACTCAGATAAAGGGGAGGACTGACCTGTGCTGGGGATGTTACCTCGGCCAGGATCCTCTTGCTTTCGGCGTCGGCCTGTTAGTAACACGTCGGTCCTGAGTCAGCACTTGTGCTGCGACGGTAAGGCGTGCGTACCTTGCGGCTGACGAGCTGTATCAATGTCTTGCAGGCCCCTTTCCCTCGGTGACAAGGCAGCACCCCGAGGAAGAGCAGCTTCCACGCGTCTTTCCTTCCTCGACTCCGATCGAGTCCAGCTAACCCGTATAGTTCGCTATGTTTGGGGACAAACTGCGCCATCATGCATCACGAATGAATGTCAGTTCGACGACATCCAAGGAAGGACTAGACTGACGTGGTGGCTGTACCATTCCTGCATCTCTTCAGACACTTGGCTTAGGAAATACGGATCCTCTCTGCAGGCAAACATGGTCAGTGTGCGTGTGTGTGCACTCGTCGGAGATCGTCGCAGCATAATCTGAATGTGAACTTACGCAATGCGCCAATCATAACCGGGTGCCATCCAGACGGCTGTCGCGCAAGGTTCGTCGCCTTCGTATAATATATAGGACTCTCCTTCGCGAAGAGAGCGTTCCACGGTCAACTGAATTTTCAGCTTTGCGGTCGATGCGCTCCCGTCGCCGAGGGCCTCTAGGGTGTGGTCTGTATTGCCATAGGGGTCAGCGATGGGCACTCAGGGGTTGTGGCATGCAAGCAGGAATGTACCGCAAGCGAGTACTCACCTTCTGAAAAGGTGCGCATTAGCACGTCCATCACTATCCGCCACTCATCATCTGCGGCACAAAGGCAAAGCACGACATGAGCACGAATGTAAAAAGTTTCCCCAACGAAGGTATCGAACAGCAAGAGCGGGCACGCACCGGAGGAGGGGTTTACACGGCGCACGACCAGACCAGGAGCAGTCATGGTGTCTCAGACGAAAGGTGAATTGGCGGGAAGAACATGACACGCGAGGCGGCCGCATAGGGTCCTCTTATTCTGCCCAAGGAATGAGTGAGGTAGGAGACTTCCGCGGACGCCTCGGACAGAAATGGTCGCCTCTCTGCCGCGGCCCACGCAGGAACAGCGCCGGTTGGACCTATCTCCTCGTCCGTGATCGACTGGGTTCGAATCCGGGTGCGCGAGAGCACGCACGACGCTCTCGCACCGGCCTTGCGCACACGGGCTCAACGATTGTGCCGTGCACAGGTCTCCTCAGCTGTTGGGATCGCATGATAGACTACTGTATGGCGGCAATGCATGACCGAGTCTCATTGCACCCTCGCAGTGATTGCAGCCCTCGCGGCCGGCCTCGTGAATGCTCAGGATACGAGCTTTCCCAGAACTGCCAGCCAATCCGTGGCCAGTGCCTCCTGCGAAAGCGAGTCTGGTGCAGACCCTTACTCCAGTTAATTTGCGCTGACATGTGCCCCTTGAAATGAACAGGTGAATGCTCTCAACCGACCACGAAGGCCTGCGTGGGTGGCAGTTGCCATTAGAAGGTACTCAACATCCACAGGAAACCGTCACAGAAATAGGTGCACACGCTCAGAAGCCCCGCGGACAGGTAAGGGCCGATACCATCCCACCGACAACCCAATCTATGATAGCCATTCTTTGCAAACCAGGCAGATCGATATACCAGCGGTTCACCTTCAAGAGCACTCACAGGAAGCCCACGGAGATACCATTGGATGGGGTAGGTGTGTATATCCAGAAATCCTTCAACTTCCTAAACACAAACCTCGCATTAAATACAGCACTGTTGTATACAGTCAGAGCTCCCTCCGACGGGTGATCCATGCCCGATGAATTCCGCCGTCCAGAGTAGCTCGTACCCACTACAAGATCCACGACTAGAAGTTCTCTGCATGTCAAAAAAGCGTTAATTAAGCGACAGTAGGAAGATGAACGTGCGAAACGCGGACCTTTGCCGAAGAAGAACCTGGTGCCTTTCGGGTTCGACCACTTGTTGCTCGTCGCGTGAAGCGTCCGGGAAAGGACAGAGGGACCACAGAAGAACTACAAATACACGGTGATTAGATGCCGGAACACACTCAGGCTTTCGCAACACTGCGACGTACCACTCCGACGTCTGTTTCAGGGTGCTTTTCGGCAATTGAAGAGAACACCCGGTCCCAGTTAGGCCTTCCAAAGTGCGTTGGGGCACGGAGTGAGGTGATCGCATCTTTCTCGGCTCCCACGTCCTGGACGATGATGTTGTTCATGTCGTCCTCCTTGATCTTAGCGGTCAGGTAGATGTTGATCTCAATACGATTCTGCGTGTCCTGCTCCTCGATAGCCTGCAGCAGCGAGTGGAACCATTCGGCCGTGCCAAAGTCACGGATAACCCAGGTGAAGTAGACCTTGGAGAGACGTGTCGGTTTGGAGTCGTTAAAGTTGTTCATGCGGTACCAGATTGATTTCAAGATCCTAACAAGGAGATACGCATATTAGACACCGACGCCTCGTCTCGAGCATAACAAATGAAACGTACGAGGCAAATGGCGTGACACCGATACCGGCACCAACCAGCAAGACGGTCTCGTAGTTCAAGAAGTCCTCGCTAGCGGAGCCAAATGGACCGTCGACCATGACACGCGGGAGAACGCGGTTGACGGGGGGTTGAATGACCTTGCTGACAGCGTCCTTCTCACCCTTCTCGCCGCCCTTCTTCTTGTCGAAATCGCAGCCCACGGCCTTTGCAAGAGCGCCTGTGAAATCACCAACGACACGAATGTGAACGGAGATGTAGTCTTCCTCCGGCGCACTTAATGACATAGCTATCAGTTAAAGTTGTTACGTAACATTCAAGCAAATGTGACAAACCTCGTGAGAGTGAAGGGGTGCCATTGGAAGTATGAGACCTCGGGGCAGGACAAAAAGATGTACTGGCCGGCACGAGTGGTGGTCTTCTCTTTCTTAATCTGGAGCTCCATGACGTTTGACGGGTGTTGGATAACCTTGTGGATGTATGTCCTGTGCCTCGAGCGGACCTCACGAAGAATGCGCTCAAAGATCCAGATGACACCGCCGACGAGCCAGTAACGCTAAATTAATTGTTCATCAGTCTCACGCCCAGACGAGGCACAGTTACGGCAGTGACAACTCACCCAGAAGACACCGATGGTGTTGTACGAGCAGTACGGAGGTCGGTCGGGCTTGATCATGCAGAACATGCCGTGCAGCTGCCAGTTGATGAAGAACACGATGAACAGATGGTGGCTGTACCAGAACCACTCGAAGTGGGCACGGCGACGCTTCTCAATTGCAAACCACACCATAATGAAGAGCGCGGCGGTCATGATCCAGCCCGTGACACCCGGTCCAGTCGCAAAGTTCGCCACCAGGAACGCGACGATCTTCTCGCCGGCTCCGTTCGCCGAGGTGTCAGCGAGAGCGAGCTTGGTGAAGTTGACCATGTGCGCCACAATGTGGACGACGGTGCCGAACACAATAGACCATGCGGTGGCCTTGTGGAACGTGATATTCTTGTCGAAGGGAATGTAGTGGTTGAGGGGAGTACGGCGGAGGAGGGAGATGAAGTTACGGCAGACAGGCAACAGAATAAATATAACGTCGACGTGAAGAACGAGCGCGGCCGTACGAGCGATGGCTAAGTAGGAGCGCGACTGATTAGCAATACGATCGCCTAGCATGGATAACGCTACGCACTGAAAGTAATGCCAAATGTTGCTCTCGCTGTGTTCAGATTATCCTTCGTCTGGTAGTGTATAGTACCCAGGGCGGCAACAAGGAGATGCAGGAAGATCCAAACAAAGAAGAAGATTCTCCTTCCACCCTCGTTGATCATCCACAGGTTCCACTTCTCCTGCCAGGTCCTGGGGACATAAGGGGCGGTCTTCTGTGAGGCATTCGTGTTTGACCTCTGGAGGCCCTGCAGACGTCTGCGCTCGGTCTTGTTACGCTGAAGGTAGCTGCCGCCATTAAGCGGCTTGTCCATATCAGGGTGCTGGTCGAGTGAGGGCATCTTGCCATCTGAAAAGTCCAGGCCGGAGGAGCGATCCCGGGGAGCCATAATGTTCTAAGTCGACGTCCTGCGCTGGTGTGTTCGAAAGAAACAAGGATGTAGGCCCGGCCTGCAGTAAAGACAGTATTAAAAATACGGCGAGGAGGTGGGAGAAGGAGAGGAAAGGGGGGCAAACGCCTGAGGGTATGTGTGAGGAGGACACAGCAAAGAAGTATAGCGCTGCTATAGCGAGCGCCTCTGATGACTATGAGCTCTTGATGGCAGTTGTGCACAAGCGACGCCGTCGTCATGGTGAAATCAGCTTTCTTTCACGTTCTCGCTTGATCATCTCTTATCCCATCTTTCTCTGCCAGGCCTCGACGTCGTCGAGATTGTCCTCGCCGCCGTTCACCCCGATGCACAGGTGCAGGCGCAAGCACAATAAGCATCGTACCCCAGCTTTGACCTTGCTTGCTCGATACATGAGACAAAACACGGCCGCAAACGCCTGAAACAGCGAACGGTGGCTCGCACACCGCAGCACGGTGATCATCTGCCGACCGTCCATAGGCTTCGGCAAGAGCATAAAGTGACGCGTTGACGGGCGGGTCATTGCAAGAATAGCAGATACGTTAATCAGTACAGTACAGTGCAGTACATCTCTGTTGTTGAGGAGGTAATCACAGGTATGTTTAGAACCGCTACAAGTATAGCGCAGTCCGCCTTCTTACATCTCACGTTTCCAGGACTCTTTTGTGGTGGCTGCGTGCGAGGTTCCGCCCTTCGGCTGTTACTGCGTTCTACTACAAATTCAATTTACCTTGGCGCCGCCGTCGCACTTTTCCCTCATGCCTTGCCGGTCGCGTTACAAGGGGCTGTGAAGAGACAGATAGGATGGGTGTCACATCACAGATCAGTCATCGCAGGAGAGAACTGTCCGTTATCACGCACCTGGCAATCCTTCCTCATTGATCACGTTGACGCAGACGAAACTGACCCCTTGTCCGCTTGGTGGCGCAACTTGAATGTCGCCAAAGATCATATTCGGGCACGGTACAGCGGGGCTACACTGCAGATCGACAACTGCGGGAGACATTAACTATGTGACCTATTACCTGGAGACAAATGGCTCACTTTCGTTGGACAGTGAAGTGCCCTGCCAATGTTCAAAAGTCAGATTGCTGAACTGCAGTTGCGATGGTGCGTCCCCGCTGCCAGGATATATTTACGATTAGTAGCCGGAACACTCATAGCCCTGCCAAATAGAACATATGTGCCCACTCACGAGTGTCCTCCATTGGTCTGATATACGTGTATTGGATTGCTGACCCTGTCCAAATCGAACTTCTTTGATACAACGTTCGAAACGAAGCCTGAGATTGTTGGTCAGAATGACAAACAGCTGGTGAGTTCCCTATGAGCAACTGATGCGCACCGCCACCGCCGCCACCTCCTGTAGGCGGAACTCCATTTACGGTCCCTGTCCAGGTCTTGAAATACACCTAGATAGCAGCATTTCTGAATCCCGCAACGAAAACACCTGCACTTGCAACGCACCCCGGATCCCATGTTTGGCTGGACCTTTGGGTCTAGGCGAATCAACTGTGGATTGTTCAACTTAGTCGCGAGCTCGAAGCCATTGTCACATGTATAACTCACCCTTACATCCTCAAACGTAACATTGTCGACGATATCGGGCTGTCAATGCTGGTAAGCAATTGTCCCTTGGAGTTGAGGACATGCACTAACCAAGTTCACGTATTGACCCAGAGAGCCTACGGCAACTCCGTTACCTCCGCGGCATGTCACGTTCCGAGCCTCGATATTGGTCGAGTTCTGTGGCGGATGTTGTCTAGGAGAACACACGAAGTAGAGATCAACTTACGCCTTTGATAGCAAGGCAGTCATCACCACAGGTTATCTAGCTCCGAGAAGTCGTCAGCGGCTAGCCGAGGCCATCCTAGTAAAGCGATACGCACATCCCAGTTCAAGAGCTGAACTCTATCCGAGCGGTATGTGTCTATACCTGGGAAGAAGAACAGTTCATATTGTTTCTGATATTGTCCCTCATGAAGGACCATACCGTCTGTGTTGGGGACGACACTAAATGAGGAAAGTATCAACTCCTGCTCCACCAAATATACAATAAAGGATTTCCTGCACTCACTTCTGCCCCACATACAAGGGATCCTCGTTGGTCGCATTGCAATACATCCCATCATACACGACGTCCGTCGAGTCGGCAACGGTATTGCACCAAAACGGCTGGCTTTCGATCCGGAAATTCTTAATGGTTCCCCGGGTTACATGTGACAACGTTAAGGCGATAGGTCTCCCGTCGCCGTCGGAACGAGACCTGTTCCCATAGAAGGACCACCAGGTTTGACCATTTCCCATTATTCCACCCTCGTTGTGTGCGTCGATGAGGAAGTCGCTCCCGGTGACGACAAACCATGAAGCTTGATCCTGCGGGCATTTGCCATGACGAGGTGGTCAAGCGGTTGTGAATGGCATGAAGTTCATCCAGCTCACCTGAATAAACACAACCCTATACGTGTTGTTTGCATTGAGCCAATACTCGATATCTGGCTTGAACTGCAAAGTGGTAAGCAAGAGCCCTGACTGTTTCTTAAGTATGAAATGGTACTGACATTCAAGTATCCATGCAGATCCACTCTCGAAGAGGTTAAGTTCCATGTCATTTTCCTGCTCACCCATATCAAATGCAGCTCCAACTCGACATTAAGCGGTCACCAACCGTGTGATATTATATTGACCTCGGTTTAGTATGACATTTCCGCCGCGGCCGCAATGAGCAATTGCTGCTTCGACCTATATTGGCGGAAGAAGTGTTGTATTGTCAAATTTGGGCCAAAAGTATACCAAGCACTCACTTGGTCCGTGTCATCTTTGCCAGGACCTGCAGGTACGACGCTGCAAACGCTTGTCCCCGCAAAGACTACTCTCGTGAACGCAGCTACAAAAATTCCTAACAGTAGGGCTCGCATGGTCGATGGGTGGGTATGCCGTCGACTTCGCTCAGGCCACTAGTCTGCATCTTATACCCCAAAGGTCAAATCCGAATAGGACCTCATTGTCATGAGGCTTGTCATCAGCCTTCGCAAGATGCACGGCGATCAGCCTGAATGTGCCATCGCGGACCGTGCGCTGCAGAAGGACATGGAACTATTGCATAGAGCTATAGTTAGTTGCTCAGCTGATATTTTGAATGGTTCCACATTAATTGCGAGGTCGTGATGTCGACGTAAGACCATTGCCCGTCGAAAGCGTAGTGAGCATAATGATATCTTGAGCGCTTGCGTGCCGCGTTCATTGAGATGAGATAGACGCGCCTGCGAGTACGCGTGTGGCAGGGCAGCCGTTGGGCGGTTTCCTTCTGTATTCTCGCGTAGTAGAGCACTGCTTCCAACTCTCATCTCGTATAAGTCATAATAACAGCATGGAGATCGATGAACCTGAGCTTGCTGGACCGTCTACGACGAGGAAGGTTACCTACCGACCGGTAGACGATGCGCATCCATTTGACTTGGAGGCATATCTGTCAAGCTACACCGGTATGTGAAAGCAGCGCAAGCCTCAGGATAGACACAAGAACTGAAACGGATCGCAGGAAAGACAGTCATAGATCGTATAATCTGCATCATACAGCTATGTCCAACCCTTGCGCCACAAGCAATGCAGATCGCAAATCCTCTATTGCTGGGGCTGCGAGACACAAATATGTTATTGGGATTGTTCCATGCCTGTGAGCAGGCGACTTCATCTGGACTGCTGGATGGCTCTACCCAATGGAACGAGCCGACGAAGTGGGATTTGGGTGCCGTGGACGACCTGAATCGAAGAAACCAGGAAGACAAGACGAGGTTGGAGGTCGAGCTGAAGACGTATACGAGCAACATGATCAAAGAGAGCATCCGAGTATGTCGTCCATTATAGAATCTGTGTGTCTCGCTCAACGTTCCGAATCGGTCAGATGGCGCACAGGGACCTTGGGGAGTTCTATCGGTCTATCGGAGACTATCCATTGTCTCTGAAGCACTATCAGAAGATGAGGGAATTCTGTGGGTCAAGCCAACAAGTCCTTGAAATGTGCATGTTTGTCCTGGAGGTGTGCTACACGAGCTCACTATCGCGAAATCCTCGTATACTAACCGATGCGGCAGCTACTCATAGAAAGTCGTAATTACAGTCTTATAACGAGCTACGTCTACAAGGCGGAGCCCGCTTTAGACGCCACCACGAACTCACTGCGCAACGCTAACCAAGGACCGACTGCTACAGCGGCTCCTCCGGGGAAGGAGAAGATAGCAGCGGAGCGCGAGAAGGTGCAGTCGAAGCTAGATCTGGCCACGGCCATATCGCATCTTGGTCAAGGGACGTACGACAAAGCCGCCACTTTCTTCCTCAAGGTCGGCTCTATAAAGTCGCTGGAACATTGGGCAACCACCGTGAGTTGATAGAGTTCTGTTCGGCGCTCGATGTGCGGTCTGACGGTTGTGTGCAGCTTGTCTCGCCCTCAGATATTGCTATATACGGGACGCTCTGCTCTCTCGCAAGCTTCCCGAGATCTATTATCAAATCCCACCTTTTGGACAATGACACCTTCGGGGTGTTTGTCGAGCAAGAGCCATATGTCCGCGAGCTAGTCGAGGCATACATGGCTAGCAAGTTCAAAGCTGTTCTAGAAATTCTCGAACGATACTCAGTATGTTGTTTCCTTTCATTCATTAGTCAGAAATGCTAATGGGCTATGTCCACAGACGAGACATTATATCGACCTCTTCCTGGGGTCTCACGTGCTCAACTTGACCAACCTGATTCGTAGTCGTGCCCTTGTGTTGTACTTCCAGCCATTTGCGTCTGTCAAGTTGGAGAGCCTTGCTAGTGCATTCGGCTGGACGCCTGAGTATCTCGAGCAACAGGTCGTCGGGCTCATCCAAGCTGGCGAGATTCAGGCAAGAGTTGACAGACAAAACAAAGTTTGTGCCGTCACCCACTGCAGGTTTAATAGTGGTGCTGAGCTTTTGTATAGATTCTCAAAGCGAAGGACACAGACCAACGTTCTGCACTTTATGCACGAGCTATCAAAGCGGGCGCAGACATGCAGGCAACGAACCGGAAGCTACTGCTTCGCATGCGACTGTAGGTTCATCATTTCGTGTTGTTTCTGCAGCCATTCAAACCTCTCCCACAGCCAACAAGCCGATCTCATAGTCAAGCCTCCTAAGAGCCAGCAGCAGTCATCAAGCCTTATGGAGGGGAATCTCTCTAACTTCTCTTCTGGCGCGTATTGAGCCTGTACTATTGCAGCAGCAACAATTCAGCCCTGTATTTGTAGGCAGCGAACTCCAATGATGGGATGCCAACCGAAAATATGTTTGAAAGATAGTCTGACTGACATAGGTGTTCTTGCGATACAATTTAATGAGATGCAAGATGGTGAGCGGACAGATCACTGTTGTTGCCGATCGAAGTTTTTCCATGCATGCTTTTCGTACTCCTTGAGCTTGTGCTTGCGTCTGCTTGGCCTGTCGATGAAGCATAAATGGACGTGCGGCAGTGTATATCAAATGAGAGTACGTACAGAACAGGCACACGGGGCTCGATAAGGGCCCGCTGTTGCATGCTGAGGAAGCGATCTTTAAACAGATTACCTTCCGGCTGATAATTTCGAATGAGCGGGCGTTGGCAAGGAAAGAATAGACCATGCGCACCTTCATCTGTCTGAAGCTCTCGCTGAGGTCCTCACCCAGCTGAACATCCACATCTCCCTCTGGGACAATATGTCTACCTAAGCGTTGACCGGCAAGACCTTTGCTAAGCTTCTCCTGCTCCGCTAGCTTGTACTGCTCCAAGCGCGAACGTTCGCGATCAGCAACCGTCTTACTGAGAGATTTTCTCAATGTCTTGGCGCCGTGAACGGACGCTAGGAAGCGTTTCTGTGCCACTTTCTCTGCGAGAGCGCGTTTCTGAAGCAGACCGTTAGCAATCTGAAGTGCATATTTTGTGAGAAAACCCGTACCTCGGCGCGCTGCTTCTCGGCTTTGCGCCTTTCTTTCTTCGTCTTTCTCTCAGGTATTTTCTTCGCTGGCAGAATCTCAGCCACCTCGCCACCTTCTTCATCTACCACCTCCTGCACGGTCATACCCCAAGCCACACCCTCGACCTGCGCCTCGACTGCTTCTCTCCGTGCTTGCACAATCTTCTCTTTCGTCTTCGCCAGTTCTTCAGCCTCTCTAACTCGGCGTTCCTCCTTTTCGTGAGCGATGCGTAACAGCTCTTGATGAGCGGTTACAAGGGGATTATATGAGGTGCCTTCATGAGGTGATGGTACCGCTGATAGTTGTATGTGTTCCCTCGGATGGGATAGAACGGGGGGCTAGAGGCGCGATGATGTTCTGAACAAGCAGCGCAAAGAAAGACCAATATAGATACCCACCTTAACCGCTTGCTTCGGAATCGGCATGTGGTCATCGACTATCTCTGCTTCCTCTTCCTCCCATACATTATATGAACCACTCTGTTTCACCGCCTCTGTCATCTCCAACAGCGCACTCCCCGCACCAGCCTCAGTGTGGTCCATGATCGCATTGAAAGGCCCTTTGCGGGGTCTCTTTCCTATCCTCAGGAGTCTTTCCTTCTCATCATGAGAGAGCTTCTTTCGTTTGAGAGAAGAGGTGACACGCGTCGGTACGGCATCCACTGCAGAGCGCTGTGCGAGGATTTTGGTGGAAGTGAGTTGAGCAAACGAGACTTTCGGAAGTCTTTTGCGGACTACATGATATAGCCAGGTCAGTAACGTGTGACACGAAGGAGTAAATAAATTACCTTGCTGATCTCCAGTAACGTCTATCTGGAACAGGTCCTCGTCTTTTTTCTTCTGTAGTGTTGACCTGAGACGAGCGAAAGGTGCATATTAGTAACTGAAGCATGTAACGGGCACATAAGCCATATTACCCTGTGACTCGTTCCTCTGTCCTTAACCCTTCCAGTCCTTCTTCGACTTCATCTATATCGATGTTCTTCCTCCAGGCCTTCTTGCCCTTGCGGCTTGACTGAGTGCGCTGAGACGGCGCGCCGACGAGGGATTTCTCGTTCTTTTTCTTCGTTGCCGAAGGGCCCGCTTGTTTTGCCTCTGTTGCCATAATGATAGACGTCTGCAAGAGCCTCACAAGATTATGTCCCTGGAGATGAGTGATGAAGGCAGCACAGTAGACCTGGAGTAGTCGGATGTACAAGAGCTTGTACGAAACTTTCAGGCAGGTTGATAGACGCCCATAATAATGTCCGCCTCGATCACTGGCATTGGCCCGACTGTTCCGTTGATGTAAGCCTTTCAGCTCGTTGCTCTTGATCGAATGCTTTACGCTCGTCTTGAATTTATCTACAGTATCCTCACGAGCTCATAGGAGGCTTTCGCAGTATTCATGTCGACTCAATACAAAGACAGAACATGGTATCATATGGATCCTGCAGCCTCACAGGTGTGAGAGAATCCATGCTAACATTCTCCTAGTTCGCCATGTTACTTGAGCAAGACACAAAACTCTATGGAAGCAGCTTTTCTGGGCTATATTTCTTAAAGCCTCCGCATATCACCGTAACTTGTCCATGATGCTTGTGGACGCTCTCAATCAGCAGACCCTCCCAAATTAGCAAAAGTAGATGCAATCCTACGGTGAGGCTCGATGTTTGACACCTCACATAACGTGAGGCCGCATTTCTCCCGTGCGGGCGTGGTATCTGGTATACAAACAGAACCACTTTCTCATACACAGGACCGTCCATTCATCAGAGGCACATGCAGCGGGACAGAGTACCGGACACACTCTGCGGACATGAGGCATTTCATGAACTTCGCTCTGTGCACGATGTGATTATCGCAGAAATCGAATCACGAATCCATCTTACTCACCGTTCTTCACCATTAGCAGCCATTAGTGCTATCATACCACTGCAAGATGTCCCAGGTCGATGGCGAAGATCACACTCCGGCCTGCTCACGAATCCCGGTATCCCGTCCCCAATGAGCACACTAAGCATCAGTAAATATAAGTGAGATGGCCTCTCGGGGTGCAGCCACGGTCCTGGATTCTCCAAATGAGCAGCCCTACCGAGATCGAGCTCTCTGGCCCGCGTGAAAAGGTATGGCCATAGATCATTCACATATCACCGCCGTAGCTCACAACGAACCCTATCACAGGACAGAGAAATATTTACAGAGTGGGAACGCGATGCTTTGCGTATACGCCACACGACTTTGACTACCATCGAAGGGTTCGACGACGACATCAATACTCTTTTGATCATTGTGTGTCCCTCTCAATCTTACACGTTCGTCTATCAACTCTGAATTCCTTCCCCTAAGGCGGGAGCATTCAGTACTGCAGTAGCAATCTCTATCGTCGAGTCCCATGGGCGACTACAGGTTGACGAGACCACTCGAGCCATCGCACAACTCCTCAATCATTCATCACTCCGAGTGGGCGGGCTACCCAGTGAAGCGTTCGCTCAAATGATGGCTTCCAGCGCGTCCTCGCATATCTCTCAAATGTCAGCCCGAGCTCTGTGGATCATCAGCCTCGCATTAAGCATGACAGCCACCTTCCTCACTTTGCTTTGCAAATACTGGTCTATCGGAAATCTTTCTCAGCCGTCTTATGCCTCTCCTCAGATCAAACTATGGAGCAACAAAACGATGTCTGCTGCGGACGCACTCGGTGCTATTCCGACCTTGCTGAAGCTTGCATTCGTGCTGTTCCTCTCCGGCATGGCTCTACTGTTTTGGACCCATGGGAAGGCTTTCGCGGCCATTCTGACTGCTTCGGTCGTCTTGGGTACAATTCTCTTGACTGTCCTGCCCACGTTGGGCTTCAACTGGTTGGTCAGGTCGCCTATCGAATGGCTAGAACTCCTTCGTAATCAGCCGCGCTCTTGAGCTCGCTACCCTGATAGACCCGTCACGACGTGGACCCGCTCGGCGTCCGGTTCTTGGCCCGGATATTCAAACCGGCAATTGCTATCCGCAGACGAGCCAGTCGTTCTTATGAACGAAAAACGGATCGAGCGTCGTTTGGGTCCACATGGGCGCGATTAGGTCACCCCTACCCCTATAATCTCACAATCCTCTTTCCCTGGTTATGACCACTGGCTTTCGCTCTCATGCATCATGACATTGTTTTGTGACACTGCTTTTTATGGGAAAATTGCAGGAACTATACCATCTTGACACAGCATTCTGCAGCACTATTCTCATGCACACTTCGCAGATTTGTAGGACACTGGACATGAACCAACATGAACGTACCTTTGATGACTGTATAACATACCTATGTAGCTATATTACATGATATGATTTCCGGCGTGCGGTACACAATGTTATGTTAACGTTAACAGTTGGGGTACGAGATATGGTATGTACGAAGGGTTAATAGTGTAAAGAGCATTGTCCGAGATCTGAGTATAGCAATGCAAGAATAGAAATGAATGTAACGACAAATCCTCCGAAGGAAGAGGATAGGAGCGAGGAGTAGTCTGTTTACAGGAACTCAAAGAGAGAAGCCACCATCACGATCCCGCACGCGCTGTACAGCATGCCCCAAGCGCGCCACGAGCGAGGATCAACACCGCTCGTGCTCTTCCCCTGCGTTCCGCCGGTAGACGGAGACGATCCACCACCCGACGAAACAATGGTGTCGTTCTTGGTCAAAGCCGCCGCGAACCCGTTATCTGAGAACGGCTGGTCCCAGAAGAAGCTCGCGTCCGCGACGTATCCGCTCTGGGTGGCGTTGACGAGGAAGTCACGATACTTATTGTTGGGGTCACCGTATTGCGACGCCACGGCCGCGATATCTGGGTAGAGCTCTGTAGGGTCTTCGGACCCTGCTGGGAGCGTCATGGCGTAATCGCAAGCAGACTGGATGGTGGTGCCGGCGGTTGTGGTCTTGTTCCAGGCTATGATACCTACGTATTCGCCGAGGCGAGCGTTGGTCTATCGTTCGTGGTGAGAGGTTAGATGTGGATCGAAATATTGAAGACGGACGTTACTTACGATCATGGCTGCCAGGTTATACGCGCGGTAGTGGTATGGGCGTGTGCGGGCAGTTTCGAGAGGCTGGAACGATATTCAGAAATGACTTCATAGCCAGCAGAGAATACACACCTGATCGCCATTAGCCGCAATCTGGCCGAGATAGATACCGTTGAAGTACTCTTCGATAGTAGTCTGTGCCCCACTCTTGTCATTGACGAGGAGCTGTAGGGAAGCCAGTTGGTTGAAATAAAACGACCCGTGGTTGCTGTGAAGAATATCAGATAAGCATCACTAATCGGCAGGTATTTCTGCATACTTGGTGGCATTTTTCTCTTGCAGAGCAATGTTCGCGGTCGTCAGCCATCCAATATATTTGTTGAGCCAGTCAACGAATTGACCGTCAAGGTCGCTAGTCCACTCAGCAGCTTTACCGGCACGCAGTGCTAGCACACCGCTGGTGATTTTGGTCATACCCTTCAAGTCGCTGAAAGATAATCAATTTGGGTTTATTACATTCTTGATTGATATGCTTACAGAATTCCCGTGTGTGTTCCGGTTTGTCCATCCGGTCCTCGCTGCATCTGAGCGTAGTTAAGATTAGGATTCATGAACGTATCGGGATCCAGGAACCAAGCCTTGATGAAGGTCGCCACACGGCTTGAATAGACACTGTCTCCAATGATGGACCAGGCGAGTGAGTTGTACAGGACGGCATTGGACATGCTATCGAAGTCGCCGATGTTGTTTACGACTCGTGCATCGGGATTGAACTGGCCGTCCTTGGAAATGTACGGGCAGGTGGTCCAAACTACAAAAGGTTTAGCAAATCATATTGGAGGTGGCGTGCAGAAAATAAAGCCAGCGAGAGTATACGCTGACAAGGCAAGTCTGGAGTGGCCGTAGTATCATGTTTCACGGGTGACCGGACAAGTATACTGTTGCCGTTGATGCAAGTTGCATCCTGGAAGAAGGCGCGCGCTCTACTGATAATAGGTTTGCTGCGAACACATACTCTGTTGTTGCGAGAGCTCCGTAGTGTTTCCAACGCCGGTGCAATTGGGCCACCAGCTGCAGCTTGATTCAGCATCCTCATCGCGCATCATCGAATTGACATACGCACTAAGGACCAAAACTCATGTAGTCATGTTTGTCACCGGAAGGCGCGAGATAAGGCTTGCTTGTGACGCCTGTTAACGGAATCAGTAAAGGACACCTTCCAAATTCAATGCTCCTCACTCCACGGTCCTCCGTCAGCGGACGCGTTCGCCCATTGTTGAATAGTGTACTGTGCGGGTATAGTAGTTGCGCTGAAGTTTTTGGACACGACATAGTTAGGGTTGACAAAGTCATTGGCGTAGTTGATGTAGGAGTGGACGGCCGGGATAGTCGCAGCCAGGAGCAAGAGAATGGACGTCCGTAGGGACATGGTGTAGAGGTGTGTCGCTGGAACCTCGAGGGGGACAGGCGCGATCCAGGACGGAGAAGGTGGGCGGAGGCGAAGCAGCTAAACGCTGTCCCATGCTGCGACGGACTTTATGGCCTATGTCACGGTGACAGCCGACCGTGAATAGGGCTAGTAGCGCGGAGACGAACGACCGTCCGAAAGAGCATGCGCTGTCTGTTTTCAGCCTTGTGTTGGTCTTGTGCCCCTATAATCGTCGGCTTCCGGGCTCGGCACGTTGAGTACCAGTCCCTTGATCGACTTGATGCGCTCCTCTAATCTGTAGATTGTACCCCCCGCGGGCCATTTAGCTGTGATGCTAGGCCAAGCCTCTGACACAGCGATCTATGTCTGCGCACCGGCTGTCGTTGTACAGTCTCGGCTGAGACTGCGTGCGTACGCAACATCCTGCTTTGCAACAAGAGATGGATTAACAGATGAGTATAGATCAGTTGTTCGATAACCCACTCAATGTTTTAATCGCCACAGTATCTGACAAAAGTACTATGGACCGCTGCGTTCCGGAGGATGGATGACCGTGTTGCCGCTTTACCGCATACCTAGAGGCGGTTTGACCGGTCCATCCGCGCTGGATTCTCGGGATCGTAATGTCTGGAGGGTCGGGGACGAGCGCAAGCGTTAGAATACACACATTTTTGTAAGGTGATACAACTGCAATGAGAGAGATAGGTAGCAACTTTGGCATGTATTGGCAGTCAGAATTCGCGTCGATGGTTCAGTTTACGTGAAGCGAAGCTTGACGGTTTGATAGGCGGTTCGGTTTCATGACCATGCACGGAGCCGAACCGTTGACGGATCAATTGTGCTTCTCACTCCTTGCCACCGACGACGGCCGTTCTCAAAACGCGCAGGACCACCGCGCGATACTTCTATGCGTATATGCGCTGACCTCTCTCGGCTTCCGAAATCCGTGCAGTTGAAGTCTGTTAATGTAAGTACTAGTTGCCTTTCGTATCCCACTCAGATTCACGCTCTCTCGAAAGTTCAGACGAACAACGCCCGGTTCTGTATTCCCGACAGGTACTGCTGTTGGCTATCGTGGGCTTGCACCACGTATCGACTCAACTCACGCGGCCTCGACGCTTCACCGGACGCAGCTCCAGAGGCTCTTACCTGCCGTGAGGAAGCCCGCCTTCTCGTTGCGCGCTGTACCCAAAGCGGCGCTTTACACACCGGAGACGGTATGGCCACAACCGCCCTATGCCCCCGCACCCACTCGCAATGGGGTAGTGAACATGTCACTCGTGAAAATGATTGGCCTTAAGGTTCACAAGAGTGCTGTGATTAGGAAGAAAATAACCGGGAGGCTTAAGCTGGCTATACGACTCATCGTTACCCGTGGTGCACAAACGGAGCAGGATGAGGACGGGAATTTCGTACTTGTTTTGGACGATGCTGATGCAGGCAACCATTGGGTGCTGGATGGTTTGTATGCTGGACATGCTTTACTGTTCCTTTGCTGATTCGCTAGCAGATTGGACGTATGCTATCACGCCTCAGCTCGAAGCCTACCGCATGCCTTTCCCATTGCTAGTCCGTGACCTTCGTAACGCTCTCAGGGAGATTGTAGCAAAGGGCAGAAAGCTCGACGATACGTGGTCCAAACAGCAGCGCAAATTCGAGCCACAATCGAAGACGTCGCGGTCGTCGTCGTCGTCGTCGTCGTCGTCCCGGAGTACATCAAGAATCGAGAAGCCTGTCAAGAACGAGGAAGCCGATTTCGATTTCATAGATATGAATCCGTTTCCCGAAGATAATTACGAAACCCCAATCCCAAGAGTTGAGGATATATTCGAGCAGCTGAGCATGGACGCCCCATGGCAACAAGAACCGCCAGAACAGGTACGCTAGGCTGTCTTGGGCTACATTGCTTCGTGTTGAACTCTATCGCATGGGAAGGAAACGCAAGACTCTGGGAAAAGCAGTGCTCAACGATGGCGCTCAATGGAACCGCTAGAGCCACTGGCAGATGACTGGGTGGACAAAGGAAACCTTGATGACGCATTCAAGGTCCTCGATGGGCTCGACGAAGAGCTTCGTAAGCCTGTGAGGAAGAGAGAATCGCCAACTGAATGGCGCAAACTGGACGAAGCACTTGAGAAGAACAACGAGATACAGGTATGGCTGTCGGACTGTTTTCTGCATCTGTGTCACTGACTGCTGCCGCCAGAACGCTAGCCCCCCAACTTCCGAGGTCGACAGTGACAGACCAATACCCGATGGAAGACCAATACCTGATGAACAGTCTCCACCAAAATTTAACATTAAATTATTCAGCGCTCAGCCAATCATCGTCCGAGGATCCTCCCGAAAACAACGCAGCTCAAATACGAGCAGTACACTAACGCCCAAACCGTGATGCCTCCCAGAGACGTCCTTGTTTTCCTCATAGCACACATCTGGATATCAGAGAGCGTACCTCTTCATATTAGGTTCAAGAGGCCCGGTGCGGCGAAGGAAGCAGATCTAAGGATCAACTATGGATCATGACATAGGCTCAGCAGATGGGGAAGGAGAGTGCGCATTGTATTGGGGCTAGGCGTAGGTGATACTCCTATGGAGGTAGAGTCGGTGGTAGACGGTTTCAAAAATACAAGGAAGCCCGTTGTTGCGATGACTACTGCGAGGGAATGAGGCAGGTTGTTTGTGGGATAGCAGGAAGCGCATCAGAAGTGATAGCGTTGAGATGAGGTGGGATGGGCGTTTGTGTCCGGGGAGGGCTAGATTTTCCCCTCGCTGGGGCTCAGAGCACGACAACGATGCCCTTGTGAGGTAAAGCCGACCCGAGGGAGAGAGTGGGTGGGTGTAGTTGGCAGAGGTCTGCAGATCCACGTGTGGATGGTAGCGCAGAAGTCGAATTGACCATTCCAGGAAGGGGGATAAGCAAGTGTCCAAATCCGTCCATCCTCTTATTCCCTCTCAGCCATGCGGTTATTCCAGTTATGCTATGTACGCTGCCTCCTTGTCCTCGAATTAGTGTGTATGAGTAGTATAAGAATCCGGTTCGCAACATTGTCAGCTTCACAACTACAAGTCCTGCCACCGCAGACATTGTCACCCGCCCCCCGACGCACACACATCCTAGACTCGGATACCGCTTACAGAGACCTTTTCCTATTTCCCTGCCCCTAGACACTTGTTGATTCGCCTCAGGACTCTAACCAATTACATCTGACATAATCAACCCACACAGCTTTTATATTCGTTTAAACATGTTCCAGGTCGCTTCACACCCTACCTCCTTCTCTGTACCCATGGATCGCGCGACGATGTCTGCTCCTCCCAATCTGCAACTCCCCCGCAACCTTGCTCGTCCTCCGTTTGCTGAGGTACAGCGCAGCGCCATCACCGCGATTGCACCAGAACTCGCCAATGTACCCTTCGAGTACATCAGGAACCACTTGGCTGGCCAAGCTCCAGAGTGCGTTGTTATTTCTCTCATTCTATGTCCCTCTCTGACATTTATTCTCTCTTTCTCTCAGAATGATTGCGGCGGTGAACTTGCTCTCCATCCCGAGCTCCTTGCCAAAATCCCGCTTGCCCTCTGCGCTCGATGCGCCCTTGCGCCCTTCCGCCACCGCGCCCTCCTCGTCTGCTTTCCCTACCCACCTGCTCGCAGTCTCCTCCTCGAAGGCATCGCCATCTACCCCCGCAACCCCCACGGCAGCCTCGTTTGCGGCTCAACAGATGTCTGGCTCTTCCGCAACATGCCCGCTGTACCCCACGCATTCCCTCGTCTTAGCGGCGCACTGCACGCTACTCCCCGCGCTTCCCGCCTCGAGGCCCTCTAACAAGGCTACCGCGGTCAGCCTGCCTATCGTGCCCATCACCGTTCCTGATTCGGCTACGTTCCCCCATCTGCACGCCTACCTGCACACAAAACGCGCCGACACGTTATTGGCCACACTCCTTCCCTCGCTGCAGCAGGTGCTCCCCTCGCTCGCCGGCGCATCTTCCAGCTCATCACATGGGTACGTGAGCCAATTCAATTCGGAGAAGCTCCTGCGCCTCGCGCAGACTCTCGCATCGACGGCGTACTCGCAGGCTGGTCCCCAGGGAGCCCTCCAGGGCCTTATGGCGCACGCCAAGGTCGTCAACAACCTGTGGAAAAACGTCTGTGCGCTCGGCATCTTCGATAACGAGCTCTGGGGCGTTATGGACCTCGCTTGGGAGATCATCCTCGCCGCACTCACCCGTGTTGTCGAGGCCCAAAGGCAGTAGGCGACGCTGGGCGTCCCCTTCCTGCTCCGACTACGACTTCGGACTCTACCCCCCACGGAAATCTTTCGTCTTCGTTCCGATAATTCATGACTCGTCTGCCTCGTGCGGCCGGTATACTACAATCTTCCTCAATCTTCACTCCCACTGTCTACTACTCTCTGGATCCTCGGCCTCGTTGTCTGCTGTTCTGCCTCAATAATACCCCAACTGTATCAGATATGACCTGCACACCCACTGTATCAACTACGTGTTTCGTTTTCTTTCGCTCTTCCCATATTCCCCTATCTACTTGCGTACTAGTTGTACTAGTCTTTTGGCCTTAATCGAACTGGGTCTATCCCGTACTAGTCTCCGTTATAAAGAGCCGTTTGTTAACCTTTCTGATTCGCGAGGGAATTTCGATCGAGAACGTCTTTCAATGAGCCATCCTGTCGGAAGCGAAAAGCACAGCTTCCATGGACCCTGATGCACATCTCAAGTCTTGCATGACGTGGGCCATAATAAAGAGAGACCGGAGATATCGGTCTATGGCTAGTGTACTGCGCTGACGACGCACAGTTCGTTGATTACAGAGGTGTTCACTTGAGGGGTATACAAAGAAGCCAGGGTACGCTGAAAAACCAAAACAATGTTACACACAGAGACAATTCGCCCAATAACCCAAGCCTATCTTTCATTTCCGAGCTTTCGCCCTGACAACTCGCCCCTTCACGAGATCCGCCGGATCCTTCTCCACAACGCTTTCAGAAGCAGCACGCGCCCTGCCAACAGTTCTGGTGACCTTCGTCTTCACAGTTGACTTCGCCGTAGGCTTCGAAGAGGCTTGCGGTTGGTCATCCTCTGGAACAGTCGGAGGCTCAGGCGTGTTCTCCTTGTTACCAGTGACAGGCGCACCATTGTCCGAAACCGCCTTGGTCGTGGCAGGCGTAGTCTTCTTGGTTGTCGATGCAGTCTTGGCAAGACGAGAATTGCTCCTGGGCAGGCCTGAAGCGGTGGGAACAGCCGGCTTCCTGCCACGAAGTGCACGCGCAGCAACGGGCTTGGGGGCGCTGCTCTCCTGTGTATCTGCCAACCCGGTGCTCTCCTCTTCATCCTCCTCCTTGACCTCCATGGTGAGTTTCCCGCGCGCACTCCTTCGCACCCTCGAGCCGGCAGCTGCACCATCATCTTTGGGCACTTCTGCAGAATCCTGATCTTCCTCTTCTACCTCCGGTAGCGTAGGCGTCTTGGCTCTCCGTCGACCAGTTGTACCAGATTTGGCAGGGGGGTCTTCCGGTGTAGGTGTCGGAGTTTTCGTGCCTCGACCTCTGCGAGTAGTCTTCTCCGTAGAGGGAGCGGCTGCTGACTCAGGAGCAGGAGATGCCGTGGCTTTCCTTGTACGTTTGGCCACCGGTGCTGAATCGTCCGCTTCCTCTTGCTGGTCCTGTTCCGCGTCACTCTCGACGGCCTTACCACGTGGTCTGCGGGCAACTCGGGCTGCAGCAGGGGCAGCAGGGCCTGGAAGACTTGTCGGGGCGGTATCGGGTGCACGAGGAACCGTCGCGCTCTTGGAAGGCGGGGCCGTTCTAGGTGCTGTTCTCCGGAGGGATGATATCTTACTTGCTGCTGTCGCCGCACTGGCGGGCCTTCCGATGACACGCCGAGCAGTAGCCTTTGCAAGAGGTCTTGCAGGCGGCTCATCTACGGTCTCCACGGTCTCCTCCGTCCAGCCTTCGGGCGGTTGTAACATATCTGCGACGCCATCCAGGGCGGGCGTTCCCACTACACGTTCTTCACGGAAAAGTGCGCGCATGCCGTCCATTCGAGGCGTCTCTAAAGCCGCGGGAACTGTGAACATCTCACGCATACCTCTAAAAGAAGGCGTGCCAATGTCGTTCGGGGCTGAATTAGCCTGTCGTCTTGACTTGTTAGCGTAAGAGCTTTCAACGTGTTCGTCCACCTCGGTAACTTCCATGTCAACGTCCTCAGTCTCGGCTTCAAGGTCTTCGTTCTGCATTAACTCAGCAGGTTGCACGTCGTTCTCCTTATCGCTGAGATCTTCCCATTCTTCTTCCTCTCCCTGGCTTCCTCCGACGTCGATTTTCCTGATGGGGGCAACGCCAGCATCTGGAGCTAACAGCGAGAATCCACTCTTTTTCGGCGTGGGTGTCATGGCCATCGCGTTGGACGGCCGTGGACCCGTGCTTTGGCGGCGCTTGACACTTTCGAGCATTTGCTTCATTCGTGCGAGCAAGACCTGAGCATCCTCCTCATTCTCACTGTCTTGCTCAGGCTTGGTGACACGAGGATCTTGCGAAGTCGATGCGGAGTCTTCGAAGGAAGCGGGCGGTAACGGTTTGGGAACGGGAGTGGACGCGGACGTGGGTTTCACAGGTGAGACTGGAGGGAACAGAGACATCCGACGGGAACCCGGAACTTGTCCTCCGAAGAAACTATCAGGAGCTATAAGGGCAGAACGTCTTCGTTCCATGATAGCCTGCATTGCGGTATCATTAGTGACGACGGGAAGCACACGATAGAAACTACAGACCTTTCGCTCGGCCTCGCTGACTTGTGGTCTCTTTGAGGGAGACATAGTTACAGAACGGGAGTGTGCAGGCTGCTCCACAGGTTCGTCCTCGTAATCAATCACTTCCTCTTCGTCGTCATCGTCATCTGCACCAGTGGTAGGGACCATGATGTCCTCAACCCTCCACGGCTCGACCACTCTGACCCTGCGTGGTCCTGACGTAGCGATTGGCAATGCCGGAATAGGGGCAGAAGATCCATGAATGCCACCAGGCGTAAATCCACCAACAGAATATCGGACGTGACTTCGCGGTCCCGTTCTTCCAACTTGGGGAGTCATGAAATTGCCCAGCGGTCGTTGACGATGAGGAGATTTAGGGGGTCGAGGAACTACAGGTTGGGGTATATCCTGTTCTTCCTCAGAGTCAAACTCCTCCTCCTCAGGTTCGGGTGTGGGTGTCTCTGCTGGAGTATCCTCATCTGCATGCTGCGTCGAACGTCAGAACAAGCCATTTCCTTGTGATTACGGTGCATTGTACCTCAATTCGCTCATCATCCTCTTGCTCCTCCTCCTCTCGTGTGGGAGTTTGTCCAAGAGCCCAGCCTGTTACTAGTCCCAAGCTTTTCCTCCACCCTGATACTGGACTACTTCTGTGTACCTGTTGGACGTCGGTGACATGCGCCTCAGGGCCTAGCTCCTCGTCCTCGTCTTCATCATCCTCCTGCAAGTCCTGCAAGGCTTCTATCGTCTCTTCGACCTCTTCTGCGTCTCTCTCCTCCTCCATTTCCATCTCTATCTTCATTACAGTACGTTGCGCAGATCGAATGAGTACGGCCTTATGAAGTGATGCCCGTGGGTTCCCTCTCCGTCGCTGGGGCGTCTGTTGTACTTGCGGCTGGACAGCCTGAGGTATTGGAAACTGTACGAGCCGCTGAGCAGGGGGCGCCTCTGGCTCTGGTACTTCCACAACGACCTGCTCTAGGATAACGAGATCACGATCCTCTTCTACGACCTTCGGATGGTTGGTTTCAACCAGTACGATGTCCTCTTCGTCTTCGTCTTCGTCGTCCTCATCCTCCTCTTCGGGAATGTACGCACCGCGCTTCAAGGGAGAGCTCAGTCTGCGGTCCGTCTTGGAGAATGGCGTCTTTATTGGGGTTTTGAGGATCCTTAGGTTCTCGCGTGGATCCTCGCTCGGGCGAGGCGTGAATACCTGTGCGCTCTGTATCATTGACATACGAAGGGTTTTTCTCCTGCGTTTCCGATCAGGAGTCACCTCGTCGGGACGCGTTGGTGTGTCGATAAGTGTCTGACGAAGCTCCTTGGGAGGGTAACAGAATTGGAAGGATTTATTGTTGATCTCAATTGAGGAATAGTTGGGGAGGGGTACTGTGACCGGTGAGCCACCAGCACCTGGAAATACAGAACACCCATCCACATTCAGCCCATTTGTGCCTAAAACAACGATAAATGCCTGGATTACTCGTTAGGCAGCGCGTAAAACAGAACCAAGCAAGCTTGCTGACCTTGCGTTCGCGGAAGATGATCTTACAGTGCAGAGCGCTGACCGACTCATAGTAAAGTCGAATGCTACAAGACGGGTCTCTCCCAAATGTGATCTCTTCCTCATCCACAGGATAAGATGCTACCACTTTATGCGGTTCCAGGCGCTTCAGAAGGCGAAGGGTGCCAAAGCGTCCGACTTCGCTGGCGTCCATATTTCTTGACTTTTCGTTGTTATTTTCGTGTATGGGTCGTCAGGTATGTTGCATACGCATGCGTGTTCCGTCTAAAGTAGCGTTGGCTTGACCTCGTCTCGGAGTCGGAGTCGAAGTTCGACTTGAGTTAGACGCCGCTAATTTCGCGTCGCGGTTCAAATGTCACATGTAACGGTCACGGGACCGTGCCGTACTGTGCATGTCAATACCAGTGTTCCAGTACTACGAATCGAATCTGCTAACTCCGAGGAAAGCGGTTGGGATTTCACAGGAACCAACGCTTTTAGATAACCCTGACCACAGACGCACAGCCAAGACTTGGATTATATGGTAATATACATGGTTATGATGATACATAGTCCAGACCAGATGGAAAACTTATAATTCACCGCCACCCTAGTAAAAGTCAAGATAATGGATTTGCTCCTGAGCAAATTACCTAACGGGCAACCGCGCCTAGTCCGCCCTTGCCTTTGGCCAGCCTGAGCAAGCACTTATTAATATATAAATCCACGGAGAGTAGCCGCCCTTTACTCACTCATCGAAATGCTTGCCACGCTTCGGATCCGCTCTACGCTTCGCCACAACCTTACGAACTTTGCTCTCGGGTCGGACAACAATGATAGGCACGGGCGAGTGGCTCAAACAGTATCTGCCACAAGCGTCAAGATCAGTCGCGTGACCGCGGCACGGGATGCACACGCGACGTACTTCGATACACTGCCCACTCCAGATCCGCCAAGAGCTGCTCCCCATGCCTGCAGCATGCCCCTCTGACCGCGGGTTCCCACAACCACAGAATCAGGGCGGTAGAGTGCGATGAGTCGATCGATGCTGCCTGGCACAGCGCCGGCGATGAACTCAACGATGATGGAGAGCTATACAAGCCGGTGGTTAGCAGTTATGTCCAGAGAGCAAGTATACACTGACTTTGCGGTCTGCATCGTAGTCCGAGGACTTCTCCTGGACCTGTCGCATAAGCTCCCGTGCCTCCTCACGATACGCTGCGTGGTCTTTGCCTTAAATCGCTCGTTAGCCATCTGCACGGTGGCAGTGGAGATTGCACTCACTGAGCTCATCTGCGTCTACACCCCGAAACACGATCAACTCGTCTCCCTCCTGTACCAGATTCTCCAATGCCCAGTCCAATGCCTGGGTCCCGCTCTCATCTGGACTCGATGCGCACAGGTAGACTCTGGTTTTCCTGCTTCGTTCATAACCGTCACTCTGAACATGCAGTGTGAACGAGAACATGGATGCTTGTGGATCTTCGAACGTATCGAAGCCGACCTTAGGTGTATAGCCTTGAGACGCCACGTTCGGTAGCAGTGATATCGATGCATTGGGCGACGTAGGCAATGATGGTGAACGAGGGGACGAGTTGAATGAAGCGGGGGTGTGGCTTATGGAACGATTCGATGCCACATATGGAGAGCGAAGAGAGGGCGAGCCTGGTGTTTGCGAAGGAGTGGACGGACGAGAGCTTGACTGCTTCATCGCCGAGCGCAACGGCTGCGGAGGCATTGGGATGTAGTGCGGACGTTCCGGCGACCTACTCATGATGAATCAATGAGTGAAGATGAGGTTGATGTCCTTTGTCTGCAAGCGTTGCCGTCCTGGTACCCATTAGTACCGGATGTGAGGCATGCGCAATGCACGGAGGAAGGAAGCCACTCTTACAATCACTGTGGAAGGCTAGAATGTATACTTTCTTCAGCACGGTGCACCTCAGCAATCCCGCCTAATACCCGCAGTGTCGTGTGATGACAGGCGTATGCTGTTGGACGTCTTACGGCGAAGTGAGAGTAGGAGACAAATCGTAACTGGGCGGCTTTGACTCCTTCAGCGCTAGGATTTAGTGTGTCACCACAACCACGACCATGAGCGACCACGAAGCCTCTGCCTCCCCTTCCAGTAGACCCTCCTCGCCGACCTACGAGTCAAATGTACCAAAAGGAACCGAACAATCAGTACAAAACTCATCATCGACCCAGGACGGGAAGGTAGATGGAGAGGACGACAACTCTCCTGAGCCCGGATCGTCCTCTTCTGCCAACCCACCTGCTGCGGTCGGCGTTCCTTCTGCTGGCGACTGGCAGGCTATCTGGTCTCCAGCGCATAACGCCTACTACTTCTACAATGCCACAACCCAAGAAACCACCTGGGCGAATCCTCTTGAGCAGGTACCACCGGAGAGCACCGGTACCACCTCCGCCACCACCTCTACAACTCAAGAAGATGGGCCTACAGGGTCGGTGCCGCCACCTGCGATTGCGCAGCTGTATGCGATGCAAGCGGCAGCGGCAGCACAAGGCATCGATCCGTCTTTGGCGTTTCTGGACCCGTCCTTGGCAGCAGGTCCATCCACGGGCCAGAGTTCTGCGGCATACGCGTACACGGCCAAGTTCAACGCTAGAACGGGAGCATTCGCTCGTCCAGATGCGCGGGATCCCACCCACCTCTCCGAGTATGAGCGTATGAAACGGATGAACGAAGTCTTCTTCGATCAAAGCCAGTGGGAGGAGCAATTGGCGAAGGAGAAGGAGGAGGCTGAGAGTAAGAAGAGGAAGAAGCCGACGAAGAAGGATCTGGTACGCGTCTTACCTCTGTTCTGTTGGACTTATATCCTAATACCAGTACATGTAAAACAGGAAAGGTTCAAGGAGCAGAAGCGGCTCAAGAAGATCGCCAAGACTGCTTGGTTACGCACCTAGAGTTTTCGACAGCCTCTTCGCTTTATTCGTATCATTCTACCCATATTGTAAGCAGTGAAATCTGAACGTACAATGAACGGTGCACACTACGCCATGCAGTGTGAACCCGTTGCCTGTAGCTGTACTAAACTAAATTCTCTACTCAACCATTAGCATCATTCAAGACGTAGAAGGTTAATGCCCTGGCGTCATTTCGACATGTATATGATTATCACGGAACGTCTCAATGAAGGGATCCCTCGACGGAGTACGTGTGTCACTCTACCGAATGCTACGTGCCATCTATCGCTTGAATCTTCCTTGGTTATACAAGGGTGAAGCCGTTACTTGAAAAAATTCTATCGCTCTAGCCAGGACAGGTGAGTTGCCTAGTTTGACATTATATTTGAGATGGATTGACTGTATGTGGACCACAGAAGAGAAGAGCCATTGCGGCCGGTAACTTGATGTATACGCCACAAAGCCCTTTGTCCAAAAATGGTAATTGTCCGCCACGTGAAGCGTTTCTTAGCACAACCCTCCAATGACTCGAGTCGTGCTCCTGTTTTCCTTACAAGCCACGCTGTATAGGCCAGTCAAAAGCGTACTGTATAGACGCGAACTCTGAGTCATGAACTGATACTCCGGTATCAGCGTTGCGCACCTATCGGATCAAACGCGGCGTCCGTGAGTGTTCTCAAGGTGAGCTCGCACTCTAACGCAATCCCTGACACTGGTCTATGCACAATCTGACTGGGCGTACAGTCGACCCGCTTGTATAGACTCATGATCCGCCTTTGAAGGCCTCTGGGCGGACGTTTCGCGTGGGGCCTTGCGATCAGCTGCCTTGACACCACATATCTCCAAGTTGTATATCTCTGAGCATATCAATGGCAGCGGTTTCCAGAGTGTCTTGCGAATAGGAACTGATCCAGAGCATAGCTGTTGTCCTGGAAATTTTAATGTGCCAGACGCCTTTCGGTGAGAAGACTTCATCTCCAGGTCAGTTCAAGACCCGCTAAATTGTTCTGCTTCCAGCACTCGCCAAACTACGCAGCATGTAGCGGACGCTTGTGGGTCAGAACAGCGCCATCCCGGCGCCCAGTTACAAAACATTCTCATTGCGAGTCATAACCCCCCAAGTAGGTGAGTGAACAGTGATAGAACCTGAGTGTGCGCAGTAAGACGTCCTCGCTAGTAGCCGTTATCTGTCGTCGCTCATCATAATCAGTTCCTTGACAGTATTTCCGTGTCAAGACTAGACGCTTCTGCAGAATGTCAGTTCGTTTAAAGCTGTTTAGCGCTCTTTTTCTATCGCATGCCACTTTGTCTTTCTCCCCAGCGGCCACAATTGGCCGAGAGTTGCCCTCATCCCGTTCAGATACAGACAGCAGAAGTGCGCGACGTGGAAGCGACGTCCAGATTTTGCGTCTATCCATTTAATTTCACGGTGCCGAACCACACAGGTTACCATATACGTTAGACGCCAAACTGTTTGTTTCCGGACGGAGGCTTTTGGCAGTTACTCGTGCAACAGTTCCTCTTGGCCCTGCCAAGACAAGTTCTACAGCGCTGATTGCACATCGTATACCCAGCGGTATATATAATCGTCTTAGGTTCCGGCTATAACATCGGTTCGCATCTTCTATCCCTGCCTCAGGTATCGCGTACAGTGCTCACCATGTCCATTGGGGCGTCCGCTCTCTTCAGGTTGCTACTCGCTGTGGCCAGCGTCCGCTCGGCCGCGGCTTCAAGCTCCACTTACGTTCATTCTTTAGTCAACTATGCCGACCTTTTCGTTGATCCCACGTATGTTCTCTCAAAAAACTATTCCGAAAATACAATCTTCTCGCAACAAACTATCCTTCAATGGGCGGAGCAGTCCACAGATGGTGGTCCCTGGAGTAAGGAGCAGCTGAACAATCTTGCCTCTCGTCATGCGGTTCTCACGTGGGTTTTTGTTATCATCGCGCAGGCGTTACGACTAAGCAGTATCTTGCCCCGTCCGGTGACAAGCATGACTACATGAGTTGGGCCCCTTAGTGCGTCTTCAGATGTGGTGTATATTATGGCCGCTAATAGGATGTCCCAGCGCGTGGCCTGACTGTACACTAGCCGGTAACACGACGGAGCTTACGCCACAACAGAGTACGTTCTCAAAGATCCTCGTAGATCAGTCGAAAACTAACTGACTATCTGCCAAAGTTTGGACGGCTTGTGACTATGTTACCCGCGATGGAGAATTCAATCCAGACAACAGTTTGATCCCGAACTCTGACGACTTCGACAGTATGGCCAACGCGGTCCTATTCAACAGTCTTTCCTGGGCGATCAATGGGTCAGATCAATATTCCAGCCGCGTCACCACTTACATCAAGACCTGGTTCCTGGACGCCGACACGTACATGAATCCGAACCTCAACTATGGTCAGATGCAACGTGGACCTAAGGGTCAGAACGGTACCCACACTGGTGTCTTGTATGTGGATAGTCCCGGCTGGTGGTAGGAAGTATGCTGACATTTGAACCTAAACCAGGGATCTCAAGAGCATGGCAAAGGTTGTCAACGGTGTACTGATCCTGCGTAATGGTAAGGCTCCTGAGTGGACTGCCGACATCGATGGTCAGTTCGTGGCATGGTCCAACCAGTATATTGGCTGGCTCCAGTCGAGCCCTATCGCACTCAAGGAGAAGGCCTCTACGAAGTGAGAAATTATTCATTGCTCGGAGGGGCGACGGCTGACTCCCGACCCTAGCAATCACGGCTCGTACTTCGCCACGCAACTTTCCGCTCTGCAAATTCTAGTCGGAGACACCGCAGGTGCTCAGGGAACCCTTAATGAGTATTTCGGCGGTATTTTCCAGGGACAGATTGACAAGAATGGAGACCAAGTATGTTGTTTCTTGTATACCTGGAGTATTACTCACGGCAAGTAACTCAGCCTCTCGAATCCTCCCGTACACGTCCGTTCCATTATCGTGCTTACAACCTCGCAGCAATGATCGTGTGTATTTCAATCTTCGTAGCCTCATCACAGCTAAAATTATCCTCCGCAGACCAACGCTCGCCTCGCCAAGTTTGTCGGAATCGATGCCTGGACCAAGACCACCAACGTCAGCACGGACATCGAATCTGCCCTCAAGTTTGCTATGTCGACCAAACCCAGCTCGGACGACGAAGCTCAAGAACTCTACCCGCACGTCGCTGCCGTCGCTTCTGTATACGGCGACCCCAACCAGAGCTACGTTTACTACCTCTCCCAGAACGACGGTTCTAGATACGTCAGCGACCCGACCTTCTTCTTGAACCAGCCACTGTCGGACAGAGGATATGCCGCGTTGTTGAACAGAACATCGACGGCCACGGCCGCATCGCCTGCCAGTACTGGGAAGCATAGTGGCGGATCGGGTGCCAGTTCCTCAAAATCGAAGAGCGACAGCGGTGCACTCGCTTCTGTGTCCGGCCTCAGCGTCTTCAGTGTATTTGTGTGTGCTTTAATCCCCTCCGCCGCCACGCTATCAAACCTGCTCTAAGACCCCTGCAATTTCATCTGCTGAGAGGGATGCTCCGCCTTGACTCTTGTCATGCCTTTCCGTGCTCGTGTACTCTTCTTCAAGTGTTGAACACTATACCTTTTGTGTTTGTTATGTGACGGTTAGCACCGTTTCGTCCCTCGCGTTCGTAGTGTAACCTGTTGCTGGTTCTGTCGGGTGTTGAACATGCTCTCGTTCCCATCACCATGTACAGTAAGAATGTGTTACACACGTCCAAACGATGCTAATTGTCATTCAGCCAGAGATGAGTGAACTGTCCAGGCTAGATTGAGTACGTAAGTGGGTATCAAGGTGCAGACGAGGATTTTGAGTGGGGGAAATGAAGCAAGCATAAACAGGAATACGGAAATGTAGAGTACACACATCCAACGCCGCACGGTGCTACTGAAACAACTAGTGATTAAAACACATCACGTCGGGCTTAAGCCCTTCTCGTATTCGAGAATCAGAGTCTTTTGCTAAATAGTCAATAGATAGGGTAATGGATGCAGGGGGTGACGCAGATCAATAATGTCGCCGGGATTAGAGCATCAAACCCTTTCCGAGATGAGATTGTAGAATTCCGTCCTGGACTAAAGGAGAGGTCAGAAGGGCCAACAAGCTGCGTGGGTGATACATACTAGATACAAGCGTGGCAGATGTGGCTTTGGTGTCCTAAAGCCGTGCCGGTTGGTTACTATGGGGCACAAGGGACAGACACAGAGACTTACAACGACAGAAGTAAGGTAGCCGTAGAACGGCCTGGGCTCGGGAGAGTATTCGTTCATGTAATCCTTAAATTTGTCTCGAAGATCTACGAGAGCAGTTAGAGCGCACGTCTTCGTGCCGGTGTGAGTGTGACTTACAACGACCAAATACGGGCATTGTGTTTTCTCGATCTCCGTATCGAGGAATGAACTTATTTACCTTCACACCGTTCCGTAGTTTCTTGTCCAGCAAATCGCACTTATTAAGGAATACTGTAGACGGTTAGCCGATGTCGGTAACCCGGGTCAGAGGCGTGAAAACATACATATAATAATACATTTAGCAAGGATCTTTGAACCGACGATAGATTTCCAAAGCTGGAATGAGTCTTTCAGGCGATTCACTGAACGGTCCTCCGAGAGGCGTTCGTTAAAGCAGGATATCGGGGCTAAAAACAGAATAGCATGCGCATCGTCGAAGTATGGTAGCCATGCCGCACGCTATAATATGCCACCACGGTCACCAGATGCGCCTCATGTTGTGTCGTAAATCACTTACCATACTCCGGGCTCCGCCTACGTCGTATATGCGCCATTCTTTCCCGAAGAGACCTCTGGTTGCTGGAGTAGTTTTAATACCTATCACTATAAGAGCCTTACGGTCCTCAGTTGCACTTTTGCGACTTACCAGCAGATGTAAAGGGGATACGATATTCCTGGACGCCCAATGTGCGCAAGCGTGCACGCACGACGTCGTCATCTGTTGGCTCATATGCACGGCTGGCGACACGATCAACATGCCTCAGGAAGCTATATTCACGTCAGCACACGCTTAAACGCTTTCATAAGTTGAATATGTAGCGTACTATTCTGCAGAGTCGTCCAGAATGACCCTTTGCCGATGGAGAACTTGCCGCACAACATCATCCCGCCATAATGCTCTGATGTCCGCACGAAACATGGAGATGACATCTGCAGAGTCGGACGCAATTGTACCACGCTTAGGACTATCTGGCCGGGGCTGATTCACCGTACTCTTCCATGCGGAATGAGAGCGCACGAAGAACTCTTTCTGTTTGCGACACTGACTTTCGCTCGATGACCTGACGGAAGCAATATCAAAGGGGGTGGCAACCATTCCATGGTTACTAGACGAAGACATGTCTGAGAGATCCTCTGCGGCGGCGCCGAGGGCCATCTTCAGGTCATCCTCGACTCGGCGCAGAGGGGAGAACTGTAACCTCAGAGCTGCGTAACGTTCTGACAGGCCTGATAGTGGCTGTGAAGCTGCCATCGGCGGTGACGGTGGCCAGGAGTCTGAGATGGAGAAATCAAAGTCTTCGTCGTCTGATGCGGCCGAGCGCGGAGACATTGACAGGGCTTCACTTCGGGGACTGCTCACGACCGTCGTCGCTGCAGCGACCTCAGCCGCCAGTGCGTCGAGAATTTGATTGACTGCGCGCACAAGGTTGAGGTAGATAACGGTGCGCCAAGCGTTGCGCTCAGCCTGCCATGCGTCGGGAGCCTGTATCCGTTGAATGTCTTGCGAACAGATGAGCAACGCGTCTATCAATGATATGGCTCGTACGTACTTTTCAATGTCGTCGACTTGCCTAAATGGGCCGGGGTCGGTACGATCAAGACGAAGTGAACGTTGGGGGATTTGCTTACCGCTTTCGCTCTGACCCAAAAGTAGCATCTTGAGTACGTTTTCGTTCTTGAGGGCATCACGTTCAACCTGTATCCGACGATCAATCTCGTTGCTGATACGGAGGGCTTCCGCTTCTTTGGCGAGTCGCATTGCAGCTTGCTCCTTGGTCTCATTCATGGGCGGAGTCAGTAATATCGAGAGCGGGTCGTCTGCCGCTACACGAACAGGCATCGCGGTAGAAGGGCTATTAGCGCCAGAGGCAGAGTTCTGCGGTTCCAGCGGATCAGGCTCCAGGATGTACGGCTGTGTATGGGTGTTACGTTGAGGAGGACGGAGAGAGGGGAAGAAAGAGCGCACGGAAAGTAAGGATGCGCTCTTAATAACTTGAAATCAATGAGAGGCATGAGGGAGCCCGGAAGATGGCTATGTGTCGGGCGCCTTCCGAACGGCCGGTGGCTGACAACAGTCTCTGAGGTACGCGCGCACTCGGTCTCTTTCCTGCAGACACTGACTGCTGCCTTCGTTCCTGGGATATCCAGTTCCGACAGCTGCGAAACATCGCCAATACGGACGTCAAGATCTCAAATGTCAGCCCTGGCATTCGTGTCGCGTCCAACGACACTGCCGAGTCAGCCCTGGGGAAAGGTGTTCGATTTCGGGCGGGACGCAGGGCCGCCCGGACTCACAAGGTCTGTGGATCCTCTACAATCAGAATAATTAGGTCTTAATATTGCAGGGCCGTGTGCCGTACAGCACGCAGCACTGCTGTAAATTAGAGTGTACAAGGCCGCAATGCTGCTGCCCAACCCACTCGGGACTCCTACCGGCGGCATCACACTGATCACTTGCCAGAGATGATAGTGGCTGATGACGGAGCTGTCTAGATCTTCCCTAGGACAAACCTCACTGATCTGCAGATTTACCAGTCAATGCGAGTGTACCTACGTCGCGGTTTGCAAGTCGTTTACAGCATCGCGAAAATTCACCAAAGTCTGCCGTCATCAAATTCTGTTGACTCAAGGTATTTCCGCCGTACGCGGGGCGGAGTCAGCCGGCACCCTTGGACGAAAGCCGAGGATGCGCAACGTTGTTAGACTGGTGCAACGCACGGCAGTTTCACCATCGGCGGAAAATATATTACGATCCCGCCGTACAGCAATGATCACAGATGTACTACATTTCAGGTGGTCTCCAAGCCGTTTAAACCGCTACTATACAGCGGCTTGCCGTAGCTAATGCGTACTAGACGTTCACCAAAAAGCGGGGTGTCATGGATGCTGCATGATGGACGGCTCAGAATAATTCACGGCTGATCTCAGTGATGATGATAATAATTCTCCGCACAGCGGTGAGAAGTTAGAAATGCAACCTGAGTGAGCGACCACCCTCGGACTTGGAACTTGGTGACGGTGCTTGATCGGCGAATCTGGGTACAAACATTGTGGGGGCAGCGCTTAACTCGCCACGTGGTTACACGTTCGTCAGCGCCTGTACACGATTCCCAATAACGTAGCTGGCGGCGAGCCCCAAGTGAAACGTATTTTGTCCTCTCACCACACCTTGCCATGTTCGCCGACGAGCTGAAGACGTTGAGGCGGCTCGGAATCAGACATGTAGGATGTTTGGCGCGTATATTAGTAACTTCACTGAACGAGCGGCGCAGGTCCTGTTGCAAATCCTCAACTTTGCATCCGTCCTGGCAACAGGATTAATGATATGGAAAGGACTTGGGCTGGTATGCAACACAGAGTCGCCGATCGTAGTGGTTCTGAGGTACGCGAGCTATCACGTCACCTGCATCGCGTTGAATGAACATATCCATCTATACGCATCTGTAGTGGCTCAATGGAACCTGCCTTCTATCGTGGCGACCTACTCTTCCTCACGAATCCCGCCAACGAGAGATATCAGACAGGAGATATTACGGTGTACAAGATTCCTGGAGCAGATATTCCCATAGTGCACCGTGTACTGGAAACACATGACACCGTTTCCAACAAGAAAGGGTACGTGCTTCGCATACTTAAAGGGTCTATGGCTGTCCTGACTATGGCTTTGTTTTTGTATAGTCTTGTCGCCGCCAGTCCGCTGGCACAACGGCAGCTGCTGCTTACGAAGGGTGATAACAACCCTGTGGATGATCTCGACCTGTACCAGGGACTTGAGTGGCTAGAGAGACGGCATATAGTCGGGAAAGTGCGAGGGTGAGCATCTCGTATACTCTACCTAACACATATGCTCAAGTGGAAACGCAGGTTCTTGCCATACGTTGGATATGTCACGATTGCTATGGTACGTGTTCTTATGATAGATTCGCTAGAGTACTCATCACTCATCAATCTCCAGAACGACTTCCCACAGCTGAAATATGCACTCTTGGGTGGGCTGGGGCTACTCGCTCTGATCCAACGAGAATAGTTTCATCTCCGTAAGATACTTGTTGTACATCTAATTTATCAAGGCGCACTCTTTTTCCCACTCTGCCGGAACTGTCAATCCATGACACCTCACTGAGCAAGCGTCATATGACTTGAGGCGTCTTGAAGACAATCACGACGTGACAATGCGATGGCGCGGATGTCTGCGAAGTGGTAACGTTATTCCCATCCTATCATGGATCTCACGCTTCTCATTCCATGCCCTGTGCTCATGGGACTTCCGGAAGACTTCCCCATACGCATACCAAGATAACTGTATAATGCTATCAGTCTTTGTATTCTCACCGCGCGAAGAACAACTGCCGGGGGTCGTGCACCAGCTATCTCTTATCTGGCCCAAGTTCTTTTCTCGCCCGCACCTTCTCTTCGTCTTCACAGCTTGCACTCACTGCAGCAACCTAACTAACGATGGCTGATAGCATGGAAAAGGCGGGGATTGATGACAAAACCGAGAGTCTTACTATCAATATCTCAGATATTTCTGCGGAGAACTCTCGTCCTAGCAAACTCGACGTTCTCACGCAGAGAGCTTCAGCATGGCTCGCCAGACAGGGTTTAGAAGGGCATGGGTGAGCTTCTTGCGGTCTATGGCAAGATATGTGGCGGACTCGCTGAATTTTGAGCACACGAAATGCAGGGTTTCCCCGGTACCTGAAGAACAGCGTACCGACCAACGGATGTATCAAATGTTCTTTGCTTGGTTTGCGGCCAACCTAAACGTCCTCACGTAGGGGTTAATATATGCTAAGGCGCGCATAAAATCTCATCTTAGGACCTAGATTTGGAGCGGGTAGTGTTGGCCCTGCAGCGTTTGGTCTCGGGATGCGAGATTCTTTTTTAACAATCCTTATTGTTGATTTCATGTATGTCCCTTTCATCTTTGCCGTGGCCCGTGACAGCTCCGTGCTTGAGTGACTTACATGGTGAGCAGTGTCTGTGCCCTCCCGGCGATGTTGTATGTATGATCCCTCTTCCCCTATTTATTGATCACCGACACAAATAATGTAACTGACTTTGATCCTCGTTTTTGTAGTGCTGTGTTCGGGCCGAGATTGGGTATGCGGGCTATGGTGCAGACCAGATATTCATGGGGGTGAGTAATCCGATAGAGACGGCTATCTGTCAACATTTCTCGAGTTCAACGCGTTACATGACAGCTATTATGGTGCAATTATACCCAGCATTCTCAATGTCGTGACGATGCAAGGCTACTTGACTATCAACTGTATTATCGGTGGCCAAACCCTTGCGAGCGTCTCATCGCATCTGGATGCTACCACGGGCATCGTAATCACCGGACTGATATCCCTGGCGGTACGCAATCTGCTTTCTACTCCCTGGCATACATATCGTGTGAGGACCTGCTTACTCAGCAAACCCGCAGGTGACCTTTTGCGGGTACCAGATCCTCCATTGGTTAGCTGTGTGTTCTTACTCTCCGTCCTTCACGAACTCAACAAGCTGTCACTAAGGTATGAAATGCTCGCATGGATCCCGAATCTTGTGACGTTCATTGTCATGCTGGGCGTCGGCGGCAAGACTCTCATCGACGTGCCTACGACTGCGACTTCCCCTGCTACGCCAGCTTCCATCCTTGCCTTTGCTTCTGCACTCGGTGCAACCGTGTTTGCGTGGTCCACTATCACCCCAGATTATGGGGTTTTTCATGACGCAAAGGGCTCAAGGTCAGCGTCGTACTTGGCCGAGGAGCCGGCAGGTGCCTGATGCATTCACGCTGCTAGCATGAGAATATTCCTCTATGCATATCTGGGGTTCTTTCTGTCCAGTGTACGTACGAGTTGCATGCTGCACTACTCCAGTCACCGAGCTTACAGAGACGGCTATGAATCCAGGCTCCCGTGCATTTCCTCGGTGCCGCATTCACGGCCGCCGCTGTATACGTTCCAGCTTGGAACGATGGGCTCAATGGCCCTAATAACGTCGGCGGATTGGTTGCTGCGGTCCTCAAGCCCACAGGTGGCTTCGGCAAATTTCTGCTTGTCCTTTTATGCTTGACTACGCCCAGTGCAAGCGCACCAACGATGTATACAGTCTGTACAAGCTTTATGACCGTCGCGTCCGTCTTCGCGCGTGTGCCTCGGTTTGTCTTTGCTGTTGTGTCAACTGCCATGTAAGCATAATCAAACCTCTCGATCTATCCCGCACCTCACGTCATCCCTCTACAGTCTGATTCCTGTCGGTATCCTTGGCGCTATGCGTTTCTACGCCACATTTACGCAATTCCTTAGTGTGTTCTTATTAAGTACCTGCAGTTTTATTACATCCGCTGACTAGACGAGCCTTGTTCCAGGTTTCATCGGCTACTGGCTGGCCCCGTTTATAGGCATCGTTCTCACTGAGCATTTTTTCATTCGACGCGCCAACTGGGCGCGATATGGACCTGTCGAGGAATCATGGAACAAACCACACCATCCAAGCCTCGCAAGGAGCTATGCAGCGTTATTCACCTTCGTCACCTCGATCCCGCTCATCGTGATCTGCATGTCCCAGGAATGGTGGACAGGACCTGTCGCGCGAGCAGGCACCGGCGACATAGCGATCTACGTCTCGTTCGTATACGCCGTCTTCGCTTTTTCCGCCGCCCGCACCGCGGAGCAGATGCGGGTTTTGGCGGCCTGAGCGCAAGCCATCTGGGTCCGCCGGGATCATAGGCTGACAAGGGACACTGGACGGTAGGTTACCGGATCTTCGCCGACATACATCTCTATCTCAACAGCAGTCCTCGGCGCATTACAGTCCCGCATACACTGTTTGGTTGCGCGCATCTTCGGCGTGTTATCGCTTGCCGCAACCGTCAGGGCGTGACTTGACGTGTGAAGGACAATGTCGTTCTCGTGAGGGAGATAGGCGGTGCTGGAACTCTAATGTACGTGCTCCCCTGAGGGGGTCAAAATCCGAGTAGTACGGAATGGCACGAAGTGTGCGTTTGACAACTCAGCATTGTGCCATCGCAAATGCAAGCTGCATTTTTGCGGATGCCTGACTGAGCGCGAGACCGAGTGCCCGAGGCATTGTGATGTAAGTCGTCCCTGCCACGTAAATGGCAACCCCGAGTGCTGCGGAGTTGGTAGAGGCGGCTCGACAGCCAAACATCATACGCTATCGTGTGCATGTGGTGACGGCCCCCTGGGACGTCGACAATCACGCAGGATCTGCGGGATTGTGTACGTTACTGTACCCTTGTTGCACGGTACACATGGCGAGGACCTCTGTGGGATTTGCATAGACGGCTTGCTTAAGAATAGTCAGTTGTTTCCGCGAAAACAGATTCTCCCTCACCTAGAACAATCCACAGGCGGTAATCGATCGGTCAAAGGGCACGGTGGCAGTTGACGGAGTGCAAAGTATTTTGAGGTACTGGTCACAACATGAGGGCAAGGGAATATGATCGATAGCATGCTGAATACGAGATGACGCAAGACATAAAGACAAGACTGTATGCCGGTAAAACGAGGGGGAGGGAGGTGCGCGAGAGAGAAATAGAATTGACGAAACGGAAGACCGAAAACTCGAGTAATCGAAGAAATAAAAGTAAAAACTAGTAGAACATATGCATAGATACAACGGAATGAAGGCGATAGGGGAGAGCCGCTCCGCACTGTGGCAGCGGTGTATGTATAATGTGTGAGGGATGTGATAACTTAAGCATGAGGCTGATAAAACTTGTACTCCCAGCTGTCGTTGGGCCTCATCTCGGGCTGCTGCCAACGCTGCTGCACGAACGGTGCCGCCATAGCCGTCGCGGACATCGTCATCCCGTGCGACGTCGCCGTGGGCTGGTACTCCGAGTTTATCTGGCGCTCCAGCTCCGATTTGGCCACTTGACGATCAAAGTGCGGTGGAGGAGGATACGAGTCGCGAGGCGTGTTCGGAATGGACGATACGTTGGAAGCTAAGCCACCAGTGGGGATGGAGGTGTCTATAGGGGACATGCCGTACTGGGTCGGCATGCCCATGTTCTGGACCGTCTGGCCATATTCGGGCGCAAAAGGCGAGTTGATGTAATACTCCTGCGCATTCTGGGGAGGGGGTGGAGGTGGTGGAGGCGCATGATACGCATTGTTACTCTGCGCATTGTGGTCGAAGGATGAAAGAGACGAAGCAGGTTGCTGATCATACGTGGAAGTCGATCCGCTCGGCGAATTACTGGTATACGATGTCTGATAATGCTCCTCAGCGGGAGGTGGGTTGTGCGTATACTCCATCTGGAACTCGTGCGTCATGGTCGTAGACTGCAGCTCCGGCTGATGCTGAACAGAATGTTGCTGTTGCTGCTGTTGTTGTTGCGGCTGCGACTGCTGAGTGTGGGCGGTATGGGGAAGAGAAGGAGGGTACTGATACGTCGCATTCGAATGCGAGCTCAGCGTTGAAGACTGTTGAGACCGATCGGGCGGTGAAGCCGGACTTGGCACAGGAGGATTGGTAGTCCGCAGTGGCGTACCCGAGGTCTGCGTCTGCGATGCTGGCGACGCACTTTGCGACGTCCGCACGCGGATCCCAATAGTCGGATACTTAGAAGGCTTGTCCTTGCCCTTGTCTCTGGACGACTTCATGACCTTGGGCTCATGTGGGTTGCTCATGGAGTCCTTCCTACCTGAGGCAAGGGCTGCAATCTTCGTCGCCAATGGCACAGGCCGTGGTGGCTGCTCTGGTCTTACCGAGCTGACAGACGCACCGACGAACGGAAGAACGAAACCGCCCGACAACGTTGGCTCCTGCAGTGGGCTGCCGTCTCCACGCTTCCGCTTCGATCCAGCTGATGAATCAGGCATCCTCGCGCGCTCCGCCTTGTCCTTCATAAGCTCGACGACCCTCACCGCCTCCGATGGTGCATTCGAGCTGTCCGCGGTAACTTTCGAGTTATCAAGCGCACGCATCACCTCCAGAGCGCCGGACACGCCCTTGATGGCCTCGGCAGCGAGGATGCTCTTGGGCTGCTGAATGACGGCGTACGCACACACAACGGCAGCGTCGAACAACGAACGTCCGTACTCGTAGAAATCAAATGCAGCGGGTCGGATATCCCGCCACAACGTATGCAGGACGCGCGAGGCGTAGATGATAGCATGCGCGGCGTTGATCGTGCCCATGAGTGCTTGATGCGAGGGCTTCGAGAAGTTGGCGGTGCCCGCCTCTTTCATGAAGGGCATGTACAGCTTCAGGACGACACGATTCGCGGCGATGACGAGCTCACAGCGCTGCGCCAGGAGGAAGGGAGACGTTGGTGATGAAGAGGGTGGGAGGGGTTGGGCGACATCCAGCTCCATATCGAGTCGGTACGAATGTGGAAGCTCGGTGAGCCATGTCGAGATCTCTGTTTCAAAGGAGGCGGCTTGGTCCAGTGATACCTCCTCGTCGGCGAGATCCTTGGCCACTTGTCTCCGTATACTCTTCACGAGCTGCGCAAGTCTATGAGAAATAGTTAGGTATACAGTTGAGCGGCCAATATGTAAAAGCAAAGCGCACCGGCACTTCAAGCCCAAGTAGGTGGGAACGGCTTCACCGTCTTCGGTCGGCAGCGTGGGTATCGTCGTCGTCGAAGGATTGAATTTATCCTCATCAACATCCGCAGGGATCTTCGTGGTAAACGAGCTCTCCGGTATCAGCGGTTGCTGGCCCATGCACTCCGACACAAGCCTAATAAAACACGCCCATCAGCGTCCAACTCGCTTTATGACATGCACTGACAAGTGACAAGCAGCACTCACATGTCATAATAAAACACGTCCCACCACACCCGTCTCCTCGTCTCCGCTTCGAACAAGCTATACGTCCCGGCAAACTCATCCGGGTCGATCCCGAGTCCCATCATGCGCGCCACGTTGACGACCTTTCCCACCAGCGGGAGCACCGTCTGTCCAACCTGCATCTGCCCATCATGCAACATGTACAGGATCTGCAGGAGCATCGCGATGACGCTGTCCACGTCGTACGCGTGGGTCTTCTCGAAGAAATGCAAGCACTGCTCGGAGAGCGCGAACAGCGCGGTGGGGTCCGACCGTCTCACTCGCATAGCTTCTTCCTCTGGCGATGGGGACGAAGATGACGACGAGCCGGGGTTATCAGAAGGGTGGTCTCGCGTCATAAGTGCACCGAGGGCGAACGCCGCGCAAGACGCCGAGAAGAAGCTCAACGTCGGCTTCGGTGACGAAGCTTTGCTGTGCGATCCTCTCTCCTTCCCTGCGCTCCTCTTCGCCTGTCCACCGCCAGCGCCCCCAAAGAACACTTCCCGCGCCAAGTCACGCTTCGCTGCGTTCTCTGCACCGCGGTTCGTCTCACCCCACGCCAACATCGCCTCTACGCGCTTCTCAAAATGTTGCACATTGAAACACGGGTGAATGAGCATGAGTTCGGATAGGCTCTGCATGTACCGTGATCGCATGCTCGGTGTGGTGGGGAGATAGAGCAGAAGGGTTGGGGTTACCTGGGGCAAGTCACCTCGTAGGGGAGATATCGGGTCAAGATGTGATTGTGGGGTCGGTATCCGCGAATCTGATGCAGGAAGAAAGATAGAGTAAGGGAGAGGAGGGACGAACGCAGAGGTGCAGCCGGCTGTATTTCTCAAATGTCCGGGCATAGGTGTGGAAGATGGGGGTATTGAAACGGGTGTCGGCTCGAGCTTCACACGGACTCCTCCTGCACCTGTTGTGTTCGATCTGCCGCCAGACGGCTTCAACGAGTCGTCAACGGCCAGTGGTGTCTCTACTTCGTTCATCCACAAGCCGACCGCATCGTCCAGGCTTATCACCACCGAACTCCCAGAGCCGCCAGTGACAAGCAATGCATGCTCATTGCTCGGACAGACACCTAACGACGTGCTTGAATGTGGTCGCAGCGCGAATGTTGACGTGTTTGCTTGTGAAGAAGATGTGGGGTACGGCTGCGGGGGAGTCGAGCCTGGGTAGGAAGACTTGAAGGGAGGCACGGATGAAGACGACGAGGACGTCAGTTGTGCCAGGTGACCCTCAACAACGAGGAGGCGATTATGTAAAGATTGGACATCTCTATTGAATTGGAGGGCGATACCAGTAGCGGAGGTAAAATGCATGGCGAATTTTAAGAGCCGCGTGAGAGTTAGATGCACGGAGGTGTAAGCACATTTTATAGGGGGGATGCGAATGTACTGACATCTTTTCTGCTGCAGCCTGCGAGTATAGGCATCGCTGCACTGTGTCACGTTTTAGACATGAGCTACAGGGCGTGCGGCGGTCGCACTTCAACTTGAGTCGTTTGCACTAGAAAAGGCATTCGTTGAGTCGAAGTGAAATGGTAGCTAGAGACAGCAAGGAGAGTGGCGGGCTTGTCGCTAGTCGTGGCACATGTGATGTGAAATAAGCTACCACTTGGTCCAAAGGGGACAAGGCTGCGATACATGCCGACTGCAGTAGCCACCTCGGCGAGTAGACGATAGCGTCCGGAACGTCTACCGTAAGCGCAGCTTGCGGACACGGTGGCGACGACGTGAAGACAAATGATTATAACGAACTTACCTCAGCACAAACAACTGTGATACGCGACCGTATGTGTCTACACGTCGTTACAGCGAGCAATGTCAGCAAAGTTAATATTCCAGCAGCAGAAATTAGAGTATTGCGACGTACGGGCCATTTGAGTATTTATGCGCTGCCGACTGCGACCCATGCTGCCCTCCAGAATGCCCATCACTCGAAGACCCGGCCACATTCTCCGAATTATAAAGGGGAGAAGACGCGTTGGAAGGATCATGGTCGAGGGAAGGGGTAGCCATTGCTTCCTTCTGCTTGATGAGTTCGCGAGCGGTACGGTGAGTCGGTGGATGCGAACAGGCGCGATGGCCGTTCAGAGGAATGCAAAGATATTCTCAGGCAACGGGGCTCGCGACAAGTGAGAGAGGGGTTTGGGCGGAAGGAAGCGAGAGGATGGAGGAGGAGGATGAAGATGAAGACAGGGAGGAAGTGTCTGCTATTTCGGCTGCTGGATGCCCATATGCGGGCTAACGGGCTGCTTGTTTCTTGCAATCAAAGTTGGCGCGCAAGTCGCGCCAGGAACGGTCACACGGCTCTGACACTTTGCCATTTGTGGCCGCAATTGGGACAAATATACAGTTTGGGACGCAAACTCTGCTTGAAACGTGCGCATTTCGAACCAAAACGGTGGCATGATCTTAAGGTCCCAACCATGCCGTACATGGCCTAGCCGCGGTGCAACTGGGGTCCGCAGCCCATCATACGCATCAGCGATAGCACTAGGAAGCAATCCGCGTTCGCCTCCCAATGCGCCCGACAGTCTCGGGGTTGGGCATCCCTCACAGCACAATATTTTGTCGGTGCTGCTGCGTATCTCGCCAACATGGGCGATCGAGAAGCGGCGTGGCAGGCCAGAGGGGCTTCTCCATCGTGCGATAGCGATGCTGACACAAGAGATGCCGAGATGCCGCGGTTATTGCGGTAACCAAGAACCGTGGTCCACGTGTCGGCTCAGGACCGTGGCCCGCAAACCTTCAAACCCGGTGCTTTTGGCCGCACAGATATTTGGATACAACTGCCCGCCCCCTTTGATGCAGGATACCATGGCGGTGTACTTTGAAATTCCCTGGTAGTTCCAGTGTAGCTCACACGTCATGTCCGGAAGAAGGCGAGGGCGTAAGTTCTGGGATGTGCTGTACGTGTTCCCATAGATCTTATCCCCAAGTCTCTACCAGCGATGAACTCCTCGGAGACCTCGATTCCATAAGAAGTTACAATCTTTCCAGAGACTATCGTGGAAAGCCTATTACGGCGAAGCAGGGCGATCTATATCCGTATTGTATGAAGCAAATCTTTGTAAGATCAATTAGATGAACTTCTCCTTCGGGCGCGTGGGCAAGTTTGGGGATGGTGCAAATGCCAACTTAGCTTCGTGGATGGCCTCTCTTTTTTGTAAAGTGACAAGCTTGAGCTGCACGCCACTGACCGTGTCCTGCAATTCAACCGCAGTCCCTCCGTGGCCATCTCCGAGTTTCTCGGGGCGCTTATGCATGACAAATTCGAATTAAGTACTGCGATAAAGTTACTGAGCAAATCATGTCAGCTCGCTCGGATTGCATGATACTCTCAGACTCATTTACCCGAAGTTTTCTTCAACAGCCCTCGCAGTTGCCTGCCCAGCATCTCTTCATTCCTCTGTCATCCCTTGCCCTAAATGTGTCCTTGCAGGATGCTACCATCACTGATCGCCGGTTTGTCACAGCAGGTCGCACGGTTGAACAATAAACCAAGCGTGCACCGTTCGTGTCTCCACAAGAATTCAATCGCTTATCGGGCCAGAGCAAGTCCTGCGCTGCTGCTTGATCAGTCGTCTCATTACCGTGGCAAACTGTGTGAAGTCAAAACTACCGCCCGGCGTACAAAAAGAACGGGCTCAAAACATCGATCGCCACGTCACTGGAGGACTCATGAACCGTCCGCTCGTTGTGGCGCCGCATATGCATTTCGGCTAGCGAACTTCGGCGCGAGACGTTAGCTGAACTCAAGCCTCCGAAAATGGCCTTTCCGGCGAACCTTCTCCTCGGCTATGCGCTATCAAAGAAAATGCTAGTCCCGGAACCACGAACCTAAAAATATTGCGACACTAGAACTGGTTTACCGAGCTCATCTACAGTTCGTACGATCTCTGCTGCGCACAATTGTGCAAGTGCGCCTTCGCGGGACGCTGGTGGTCACCGTTAATTAATAATAGAGAAGCTGGACTCAAATGCGCCGCATTCTTTCAATATGCAATACAATATTTGACGGGATTGGAGTGAACAAAGTATGTTGCCACTTCTGCATCGGATGTGCTATCTCTGCCATGATTAATAGCGTGCAAAGGTCTCCCTTCGCGGTGCACACCTTAACCTCCGTGTCATTGTTGTTTACAATGTGCAACTACTTCGCGCGGAAGCGTTCGCCCTGGCACACCATCAACCCAAGCGCGGTCGGCGCACGCACCGGGCCCTTCGCCACGGCCGCGTCGTTCTTCACGATGGAGTTCACGAGCGTCTCCTTCAGCCCGAGTTTCACAAGCGCCGCACGCGCTTCTACAGCTGAGGTGCGGGCCATCAGCAATCTGTGGCGGTGTGAAATGAGAAGGCGCGTACCAGTGTAGACGTCGGTTTGGTTTGTGTTGTCTGCGGCCCAGGCGGCGTCGATGTATTCGATCGGATGCTCGGTCGCCTTCTTCTCGTCGGGATACTTTGCGAGCAGGGCCTTCGCGCTCGTCTCGGTCAGGCCACAACTGGTCAGTGCTTGTGAGTCGATCATGATGTCAGTTCAGTTCGATGTGGCAAGCATAGCACAGAGGTGTTGCGAGACTCACCTGCGACGGCTTTGCTCGCCATTGTATGTTATGCGAAGTGATGGTGGGATGCGTGGGCTGGGAGATGGAAGTGGGGTGGGAGCAACCGAAGCTCTCTGGCCCTACGCCCGTATTTGAGACCGCTGGTGGACGTCATAACATGTGCATCTCGTCTCTTCGTGTTCCATGCCTCGCGCAGTCGTCCAGTGTGGGGTTCTGGAGGTCTCGTGCCTTGGGATGCTCCTGATAGCCTAGACACGCATTCAGTCGGTCAGTTCTTCTGTCAGGTTATGTCAAGTATGTGCCTCGCTAAGCATTCTTGATTCTCTCAAGGCACTCGCTCCTCCCGCAGACTCCTGCAGACGCATCAGACAATAAGACAAGCACGCCAATGCACCATGCATGCTCGCTTGTTCAGTGCTTCGGTGCCTTTATGTCTCGCTTGACGTGCACACGTCCAACCGCTTTGGCACGAGACTCCAACCCGCATTCAACGCTCCATGCAACGCACCGCGAGTACAGTCTCGCATCACAAGTATTCTGCCGGAGCCACCCATCCACCGGCGTTGCGTGCAGCGACACCCTGCGACGATGCACGGTGCCTTGATCACACACACAGATGGTCTGGCCTCTGTCGCAACCTTGCGATGCCAGGTCCCTGCGTCGTGCGACGCGTATAAATGCTTGCGCTGGCCGTGTTCCTTCCTGCACCATATCCACACCTACACACCCACAAGCTTTGAATGCAGAACAACAACCCCTCTACGACGCGCTGGGATCCGGACAACGGCGACAGCAAGGAACTCCTCATCGACCAGAGACCCAACTTTGGCGCACCGATTACGATATACCATGGCACGAGTGTCGGCCCCGCGATCCTGAACGACCAGCTCAGGACCCAACCGAACGGGGACCTGCATATCGGCGAGCTGGCACTGGTGTGCCGCATCCAGGGCGATTTTTCACACGGCGAGAACACCGCGAACTACTGGACAACGAAGTTCGAGCTCGCAAAGGAGTACGCATGGCAGAACGCGTTCTGGTCAAAAACGAATCAAATTGTTTTCAAGGCCACATTCAATCCCGCCGCAGCGGGTGTGCAGTTGAAGATATTCGAGGGCCCGGACCTCACGGAGTGGCGGACGGTGGGTGCGGGAGTTGATACCTTCAAGCTTTGGCTGACGCATTTGTTTATGGTGCAGGCCGTAACATGGGGCTGGATGGGCGGCAACCAGCCACCAAGTCTACAGAACCATAACGTCATTGCAGGCTGGATCCAGACATCCGTGACGACTCCAGGGAAACCCCCGACCAGTGCGTACACAGGCCCTTGCCCGCTCTTGCTCTCCGCATGCTTCTGACACCGCGTCGGCGCTCCACTAGAAGTTTACTGGCCATCGAAAAAAGACGGGAAAATTGATTGGCAGATTGCGATCACGTCAAAGCCAGTCCTCAGTGGTCTGACCCACGTCGAGTTCCAGGACTTAGGGCCTGCAACTCCTTAGTACATAATTGTGGGGTGGAAACATGTCAAATATTCGGTGAGAGGCTTACCGCATCCGACTGACTGTTATTGATGGAGACCACTGCCTTGCAGAGTGCTTTGTAGACGTCAGACGAAGCGTGAAGTGCCGGTGTGTCGGCTTCGACGTTTGCTTGTGTTGTAGTTCTCTGTTTTCTTGTTGGTGAATAAATGATCGAGTATGGTCGGCGCACCATACACCCGTTGCTGGCCTCTGATAATTGCGTTTTGCATCGTGCTAGCGGACCGCGTGTGCGAGATTGCACTAGTTATAACGAGCTCATGAGAAAGTGGTCATCAAGAGAATGCATAGTGCAGTGAGATATAAAACGCAACGCAACGATATAGCAGTGATAAATCTGTCTGTCAACCTTTCTTAGCACTGCTTCTTGGTCGCACATTAGCACTCGTAGATCACGGATCCGAGCAAAGACACGAAGGGAGGTGGCACGCTGCGATATTAGAATATGAGATTATATAGCTATGCATATACTTTCGGCTACAATCTGTGACCACATATAAGCCTCTCGCAGTGAGATAAGAATAGAAGGGTACTCACAGTAGCCTACCGCTCCTTCGCGGCAGCCTCTTCTGCTGTCCTTGCTTCGCTCACGTACCTCTTCATCAAATCCACCACCTTTCTTACATTCATGCTAAACTTGGCAGAGATCGGCACGACGTCCAGCTCTCTCCTGATTTCGACGTCGCCCTCCTCATGTCGCTCCACCACGGCCATCTCTTTCCTGACGTACTCCTCCAGTCGAGCTAACTTCTCTCGTGCCTCCTTAACGGCGTCCTCGTCTCCTCCTATCCCTTCCTCCCCACCACCAAGGAGATCGGCCTTATTCGCGACAACCAGACGCGCCTCCGAGCTCATGCCGGGCTTATACTTCTCTAGTTCGTCCTTCAGCACAGCGAGCTCATCCCATGGGGCAGGTCCCGACAAGTCAACGACATACACCAGCGCGGGCGATCGCTCTATCGATCTCAAAAACGAGTGCCCGAGGCCTACATTGTCCGAGGCTTGAGAGATCAGGCCGGGATTGTCGGCAACCGTGAACCTGAACTCCTCAAATGTCGCGTCCGACTGTTCGTAGCCCCAGAGAACCTCTCGAGGGGCCTTCTGATTGCGCGTGAGTGTGTCGGAAAATTCGCCCGCGTCGAGTCGCTCGCGTTCGCGTAGCTCCTCTGCGCGAGTTTCGTCGACGACACGGCCTTCTTCCCACCCCTCGAATGTTCCGTCGTCCTGCACACGTACGACGCCAACGATAGGATTCAAGGTCGTAAACGCGTATCCGGCCACTTCTGTTCGCGCGCGTCCGCCTGTGATGGCCTTCAGTAGCGTGCTCTTGCCAGCGTTCGGTATCCCTACCAAGCCTATATCGGCCAGCAGCTTCAGCTCCAACGACAGACTGATCCGCTCTCCTTCAGTCCCCCTCGTGGCAAACTTTGGCGATCGGTTCTCGGTACTCAAAAAGTGTGGGTTCCCGTACCCTCCTGTGCCACCGCGAGCGACCATATGCCCCATACTCTCCCGTCTACCAGTACCCAGCGGTGCGTTCGGATCCTTTGCCTCTGCTGTCTCTTCCACCTTGTCCAAGTCTAGCTGGATGAGATGACTCGCGCGCAGTCGTCTCAAAACCCGCCGTTCCCTCTCCTCCTTGTATAGCTGCCTCTCCGCATCCTGGAACACATCCCGCCCTATATTCTCGTCTTCCCAGTCTGGATAATGTATCCACCGCATCTCGCGCAACTTCGTCCGCCGCTCCTCCACGTCGAGCCCCTCCATGCTTTCCTCTTCCGCCTCGAACTCGTCTTTGGCGCGGCGTGGGTCGTCGTGCGGGAGCTGGCGCACGATGGTCCCGAGGGGTACGCGAATGATAGTCGGTGCGCCGTTCTTGCCGTTCTGCCATGTTCCTTGGCCGTGTGCCCCATGTTGCGCGCGTATCCGTGTGGGGACGGACGAGAGTGTCGTCAAATGCGGGGTGGGGAGAATGTATACGTCGCCGCCGTTGCCCCCGTTTCCGCCAGATGGAGGACCGTAGGGCTTGAACTTTTCACGGTGGAAGGCGACACAGCCGTCTCCGCCTTTACCTACAGACAAAGAATTTAGCGCAACGCCTCGAGTCCAAGAGCAATCATCTAACCGCCGCGAATGTGTATAATGACGTTGTCTAGGAAGTTCTCTTTCTGCATAACGATCAGCATACGGGCGACACGAGCACAAGTAGTTCTACTCACCCCTTGTCTACGTTTCCAATCGGTCCTCCGCTGCCTCTTCGCAGCCAACCACTCGTCTTCAGTAGGAATATCACGCCTCACGTCGTTCACGTCCGTAGACACAGCGCCGTCCGGCAAAGCACGTCTCGCTTTGTCGACGACATGTTTCGGAATCAGTCCGAACGACTCGGCATAATACCGTCGTGGGACTATGCGCACGACCTGACCCGGTCTAGAGGATGCTTTCAGTCTGAGAACATGAAGCATGTAAGAGTCGAGGTGTGTTATGCTCTTGAAGTTCTCAGGGCGCTCAAAGACTCGGGCTTGTGGCGCCAGACGATAGCTCCCGGCGACACTCAGATGCCATCGTCTGCACACGCCTTGATTAGCTACCACCAACATCTGGTGGTGCGAGCTTCAACGAGATGGCATGCACGACACGTAGAGGTAAACACAGGACTTGTACATAGCAGGAGCTCTACAACTTTGACGTGCATAGTCACGTCTTTCCTGTGCTTGAGGTATTTATTTCATGAACTTGCACTATAGCGGTCTGACTCATTCCGACAGTGTAGACATAAACGGTTGTCCGCGCAATACAAAATATTTTCACATACCTACAGAGCTTGGACAGAAGTGGATGCATGGAAGTGGATGATGACTAAATTCCAATGTAAACCGCGGCTTCACTTGTCGGTTCCTCCCCAAATTGGCCATCCTCTGGAGGCTGGCATGTCCGCCCCGAGCAGTACATCTTCGCGGTGAGCATCTGTCCTCTCTTCTCCAGTTACCTCCACGACGAGCATGCCACCCCTGCGGTCATGACTCGTACCCGTGATAACTCACCCCTCCACCGCAACTCCGGCACCGGGTTCGTCCCTCCCCTGGGAGCTCCGCTGAGTGTCGTTCAATGTTGTGGCTGGGCGGCGGCGATCTTCCTCGCCTTCGCTCTTAGTTTCTGTTCTGGTTTCGTTCTCTTCCAACTCTTCATCCATCTCGCGCCTGTAGTTCTTCCTACACTCAGCGCAGTTGGACTCCGACTTTCCGACACCCTCCCTTCCCTCCTTTCCCTCCTTCACGTCGGATACCGCTTCCTATCCGACATCAACTGGCTCGCACCTCTACAAGCATGTCTTCGTTCTATGGAGAGGACGGACAAGAGGCTGTACAGCATAGCCAACGCGATCTCGGACTTACCTATCCTCGCCCAACCAGAGGTCCGACAGTGGCTCATCGTGGGGCTGACAGTGGCTGCAGTGTGTATATGCATTGACTTGTTGCCTTACGTAAGTGTTGTTGCAGCTGTCTTGGTACTCTACTCATCTGAAAACTCCAGCTGGTCTCCTTGGACTTCGTCGAAGCATCGGGTGAAGGCCTTGAGCCTGGCGACGGGGTATCTACCTGGGTAGAGTATACCGTGTTTGCGCGGGTCGAGGAAGTTCGCTGCAGAGCAGCAGACTGCCCAAACCAAGTTCCTATTATGTGCTTCTGGCTGGACCCTGACAGCCGTGGCAGCACTTTCATTGTTGGTGGCGTCGGTGCCGAGGTTCAAGACGAGCAGCATCAGGAAACTGAAGACTGGACTGAGCAAGCGTCGCTGGAAGACGAGCAGTTTTTAGATGCTGAGGAGTGGAGTGAGGCGTCGCTGGACGACAACTTCGTGGATTGTGAAGCCTTCGACGTCTCGGACGAAGAAGATGAGGACGAATCCCGGGATGCCGAAGAAGTCAGTGAAGAGAAGCTCTTGGATGCAGAGGAGGACGCAGCTAGCGATTCGCTTCTTTTGGACTCTGGGAATGGTCATGGGTCGGCTGCATCTGAGGTGAGTCGACACCTGACGACCTCCACTCATCTTATTTACTAAATGACATGGCGTCCAGCGGTGCGAAACAGTAAGTGGCGACGAAAGCATTGAGCACCCCTCAAGCTTCGTGGAAGAAGGGCCTGTGGCCCTATCCACTCCGCCATCCCACAGCCATTCCGTCATCCGCTCGCCTGCTGTTGTGGTATGCACCAGTAATCCTTCACTAGAAGAGGAGTCAGCTGCGTTTGTGGTTGAGCCACCTGTTGTGGCATCCTCGCAAGCTCCCCTCGAGTTCGCGCACGTTGCTCTTGTACCAGATACATCCGATGACGGCTGCGCGACGCCACGCCCCTCTTCGCGCTATGCTGTACTATCACCAAATCCTCTCCTCCTCACTCCCTCCTCGCCTTACGATGACGATGACGATAACTTCGACGTTCATACGCCCGCAGCACAGATACTACGCTTCAGTGGTCCAAGCAGCAGTGGCTCCAACCAACCGAGCGACGAAGAGGATCTCGAGGATGACTTGACCCCTCAAAGCCTTCTCCTACCGACATCCGGGCCCGACGACAGCGACCCATTCATCTCATCTGATGTCGGCGGTGCTCTTCCTCGCTTCACCTGCGGGCCCAACAGAAAGGCACACATGTTCAGCGCCCGCTTCCCCAACGACTATCGGCTCCAGGCCAAGTTCGCGCGGACGTACGTACTGGGGAGGGAGCTCGGGGCGGGTGGCAACGGGTTTGTCATGAGTGCGCGCCACCGGGAGACGGGCGATGAGGTTGCTGTGAAGTTCATCGACAAGGACAAGGTCCCTGACGATGGGTGGGCAGAGGACAAGAACGGCAGATGGGTGCCTCGCGAGGTCATGCTGGCTGGCCGCGTTGACCACCCGAATGTCATCCGGTGCGGCCACGAGCTTTTTGACGATGACTTGTACTTCTACGTCGTAAGTTTCTCGCATCTCCCTCCGATAATGACAACAAGCTGATATGCATTACTACAGATTCAAGAAATACACGGCAGCGTGTGGAAGCACGAAGGCGGCAGTGGTAACAGCCTTTGGGACTATGTAATGGAGGTCGGCGCGCTCCCGGAGAGCACGGCGAGGCATGTCTTCAAGCAGGTCGCCGCTGGCGTCGCGGCATTGCACGAGCTGGGAATCTCGCACTGCGACTTGAAGACGGAGAATATCCTCATCGACAGCAAATTAAACGTGAGTCTCTTATGCCTTCCACCCATCGCTGAATACTGATCTCGCTTTGTTCTCTTTAGGTCAAAATCATCGACCTCGGCAGCGCGGTTCTGGCAAGGCCAGGATTGGAAACCCCTCAATACACTGTCGCGACTTTCCGCGGTACGGTTGCATACGCGGCCCCCGAGATCCTTGGAGAACGACGCTACGAGGCTGCGCCTACCGATGTCTGGAGTCTGGGAGTGATCCTGTGCGAGTTGGTGACGGGACTCATGTGCACTGACCCGCTGAGCGGGCCAGACGTGCTCAGGGAATGCGAGGTCCTCGATGAACGCAGTGAGGAGGTGCAGGACCTGGTGTTGGAGCGATGCTTGGATGTGGATACGGAGGGACGGGCGACGATGGAGGAGGTGATGCAGCACCCGTGGATGCAGTGAGGATATTTTGTAAACAGTCGAAAAAGATGCGGATAACCAACGAAATTTGATGAGGCTTGCCTCCTATCATATCTCTTTGCTGCGATACTGCGCCACAGTGCCAGTGCTGTTCATATCGAGCTGCGGTCGCCCTTTTTCATCGCGTAGTTCGTTGAACACTGTAACAAAGCAACGTCGTCAGTCACCACCCCGCAGGTGTATCGTTCGACAGCCATCCTGCCCTCGTGTTTGCGATGCAAACGCGTGACGGCCGCGTCCCGTCACACTCTCCCACGCTTCTCCCGCGCTTAAGAGCTGTTCCTCGGAAGTTGGGCAATTTCAACGTTGCTGCGTTGCGCATCTTGACGATATTATCCATCCTGTAATCTTGTCCTTGACGACCTTGTAGGCGAACAGCCTGCCAGACGACTTGCGTACTACGCGTTTACGTTCCTTTCTTCATTCGCTCTCTGTCGCACTATCGCTCGCTATCCTCGCGGAACCCACGCCTTTCCAATCTTCCAGCTCCATCAGCCTTCCTGCGCCGTACTCCACTTCTGAAAACCCATTCTTCCTCTGCTACTACGATGTCCTCATTATCTGTAATGTTCCTTGTCCACTTCGTTTGCCTCTTAGCGGCTCTGCCGCGCGTGTTGGGCACGATCTATGTGCGTCTTCTCTATCTACTCCACTGTCAGCACTTCCACTGATCGCGCTATTCTCATGATCCTCTAATTTGACAGGTTACGCACCCCCTGACGTCCACCGTCTGCACGGGTGGCCAGCCTTGCGAGGTCAACTGGCTCGATGACGGCGAGGCTCCCTTCCTCAGCGACATAGGCGGGTGCGTCGTTGGGCTCTACAACGGTAACGGGGTGCGTGATTCTTGGTGGACGATGGATAAATGAAGCTAAACTGCGAGCGATAGGTTCTCGTACAGCAAATTGCGCCCGTGGATGTCTCCGCCGTACACTCTCTAAACTTCACTGTACGTCCATCTCACCCCACCGCATACATATCCTGGACTGACCGCCCTCATAGCCCGACGCCCTCGCCGGCCCAAACGCACACACCTAGTACGCCTCCTCATCCCCTCCCTTACCTTTCACTACACACTCACCTTATCTAACCTATAGCTACATAAATTTCACTACCGTCTCCCCCTCCCTACGCTACACCCAGTACTCGCCGTTCTTCACGCTCACCGGCATGTCTGGTTCGCTCTCCTCCCCCATACCCAGCGACACCTCGTCCCTCTCCGTGCCGTCCAGTGTTGCGAGCCCCTCGTCGCCCAGTGTGTCTGTGACGATCACGATCACCCCCGTCGCTGCTCCCACCACGCACTCGCGCGCGCCGACGACGCACAGCACGCGCCCTACCGTATCATCTCCGCCTTCCCCGCCGCCCTCGGCCCCCGCGTTCCCGTCAGCTTCTACCGCAGCGCCCGCGACACCCACCCCGAGTCTCTCGTCGTCCTCGTCGACCTTCATCACCCTGCGCAGTTCCACCAACTCCGCCGGGAGCACCCTCTCTATTCCCCCTTCGAGCTCGTCCTCCTCGCCATCAAATGTGCCCACAGTCCCCCCGCCGTCGCCTCAAGATAACGGCGCCGCTGCTCGCACGAGCTCGCTGTTGACAACGGTCGCGATGGTGGCTATGCCCATCTTCTTCCTCGTGTGCGCGTGAGGGCCTGCCACACGGCGAAACATCTGTTCGCCTCCGTTGAGTGATGCGCTTGGACCTTTTCGACTTCTTTTACTACGATACGACCCGGATGATGACCCGTTCTTATTTTATTTCACGATACCCACGCCTCCGTATTGCTTTCGAACAGTTATTCTAGACTCGCTTTCTGTTAGGCTATGCACTCCGTAACCCCATCACCTTTGGCTGTTTATCTCCCCGTCCCCGCGCGTCCCGCCGATATTTCATATTATTCTCGAGATACCCCCTGCGAACTCCACCTTTACTCCCGAGCCCTTATTTGAACGCCACTCTCGTCCATTCTGCCACCGATCCGTTCGTACAAACGAACGATACCCGTTCTACTGTACCTTAGCGACCTCTATGCCATCCATCCGTTATGGTACGCTGTTTGCCCGAATCATCACGGTCGCAACTGGTTCGGAGCAATCGACAGCAAGACCAGGGATGAGATGCGTTGCTGGTACGTGTGTTTCCATGTCGTGCGCCTGCCTGACAGGACATTCGCAGATTTAAGCGGGCTGGACCTGTCGCCGGCTGAGCGCTTGATGGGGTAGTTGTGCTCAAAAGGGAGGTTAAGCAAGATTTGTGGCATTCTCAGACCAGATAATCTTATCTCTGACAAGACACACGCTGATGATTGATCTTCCAGGCGACTTGTAAAATCGAACGTTATCCATGTCCTCTCGAGCCAAGGCTATGCGAGAGGGAACGGAGGAAGGGTGTTACAACTGACGGGGAGAAACCGGTAGCACCGGCCCTTTGTTAGACATGTACAGATCGGCAAGAAATGTCCTTTGACTATATCATTCCTTGCTGAGATTGATATTTTTTCTTGTTAGCAGGCGGCGATATCGTCATGTGACTGTGTCAATCGATGGAAGGCGAAACGCACATGTCGACCACGGCTTCGCCTTCGCCTCCACCGACAGACAACGACGCACACCATTGCGATGGCGCCTCAACCTTTTGAGTTCAATCTAGAGACTATGCTAAACTCCTTGAAGTACCTGTCGGACACCCTGCATTGGCTCTCGAGCATGGATGACAACGAGCTCTTTCGGCAAGTCACCCTCGCGTACTGCTGCGAACCTTTTTAATGAACAAATTATTTTATCAGTGTCTTTCAAGAGTCTACAGTGAGCAAGCCATGTTTTCACTATACAGCTGTCCACTCTCTCACCACTTTGTTTTGGTTCAGTGCGATGTTCTGGCTGCCCAACTCTGGCCTCTCGTCTTCGCTGTAAAACGCATGCGAAATCGTTACCCCGTAGTCAACAGATTACCGTCAGAGATCCTCAGCGCCATCTTCGAATCACTCATGCCGGCCTACCCCAAGATGACACTCGGCTACAGGGATTACGTCAACCTTGACAGTATCATTGAAAACTCGGGCTATCGAAGTGCAGCTGCAGCACCCTCCCTTGTCTGTCGGCATTGGCGAAACGTTATCCTCGGAACTCCTGCCATGTGGACAGATGTACATGTATCATCACAAACACTTGCAGGAGACAACAATGATCCTTATGGCAGATTCATCTCCAGACAACTCGTGCGATCGGGCAACCGTCCTCTCAATGTGCAGTTCTATGAAGCCTTGTCTCCCGCATCGCTTCAGTTGACGTTCATGCAAGATCTTCTCGAGCAAGTCTATCGTATTCGACGCTTGGCACTTCCGCTTGATAGCGCGGACGATGACATCTATCCGTGGACCGAAAATGCCAACCAGCTAGAAGTCTTGGATATATCGGGTCCTTATAGGCCTCGTCATTCGGGCCTGTTGAATCTTGCACAGGTGCCTCGTTTACACACACTAGGTGTGTCTGGTGGCGTGCCATGGCAGACGGGAGCGTTCCGCAACCTGCGACACCTGCTCTTGAAGTTCAGTCACGATACTTCCCTCGCGGATTTCGTGAAAGGAGGCCTGATGACTGTTTTAGCGTTGAACGCACACACTCTGGAGGACATCGTAATATCGGATCCACTAGTGCACCTAGACGTAGACGACGAACTGGAGACAGTCCTAAAAGCAGTTTCCCCTGTGGATATGCCGGCACTGAAACGCATCGACATAGAGGGGACGCCAGCGTTCAACAAGATAGTAGAGCCTAGGCTGATGCTGCACGATTGTGCACGCGATTACCATTTTGACCAGTACACCTTTGATAGTGCCGATCAGGAGCTGTCCGCCGGTAACCATATTTCAGCGAACAAGCTCTTCATCTCCACTGCTTACGTGGCGGGGGTAAAGGGCGCTGAAGCCGTGCGGGTGCGGAACAACAGCCCAGGAACGTCGCTTTCTCTCTTCTTTGACAGAACTCATGTTGAGGAGCTGTGGCTGTGGGCCGGCTGGGACAGAGACGGCGTTCGGCCCGCCCGCGAACTGCTCAAGCTGATGCGCGCGGTCAAGACGCTGGTCATTCGTGGCGGCGAGAAGAAATTTCTGGCGCAATATGCGAACTTCGACCTTTTCCCATCACTTTCTGAACTCCAGCTCCATTCGCAGATTGAATCTAGCTATCCCGCACTACTCAAATTCTTCGCCAGGCGGAAACAAGATGGTCAAGCGATCGAAACGTTGCGTTTCGTGCGCGATCCCCAGAAATCCCGCCGTACAGGGGCTTATGCGATGTTCAAACAAAGGAAATCAGAATTGGAGCTCTACGTTGGGAATGTGGTGTACGATGATCTTCCAGATGGCAGAGAGGCTCCGTGCATGGAACTACCTGCGGTGTGCAACACAAAATCCCTGGTTCATGCATTCTGGGATCCATGGCACCTCCTTTGAAGGTACCCATATTCAATCATCCCGTATCCCGTCGTGTTGACTCACCAACCAAACGATGGCGATGTTCACATAGCATCCTGTTTATGTGGGTCGCCAATTAGGTCTAAAGTGAAGTTCTACCCGTGATCTTCGGAGAGTTATTGGTGCGGTATCTTCCCCAAATATGCACGTCCGGGTGCAGTCCTATGCCCCGAGCCTGTAAGACATTGTACAATAAGCGTATCCTTCTCCTGGTCAAGTGTTACTGAGTCCGGCAATGCATGTGAGGTGACAATATGATATCAAGTGACGAATTCAGAGTACAGTACAAGCCTGACGCGCACGTTTGGAACCATACAGTCCGAGTGGTCCGTGTCAGGACTGGACTGGGATCGGAAATCCCGTTTTGCATTCTATTTGAACCACTTACCGTTTGCTTGCCTCAAATGGGAGATTGGGCAACTTTGTGGCGTTCTGAGGACCTCGAATCTCATCTCTGATAAGACACACGCTGATCAAGGCGTTGAATGTTATCCATGTCCTCTCGAGCCGAGGCGAGAAGAGAAGGGACAGATAAGGGTGTTACAATTGACGGGAAGAACTGATAGTACTGGTCCTTAGCTGGACATGTGGGATGTCTACGGCATTGACTCCATGCGCAAAACCTTCCAGCCAATGCACGCCATCAAGAAGTTGGTCATCTGTTGCGACGGGTGGGGATTGCTGGCGCGACATACCAGCCCCGACCTTTTCCCAGCGCTTTCTGAGCTGCAGCTCCATTCGCAGATCGAGGCAAGCTATGCCGACCTACTGGATTTCATCGCTAAGCGGAAAGAAGACGGTCAAGCGATCGAAACGTTGCGTCTCGTGCGCGACCCTCATAAATCTCGCAACACAGCAGGTTTTGAGATGTTCAAACAAAAAAGGTCAGAATTGGAGCGCTACGTCACGAATGTGGAGTTCGACGATGTTCCAGAGGGCAAGCTGCCTCCGCGCATGGAACTGCCTGCGGTGTGCAACACAGGATCTCAGGTTCACGAATACTGGAATCCATGGATGGGCTGAGGGTGAGCATATTCGGTCATCCCGTATCTTGTCACGCTAACTTACCAACCAGGCGACGGCACTCACGCAGCATCCTGTTTAGTTGAGTCGCCAATCGGATTCAAAGTGGACTACTACCCGCCGTCTTCGGAGAGTTATCAGCGCAACATATTCAATAAAGATACGTGGTCAGAATGTAGCCCTATGCTCCAAGCCCGTAAAACGTTGTACGACACACATATCACTTCCCTTGAAAAGTGCTACTGAGTCCTGGAATCCCTTCCGAGGGAGAGAGAAAACACGCGAGCGATTCAACGCGATCGACAGCACTATCTGACTGGCAGTACGACAAGCCCTGAGGGTGCTCCTCCCACAAACAGCACGCAAAGATAGTGCTATAAATTGATACACGCCTGCATATCTCATTACGCGAGATCTGACATGAAGTCCGGGGGTGGTGAGAGGCTAAATGCGTTGTTGGTCCGTGTGTGTTCGCATTGTGGGCTTGAATGACAGGATGATCGAAGATTTAAACCGGCTGGATCGTGTCACGCCAGCATTTGGGCGCTTGTTCGGGTGGCTGTGCTAAAAAGGGAGGTGAGGGGCTTTGTGGCGTTCTCAGGCTTTAGGGGCGGAGAATCTTATCTCTGACAAGACACATGCTGATATTTTAGCCTCAAGACATTGGGTGACGTTGATTTACACGTGACGGAATTGAATATCGAGACAATATTGATTTTTGACCGTGAAATGAAATGCTCTAGATGTGGGACGACGTCGACCATACGACTATCCAGCGTACTTGATCGGCCCCGTGGTCCTGCGCAGGACCATTTGCCTAGCACGTCGGCCTACACGGCTCCGCGCGCGACGGTCGGACCTCGCACGACGCTGGGCCAGCATTCCCATTCGCGCACGTTGCACCTCGAAAGCGCGAACCCAAAAAAAAACGCTGCTTATCAAGCGACGTGGGCGGCGACAATCACGGGTGCCCCCCGCGCCTGCGTGTGTCGGATTGTGGCAGCGTCGATCTCTTCCCAAACCTTCCCGTGATAGATCTCGAGTGTTGGACGGTGAGAGACACGACTCACGAGAGCGAGAAGAGCGACAGAGAAGGACGCAAAGGGCCTGTGCGCGTGCGTTCCCTCGATGGGGTGTTCAGCCCGCGATCTGAAGCCAAGGGTCCCGTGTGCGGAATATGTGTACTGTGCAGGTGACGCGCGGTGACTTCAGGGGTGGGTCTAGGTCGAGCGGTCTGAGGGTCTCAAGCTCGTGTGAGGGGGAGCGGTACCAGTGAAGATTGTTAGAGCGAGAGAGTTCGAGGAAGTTCGAGGGATGAGAGGGGACACACGTTCGCACTGGCCAGTTGGTTCGGCATCCAGATAGGCAGTGGTGGGTGTCGCGTTCTATAGCGGGGCACATTGGCGGCGATGGTAGGACCTGAGTCTATTGCAAGAGGAGCGTGTGCACGCGCGCACACCGAGACGGCCCCGTGGCTGCAATATCGAATCCGGTGGGGACTGGAACGGTGCCTTCGGCCTGTATCTGCGTTAATTATTGGCGGCGAGCCATGGCTATTAATTCGAGGCACTATGGTTTCATGGGGATCAGAGACTGGCAGTGGACAGATGATTGCGCAGCGTGTAGCTATCGCGGCAGGTCTGGCAGGGGCGACAGCGAGCATCAACGTTGCTGGGTAGCGCGCCGGGTGGAATGTGCAGCGGGCATACCGTCGCAGTCGCCATCACCTCCACCAAACCCAAACTCGCGATGGACGCCGGGCGCCTGAGCATACACAAGGGACACAGCCAAATGAGGCAGGTCACAGCTAACACGTGTATGCCCCACCAGCCAATCACAAAGCCGGATTGAGGTCGTGCGAGGGCAAGTGAGGGCGGTCGTGTCTTGTGCGCACGTTTCTCTGCGCACACGACACCCAGCGCCCAATCACAGCCCGAGAACACCAGCGATCGCTCTCAGCCCCTGCCTTCGCCGTCCATCACTCACTTATCTACGACTCTGCCTCAGACGACCACCCTCGAGCCCTCGCTCGCCTCTCGTCTGCCCACCATGTCCAACGCACTACCAGCCACCAAGGACATACTGCCGTACATTGCCAGTGTCAACCCCCCGCGCAAGGCCAAGCGTCCTCGTCTCGACGCCGACCCCCCAACCGCGACCACCAGCGCTGTAGCGTCCGCACCGCCCCCGCGACCGCGGCCCCAGCTGCTCCCCAAAGACGACATGCTCCTACGTAAGCCCGAAGACTCACCAGAACACTCCTCCGAGGACGAGGAGGACGAATACGACCCCGGCGAGCCCGCACCCGCCCCTAAACGCCGCGGTCGCAAGCCAGGTCCCATGTCCCGCTCCGCGCGCGAATCCCAGCGCAAGCTTAACCACTCGCGCATCGAAAAGGCGCGCCGCATCAAGATCAACGAGACCCTCGCGACCCTCAGCACCCTCGTCAGCGACGCCGAGCGCCACAGGGGCCTCACAGGCGGCGGAGCGCCTGAGGAGCTCGTACCTGCGGAGAAGGAAAAGGAGAAGAGCGGCGGGAAGGGCGAGAAGGAGTTCAAGCTCGACGTTCTTGTCAAGACTGTGTCCTACATCCAGGAGCTCATCCAAAAGGTCCAGACACTTGAGATCCGCGCGAATGCGAGCGGGTGTGCGCGGTGTTCACACCCCTCGTCGGGGGTGTCGTCCGCCGTCGCGTCCCCTCCCAGCCCAAACTCAAAGCGCAAGCGCGCACAGGCGGAGCTGGAGGAGCTGGAACACAGCAGTGCTTCCCGTCCCTCTTCCCTTCCCCCGCTGGGTCCGCCCTCGACTTCTTCATCCTCCACCTTCACTTCGCGCAGACGGCCATCAGCATCCCCAGCCCTCCAACCCATCTCAGCCTCTCCCTGTCTTCCCCCGATATCATCATGGCTCCCCCTCCCTCACCTTGACCCCTCATCCCTCCCCTCCCCCACGCTGGACATGTCCTCCCACCCAAATGCATCCTCGCACCTCCCCACTCCCCCTCTCTCCGGCACATTCCGCATGCCCATGACACACCCCTCCCAACCTCTTCCCGCCCTAAGCCTCCCAGGGCCCGCACATCCGACGTTGGCGTCGAGCTCGTCCTTCGGCGGCATGCGCATCTCGATGCCCACGCGCCGCCCGTCGATGTCTGGCGCGAGCGCGATGCGGAAGGGGTCGGTGTCCCATGCGAGCGCGAGGGGCGTGTCGCAGAGCCCGACGGTGTCGCCGAGTTGGACGCCGGAGGACGAGACGGCGGCGTCGTTGTTGTTGCAGATGAGCTCGTCGCCGAGCTCGTCTAGCTCGGGCGGAGTCACGCCGACTGCTGCACGGGGCGAGCGGGAGCACGCACGTGAGAGGCAGGAGGAGGAGAGAAGGAGAGATGGGATGTCGATGCTAGTGCAGGCTGAGACGCCGAGCTCGATGCTTGGGATTGGGAAGAGCAGGACGTGAGCGTGCGCGCGGTCGCTGGCGAATTCACGCGCCCAGTCAAACATACGCGTACGACGCACAATGCCTGCGAAAAATGGAAGATGGAAGGACGTGTACGATTAGTAGATAGACGGCGGTGAGCGACGTTCTGACACACGCGGGTGGGATGAGGAGAGTTCATACGATTGTATATGCGTACCGCGACTGGGTCGAACGCACGAGAGAGAAGAGTTTTGTGTATGTTTACGATACCCTTTCTTTCTGTTGTTGTTGTATGGGATAGAACTTGGATTCGATGATCATCGTGAGGTCGTGCGAGTGCAAGCACACTAAGTGCACGTGTATGAGAGGAGCAGTGGACGGCGGTCCCAGGCTTAGCGCGGGGCGGGACCCCGGAGGTGTGGTTCTCAACTGCCAGATTAGGAAGGAGTAGTGTTTAACATCACCGCACTTATGAACCAGTTTAATCGTTGGCTACTCTCCCGCGAGGTTGGATATCGTTATGCTATAGTACTGTAATATTCTCCTGCATTCTCCTTCTAATTGCTACGCCATGAACAATGAAGGACGACAGATGACTTCAAAAGTGTTATCGGGACCCCAGAACCTCATCCGAGCGTTCCACATCCTTCCAGGACGTCCCAGCGCCATCCACAATCACCACGGTCGCATTAACATCTGTATACGCGGGTCACTCATAGGTCTCATCGCGGGCACACGCTGGCAGAACGAACATGCTGCTGAGAAACATCGTCGTCGTCTATCTGTGCTGCCAAGACGGAGTGTCAGTGCACGGGCTTCGGTGTGTGCTGAGCGTGCACTGTCCGCTGGACCGAGTTTCCAGATGAGTAAGGGCGTCCAACAGAGGGTGTAGTACAGGTGGGTTCTTCCGCGTAGGTTTGGCCTGAGGGATGGCGCTGACCAATGTTTGGGTGGTTTTCTAGGACGCTGACTTTGCATAACGGTACGCGCCTGTGCATGACAGCAGTACTGAATACACTAGATATGCATCGATTACTGTATTAGGGAGGTGTGTTGGTAAGCTGCGCAATGGTTGCAGTGGTACAGTCTATGGCGACTCGACAGAATGCTGTCCTGGTGTACCCAATGGTATTACCAGGAGGATACGCACGCAAGCAAATTTTCTACTCGACATGTATTCGAGTTGGTCAGCGTCACCGTACCAGGGTGTATAAAAAGGTGAACACGGCGGCTTGGAGGTCTCAACAAACTTTTCCAACTCACTACCTCACAAAACAAAACCAGCCTCCTACCAACCCACCCAAGCCCCAGTAGAACAATGGCCGCACCCGTCCCCACCCCCGCCCTCTTCTCCCCGGCCAAGGTCGGCAACATCGAACTACAGCACCGCGTCGTCCTGGCCCCGCTCACGCGTTTCCGCGCAACTGCGGCACACGTACACACGAAGCTCGCCGTCGAGTACTACAAGCAGCGGGCGAGCGTGCCCGGCACTATGCTCTTCACCGAGGCGACGTACATCGCCGCTAAGGCGGGTGGGTATGCACATGCGCCTGGGATATACACGGACGAGCAAGTCGCAGCGTGGAAAGAGGTGAGTCACACTCCTTGCTTTTGGTCTGCACGGGGAGCTGATGGGTGCGGGAATAGATCGTGGACGCCGTCCATTCGAAGGGCTCGTTTATATTTTTGCAGATGTGGGCCCTTGGACGAGGCGCCCTAATCGAGGAGCTGGAGGGGCACGACTACGTCTCCGCGTCAGACGTGCAGCCTTCCACATCCCCTATCCCGCCGCGCCCGCTCACGGTCGATGGTACGCTTGCCGCGTCTCTTGCTCGGCCAGTCACATGCTTATTTCGGTGTTTCGTTTCCTACAGAAATCAAGGAATACGTTCGGCTATACACGACCGCCGCATCAAACGCAGTACACCGCGCCGGATTCGACGGCGTCGAGGTGCACGCCGCAAACGGGTACCTACTCGACCAGTTCATCCAGGACGTCTCCAACAAGCGCACAGACGCATACGGCGGCTCGATCGAGAACAGGGCGCGCCTCCCGCTCGAGGTCCTCGACGCTGTCACTGCCAAGGTCGGCGCTGAGAAGGTCGGGTTCCGCGTCAGCCCGTGGGGCAGATACGGCAGTACGTTTGTTTGTTTTTGGCGCGGTGTGTTGCTGCTGACGTGCTTGGGTAGATATGAGAATGGAGGATCCGATCCCACAGTTCAGCTATCTGATCCAGCAGATTTCGGAGAAGCTGCCTAACTTGGCTTATATCCACGTGGTCGAGCCCCGCATGGAGGGCTACCTTGACCGTAAGGCCGAAGCAGGAGAGGTGCGATTTATTCTGCACAAACGCATGACATCCGCTAATTGTTGTGCGTGTTCGTCCAGTCCAACGACTTCATCCGGGACATCTGGGCTCCTCGTCCGATCATCAGCGCAGGGGCGTACACCCGTGAACTCGCGCTCGAAGCCGCAGAGAAGAAGGGTGACCTGGTAGCTTTCGGCCGGTACTTTATCTCCAACGTGCGTAGTGTCAATCGTCTGCTTCCGTGTGAGGCCTGATACTGACAGAGATGTGAACTTGTTAGCCGGACCTACCTTTGCGCCTGAAGAAGAACCTGCCTCTGACAAATTACGATCGTGATACATTCTATGACATCGAGGCGGCGAAGGGTTACGTTGATTATACGTTCGCACCTGAGAATGTAGCCGAGCTGGCATAGGCCGCTGGTATAAGAATTCCTCGCTGTAGAATTAGTAGCCATCCAAAGGATAGATAGATGACTGGTTGTTTTGACGTGTGAATATAATACTATAGTTTGTACATTTTACAAGGTTGTTCAAGCATATTCGAGCTATCTTGTTCTGTTGCTTGGTCCAGGTCTCGGAGTCGTCGACACAAAATGTTGTACGAGTGCGAAGTTATCCAGTTGTGGTTCCGCCACAGTATTGCTGGCAAACATGACAACTGGTATTGAGAGGAACAAAGAGCCGCTGGCAAAGTCGGATGTGAACCAGTGTGACCATCTAATTGACAATATTGATCGAAGTGTCACATACGCGTGACACAATTTCGACGTTTGCCGAGCAGGTCCTGCGTCTGCATTACTGCATCCTCAACGCTTGCCCTTGGGCAAAAATCCTCCGAAGTAGACGTTACCTGGGCAAGGCTTTTCTACTATTTACTAGTTGCGACAATGCCGACGTCAACAACCGAGCTCCAAGCTTCCCTCGAGCAGCATAACAGCACGTTCGAGGCATTGCTGAACCTCATACCTGCAAAATACTATCTTGTGCAGGAGCTCTCGGAAGAACAAGTGGGTATATGTTTCTGTAATACACTTGCTCCATATTACTGACTGCAAGACCAATACAACAGCTCGCTAGCAAGTTTCAGAAGAACAGCAAGAAGCAGAAAGCCCCCAAGCAGGCAATCAAGGAAGCCTCGAAGAAAGCTAAACGTGAAAAGGTGCGGTTAGCTAGTTGACGCTTCGTGGTCTCAATAGCTAATGGTGCATGTGGACAGCTTGATCCTGCGAACAACAAAACTATCCTCGAGATACAGGAGGAGAACGCGTTGAAGAAGGAAGCCTCGAGTAAGAGCAAAGGGAAGCGGAAGGCTCTGGAGGATGATTCTGACGACGAGGACGATGAGGAGGGGATGGAGGTTGATGTCTCGATGGATGATGAGAACCCAGATGTCGTAGAGACGTCGGAAGGAAACGACCTTGTCGCGATGCCTTCGAGTGGCGGCATACAAGACCTGCGAGAAAAGTTGCACGCGCGTATGGCTTCGCTAAGACGTGGAGGGTGGCATAGAGGAGCCGATGCGAGAGAAGCTGGCAGCCGAGATGAGCTGCTGGAAGAGCGTAGGAGGCAGCGTGCCGATATGAGGGAGCGTAGGAGGAAGGAGACGAAGGAAAAGATCCGACGAGAGGCAGAAGCACGGGGAAAGAAGGGCAAGGAGAAGGAGCGAACGCAGGGATCTTTGACGAAGGTGTGTAAGATTTATTACGTTGTCGCCCTTGCTGACCGACTTTCACCACCATAGACTCAGTTGCTTGTTCCCGACAACGAACATGGACAGACGTCCAAGGCACAACCAGCAGCCGGTTTTGCCAACGTCGCTTTCGCTGTCCCCAGCTCGAGCAAGAAAGCGGTCCACAGTCATCTCAAGACAGCTTCGAATCCTGTTCAAGCCTTGGCGCAACTAACCGCACGAAAGGAAAAGGTTGCATCACTTCCTGAAGAAAAGCGAAAGCAAATCGCTGAGAGGGAGAAATGGGAGAAGGCGGAAGCTCGTATGGAGGGTGTCAAGGTTCATGACGATGAGTCCAGGCTTAAAAAGGCGGCTAAGCGGAAGGAGAAGGGCAAATTTAACAGCAAGAAAACATGGTGCGGAGATATATGTCGTTCCTCACTCAGACGACTTACTGATGTCATGCTATAGGGATGAACGGAAGGAGCAACTTGCAACATCAATGGCTGCCAAGCAGAAGAAGAGGACTGACAACATCACCAATCGGAATGAGAGGAGAAAGGACAAGAAAATGGGTGTCAAGTCAAAAGACAAAGGACGACCCGGATTTGAGGGCAAGTCCTTCGGTAAAGGGAAGGGCAAAGGCAAACCTTCAGGCAAAAAATGATCCATGTTATATCACACGCCATTGTTGGGCACATCTAGTGGGTCTTGCTATTTCACGGGAGTCTTCTTGAGCGAGCATCATTTTTTCATCGATCCGTGAGGTTGTATCCAACGCCGAAGGCCAGGTGAGAGTCCATTAAAATCCGAAAACCCCGCAATACATATACAATCTTAAAATCTTTATCCTCGCACGACACCTATGGTGATTTCCGCTTCTCCTTCTCCACCGCCGTCGTGCGTACCGTGCTTGAGGGCAGTCTTGCAGCGGTCCCAGGCCCACGCTGTGAGCTTCAGCACCTCGCTGTCCGACAAGGTCGGCCGAACGTGCATTTCGAGCGTCACAATGAGCGATTGAGCAGGGCCATCGAAAATGTCCAGGTTGCGCAGAGGTTCAGGGCGCGAGAAATACGGCGTGAGTTGCCATATGTGGGGAGCTGGTAAGTGCATAACTTGGTCATGTCGTTCAATCTAGTAAGGGGGTGGTTAGCCTGATATATTAATATATCGTGAATGGGACGCTAACCTCGCGCATAGCACGTAAGAATGCCTCCATACGCCCTCCAGGCAGGCCTCGAGGTGGAGCAGTCTGCAGCAATACCGCGCCCAGCGCAACCGCAGCCGGATAAGCCAGATAGAAAGTGATCACTGTCTCGAATCCTGCCAGAAGTAAATCGAAAGAGCGGTGTTGATGCCTTTGTGGGGTTTTCAGAATGTTCGCTGAAGGAAGAATCGCAGTGAACTCACCGTGATAAGAGATATAGTGCGCTAAGGATTGCAGTGCAAAAACCGATGGGTGCGAGAGTGTACGGGTTGCATAGTAGATTAGCCAGTAACGGAGGGTATTTATAAGGAGAGATGATGTAGCGGAATCGAATGGGGACCAATGAGTGTATGGTTGGAATATAGTTGCCAGTAGCTTGTGAATCATAAGCTGCCGGATTTCCTGAAACCACAACTAAAGACTCACCGCTGACAAGTTTGAGCTGGCTATTGAAGATGGTAGCAGTCCCAATGAGCGATAATAATGTCATACATAGCAAGTATGGTGGAAAATCAATCCTGATGGAAATGATCAGCAGAAGATCGACGGATGGTATTAAGCTACTCACCCGAAAATGTCGGTCACCTCATCACCGTGATGATGATGATGGCCCTCTCCAGCAGACAATAGCAGATGCTCTATGGTCTCTTTACAGACGTACACCGACGCAAATAGAAGATAAATGCTCTGCGCATAAGCCGCAAGGGCCTCTACCCGAGAGTTCCTGTTTATCACTGGTAAATGGGACGTTGGCGACCTTTCATTTTGTTAGAGCACATACCCATAAGAGCGCCGAGTACCGGCGCGCGATTCGGGTTTTGCTAAGTATCCTGGCAATACATGGCCCAAGCCCACACCAAATGAGTCAAATACCACCCAATACCCCAGGCCAGTGGTTGATAACGACCCAATCTGTTGCCCAACTACCCAAAGACTGGCTCCAAGGACGAACTGGATCGCAGAAACTAATGCTGCTGCGAGGTTGATTTCTGGGGGAGCGCGTATATGGCCGATTGGCTGCCGCTCATCCTGACGCACACCGAGACCATGTCCTTTCGAAGTTTCTTCAGACTCCATCAGGTCCAGTTGACTCTGTATACTGTTGCTTGCCTGTACGGGAAAGGGAGAAATCGGGGACCATGGACTTTGAGGGATTGGTGTCGGTTGTGTGTGTAGTTCTTCTCCACCAGAGCCGGGCTCCAGAAAGGAGAAGAAGTTATGGGACATGGAGTGTTTATGATGATGTCCCCGCCGAGGCCTTGAAGGATCAGGAGTTGTGGGAGCGTCGGAGGCAGAGCCGGGAGGTTTACTACCGAACGTAAAGCCTGCTCGAAATGTTCGCTGTCCAGGACTCGGCGACGAAGCAGAGGGAATCAGTACGCCTTCGTCCGCATCCTGTGAGCTTGTGAAGCTTGACGATTCGCCGAAGCTGACTTCTTGCGCCCCATCCTCGTCTATCGTCGTTACAGGTAGAGACCCTGGGCGAGGAAAGAACACTGAGAGATTGCGCGAGTGTAAACGTGAATGCCGTCTAGTATGAGCTTGAGTGCTTGGAAGAGGGGATGACGGGAGTCCGTTTCCGTTAGACAGGCCGTAAGTCTTGGGAGGAGAGCTGGATGATGCAGCTGTCGGACCTTGCGGATAAGAAGCAGACTGCGGAATAGGGAAGGATGATGCGAGGGGGGAAGGGGTGCTAGGAGAGAAGGGTCCTGTAACAGAACGAGCACGCGAATGTGCTGCGTGAGGCGACGGCAACGACAGTGACTGTCGCATAGCAGGAGCTTGGTGGTGTCTGGTGCCATTTGGGCCTGATAGCGTACTCGAGCCATTTGTAGGTAGTTTCGGTACAGCAAACGACGTACGGTAGGGACCTGCTGACGGTGGGTTCGGGGGATGGGAGTGTGAGGTCGGAAACTGGTCGTGTAATGGTGAATGGATGGACGGCACAGACGAGACACGGCTTCTATGAGATTGGGAGAGGTTGCCCCATCCACTATGCCCATTTGCTCCAGGCTTTGACTTTGACTCCTCAAAGTCAACGGGTGAAACACTCTCGCCTTCTCTATTGCCGTTCACTGTCCTTGTGCGGTCACTGTCCCGGAAAGCATCGTGCATTATTGTGGCAGGACGTGACGAAGAAGGGGAGGCCTCAGAGATAGTGACAGTAGGAAACTCATCCTGCTCCTCTTTACTACTTTTACGACGGTGCATGCTTGACATGAAACCTATTCCCTAGAGCTCGGGGTCCGTTTGTCGAAATGAATGTGTTGTCCTGTGTCTCAGGGATGCAACCCGAGGGGACAAGGTTGAGGGAGAGTAAGCTTCCGGGAGCGAGGGTATCAGAAGAAACTTTGTCGGCCAATTGTCCGCCTGTGTAGGTGCCTACTCTCAAGCGAGAGACTGATGAGCTGGAGGACGAGAGAGCAAAAGCATTGAGGGACGATAATGGCGCGTAGCCGCCCAGTACGCTGTTCCCATCATTGCGGCATCAAACTATCGACTGCTGTCCAATATTCTCAGGGCAGATATGGGTGGTTTATCTGGACTCAAGGGAGATGAAATGTATCTACAAAACATTACGGTGGATAGCTATCCACGAATCTACGCGTGCTAGCACTAACGTTACGGACTTTGCGTCGAATTCCCGAGGAATCCGTCGACCTGTAGTATTCACAACTGAAGTATTACAAGCTTGCTTTATTAAATCACTGCTTGTTCATAAGTTAGAAACGCGTGCAAGCAGCATACTGTAGCATTAGCAGGCTGCGGTGCGAGTACAGTAGCACCATGTCATGGACGTATACATCCTGATTAGGCGTCCGCTTAGTCAGCGCCGTAACATTGCTGTACAAGTCTTCTGCGGGTTTCACACTGACGACTATCACGGCGTCGTAGACGGCGGCGACCAACACATTCTCCATTCCTTCTGGTCTCTCTTTTGCGTTCATCTGAATCTCTAACCCCTCGCTCCTCGCTCAGCCATGAGCCGACAGTCCACGCTGGGCATCCACCAGCGGTTGGAAGCTGTCACCGACCTCGCAACCCTCCCTTCCGTATCGGACGACATTATCGTATCATGCATTCGTGAACGCTTTATGGCGGACACCATTTACACCAACATAGGCTCTTCAGCTCTTATAGCGGTGAACCCGCATAAGTATGTCCCCAGCAACTCTGATGCGGTGATGCACAAATATGCGGCCGAGTATCGGGATACATCGCCCGCGAGGGAACCGCTTCCACCACACATCTTCCAGCTTGCAAACAATGCGTACTACCATATGAGGCGGACAGCTCAAGATCAGTGCATCCTTCTCGGGTGAGTTCACGTTACCAGTACTACTCCTCACGTCGTGCTTATGGTGTTACAAAGTGGCGAGACCGGCAGCGGTAAATCCGAGAGCAGAAGGTTGGCTATCAAGACCATACTTGACCTTAGCGTCAGCAACCCGGGCAAGAAGGGTGCGAAGTTAGGTCAGCAGCTACCTGCTGCTGAATTCGTTCTCGAATCTTTCGGCAATGCTCGAACCCTGTTCAACTCCAACGCCTCCCGTTTCGGCAAGTACACTGAGTTGCAGTTCTCAGATCGTGGTAAGCTTTGTGGAGCCAAGACTATCGACTACTATTTGGAGAGGAATCGTGTGGCGGCCGTACCGTCAGGCGAACGGAATTTTCACATCTTCTACTACCTGATGGCGGGTGCTTCACAGGAGGAGAGGCAGCACATGCACCTGAACGAAAGAGCCAGCTATCGGTACCTTGCTCAGCGAGTACTGCCTGGCAAGGCAGCGCCAGGCCGAGACGAAGATGCGATCAGGTTTGACCAGCTGAAGACTGCTCTAAAGAACGTTGGATTTTCGAAACGACACGTTGCGCAGACATGTCAGCTCATCGCCGCCATCCTGCACCTGGGCAATCTGGAGTTCACCATAGACCGACATCGAAACGAAGATGCGGCTGTCGTCAGGAATCTTGACGTCTTGGAGATCGTGGCAGAATTCTTGGGCGTTCAACCTGCAGCGCTGGAAGTTGCCCTTACATATCGAACGCGTCTGGTTAAGAAGGAGCTGTGCACTGTGTTCTTGGATCCCGACGGTTCTGCGGACAACCGGGATGAACTCGCCGTCACCCTCTATTCCCTTCTCTTCACATGGCTGAACGAACACATCAATCAGCGCCTACATAAGGACGACTTCACCAGTTTCATTGCTCTACTCGATTTACCGGGCCCACAGAACCTCACCAGTCGTTCTAATGGCTTAGACCAGTTCTGTGTGAACTTCGCCAACGAGAGGCTACAGAACTTTATCCAAAAACGCCTATTCGAGAGCCATGTGAACGAGTATAACATTGAGGGCATTTCCCGTTTTGTCCCACAGGTACCCTACTTCGATAATTCTGAATGTATTCGCCTCTTGCAAAACAAACCTGGCGGCTTGGTGCACATTATGGACGACCAAGCGCGTAGACAGCCACGAAAGACGAACCAAACAATGGTAGAGGCATTCGGCAAGCGCTGGGGCAATCATTCCTCGTTCAAGGTCGGCGCAGCAGATAGGTCAGGCTTCCCTACATTCACCGTCAATCACTTCACTGGCCCTGTGACATACTCGTCGGAGGGCTTCCTCGAGCGCAACCAGGACCTCATGAGCCCTGACTTCGTGTCTCTCCTGCGGGGAACGAGCACGACCGACACTCCTGCTGCTGACGGCACGGGCTCCATAAATCCGTTCGTGCGCGGTCTTTTTACCTCGAAGGCTGTTGCCACCCAGGTTCACCCTCGTAACGAAGAGACTATCATATCTGCTCAGCAGCCCGTCAAGCCTATGCGTGCCCCCTCTACGCGTCGGAAGGGGACCCTCAAGCGCATGCCCACAGTGCGAGAAAATGACGATGATAAGGACGAGGAAGAGCCAACGGCAGGCGGAGCCCCTTGCATCGCAGGCCAGTTCCGAGCGGCCTTAGACACGTTATTCGAAACACTGGAGGAAGCACAGGCCTGGTACGTTTTCTGCATCACGCCGAATGACTCGCAGCTACCCAACCAGCTGGAGGGTCGTTCCGTCAAGGGTCAGGTCCGCAGTCTAGGACTCGCTGAAGTCGCCCGTCGCTGTGTCAACGTCTTTGAGGCGGCGATGACTCCGCAGGAGTTCGTGGACAGATATAGGGAGGCTCTTGACAGTATGAATATCCACGAAGGCGATGCACAGGAGAACATCGTTCAGACAAGAACTGTACTCGGCTTGGAAGAACGAGATCTCGCACTTGGTACGACTATGGTACGCACAGGTGGTGTGTAAATTAGCGTCGTTGCCGCTAAACGCTTCTCGATATAGGTCTTCTTGTCGCACAATGCCTTCCGTAGGCTGGAGGATGACCTGCGCTCCCGTGACACAGAGGAGCAAAAGCGCAACAGAATACGCGATGCAGAGACTGAGGCCGGTCTTGATCCTCGTAACCTGAATGACTATGCGCCGTACTCCACTCCTGCCACAGAATCGCCGTACGATGGAGGATACAACGATCCGTTTGGCCAGTCTAGTCAACAATTGCCACTCGTTGCCAATGCTTCCCCCTTCCACAGGGGAGATAGGTATGACGAGTACGACGAACACAAGTCATTCCGCAGTGACGACTACGATGCCCGCAGCGCCCTTACGAGTAACCGGGACAACGAGGAGACTTCTAACTTTGGCACGGAGTCATATGCACCGTCACGAAATATGTTCCAGAATGCAGACAAGGGCCTCTCCGACAAGGAAGCTATTGCCGGTGAAATTCAGGACGGTGAAACAGTCGAGGTTATCAAGGAATCCTCAGCTCGTCGGCGGTGGGTCGCACTCTGTTGGATCCTCACCTTCTGGTGTCCCACCGTATTCCTGAAGTGGTTTGGCCGGATGAAACGACCGGATATTCAACAGGCGTGGAGAGAGAAGCTCGCATTGAACATGATCATTTGGCTCATGTGTGGCTGTGCGATATTCATTATCGCTGTTATTGGCCCTCTCATCTGTCCTACGGAACATGTGTTCAGCACAAGCGAATTGCAGTCGCATTCGCTCCAGAATAGTCCCAACAACATATACACGGCCGTCCGCGGTGAGGTGTTCGATCTCACCCAGCTCGCTATACAGCATCAATTGGTTGTGCCTGTTGTCCCGGAGAAATCTCTCTTCAAGTACGGCGGTGTTGCTGCTGATAACATCTTCCCGGTTCAGGTGCGTCATAGACGTACTTTTTAAGACAGGACTCAAGTGCTGACGAACTTCTAGGTCAGTGCTCTTTGCAACGGTATCACCGGTTCCGTTAGCCCATATGTGGCCCTTGACTCCGCCAACAATACCGACCCGAATGCACAATATCACGACTTTCGAGTTGTCACAGGCGACCCTCGCCCTGACTGGTACTTCGAATCAATGACAGTAATGCGATGGAACAACCGGGTCGGCTTCATGGGATATACGTCTAAAGAGCTTAAGAACATGGCGAACGCGAAGCGCTCTGTGGGCGTGTATAGGGGGATGGTTTACGACCTGACTAACTACGTCACAAACGGACCCGCTGTTCAGAGTCCCAAGGATCAACAGGCTCCGTCAGGGATTGACACTCACTTTATGCACCAAGACATTATCACTACTTTCCAGTTCAACTCGGGTCAAGACGTTACCAAGAAACTTGATTCCCTCAACATCGACCCCGAGGTCATGGGTTGGCAAAGGACGTGTTTGCGAAACCTCTTCATCATCGGTCGTCTCGACAATCGTAACTCTCCCCAATGCTTGTTCTCCCAGTACATCCTGCTCGCATTGTCCATACTCATGGTCAGCGTCATCGGGTTCAAGTTCATTGCATCGATCAACTTTGGCAGTGCGCGTGCTCCCGAGGATCACGATAAGTTTGTGATCTGCCAAGTCCCATGTTACACGGAAGGTCACGCATCGCTCAAGAAGACGATCGACTCCTTGGCTCAGACGAAGTACGACGACAAGCGAAAGCTACTTTTTATCATCTGTGATGGTATGGTCGTCGGATCCGGCAACGATCAACCAACCCCGCGTATCGTACTGGATGTCCTCGGCGCAAACCCAAATGTTGACGCAGAGCCTCTCAGTTTCCTGTCTCTGGGCGAGGGATCTAAGCAGCACAATATGGGCAAGGTCTTTTCTGGCCTGTACGAAATTGCTGGACATGTCGTCCCGTACATTGTTGTCGTCAAGTGTGGCAAACCTGGTGAGAAGCAGCGTCCTGGAAATCGTGGCAAGCGTGACTCGCAGATGGTGCTCATGCATTTCCTGAACAAAGTCAGTTGTTTCCTTTAGAGTCCTCCACGATACTGATTATCCGTAGGTACACTTCAACTCCGCAATGAACCCTCTCGAGCTGGAGATTTACCACCAGATCAAGAACGTTATTGGTGTCAACCCGACATTCTACGAATACGTATTCATGGTGGATGCTGATACGACAGTTGCTCCCCTATCACTCAACCGCCTGGTCTCTGCGTAAGTAACTCTCTATCGGCGTGAACCTAACTAACCTCCCATCTCAATCTCAGGATGATTCATGACAAAAAGCTGCTCGGGGTCTGTGGTGAAACAGAACTTGCGAACGCCAAACAGTCGATCATCACCATGATGCAAGTATACGAATACTTCATCTCTCACCACATGGCGAAGGCCTTCGAGTCTCTGTTTGGTTCCGTGACATGTTTGCCAGGTTGTTTCACCCTGTATCGTCTCCGCACACCCGACACACACAAGCCACTCCTCATCAGCAACCAGCTTATCCAGGACTACTCAGAAAATCGCGTGGACACCCTTCACATGAAGAATCTGCTGCATTTGGGAGAAGATCGATACCTTACAACTTTGCTGCTCAAGCACTTCTCGAACTTCAAGACTCAGTTCGTTCGTGATGCTCACGCCTACACTGTGGCCCCCGATGACTGGAAGGTCTTGCTATCCCAACGTCGGCGTTGGATCAATTCAACGGTGCACAACCTCGGAGAACTCGTATTCTTGGACCAGCTTTGCGGATTTTGTTGTTTCTCAATGCGTTTCGTGGTGATGATAGATCTCTTGTCGACGGTCATTCAACCTGTTACTGTCGCCTATGTAAGTCGGTTGATTTGCGCCCCCGGATCAGGTGCTCACTCTGTTGTATAGATCGTTTACCTCATCTACTTGGTCGCGGGCGAGCACAAGGCTATTCCGATGCTTTCTATCATCATGATTGCCGCCGTATATGGTTTGCAGGCACTAGTCTTCATCATGCGTCGCAAATGGGACATGATCGGATGGATGGTGTTCTATATTCTGGCTATCCCTGCTTTCTCCTTCTTCCTTCCGCTCTACTCCTTCTGGCGCATGGACGATTTCTCATGGGGTCAGACACGTATTGTCCTGGGAGAGTCTGGAAAGAAATTGGTGGTTCACGTAAGTATTTACAGGTGGCATTAGTTGGCATAAACGCTGAAATGTTTTGCGCAGGACGAAGGCAAGTTCGACCCGCGGTCTATACCGCTCAAGTCTTGGAACGACTATGTCTGTACCCTCCTTCTCATGACATGATATCTCCTGCTGACTTTCTCTGTCAATAGGAAAACGAACTATGGGATAAAGAGTCTAACCACAGCATTGGCTCGTGGGTCCCGCCAACCAAAATGCACAATGATGGATATCCCGAATCACACACTGCCTCCGTTTACGGGCGCGAAACATTCTACGAACCTGCCATGTCTCGCGCGTACTCGCCCTCGCCTTCTCAGGCCGGTATGATGTACCCGCCGCCAGGTTACCAGTCTGGTCGCAACACTCCCATGTCTACAGGATACGCAGGCGGTGTGGTACATGCGCCTCTCCCCTCACGCCCTCCAACAAACTACCTCGACGTGCAGATCCCGCAAAGCCATAGTCCAGAAGACGTTGACATGGCTGGTCTGCCGAATGACGTCGAGATTGACCAAGCCGTCATGCGGTTGCTGCACGATGCGGACTTGACGACTGTCACGAAACGTGAAGTCAGAAGGCAGTTGGAAGCACAATTCGGCATGGATCTGTCAGGCAGGAAGTCTGCTATAAACGCTGCGATCGATCGCGTTCTACTCAGCCGAGCCGGTTGATGCATTTCATGATTCTCAAGCTTGTAAGGGACTTTTTAATGTGGACGCATCCTTTCCCTATTCTTCTTCCTGTTCTTCCCACTACAGTCTTTTCTCAGTCGACGTCGGACCTTCGTCATCATCTCGCAATTGTTAGTACGTACCTCATAGGCATAGCTCATCGGACTTCTGCATAATATTATGTGCTCTCATAAACCATCTCATCCTACATACATGGCCTCATTCTCTTTCGTCGGTATCGTTAGTTACAGGACTGTGCTACGTGGTAGATACAGCTCGTACAGGACCTTTCGAATGGATAATTAATGACAGTTTGCACGGTTTCTTTCGAAATGGCAACTTGACGACAACCAGTCAAACCACACTGGCCAAGCACATTTATGGCCAGCATCAGAACTCCTGAGTAGTGAGCAACTCTTTAGTCACATGGCCAGTGGAGTCCACGCCCAACTTCCCCAGAATATCTTGTGTTCTCGTCGTACAACCATGATTCCTGTTGAAGTGGAGGCGGGATGTAAAGAGGGGATCACTCCTTCCCATGAACAGGAGTATCGTCCAGTTCGACCTGGGTCTGGCATCTCGTGAGCATCTTGTAATAGTGTCATGGACGTGACATAACTTGAATTTCGAACCTTTGCGAAAAATTGCAGTCAGGCAGAGGCGATGCTGTTAGCGACAGAAAGCGGTCTTATCAGTCAGCCCCTCCGATTGTGGGGCTGTTTCTTACATAGAAACCAGGAACCAGCCAATGCACCGGGATCCAGATAAACATTGTACGTCCTATAGATTGTTATAATGGATAGGATAGCCGCTTCACAGCCTAAACGACGAGCACCCCAGAGAGAAGGGGGCTATGAACATCGCTTGCCCCTTCTGACTTGAAAGATCAACAACTTGAAAGATGCTGCAAAGCGATACACGTACCTTTACCTGCCAAGGACCATCAGGGAACACACCATTTCTGCAACAAGAAAAGCTGCAAAGATTCCATGGAGTGTACAGGCCCGGGCTACGGCAAGTTATGTGGTTAGCAGATTAGGAACGCTGCCTGGCCCGCGGTTATGTATCACCGTGGTAAACGACATCTAACATTCAGAGCCTCGTCGCATCAAAGGGGCTGCCATCGGTGCACTGTGATCCTGTGGCGATAAAGGGGTATGCAATTACATTCAAGTTTGAAAATGTGCGATGACCGTAACATAAGTGACTTCGTGGGCCTCACGAGTGATTGGGAGTCTGTCATGTGTTAACGCAACATGTCTCAGGCCCCACTCCTGTCCTGTTCTTCCTTCTGCGGCTGCACTTCCACCGATGGCCTGGCAGACATCGTTTGTCCCGCCGACGGTTGCGACGATATGATGTTGCTGCCTGGTGCCCTGCCCGGGAGCGATTCATCATCAGCAGATTGAGCCTGAGCCGCCTCGCGTGCGAGACGACGCTCGCGCAGCTTTTCTTCTTCCTTCTCAAACTCGTCGTCGTCAAAGGATTTCTTGCAACAGGACATGCAGCATCCGGTGCTGCTGTCCGAACCTGAACCCCAGCTTTCTATTGGCGAAGGGTGCACATTCTCAGATGATGACGCGCGGTCAGCACAGATGTACGTACTGAACAGACACCATTGAGAGAAACTTTCTGTACAGCATATGCCTGCCCCAAGAGACTTAGCGAGAGAGAACTGCACAGATAGGGTGGCACGTACAGCATACACTACAGACCACACCAAAACATTCCCCGATTGCGTCGCTCATAGTAGATAAGATGGTAGTATGTGGGTGCGAGTAAGTATAAGGGGCAGAGTATAAAGTAATGCAGCGGTTAGCTTAGTGAAAGAGTGGATGCGGTCAATGCCATATAGTGATAGTGGTGAAGAGTTATATACCAAACGTCACCGCATTGCACTTAGATCCTCTGCCCGATCCCATCGCACTCGCATCCCGTTTGGGAACGTGATTCAGTACAACGGCTTGCAACGCCGTGCGCAGCCTATGGAAGATGGTCACCATAGACAGTGCTCTTGCCGTTCAATTCCACTCGTGGCAGATAATAAAAATAGTAACAATGGCAATTTTGAAAGCAATTGGCATAGGAGGCGCGACAAAATCAACAAAGTCCCAAACAAACACTCTCCGGACCCAACTTCAAGGTACCGGTGTGGCAGCACTGGACGACTTGCGTTCGTGCTCCATTAATTTGGATGGCATGGGCTGCACGTCTACCACAGCTCGGTCAACCCCTTGGCCCCCAGTGCTTTGTGACCTGGCATGGGGAAGTTGACCGCTTAGTCCCCCAGCCTCGCTGCTCTGTGTACTGTCTCGCTCTCGCTGCTGCCGCTGAACTTCTGCATCTCTGGTGACTTGCTCCACAAAGGCTTCGTCGTCCTTACTGTGCCAATTCTTCCACGGCCAGCGAAATGTAGCTCGTTTTGGGGGCTCCCCAAGATCGACAGAGCTCATACCGATCTCGCCCATCTCTGTGTCATCGACATATTTGCGTCCACCTGGAGTACGGAAAACAGCGTATCAGAGACAGATCAAAGGGAAGCGGGGACGATACTTCTCACTTGTAAAACCAGGGCGGGGTCCACACGAATCCGCGCAACATATGCCTGTATATCAGTGGTCAACTAGTGTTGGTAGCCAAACTGAGGAGATACGAACAACATAAGGAAAGTCCGCAGAAGACAGCGAAACAATCACAGCATGAGTCTGCCATATCTTAGTTACGTTCCTTCAATTGTGTATCGAGTAGTGCAGAACGTTTGCGCTTCGAGCGTCAAGTGGAACAAAGTGAGAGTGGTGTCGGAGACCAGCTATAACACGACCGAGAAGGATGAAGGGAAGCCTGGATCGATTGCAGTTGACTGAGCAAATATGGTTCCCACAACCCCTTCACACGGTATACGATAGCCGATCAGGCGTTAGAAAGTGTTACAGAATCATGACTGGGAATTCCATCACGTCAGGTAAAAACAGAGGCGTTGCGCCAAGGATGTGCTGTGCACAACAATATCGACATTGTCAGCGCGAGCAACTCGCGATTATACAGGACACGACCGGCGACAGTCGAAGAAATTTGCCGCAAACAAGCATTCGCGACAAAGGTGATCACAGCGCGAGTAAGTCTTGGTCGAGGCTCACATGAGTCATCCTGTCACGCTCTCTTTGCCCTGCGGCAAGGCGTGGAGCAGCATAGCAACCGCCCTGTCTGATCGCGCCTCCGCGAAGGCAATCCATTCTTCTGCCGAAAGGTCCTTCTCGGCAGACAAAGCAGACCAATTAGGAGAAGGAGTCGGTCGAATGTGTGTGAAATCCTGTACTGAAAGATGCTTGCTCTAGGATCAATGGTGAGCAGCGCAATGACGATGAGCGCTGATAGCGTGGCACATACCTCAGGTACAGATGGTTTCTCGTGGAGGGATGCTGGATAACCTGTGAAGGCGATAGCGGAGCAGTGTTCTATGATCGGATTTGACAGAATATGGAGATGAACATGAACATGCGAGGACGTGTGCATGCGGAACTGAATGATCATTTTTGTTAGTTCCGAGTTGGTAAGAGCAAGCTGATATCAATGGCTCTAACCTGATGACACCCCAAAACAATCGTACAGTTCGTCAAGTCGTGGATCAAGGCGCTCCCATCAATGCGAGGGAGTAGGAGGACAGTGTCCACAAGATTCCGTACGTGCAATGCAGAGATCGTTCTCTTAGACGCATCCGATTCTTGAGGGAGAAGGTTGACAACACAATGCCTAAGGTCGGATATGGCGATGTCCGTCATTCCGGTCGTCGGAGACGGCAGTGAAGACCAGGAGAGATAACTATCAGAGTGGCCGGAAAGGGAGACATGACTGGATGCGGAGCTTTCTGCCGGTGTATTAGACTTCTCGGATGGGTGCAAGTCCGTGGTTTGGCTGGTCTTGTCGTCAAGCTTGACTGTGGAGGTTATGACGGCCTCTTTCCCTTTGTTCGCTTTGCGTCTGAATACAAACTTCGGTTTTCCAGCTGCGGAAGAGCGTAGCTCTTCTATGGATTGCTCTGTAGATGTTAAAAACTAGAGTCCACGTGTCAATCGGGCAAACATGCCGAAGTTGAGACTCATACGTTCTCATATTGCCTCTGATCATATGGAGGTAGATAGTCTCTTGCGTCAATGAATTCTTTGCGCAACTTTGCGACGTCCAGAGCCAGATCGTTCAGTGCATCCGCAGAGCGATTATCGCCAGCCTTCAGATCATCCAGCCGCTTCGCAAGCTCTGTCGAAACCATTCGCAGCTTCGTTTAGGTTCATGACAGAGCGGATGCGAATGAACTTGGCGGACCAGAGCGAGCGACTTGGAAGGTTGAATAGAAATTCTGCGTGAGCTCTTTGTTGCTGCCAGACATTCTGGTATATTTCGCGATATGGGAAATCGAGCGAGAACCGTATAGTAGGCGCACCACTGTGCAGGTCGAAGGTGCACATCGCTTAAACACCCATGTGACATCACGCTCGGTCACAACCGATTACAGAGCACTGGGTGGCCTACGTGAGGCGCGGTTCTCTCAGACGACCACCACAATCTTACTTAAGTTTCTCGTCTGACTTCTACTCACATCGACATGGCCGATATGGAGGTTGACACCGTTGATCCCGCTCCGGTCAAGGCCAAAGGAAAGGCCAAGGAGCAGGGCAAAGACAGTAAACAGAAGTTTGAGGTTAAGAAGGTACGTGTGTTGAATCTACGCGGTTTGTCATTGTAGCTAACTGTCTGCTTGTAATTTGTTTCAGTGGAACGCAGTTGCGCTGTGGGCCTGGGGTGGGTGTCGCGCAATGCATCGATCCTATTGATCATGGGTGGCTATTTGACGCTCAACGGTGTTGTGTAGATATTGTCGTCGACAACTGCGCTATCTGCAGGAACCATATCATGGACCTCTGTAAGCACCAGCGTTTCGTTCGCGTTTCTCAGGTTACCCTTATGTTTACAATACATGCAACAGGCATCGAATGTCAGGCCAACCAAGTGTCCGCCACTAACGAGGACTGTAACGCCGCCTGGGGGATCTGCAACGTGAGCGTAGTCTTGATGATCTGTGGATATTCCTTGACTGTAATCTTTTCGTTTAGCACGCATTCCATTTCCACTGCATCTCCCGCTGGTTGAAGACCCGAAATGTGTGTCCTTTGGATAACCGTGAATGGGAGCTCCAGAGGTACGTAAACTCGATTACAGATGAGGCGATTGATAGCCTGACTTCAGTCCGCAGATATGGTCGGTAGAATTCCAGCCGCATGTTCTAACTTCAGTTGTATGCAATTTGTACAGTACTCCGTCTCAATTCCGCGCCCGATGTCATAGCAGTAGTAGATTTGTACGTGCTGAGAATTCCAAATTATTCTGGAAGGGTATGGCCCATTAAGACATTCGTTTGGTACGTACTACGTATATAGCGAGCGAGAAATGGATACAGCGGCAGAAAATCCTACGGACAAGAAATGGTACAGTTGAAAGAGACACATATTACATGTTTCCTACAAGAAATTGAACCCCCGAGACTATCGACACAACCACACAATGAAAATGTATACATCACTCGCTTTCTTCTGGATGTGCGAAACGGGGGCTTTCGAAACTGCTGGTACTGGCTGTGGATTGCAGTGGGGCAGAGGCAGGCGTGCTCGTGCCCATCGCAGTGACCTGCGCAAACGACAGGTTCAGCTTCAGCTTGCCAGGCTTGGTTTCCGGCTGACCAGCCGTCTGTGACTGGGCCGACGGAGAACGCTGTAGAGGAGGGGTTGCGATGGCAGTATTGGGGCGTGTCCGTGGCTTGCTGGTGGTTGGAGACCAAGCATGTGCGGTCTCTGGTGAGCGCGGCGAAAGCGATTGCACAGTAGACGAGCGTTTCCTCGTGGTCGGCTGTGGTGCATATACCAGGCCAGGCTTATCCTGTGCCCTTCCCTTCCCTTTGCCTCTCCCTTCTAACACTTCATCCTGTTCTTCGCGTGTAATACTTGTCATTGCTATCGTCATGGGAAGGCGTGCGCTAGCTTGCGCGACGGCATGCGAAGAGCCCGATCCAAAGGAAGATTGGCGGGACGAGTGCGAAACGAATGCCGGGGGCGACTCCGTGAGCACCGATGTCCAAGTAACTTCTTCATCGTAGTCTGACTGCTCTGCCAGAGGAGATCGGGGTCGCGTACGGAGGGCTTGTACTGGTGAGTCGGACCGACCAGGGATAGGGGGACGCTTCTTAGGGCTTGCGCGCTTAATTGTACGTGTCAGAAGAGAATCTGCGGATGAATAACTTGACAGTGTGCGACGAGGACTTATCGCCTCTTCCTCTGGTGCTGGATGGCTCGTCGACTCGGGGAAGGTGTATTCATTCTGAGTGTGAGGGGAGGGAGAACTGAATCCACCGGGAGTATGCCCCCAAGATGAAGCCCAAGCGATTTCTGAGGTGGGCGACGCATTGCGTCGAGCCCTGCGACTGAAAAAGTCCGCCTCCCAACCCATCCATTCCATCTCGCTGGCTTCTTCGTCACTCTCGTCATCACTATTTGGGTGCTCACCCCACGCCTGGGATCTTCCTCTCTTGTGATCTGTTCGTGTACGCTCAGGAGACTCATCAGAGTCAGACTGCTCCCTTTGGTCTGGTTTCCGCCCGAACAAGGTAATCTCCATGGCACGACTGACGTCGCCGAGACCAGCTGATCTAGCTTTTCGAACGAGCTCGTGACGCCACTCTGGATACCTCACAGTCTTTTGATCGGTACGTGGCCCTAGTGGCGACGAGCGAGAACCACGTTCCGGAGACGCACCCGGCGTGCCCGTAGGAGATCCCGAGGCGAAGGAGATGGGTGAAAACGACCGCCTCCTAGGTGAGTGCGCGCGGCTCGCCGACATGCGAAGGAACGTCGAAACCGCAGGTGCATGGCGATGTAAGACTCTTAAGATGTTTTGGAACGCTAAAGGAAATTATTCAGGTATGCCACATTGATACAATCAGAAGCTTACCAGTGTCCTCCAGCATGTCCATGACAATCACAACGCTATCGTCCCGCGATTCTTCCGCAAGAACATATTCTTCATCTGTGTTGGAGGGCTCACCGGCCTTTCGTGCTTCCTCACTACCACCTGCATCCCGAGACGCTCGCCTCCACCAAGATGCAGCTCCCTCAGACAAAGGGTAACTGTTGCGAAATTTTGCACAAATGATACGGTTGTGAGACGGGATAGAGTTGTTTTCAGGATGTGGAGAGGTATTATGAGAGGATGGAGGCGATGTAAGAGATGTAGAAGCCGAACCCGCGCCTGTTTTTGCGCGATTAAGGAAATGCAGTTGGTCCGCACTACGCAACGACACTAAGGATGAAAGGCGCGAGGTGTAAGCAGGAGCTCGATCCTGTCAACGGCGCTGTGAGCAAGGTATCGATGAAAGAGATACGTTGTTGGACGTACATGACGATCTTTGCACAGTTGGAACAAGCCACTATGGATAATCACCGACCTCTCTTGCCATTGAAGCTTCTTTTTCTTTCTGGGCCTTTCATGGTCCGCAGAGTCTACTCCCCGTCCCACCTTATCGCCTGTGCGCGGAACCCCAAGTACGGTCTCCTCTGAGATCACTTTGAGGGCCCACACCCGTGCTTCAAAATAAGGCTTGGCATAATCCTCAATGTTATCGCGGGGAAGTCTAACAAGACAGGCATGTGGATGGAGTTCAAGTAGTTCATGGGGATACACCGAATACCAGGAGAGTTGGTAGTGATCTTCGAGAATCTGGCCAGTGGAGAAAGCGAGCAGTGTGTACTGTGGTAGGCTTGACGGTGATGTGGCCTTTGGAATTATATCCACGGCCGCAGATGACGCCGCTGTCCGCGGGGGCAAATATTTGAATTTGTCATAGTCGTCCAACAGAGCATCGTCCTCATCGTCGTCGAAAGTGTCATTATATGCTTCAGCACTAAGATCCCCGCCTTCTTCCACTTCAACTCTGCGCGCAAATGTGATAGGTGATACGGGACGCCTCTTTGTAGTCTGCCGGGAAAGGTCAGGCGATGCCGTGAACAACGTTGGGAGGTATTTGGCGAGCAACCATTGTTTCACGTCCGAGATCTTCCAGGAGGGATTGAGATGAGTGACCAGCCATTGATCGCTGGGAACTACGCAGAAGATTAAAGGCGAAATCCTGAGGAGATTTTTCCGGACTCACCAAACCTGCACGCTACGGGCAAGTAACACCCGTGAGCAGATAGTTCCATGTCAAGGTCCCGCCCGAACTCCAGATTGGAAGGAAGCGGGACGATCACTTGCACACCCACAGGACCCCTGCCACCACCCTGCCTCGGGCACAATCAACACCTTGTTTAAGGACTGGGCGCAAAGGAACAACACATTGGCCTCTTTACGATGCCGTAGGAACGCCATAAAATATCGAGACCTAATATGTTATGTGCGATCACTGGCAGTAACAGTCATTCTTCTGAAGTATTCTCAATATTCACCACATCTAAGCATGTCACATTCACATTGGGGTGATATAACACTCGGACCTCAGCAGCCACTGGTCGTCATAAACTACAAGATCTGAACCTCGGTGACTATAATCGAAGGAAATGAATGCCTTCTTACAGTCTTCTTATTGTACTGTTTCTCACTTTCGAGGTAGACTCAAACTCGGCGTTCAGCTAACGCCCATAGGAACGGTCACATGAGAGACACGGTCGCGTTGATTGCTTTTGGCGCTCAAGTTGAACATCGCTTTCGCTTCCTACCCTGACACCTCTGCGGCAGATAGACCCACTGCTTCATCTCAGTTTTCTAATGGTCTAATCTGCCCTTGAAATATCTGAACTGAATACTCATTGACTGCGCCCTCGCTCACGGGGCCTCGGTCACCTCTGTTCGATATTGCAACATATTCAACGCTGACAACATCTCAAGAGCCATTATCACCTTCCAGCGGTGCCTGAACTATGTCGGGTGCGATGTTCGATTCTTTTACGCTGCTGCTTTGTCTGACGATAATATTGCAGATTCAGATCGCAATTCTTCAGGCGACAGTGACGACGAATCGACGGATCACCCCATGTATGACGACTATCTAGAGGAGGACTCCTTGTATGACCGTGCAGAGGTTGAAGCTGCCCTTGCGGAAGTTGAAGAGGAGATTGACGAAACATTACAGGTCTGGGGTGCGCCCCCAGACAGAAGAATTCTCAGTACTATCACCGAACGCTCGGAAACCCATTCCTCCAGACCTGTGTCTGGCGCAATCTTCGGCAATAGACCTGCTTCGCAAAGCTTCAACAATGGTCGATCCACCCCAGTACCAGCCATCATCATGCCAACCGCGCATACGCGATCTACTACCGAGCCAGGAGCGCGGCCAAACACCCCTGGGCGCGGGGTGAGTCAAATCATCGCCAAGTTTGAGGCAAAACGTGCAGTCGGAGAAGCAATCTCGCCATTCACTCAAGGGCACTCAAGGACGGCATCCGCCCCTTCGGGTCCTCGTTCTCCTAGTCCTTATACATTGCCGACGTCCAGTCAGACCATGCCTACATTTTCAACCGTATCCAGGGATACCGGGTATGCATCCTCAACCGGTTATACGTACAGCTCGCGTTCGTCTTCTCCTACAAAAAGTCGAGGAGGCTCAGCGGTCACAGGCCCAAGACCTCCACCAAGTGGCGACTCGAGATCGGCGGCTTCTCATACTCACACTCAATCCGTGCTCAGCGGCTACAGTGGCACATACTCGAGGACAGGTAGCATTATAGAGACATTTACAGGGCTGAGCGGAACTGGTTCGCTCACCGAGTCAACTGGGGCTACACCAAGTGCACTGAGTCTTCGCCGCCCTCAATCGCCGCCCAGGTCGCCTATCACGCAAGTTACGAACATTGTTGCCGCATGGAAAGGGAAGACCCCCGTGCTATCAAAGACAGGGAGAGCAAGTCTTACACCCTCGCCAGGAGCTTCCGAAAACGGCAAGCGCCGTCGGTCAATGACGCCGAGGACCGTCAGTAGCAGGTCCAGGCGGACTAGTGACGTTTCTTCTACGGACGGATTTGAACAATCTTCAGCAAACACTGGAGCTGAACGTAGTCACACAAGCGCTGTGCTGCCGCCGCCTTTCGACGCAGCTGAGTTTGGGATCACCGACGAAGTGAGTAACTTACCTTCCTGAGCAATTCGCCGAGCGCTGATCGTGCTTGATCGTAAACTCCTTTACCGTGCATGTCTTGTGCAAATGACCTCTACTAGCCTATCAACGTTGGTTTACTATGGTACCTCAACGTACATGCTCCCTTACCTTACAGATGGCAACGGTGCCAAGCAGTCCTGTATCCTCACATGCTGCTACTTACTTGGATCGCTCCAGGTGGCGGCAGAGGCGTGGTTACCCTCGACCTTCTCAATTGCACTGAGGTCCGGACAGCACTCTCCCCAACTCATCCCGAGTCCAAGGATGATGTAGGAGCTATTGCCGCGAAAGAACAGGGTTACAACTCTCGTCGAGCAGGATCGGCTATGCAACCAGGAGAGGATGGGCTTGCTGAGATGCTCTCTCCTTTCCATCTTATGTATACCGATGGGATAGAGAGGCTGGGTACGGATTCGCCCCGTGAACGGCTCGCATGGGTTAACGCTGTTTGGTGAGTAGTCACCGCCAATTCTAATCCCATGATGCTGTCTCATATTCCATGATAGGGAGGTACTGGAACGACCAGTAACAATTCCAGACCGATCCTCTACGAGGTCTCCTTCAGGTTCTGTCAGGACCACTGGGTCATTTGCCAGCGGCTCTTCCTCAGTCTCATCCGGAGTCGGTTCGTCGTTGACGAATTATATCTCTCCTCTCGCTAGCGGAGATCTTGCGGATGCTGTCTCCCTTTCCGGCTCAAGCTCGCTCTCTCGCAGAGCATCGATTGTCTCAGGACAGCGGGCAATGGACGACAACTATATAACACAAGAGTCCTACCTCCCTCACGCTGATCCACGCGTGATTCTTCCCAGCCGAATGAGTTCTCTCCGCAGGACGAGCTCTTTGACGGACCTGGACGAGGAATTTGATTCCGCCTTGAAGCGAGCTCGAAATGCAAGGCCAGGGCTTGGGTTCGGCTTGAGTCTTATTGCTGGTGTGCCCCCTAGCGACGTTCCTGTAACGGTATCCAGTGGGCCACGTCTAGGCTCCCCTGTATCGCTCACCCCGCCACCAAGGGAGCGTTCCAGGACCCGTGGGTCAGAGACTTCAAGCACTTTCTCGGATGAACATTTTTTCTCTGCCAGCGGGAGTACCCGAACTCGCACACCCACATCCAGCTTCTATTCCAGCTCGTCTTTCACTCGTGGGTTAACGAGCACTGGTTTGGGTACGGCCGAAACTATCGTTCTCGCCGGTTCGACCACAGGTATGAATAGTTTTGTATCATTCTATTTTATACGCGCATTGACCGCGCGTACAGAAACTACCACCAATGCGTCAAGCACTATTTCGCCCCCGTCAGTCGGCCTGACCCGTTCTCGTGGCGTAAGAAGGCGTACTGGTACGATCAGCTCAAGGACCCCAACGACGTCATATCTCAGCAGCACGGAAGAGTCATCTGACAAGGAAAATTCAACGGCTTACTCAGGCACTCATTCCTCGACGGCCGAGTATCCCTCGGAGTTCAGCACCCTGGATACTCTGACGCGGACCGGAACCCAATCATATACAGCAAGCGACGACTGGACACGTAGCGCAACACCGACACCATCAACAGTTTCCTCCAGCCGTCCGACCAGCCATATAACTCACTCTGAGTCTTCCGATGAACAACCACCTTCATCTCGCACATCTCTGTATTACAGCGCAAAAAGTCCTACGCTATCGCTTGCGTCCATCCCGACTATTCCTTCGGAAAGCGACTTTGAGACTGCGGAGATTTGCTCTGTGCCGTCGGACTACATCACAGCTGACATTGGGCGCACAGAATCGATCACCGATTTCGCGACTGCCGACATCTACTCGATTAAACCAGCTTCCGAGTATGTCACCGCCGAGGTCTGCGCATCCGAGATCGCTACAGAATATGAAACCGCGGAATGTCATTGCGAGAAGCCGGAAGAAGAAGCGCCTCCTGAAGCGGAAGTATCGTTAGAGCAGCCCGACTTCACAGAGCCATATGAAGAGCAGAGCGAAGGGGCAAAGACTCCCTCTATAGTCCCAACTATCCCTTCGCCATCATACGCGAGTAGTGAGTTGGAATTAGAAGAGCTTCGTCCACAGGACGTGCCACTTCCTCCTTCAAGATATAGTCCCTCTCTGGCCTCCACCCTCTCGTTGTCTTACGTCGAACCAGCTCCTCCCGTCCCTCCTAAGCGAGAAGAAACGCCGGCTGTATCGCTTGCATCCTCGCCATCTCTTCCGCTTCCTTCTCCTGTTCAAGAAAAGTTGCCGCTTGCTCCGCGGCCGTCCATGTCTACCATCTCGAGCCCGACAGAGTCCTCGGTCACGCCAACTACAAGTTCTGAGCCCCCGTTGACAGTTCCATCCACGGTGGAACAGCCGACAATCTCAAGTCCTACCATTCCAGAGTCGGTTTGGGCACCAGAGACAGACAGATCATACGAGTCTTCGATACTGCGAGCCTCGCCGTCCACGAGAAGTATGGCTATCCCGGAAGGCCTTGACAATTCAATCGAGACTTCTTTCTTCCGGCCGACTTCGGTCGCCACGTCCGCGGAGGTCTCTTTGGTCACGCCAATCTCCGAAATTTCTGTGACTCCCTCAATAACCGTGCCTACTAGCAGATCGTCATCGTTGACAGTTCCTTCTACTCCCAGCCTTCCGCCTAGCGTCCCTTCACCGACACCTGTATCCTCAGAAAGACCGCCAAGCTCTACATCATGGACGCCATCATCTGTTACGACTGCTACGACCGCTTCGCTCAGCTCATCTATATTTGCGCCGTCGTCTCTGAATCTTCCGCCGTCACCAGTTCATTCGGTGGATACATCGTTGCTATCCACACGTCCTTCTTCTCCAGAGCCATCGGTAAGTTCTTATTAACCTCAGTGTTACAAGTACGCAGCTAATCAGCGTATTGTGTAGCCTCCACCCTTGGTAATCCCTGCGCCTGCCTCGCCTTCACCGCCTACGCCTTCTGCGTCTATTGTTGTCAGCCTCAGCACACCTCACGGAAGCGTACCCTCTATACATTCTGGACTCGAGACAGAAGTGACTCCGTCAGTTCCTGATGAGGCAGGTCAGTTATGGACAGATGATGTGAACAGGCTGCTGCAGCGTCTGGACGCTATGGACGAGGCTCGAGGTGCAGACACGGCCGGACTTCAGGGTGACCTTAGGCAGATACGGGATTTGCTCTCAGGCCTTCGAGACGATCTTGCTCCACGCGACGTAGGACTGCCTCATACAGATAGATCGGTTGGCAGTAGTCCTGTGGTACGGCCTCTACCTGCTGTAGGATCTCCTGCTTCAGAGGCACCGGTAACGCCGCGCACTGAGATTCGGGAAGTTCCTTCAACACCGACACCAAAGCCTCGAAGCCAACCTGTGATTGAGCTCAGCCCACCAAGGATACGAGCTGCGTCGCCCGACACGTTGTCGGATACGATGTCGTTCTTGTCCTCTCATCACTCGGACGATTTCAGTCTCATGGAATCGGAGTCATACCCTATCCGGTCAGCTTCCCCATCTTGGTCGAGCGAAGAGTCTGAATCCGTAATGTCCTCGCCTACGTCTTCGCCTTCTCTGCCGCCGAGAAGCGAGGTCACTCTTCCCATAGCGCGCACGCCAAGCTTGGTATCAGATGAAGGTGTTACTCCTCCTCGAGGCTCACCATCGCCCTCTTCCGCATCAAGTATTACCGCGCGCCCTGCGCCTCCTATTAACCTAGGTGACCTGCGCAATATTCTCGACAATGTCCTGCGCGGGGTTTCGAATCTCCGGGACGGCCAAGATGCCACAGCTCGCGCCCTGGATGAAATGAGACGAAGACCAGAGATAGGGCCAGGGGACACTCCCGAAGTTATTGGCCGTCTTGGGAGGCTTGAGGCTCTGCTCGGGGATGTGCTCGATCGCTTATCCCGTGGCGACGCTCCACGCACAGGTCCTACGCTTCAGCCACCATTCGTTCCAGAGCGGGACGATGTATCCGAGTCGCTCTATGCCAGTTCGGATGGCTCTTCGATCTTCCGCACCGTACGAGACTTCTTGGATCGAAGCCGCCGCGAGCCCCGCACGATTCATGTGCCTACTCCTATGCGACCAGGTCCATCCTTCGACGAGCAGTTAGCAGAACTCATCGCTGCTGGCCCAGTTGTCGATCGTGCTGATGTGCAGCAGCCTCCGCCGCTGGTTCCATTGATCTACCGACCGGGCCCGAGACTCGGCAGGCCACGTAGTGCCAGTCCAACATTTGAGACGGACTTGCCTCCTCGTCCGGGCACTTTCCCGGTCACGGAACGCGTTGTCTTTGAGCGACCTCCGACGAGGCAGCGTGCACGGCCGATTCGACGCACGGCAGGGTCTCTCGCTCCCGGTGGCGCGCCCGCATCTGAAGTCGGGCCGGAGTCTACATATAGTAATGTGCCGCCGAGCTTCCGGACCACCGGGCCCCCTCTCGACGATGGTCCTCCCATCAATTTCGAGGACGAAGTACGCGCCCGACGCAGGCAGCGATATCCTCCGTCGGATGGAATATTCCAGCGGGTTCAGCCAGGCGTAAGTCGCTTACGAATTGGGTTGTTTATGTATTGAACTCTCCTTCAGCGGGCACCGTCAGCCCCTCCAGACTTGAGTCATGGCGCTGAGCCCCCTCCAGGCCAGAGTTGGTATCGTACCCCGGAACCACCGACGGTATTTTACATTTCATAAACAGGGTAGTTGTATGCTGACTCTTAGCACAGGGCCAAGTACCAGGAACCGGACAAGTACCTCCTCCAGGGACATTTTCCAATGTACCGACGGGTCAAGCTGCTAGCCCGGTGTGTATTGTACTTCCGCCCCAGTATTGAGGTCTCATACTTCTTCATAGGCTGTGATACAGCTATCTGGTGTCGAAGCGATCCTTGGATGGCTTAGGGTTTGTACACTGCTTCTTAACTATGTGTTAGTGCAGGTCCTCATGTTGTCCCCAGGAAAACCGTAACGCCCAGGTTGCCACGATTGAACAACAGCGCTCGATCATGCGATATATGAGTAGACTCAATCAATGGCTGGAGCGCGATGTGCACAATCGCCAAGAGGAAATTCGCGCTGTCATAAATCAAATGAACGGATTGCACCAGTTGCTGACGGAAGCTTTATCCAGACCGGTCGAAGGTAAGCAGGTATTTACTCTCTGTACACCTTGAAGTTGATTGTCTATATTCAGGCCAAGCAGCACCGGGAGGCCCTCCTGGACCGCCGCCGCCCCAATTTATCTTCCCTCCTGGCACCGTGCAGGCACCGTCATTCCCTGGTCCATCACCGGCTCCAGGAATGCCACAGCCCACTATTCCAGTGATTCCGGGGCGCCCACAAGAGCAATTTCCTACCGGCTTTGTGCCCAGAATGCCTGATTTTCCAGAAAGGCCCACACCGCCCCCTGACTTCCCACCGGTCATTCCTGGATATGTTCGTGACGATCGTCCAGCACCTCCTGTTATCCCTGATGTGCGCTACCCGGGTTCCTCGTATGTAGAAACACCGTACAGGCAGCCCCGCCCGGTAGATGACGATGACTATGACGAAGCAGTCGTTCCACCACGACCCAGTCCGCCTGAGGAAGATAGATACTCGCGAACGTCGCCCGATCGCTCTTCGGACATGTATGCTGATGAAGAGGGCCGTCCTCCTCTGGTTGTCCCGCCACCGGGGCGGAGGATACGTCGACCGGCAGAGGGCGCTTCCGCCCCCAGTGCTTCCGGCTCCAGCGAAACAGAGCAAGATATGCAAATACACATTCACCCACCTTCGCCACAGCCCTCGTATATTCCACCTCCTCCGGAGGCAGGGGCTGGACAAACAGTGATCATTCCTCCTCCTCAGCAGGGACAGCAGTATGGTGAAGGTGGTTATGTACAACGTCCCATTATCATTCAAGCTCCATCAGGTATTGGTGCTGGCCCATCCCAGATTCCTTCATCAGTGGGCGAAGAGCCTCCGCGGGTTATAAGAACAGATGAGCGGGCTTCACAGCCTCCGGTCAATATCTATGTAGGGTCGCATAGGTCGGATGAAAGGCAGCCCTCTGTGCTTCATTATGACCCTTCACGGCCATCGCATTCGCACCGACGAAGTTCAAGGTCAAGGTCAAGTCCAAGATCTTCACATGGGGACATAATTGAGATACAGCCGTCGCCTCAGCCTCAACCTCAAGTTCAACCTCCTGCTGTCGTTATCCAACCTCCGTACCAGCCTGGGCAAATTCCAATGCCCGGCTTCCCCGGCCCTGGCCCTGGGATGCCGCTGCCAGGGACTGGATACGTGCCCAGCACTGGGCAAATCATCCTGCCACCGGGCACTCAGCCTGGCTTGGAGTCTCCTCCAATCATTGTTCGTACCGGAAGGCATCGTACGGATGATGGTGGACGTAGCCGCAGCTCCAGTCGCGAGTACTCTCGATCTCCTTCCGGCGGTCGTAGAAGACCGACATACTCAGAGGAAGACCGCCCTCGCCCTCGCTCGCGCTCCCGTACGCCGACGCGTCGCTCGCGATCTCGTTCTCCAGGACGGCACACTACCTACCCTGATCCCTCTCGTCATGATCCGACGATTATTCTTAGGACGCGAACAGGAAGCTCACGACACAGGTCACGATCCAGGTCACGATCCAGGTCACGATCCCCGTCTCGTTCACAGGCGCCGTTCATCGTACAACCGACATCGGGATCCGCTCAGCCTCCGGTCATCATATCACAACCTACGCACCGAACGAGGTCCCGCTCCCCCTCACGAGGCCGAAGAGGGAGCCCTCCAATGGTTCTTCACGTGGGTACCGAGAGAGGCTCTGATAGACACACGCGCCGCACTCGATCGCGTTCCCCCATTGTCATCGCTCCTGGAACTAGGACCGGAAGAAGCCGCTCACCCATTGTTCTTCGTACGGAGGGGGACAGGAGCCATTATCGTTCGCCAGGACGTTATCCTGGATCCCGAAGATACTCACGTTCGCGTTCAAGAAACGGTTCCAGACATCGAAGGGACTCACCTTCAGGGAGGAGACGCGATTATAGACGTCGAGGGTACTCGCCTTCGGGGAGAAGACGTGACTCCAGATCCCGAAGTTACTCACCTTCAGGTAGAAGACGTGGTTCTAGATCTCGAAGCTACTCACCTTCAGGGAGAAGACGCGATTCTAGATCTCGCAGAGGTTCACCTTCGCGGAGGGCAGGTGATTATAGGTCTCGAAGAGGCTCGCCTTCGGGGAGAACACGGGCGCATGATCGCGAACGGACCCCTTCTAGGCATCATATCTCTCGCTCGCCCACCGGGACACGCCGTACGGCTCGCTCGCCCATTGGGGCACGGCGTGTGTCTCGCTCACCTACTACGCATGACTATCCGTCTAGGATTCATCGTGTGTCTCGCTCGCCGACACGGCTCGGATCCCCTGGCTCAACAACAAGGAGACACCATGTGTCATCGCCTGAGAGGCATCGAGATACTGACGTAGCAGATCGCTCCCATACGGACAGGCGTCCAACGGGACGGGCCTATTCAGGGAGCCGTAGAGCTCCAACAACTCGCCGTATCTCTCGCTCGCGGTCACCATCAGTCGAGAGAGAAACGGGCAGGCGCACACCAGTCTTCATCGGTAGCACAAGCGGTCGGTCCCCTCAAGTCATCCGTACCCAACGAACACATCGGTCGCGTTCGCCCACTCTTGTGGGCACTCAACCTATTACAGTCCGTGTCGAAGGTGCTACTCCAACTCATTCTGGATATGATGAATCGCCTTCCCCCACCCGCCAAATACGAAGGAGCCCTGATTATTCAGAGCACGAAGTTTCGCAACCTGGCCGTCGTTTGGAGCGACGTCCGGGTTCGCAAGTTTCCTCTGCTGTGCATCGCGAGTCGGAAATTCTTCCTGTTCGACCTCCCTCTCGTGTGCGGAGGCATCCGGGAGGTGGTCCTCCAACAGTGATCACAATGCCGGGAGATCGCAGTCCTCCTGCGCATATAATACAGGTGCCGTCCAGTCCTCGTCACGTGCGCACTCGAATTCCAAGCGATGGTGAGTCGTTCGCGATGATAAATGCGCGTCGTTTAATCGAGATTCGCAGTTACGCATCGTCCGCATTCCAGGTCAGTTGAGCGAACTCCTGCAGCAGGTAGGATAAATTGTCGTTGACCTGATTGAGCCGTTACTGATTGGTTGTTGTCAAGGCCCTGTCAGAGGGTCATCGCCGCATAGTCAAGGTATGCAAATCGTCATTCTCTTTTTACTGTGCTGAGGAATTGTCACAGTCTCGGAATTGGAGCATGCCTTCAGTATAGATGAACCATATGGTACTTATACATATTGACATCTCTGTCATTTGACTCACATTGTGCAGGGATCCCGGCCCAACGTGTCACATCTCGTCGCCCCATTTCCCCTGCCACTGATTTACGAGACCAGCTAAGGCCAGCACGCTCAGAAGCTCCCGTTATCCCATACATTCCTTCAGTGACTCGGGCAGAAGATGAGCCCGCGCCGTCAGTTCCCGCATCGTACAGAGATCCAACGCAGCCGGCCACCGTTGGCGCACCAAGTCCTTCCCGCGCCCCAGTACCACCACCGGACGAACGCGTTGCCGACGCAGCACGTCACGATCAAATCCCGCCTCATGTGCCGAGTGTAGCTGTACCTGCTAGCCCGCCCCATCCTCCTGTCATGATTGTGCCATCGCACACGTACTCCGGACCGCGCGATTTGGACTACGCTGATGCCGAGCGAGACCGGGCTGAGCGGTTCGATCAAGCCCAAATGCAACTTGCACAGCACATCCAGGCCACTGAAGAAGCAGAGGAGCAGCGTGAGCGCGATTTTAGACATAACGAGGAGGAGAGGCAGCGGATCTTTGAAGAGAATGAAGCGAGACGCCGGCAAGAAGCACAACAACATGAAGACGAGTTCTTGCAACAAGTCGATGAGCGTATTCAAGACCGCCTGGAGGGACTTCCTACGGTTACGCCGCTACCCGTCCCTCCCCCGCATGAAGTCCCGTCGTACATGGACGTGCCTTCTCCACGGGTTTCAGTCGGGCCTTCAGAGAGTATCGAGGAAGAAGACCTACCGATTGTGCCCCCTCCAGGTGTGCCGTCTGTCCATACCGAAGACCAGGATGATGTGCACACGATAGCGCAGAGTCTGCAGGATTCCGTCCTTGGTGTGGCTTCTAGACATTCTCAAGACATGCTTGAAACGCTGCGACTGGAGCGGGAGGAAATGCATAGGCAGCTCGACGAAGAGCGGGCAGAGCGAGAACGGCGTAATGCCGAGCTAGCTGCTATTCGTGACCAGCGGGAGAGCGATCTCATGGAGAAAGTCAGAGAGTTGGAGGAGCGGTTGGCCGCTAACGAAGCTGCACATGAACAGACAAAGGCAGATTTGGAACAAGAGCGGCAGCTAAGGATTACTGAAGAGACTGAGCGGCGAGAAGCTGAGCGTGCTGAGGATCGACAGCGGGCGGACGACGCCATTCTGCAAATAACGGAATTAACGAACGTCGCTACGCAGACTCGAGACGAACTGGCGAGGAAGAGGGAGGTGTCCGATGAGCGGTGGGCTGCTAAAGAGGAGTGGAAGGAACAGAAGGATCGAGACATGGCGGACATGAAGGATATGCTCTCCAACATGCAACGCATGTTCGAGGACTGCGAGCGGAAACGCGATGAGGAACGAGCAGCAGATGCCGCGAAACCAAGTAAGTACTTGTGCCAAGTTCTCCCACCAATCTTATTGACACGGGCATTAGGTATCGATTCTATTCTTCAGGAACTCAGGAACGAGAACCAAACTTTGCGGCAACTCTTCGCAGAGCTTTCGGAGGGTGCGTTCTTCGTATCGCATTAAACACCGTAACTGAATCAAAATTCTGTTCAGGTCTGCGCGCAGATAACCAGCGAAACCTGGAAGAGATTCTGGGTGCGGTCAGGTCTACTGCACAAGAACAAGTTCCATTCAATATCTCGGGGGTGTGTGGCGCGAACTTGTTCTAACTGCTACCATCACTAATGGCCAATTTATAGTACTTGGATGAATTCAGCAAGACTCTCGCGAAGGAGGTTCGTCAACTTCTGACGGAGGTGAACGAATTGGTGGAGAATAAGTCGCGGCTGCAATTGTGAGTTTCATTGGCTGGGTAACGCTACCCGATGCTTACTTGACATCAGCGAGATCGCGACGCTGCTAGAGTTCAAGGCTAGATACGAGCCTGGAGGCTTTTTCTGGTATGTTTATCTCTGTCTTAGTAAAGTACCAGTTAACATCAATCGCACTCTAGGAAACAAGGGTCTCAGATGCCTCCGGCGGCGCCCCCCGCTGAAGCTCCTCCTGCGGAAGCCCCACCTCCACCTCCTACTGAACCTATGCAGGCTCCGCCTGCGTGGCGTACTATGCGACCAAGGAGAGGCCGGAAGGCTCGAGAAGCTGCAGCAGCAGCGGCAGCGGCGGCAGGTCCAGCAGCTGGGCCCCCTCCGCCTGGCATGGTTCCACCCCAACACCTCGCACCAATGTCGGTGATGCAACTTGATCCTACGCGCTCATGGGCACAATGGCAACGTAAGTCTGAATTAACTATAAACGTCGGCGTCAAGTCTTATTGACGATGTGCAACAGCTTCGCAAACATATGTGCCTTCGCCCTCGTCGGAACCGATTGAACCGCAGCCCGCACCACCGCCTCAGGATACCCGCCCGCCTGGCCTATTCGGACCTCGCTCACCGCGCGAGTCGCTGTACGAAAGACCTTGAGACCTCCGACACCCATCTGCATCTGGCTCCGTTGACACATCATACCAAAAAGAGACACACAACACCTCACGACCGTAACGGAAGTACTAATCGAGACGACGACGCTAATAGGAACTTGTATAGACATCCCGATACCACGCGTACCCTCGCTGCTCTGCTATATTACGAACTTTGATGCTATAGGCTTTCCTGGAATCTTGTACGATGTATTCATGCTTAATCTTGTATGTCACGACTATTTGCTATGTTTTATCATGTGAAGAATATATTATTTGATATCGTTATGTGGGAATATGATATCGCGATCGGCAAGTGGAATCGTATGTTGAGGATTCCACGGTGGTGGTGGCGCGTGGGGCAACGGACTGAGCGTACACGAGACAGACTAAGCTACTCTTGGTACAGAGATGACTCGAGTTTCTACTACTTCGTTCACCAATGTCAAAGTCACATAGCGGTCAGCAGTAGGAAAGCCGCGACGGATGCCGTTGGGTTGGTGCGGTGGTATGCGGCTGGCGGACTCCTTTAGCACGAATTCGGTGGAGTCATCCTTCCAGCCGAACGGTGTGTCGACGGCTGTCGCTAACATCGGGGTGCTTGAGTGGTCTCACGTCTGGTGTGGCAGTCATAACGTGCTGCGTAGTTGGGGATCAGCGCTGTCATACACACTCAAGTTATCGCGCTGACGTACGGAATCTAGGTTCCACTTGCATCCTGCATTTTGACGGCACGACTGGCCATCCTCTTCCCCCGCCACCAAATTACAGGGCGCCCTCCGCCCTCCGGCTTTGTGGAATATTCCCATCGAGCTTCGAACTCTCCTTTCAGCACTCCCGAGGTACTACCAAGCGCTGAGTTGAATAGAATAGAGCCAATAGCGTTGTGGTCGGCCTCTGGCTTCCCCTCATCCATGGGCTGTTCAGGCAGGTGGAGGAGCGCGAGCGGCAGAGAAGACGATTGTGCACGTAGTAGCGTCAACTTGGTAAACGGGGAGGCCGAGATAAACAACCCGACGGTGGAGAAATAGTTCGCATCTGGAGAGGTTGCCTGAGTGTCCGGTAAGGTGGGATTCGACGCGGCGGTGAACTGGTGCAACACGCCCTCCATTTCTCTAACGTACTTGGGGCTGATCTTCTTCTTCTCGGCCTTGCATTGCGCAAGGACACGTATGCGCTTCACGTTGGAAGGGTCCTTCGGGCGCTGTCTGCCCGTGGGTAGCCACCACCAGCCCTGAAGGTCGACACCTCCATCGGCCCTGCCTCCTACTTGTGATAAGGACATCGAGAGACAACTCTCCAAAACGCGCATGCACCATCTTTCATAGGCTGCTCCGCGATGGACTGCTGAGATTGGAGGTTGAGTGGACAGATGACGCGTGAGACATTGTAGGTGCATGAAGCAGAATGTGTTGTAGCGCAGTCTGAGACTTGAGAGTGATACCGTAGCCTCCGCGGCGGACGGCGGCCCGCCATTGCAAAAACGACGCCACAAAGTCGTCGGTATCTATTTCAGGTTGCCTCGTCCTATCGTTATTCCTCCGCGCGCAGGATTCGCGAACAGGAAACGAACCTGAACGATAGAGATACAAATTTTAGTGCGTTCAATAATTATACGCATCTACGGTCTTTTTTCACGACGGTGTCTTATTTTACCATTTCAGCTCAAAAACTGAAAAACTTGAGACCGTATTTGCCACGCTTCATGTCAAATCCGTTATGACCTCAAGGGTGCGGGCGCTCTAGAGCAAGTACGGCGTGCGGCGGCAGTTAACGTACATGCATGACGGATGGCGCCGCACACATCAACCCTCCCAGGTACAAGGCAGAACGTTAACGTCACGGTAAGCGTCGAAACACGTTTCACACCCAAATCGAGCTGAAATCTACAATACAATAGCGTATGATATGCTAGACTTGGTTCAGAGGCGCCTGCGAGTCGACGCTAACGAAGCTTGAGGCCGCACTCCTTCTCCAGTCCGACTCTGGAATGAATCGCGACACAGGGTCAGAACCCTTGTCGTATGTAAATGATTACGAATGGGCACGCACCAGTATCTGAGGTTGTCAACGTGAAGGGAGTGATGCCTACAGCCTCAGACGACGACATGTTGACGACTTTGCGGGGTGCCGGTGCAGAGTGCATCATCGCAGACTCGGGGATGAGGTTGCGCGTTCCGAAGAGGAGAAAGGCGTTTGCCAGCCCTGTTTAGAGGGTCAGTTAGATATTTGAGGTAGATGGATGACACATAGACGGACCTTGCAAGTTGAACAATGTGTCGGTAAAGATCGTGGCGCCGAACGGGATGCTCTTCCCGCTGAAGTCGATGAATCGTGCGATAGCTACAGGAACGAGCAGGAGGACGTAGGTCACCTATATCGAGGTTAACAAGGACAAGCTTGAACATAGCCGGCTCATACGTACCGGGTACCTGTTCACAAAGCGTTAGGAGGGGCATATGAGAGCTTGTAAGAGTACTCACCAGACCAAGATAGCTGCAAAGCCCATCGTCGAGGAGTCCAGCCAATCGCGGTTAATTGCAAGTTGCCATCGCTCACTACTTGGCACGAAGCGAAGGTGCCATCCGTCCGTGCCACGCACGAGGTTGCCACGGACGCGAAGCAGGATGCCCACGTAAAGGATGAACGACACAAAAGCAGAGAAGAATTCCTATGATTCGGTTTAGAACGTGTATGCACAAGGGAGCGAGGGGGCGTACATACCCAGAAATACTCCAAGAATATCTGCTCGTGCGGATAGGCATCCGTGATCCAGCACCTGTGGTCTTTCAGCAAATAGAGGGCGCCGAAATAAACTGGACTGCATACCAGTAGCCTGAAGGACCGAAGTACGCCCCTTTAGCTTCCGATTGAACTGCCAGAGGTCCGACAGCCACGATGACGGCAATAACGAGCCAGCCGAAACAAAGAATGATATAATGGTAGACCATCGTAAGCGGCGCCCTCAGAAACATCAACCTGAAGACGCAGATGGACAGGACAAAAGACCTGAACGGAGCTGTCAGCTCCTTCAAGGTTACGGCGCAGGTTCGTGTGGTTTTGCATACCAAACGGCGGTGCCTACGTTGCCGGCCTGCTTCACAATCGCTTGAATAGTGCAGATGCCGCTCTCCTCCACGGCGCGTTCAATGATCCACTTCAGGTTCAACACCCCACCAAAGGCCTGCAAGAGATTGGAGAAAAGGAGCGATACAAAGTACGGCATGACGTGCGTTCCAGAAAGTGCGGAAGGCCGCATGATCATTCCCTATAGCCTTCTCAGTCGCGCACGACTGTGTTGAATGAACTGAACTTACAATGCACATCCCCAGGACCGCCAGTCCGGACAAGAAGCCTGCTATAACCAGACTCTGTCCACACGGTTAGCGATATTGATTCGGGCAGACCATGCAAGGAATTATCGGTGCTCACCACGACCCCGTAAGCGTGCACTGCATCGATAACTGGCGCATCATCATCACGTATACTGAATAACTGAAGAATCGAGGAGTCCATGGCAAAGAATGCCGCGCACAGCGCGGTTACGTGCACGTCCGGCGCGCAATGTTAGTATATGAAGAATAGGCCGCGGTACCTGGAGGGGGACCAGGAACACTGAGCGGCAGCGAGGAGCGGTTGGGCAGCGGTGAAGCCACTTCTCACACTCCAGCAGGCCATGGGCGACGGTATCTGATATATATTAGTGTTGAGCCAAGCTAAGGACCATCCCGCGAGCCTGTTGGGGTAACGTCTGGGGTTTTAGGTGGTGCCTCTCTTACCTGGTATCGTCCTGGGCCATCTATGGTCGCTAAGCACGGTGATGGTCGGTCACTCGATCGCTGTTCACAGCCACGAGCAGCAGGCTGTGATGCACCTGGCCGACGTGGGTACGTGCAGGCACAAATATGGCTTGGGAAACAGATATCTCTGCCCTCAGATCTCCACGTAGGATACCGAAACACACATCTGCTCTGGACATTGGTGATTCGCTTACCTGCGCATCTGAGAACCCTGACTGCTCGCGACATTTTCGTGATTATCTCGCTCGATAGAAGAGCGATATTTCCGCTTGCTTGGGAAATGGTGGGAGGCTATTGCTAGAGCCGAATGGGACTCTGTAAGGACCGTGGTGAGGCGCAGTACGAGGAGCGCCGCGTTTGGTCCCGAGCGACTCGTTTCAACGCCCTGCGACTTGTCTCACTGCACCGACCACCACATATAGCAGTGGCACTCGCGCACATCCCTCTCTGTGTGTAGCTATGCACCTTCTTAGTCAAGCTTGCTTCGTACAACATCCGGACGGTAGCATTTATCATTTTGCCCTAGGAATCCATGACCAACTGCCATCACCGCATTTTTCAGCCGGACATGAAACAACGAAAATGACCAAGTAGACGGAACCTGTCTATGCTAATACAGAAGGTGTACTAGTCGGACATGGGACACGGAGATGAAAGGCAAGTGTTCACTATCATGCGGTAACGAAGGATGACATCTGGAAGAATCATTGGAGAGGTATCCTCGATGAATGCCACGTTCTCATGTATGCTCTGGTACACTCGACGATCTCATTTCGCTGAGGAACCGCTCGTGCATGGGGACCTAGAACGGAAAGCTGATAATCGTACAGCATGCGCGCGCTGCTACGACCTTGTTCATCTCTGCCACATCCTGTTGACCAGAATTCTGACCTCCTCCTTCTGTTGTGCTAGGTATTCTTTGCCGATGCATCAAGCTTCGTACTTACACCCGGGAACAACGATCTTTCTCGTAAGATAATCATACTGGGCTTCTGCCGCTCTCCCTGTTTGTCAACACGGCCACCCCAGGGATCCTATGCATGCCGCACGTCCGCATCGCAATCTGGACTGCATTTCAATGACGAAATAGCCTCAGAGATCGACACCTCCACGGCGGCTGACCCGCCGCCACAGCACCACCGCGGCCAACCTCAATGGTCAGCCTCCAGAGTATAACGATGGCGCGTATGCTGCATTCATCGTCCAGCTCGCCTTGCACCCGACAACTCATCACCGCCCTCACCACCCTTTGCAAGAAGCGCAATGTCTCCTCGACCGAGCAACATCCTCAGCGACGCGACCAATACCGTCCGTAACGGCATTCGGCGAGTCGCGAACAGCCAACGCAGCGCCCGGGGCAAAGAGAACTCTCCGCCCCTTCAATCACCCACGATAGCTCCCTACTCGCCAGACCCGCATCGCTGGGATCCAGTGGCGGGGATGATCATCCTCAAAGTCTCCGTTCCTTGCACAGACGATCTATGGCGGTTCAAAGTCTCGCAGCACATTACCTACCGTGCCTTCCGGGACAAAGTCGAGCGCAAAGTCGGGTTCGCTATTGCGTTCGCGGACGGGCCGACGTCCCTCGCGCGGCGCGTGTCGGAGGAGGGCGCGTTCAGACGTTGGGTCGCGGGGCGCGTCAAGAATGGCCGGAATCATCCGCTCACGGCCCTCCAGAGGGACCCGCATGAGATGGAGTACCCGTCGACGCCTGTGTCGATGTTCTCGCCGACGTTCCCGTCCTCTCCGCAGACGCCTTTTGCATCATCGCCGCCGCCGCCACCGTACCAGGATCATCTGGGCCAGCCGCTTACTCTGTTCTAGCCGGTATCTCAAACACTCCCGTTATGGTTCGACAGCGATGTGTTCTCTCGAATTTGTAGTTCCTGTCTTGTCTTGTTCTGTCCTGTCCTGTCGTCGTCGTCATGTTCTGCTCGTCTTATCCTGTCTGTCACACATCCACATACGAATGCACTCCATCTTGCACACGCGTTCACACGTCATTCGCGCACTGACAAGCAGAAAGCTCAAGAAACCGACCATAAATTATAAAATAAGTTTGGCAGCCCTCGCACGGCTCAGCCAGATTAAGTACTGCACACATCAGTTTTTCGGCCTCCCCATCGCCCTGTGCGAAAGCCGGGCCAGCTTGCTGACTACCACGCTTCCATCATGTCCGTCCACATCAGCTGTTCCATCACAGGCTCGACAGGCCGGCATATGGGCGGAAGATACGATGCAAAGTCGCGCAGCTCCGTCGGGCTCTCGACCTCCTCGCAGCGCGCCGGCGTGAACTCGTCGAGACACTCGCGCCACCGATCTACGGCAGACGTGCGCGATGCGTCCTCGACGCTGCACTCGAATATCGTCGATTTCACGGGTGTCGGATCGGATATGTCCTCGACCGACTCAAGGGAGACGCGTCGGAGGCGCGGGAAGATGGGGCGTCTGTCGCCACTGCCAATGGTGGTGGTTTGGCAGGAGGCGAGGAAGTCGGAGAGCTCGACACATTGGTCCTCCACGTCGTCCTCATGGCACTCCAGTTCCAGTGTTTCCACGGGAGAGTCTGAGAGTGCCGTCAGGGTTTGTGCGAGGTCCTCCAGCGGAAGAAGCGAGGTGACGCGCAGCTTCGTGAGGTGGCTGAGCGCGAGGCGCGCACAGGCGTCACTTGAGAGTGCAGCGCTGAGAGACAGGTCTTGGACGGACCGCCCGGCGGCGTCGACGATGCGTTCCGCGCACGCGCGGTTGAACGCGGGGCTCTCGTAGCTGCAGCTGCCGACCTCGAGGGTGTCGAGCTTGCAGAGCGGCGTGACGACTGACCACCTGCGGTCGCCAAGGTGTGTGTTGCGAATGCGCAGCTCACGGAGGGTCGGGATGAGCATGAGCGAGGGTAGGGAGAGCTGGTCGCCGAGCTTGGGGTGTTCAGGGACGTCTTCGTCGCCTATGACGACTGGCGCGTAGGGGTATGCTCCCACCAGCTCGCGGGCGTGAATCGCGGAGCGACATACGCCATCGAGCGTGAGATGAACGAGATTGGGTATAGATGCCGCGATGGAGACGACGAGTCGCTCGCTCCTATATCGATATGGGATGTGAGTTCCCTGGTGTGTGTATGTGTAGATGGCGGAATGGGGACTTACAGCAGAGGGTCATTGGGCACAGAACAGCTCCTGATTGATAGTCGTGTGAGGTTCCGCAGCGCGCGAAAGTGAGGGATGATCGTAGGCCTCAATGAGCCGGCGACGCGCAGATCCAGGTCTTGGATCTCTGAGCATTGCGCCAGCACGTTGCTGAGATCCGTGGTTGCCGCGAGAGCGCTGTGTGCACCGGTTGTGTCAACGGTGAGGGTGCGGACGTGATGACAGTGCGTTGGGGGCACGGTGTGCAGAAAGGCTTGCATGCTCGTGTAGCTGTGCAGCTTGACCTCCTGGGATCAGATGTGAGCATGCCTCAGCCTCGCGCGGCGCTGAACTGTCGGCTTACTCGGTAGAGCGTTGGAATAGAGAGCGCGTACGCCTCGCGGCATGTTTTGGAGAAACTGGCGGTGTCCTCGACGGAGAGGTGTCCCACGACGGCGTACTTCATCTCTGCGGGGAGGCTGGTCCAGGTGGGGGCGTGCATGGCAAGTCGTGAATAGTGGTGGGTGTTGAGGGTATATGCGAGGAGGTCGGAGACATCAACGAGCTCGGAATGGAGGAGAGGATGGTGCGAGGGCAGAGACTATATATGCAGAGGGTTTGCGAAGACATCGGTGGAAGTCTGATGCTCTCATCGACGTATGGAGGCCAGCATGGATGCGATGAGGCGCTGGCACGAGTATCAGCCGCGTGCGTCCAGATGCGGGCGTTCGATCCCTGATGAGGGAACTTCCATCGGATCCAAAAGTCGCTGGAAAGCTGACAGACCTGTCTACTACAGCCAGTGCGGCAAGGATCAGTCGATGCTTCGTAGTTGTGCCCCGATGATGCAGGACCAGACTACACCAGCTGTTGGATGCGGCACTATTCTCGAGCTTCGATCCATGCTGTGCCTCTCTGCTTTGCTCCCATCGCTGGCGGTATGAGTTTCCTGATGCTACGCCTCAATACCACCGCGAGAAAGTCTCCTCTAGCTGCCGGGTGCCACCACAGCTGCGAGAGCACACGGTGGGAATCCCAGGCGCTGGCGTTGCAGCCTCATCCCAGGTGTGTCCAGCTTCTCTGTCAGTGTGCATGCCATCTCACTGTTTCGATATCTAGAGAGCAAGGTGGCAGAGACGGGGTCTGTCTGACTGATCTGGGAACTCAGCGCAGGCGGCATATTGTGTGTCGATTCCCACGTGCTGGGATGACCCAAACATGATTTCCGAGTGACGCACTACCGCCAGTACTGCCGCGCGACAAACCACACCCACGCAGGGGAGGCTATTCTTCTGCGCGCGGAGGACGTTCGTGTCAACTCGACATATTTGCCCGTACGTGTTCCGCCGCACAACATCCGTTTCCCGCTTTCTGACGGGCTGCAGTGTCCTCTTACAGGGTCCCCAAACTGCAGTACGCGAACACCGTCATGTTTTAATCTTCCCTCCTGCCTGATCGGACTGTTCGTGCCATACACATATCGTTGCGTATCAATATCCATGCGCACAGCCAGGCCCGGTAGTGTATGAGGAATTACATGAACTCGTGTTGGGGAGCGCGAACGTCGCACCCGAGTCCAGGCATAGTTTTCATATGTCGGGTGGGGGCTACCCTGTTGCCGGCAACGCGCTGGCGAGAAACTCCTTCGCTGCCTGCACAGGTTCACCCGCCGTATGACGATAGACTGCGCTGTTGTCTAATAGTCGGACCAATCGTCATCGGTGGCCCCACCACATCGCGACAGAGTCAATCACGCAGTCAAAGTGTTCGGTCGGCGTCTGGCCTCGCTGGCAGTTCCACTATCGTCGGGGGTCGAACGTCAATCGTTTGTTTAGCTACGAACTACGAACTACGACAGTCAGTCAGTCAGTCCTCGCCGGGAGCAATCAATGACTATAATTGTCGACGAGGTGCATCTCGAGATGACATGTCACACCCGTCTGCCGCGTACGTCGGGAGAAACACGTTCGAGGGGAATCTGTTGCAACATTTACCTTTACTCCGTCCCCGCCCTGCTTCGCGCAAATCCGAATCGCCCCTCAACCTACTCTACTCCAAGGCCGGGCATCAAGGTTAAGCGAGCTACAATTCGCTCAGTCGCCGATCAAGGGAACAAGACCAGAGCACGAGCTAGCACTGCAAGGCTCGCAACATGACAGGTTTTGTGCATTCGAAGGTGTACACAAAGACATTGACGTGCAGCGTGGCGTCGCATGTACACTCACTGCAGTGCATTCTACGCAACGCTACGAAGGCCTGAACCCTTAGACCCGCGCCGCCCTGCATTGTATACTTATCCTCGCAGGCTCTTCGAGGTACACTCGGTGCGTTCTGGGGCGCACTCGATACACCCGTCGGTCTTCCTAGACTTCTAGCCTGTCCGCGCTCTGCGCATGCAGGTACAGTTCGTCCCTGGGCGTGTTCCGTTATAACCTCCCGACTTACATAAGCCAGTGTCCGCCATGCAGCCGGGCTGCGACCAAGGAACGAAACCTTCAAGCTCGGGGCGCCAAAGTCCACCCACTAGTGTACGCCGGGACGCCCGTCTAATTGCTCTAAGCCTCGCGAGCCCGTCTACGTCGGTTAACTTCTGCTTAACAATGTTGCAGGGCCGCCGCAGGCTAGTGCTATGTTAGCGGTTCCTGCCAGTCTTCAAGGTTGGTCATATATTCGGTCACCTGATTTCTTCGATCTCATCATGATTATTATCAACAGGTCTCCACGGCTTGTGTGAGCATACTGTAATCTTTTATTGATACGATAACGTGTGAGCATATGACAAGGTAAGCAGTCTTTGAGTCCATTTCGACTGTGCATTAAAGTTATTTCTTGCCAGGCGATCGTTCACGATAAGACGTAATTTGGTCATCTCGGGCATTACGTCGGTTCATCCCATTTTCATTTGCTGTACGGCATCTACACCGTCATCATCTGGTGGTAAGTGGGTCAATCTTTGTTGACGAATACCCTCTGAATGATGTGTGTTTTCTCGCAGGACCGTTGCCCGCTGTAGATGTGATGCCTCACTGCGGCACACTCTATAACATATAGTAGTACGATCAAAGCGGAGAGGCATGGGGGCATCGTGGCTCCAATGTGTGCCGAGCTATATTCGCAGCAGCTACTGTCGTGAGATAGGGAACTATGCCCGCGGAGCTTTCGTGACATGCTCTCCGATTAAAGCAGTACACCGTGGCTCAAGGGTACGTCGATCCACGCATGATCTTTGGGTCAAATCAGGGAACTTTGCTCATCCTTCATTGCAAACCTGTGCGGTCTTCTATAGCTTGGAAGCGAGATATACGTATAGTGCTGATTTCCGCGGACTTGGGACGCTGTTCGAACTCTCTCCAGGAGCACACGTAACCATCGCGGTACTCCGAACAGGATAACATGGACTGCGTAGCTCCTGGTAGTTCCCGTACTACCAGTACCGGCCATGTTTTACGGCGAATCCTATGCGCCTCATCTGCCACTTTGACTATCCTCCAGTACACCTGGCACCCGAACAAGAGCATGTCAGCGGTCAGCATCGAATCTTCGGGTTCTGCAGTCTTATGACGGATCAAGTCTTGTACTACAAATGTAGAGAGAGGTTTCGCTTCTAGTCAGCAAGCCCGCCGCTTGACGGGTTTCCCTTTGTCCTCGGCCTCCCAATCTTATGCCTTCTGTACGGGTCAACCACCAAGGGGCTGTTCTTCATTACGAGGACTCCGGAGTTCCGTTCGGGTCCAAAAACTACCATACCGTCTTTCTCCTCCACGGGTTTCTAATCCATGGTGGTAAGTGTCTCAATAAGATCACACAGCCCGCGCTAAATTGTGCTTGCACTACAGCTACCTTCCGACCCCTGTTTCCCTATGCTTCGGGCAGCAACCTTCGATTCATCACTCTCAATATGCGAGAATATCCTGGGTCCAGCCCGTTAACTGATACAGAACTGGACCGCTTCCAGTCTCCCGATGTCGACTTGCAAGCGGCGGCACTTCGCGATCAAGGAATCGAAGTAGCCAACGCCATCGCACACCTGATATATGAGCTGAATATCCCTTCTCCAAACGTGAGCCGAGGACAGCGCACGGGTGGAACCTCAATAGTAGCATGGTCGCAGAGCAACGCCTATGTCCTTGCAATTCTGGCGAATACGTCTAAGCTAGATCCACGGGTAAACAGTATATTGGAGCAACATCTTCGCATAATCTTCCTGTACGGTGAGCCTCTACCGGACTACGTTCTCGTTGACTAGGACGTTGATGCGACATTCTCACCAATACTAGACCCTCCATCTATGGTGCTCGGCAAACCCTTGCCGCCAGGCATCTCTACAGTTTTTAGCGACCCAAAACTCCCTCCAGCCGAAATGCCCACCGCATTCTTCGCCTCATTCTCCTTATGGTTCAACCCGCTGCCCGTCCCCGACGCGGTCAACCCGCGCGCATTGCAGACCAGGTACGAAATGCGAGAAGTCTCGCCCGACCCGCGATACGTGCCAATTTCGCTGCGCATGTCAGCCGACGAACTGGCGTCCGTCACCAGTCCGGAGATCGCCCCTCGAGTCACCATGTTCTCTTTCTTAGCAGACGAGGTCTTTGCAGAGAACCTGCGCCGCGCCATTGGAGACACGCGGGGTGCCTGGAAGGAGGTCAAGATTGTTATGCTGTGTCCGGATATGACGCATACGGTCTGTAGCTTCGGCTGTAAACTCATCCACGATCTGGCGGCTAGTGCGCCTACTAATGGCACTGTGAAGAGAGACTGCGAAACAGTGCAGCTGCCCGGAAGAAACCATTTCGTGCGTGGTATATCGTGTTCATTCGGTACCGTTTTTGATGTGATCCGCAGTGGCATCACGAGCAGCCTCAGGAGTTCGTCGATCTTCTTGCACGATACACTCAGGTGCCGCGGCTCTTAGCGACGTTATGAAGCTACCGGATAGTATCGAGATACATCGCGGAGTACAGTATACGTAACCCATTCTCTGCATAATATGAATAGGCATGGCATTGTCCCATATTTGGCAACTGCAAAGAAACGCGTTGAAGGATGGTATGCTGCAGATCCCTCTCCTTGGAATGCTGACGCAGCTGGCTTAAAAGGCGCGGGTGCATGAGTGGGTCATGTAGGAACTCGCCCTGATTCACGCCGTATAGGACGCGTGCATCCGTCCGAATAAATGGTACATCCGAAGAGGGACTGTATTGGTGAATGTGACATGCCACTTATCGTTATATAGCCAGGACAGTAAGGCCAATTGAAGCCGCAACAGCATCTACTCGTCTCGTTTACCCCTCCTCATGCCTACTGTGCCAGTCGACAACCATGGTACTGTCCTTTATTATGAGGACTCTGGAGTCCCAGAGGCTTCTGCAGAGTACCACACAATCTTCCTCATCCACGGATTTATCTTCAACGGCGGTAAGTTTCCTTCATGCAGCTCAAATTCGTTCTCAGTTGACTATTCCCTCCAGCTATATTCCGCCCTATGTTCCCGTTTGCTGCGGCAAGGAACCTCCGGTTCATTTCTCTGAACATGCGCGAATACCCGGGATCGAGCCCTTTCTCTGATTCCGACCTCGCTAGCTGGAACTCATCGGACGCTCAGAAGCAGGCAGCTGCACTGCGAGATCAGTCGCTCGAAATAGCTCGGGCTATAGCTCACCTCATTAAGACAGAGAATGTCCCTACACCCAGGCCGGACAAATGCAAACCAGTCTCACTCCTGTTCTGGTCGCAAAGCAATGCGAACGGCCTTTCAATCCTCAAGAATATATCGCTGTTGGATGCCGAGGTTAAGGATACCCTCCTACACTACACCCAGAATATCTTCATGTACGGTCAGTGTTTGATAGTTCGCATAATGAAAAGGTTCACATACCGACATGCAACCAATCGACAGACCCACCATCTATGGTCCTCGGGGCTCCTTTCCCTCCTGGAGTGACCACGCCTTTACATAACCCCAAATTACCCCCCGAAGAGAAAGCGGTGATATTCATCGAGTGGGTCGCCGAGTGGTTAAATCCGTTGCCCGTTCCCGAAGCCGCCACAGATATCGCTCTTCAGCACCGGTACGACATGCGCGACGTCACCAGCGATGCTGCCTACACACCGACCACGATGCGCCTTACCCCTCACGAGCTCGCAGGCATCAGCAGCACCGAGATAGCGCCACGTATCACCAGGCAGATATTCCTGGACGAAGAGGTGTACGATGACAACCTCCGTCAAGGTATCGCCGCGCTGAACGACACCTGGAAGGACTGCTGCGTTGTGGTGCTGTGCCCGGATATGACGATAACGACGTGTATATTGGGGTGCAGGGCGGTGTGCGAGGTGATGGCCAGTACACTCCCTGAAGGGAATGGAAGGAGAGGGCGCCAGATCGTGCAAGTGCCGGGCAAGAACCATTTCGTGAGTGAAGATCTGGCATCGATGGTATCTGGCTGACTGGTTCCGTGACACCTCCCACAGTGGCACTACGAAGAACCAGAGGAGTTTGTCAACTTCCTGGCAGGACATGTCCAGCCACAGCCTTGGACCCTTTCAGCTTTGTAACACTAGCCGCCCCTCGGTACTTTTGTTGGGTGTTGTGACGGCCACATTTCAGTCCCGTCCTCAGACCTATGCTCCATGTATGCCTGAGCCCTCCAAATGCATCGTCTTATTGTCTCCAACTTTAGGACCTACCAAGTACGGTGTCAATGCGATGACGTGCGACCATGTGCCTCGGGCTTGCTTATGAGAACATGGAGAACACACGTTCTATCTGAGTTTGGAGCTAACGTGTCCAGCGGCTTTCAGTAGCAGAAGTCTTCGCGTGCAATGCTATTGAGTTCAACTCAGCTTCACCACTCGGTGCGCACCCAACATTGCACCCCACGATTTGTTCCTTGTTACACACGCCTTATGAACCTTGGCTTCGGTGAAACTACTCGTTACGTATCCAATAACGGAGGGCCACGATTTGTTCCTCGTTACATACACCTGGTGAACCCTAGACATATCGTAGGCGTCCCATGCCCCTGATTGCCTGAAGTTTCTGCCCGCCGAAATGCAAATTTCAAGGAGTGGAGAAACATAAGGTTACAAGTGCATCAGGAACAAAATGGACAGACACCAACTGACCCTCTAGTACAGTGTTGGCCGGCCTGCTTCCGACACGGATTCTCAGGGACCACGAACAAACTCACGTTCACCCTAAGGGTATCCGGACCGATGCCCATTTGCCGCAACATTATGCGAAGGCACCTCAGGCTCTTCCTCTTCGTCCGCGCTCATCCCTTCTCCGTCTCCGTCCGTAGTCTCGCAAGTATCACCGTGCTTCTCTTCCCAACCCCAGCTTCCAGAGTACCTAACCTACTGTTGACTCGCCGCTTGTAAGCATCATCACAGCCCCAGCGTTCGTCGAATCCGCCGCTTTGCCCTCCCCCCCCAGCGAAGGAGTCCTCCCCTTCATCCAGTGCGCCGAAACGATGCATCGTTCGTGAATCCATGATACGGATGGATTTGATTTGTCAATCGCCGTCCGCTTTGTCCTTTTATTACTGTATCACAGCGCGGTACAAGTATTCCAGCTGCGTCTGCGGGAAAGCCATTACACGTCCGGCTTCACAGACAGCGGGGCTGCATCCCGATCACGATCCTCCAAAATACCTTCATGCACTGCTAGGTCCATCCCAGCCCGCTCTCCGAGCTCCTGCTCCTCATCCCCACCGATCCCGTCCAAATCAGATCTGTGCAGGTAAGTCTCCCCATCCCTCTCCTCCCCGCTCATCTCCAACAGCCTCCTCACCCTCCAACACGCCGCCGGGTCCGCAGGCGTGTAGATCCGCATGAGCGCGAGATAGAATTCGTCAGGTACGAGCGCGTCTTCCGCCTTGAACGCCTCGCGCTCGTTCTCGTTCTCGTTCGGCGCGTCGATGCCCTCGAGCCGCCTGAAGCACGTCCTAATCTCTTTCGCTTCTGCCTCTGCCTCTGCTTCGTTCGCAGGTGTGGCGTGGACGAGGGGAGCCAGGGCGGCGAAGAGACCTCGCCAGCTCGCGGTTAGGGATGGGGTGCTGATGATGTCGGAGCTGAGTGCGTAGAGGGTTAGGACGAGGGTCTTGCATGCTATGAGCACGGAGAGCCGTGTTAGCCCGTCCGCGGAGTGTGTGAGAGCTTGGAGGGCGGTGCTGATGCGCGACAGAGCTAGCGAAATTAAACAAGTCAGATCAGTGCAGTGTAGACGAGGGAAAACGGCTGGCGTACCTTCGCTGTCGCGTTGGTGCCCCACGTAGCTCATATACGCATGTAACAATTTCGGATAATACCCGATGAGCGACCTCAGGACCCTCTGCACCGCCTCATCCGGCGCCGACGCAGTGAGTGCGTACCACACCTCCACGCCGGCTGTGAAGTCCCACGGGCGCACCGCCATCAGCATGACGAGGAGCCCCAGCGCGTTGTCGTGCGCCTCCCCCCATTCTCCAGCGCCGGTGTTGTTGGTGGTGTGGGCGCGCAGGAGCTCAGAGAGAAAATCGACAGCAGGGTATAACGACGCCCAGTTCAGCACAGCGCGCCACGGCGCGTCGTCCGGATCTCCCTCGAACGAGGGCGTCAGCCGGAGTTCGATGAAGTACGGCTTGAGCACGCGGTTCAGCTGGGCCGTGGAGTGCCCCAGGTCGAGCTGCGCGGTGCGGCAGGCGTGTACTGTGAGGTGGAGAAAGAGGTTGAGGCCCTGTGATGACGGGTTAGAGAGGGAGACTTGGACGAAGAGCGAGGGGTCAGAGGATAGAGGTGGGGAGAGGACGGGGAGGATTTTGGGGTTGAGGTGCGGGTGGGTTGCGAGGGAGAGGTAGAGGGCGATCGTCCAGGATTCTACTTGCCCCGAATCTGCGTTCGTGTGCTGAGGGGTGAGGATGTCGTCGATTGGAAGGTACGTCTGCAGAATCGAGTAGACCGCGTCCAGTGCACGCGCGTTCGCCATCCTGCAGTCTATGATCTGCGGTGCGCTCTCGAAAGTGCCTTCCCATTGGATGCGGTGCTGCAGGATCTTGAGCACGAACTCGACGATACCGCGCGGCGGCGCGCTGCTCTGCTGCAGCGCGTCGACCATAGCTGTACCGACGATCTCGTCGTTCCCCTGTACTTCGTCTGCGGCGGCCATGATCTCGAGGTCGCCTCCTTCGTATGCTGCTGCTGTCGCCTCGCTATACGGCCTCTCGGGATTTCTGAGGCTGGTGAGGCGGACGTCGGTCCACTGCCTGACTATATGCGCGGTCTTCTCCACGAAGCTGCCATACGATGCGCGTCCGTATATGCCGTGCGCCCATCCTTCCAACGTCTCTAGGACCACGGTCCATCGTGCACGGATGGTGGCGCGTACGGCCACGACGAGCGAATCGAGCGCAGGCGTCTTGTATGGACAATGCGCGGAGAAGAGGGGGGATACGGTGACGAAGAAGAAGACGAAGGCCCAGCCCGCGACGAGCGGCAACGCCGTGTTCCGCACGCTCGCGTGCAGTTCCGCCGTGTAGCAGCACAAGCCAACGAAGAACAACGCGAGCGCGAGTTGGAGGAGGAGCGGGAGGCACGCGGCGATGGAGAGCACCTTCCATGTCTCCAGGCCCTCCCGGCGGAACGTGCGCACGCGCAGACGGCCCTGCGGGAAGGAGGTGACGAACTTCATGTACTCGCGCAGCCATTGTTTCACGAGGAGGCTGAATGAGGCCGTGGCGAGGCTTAGGATGAGGCTGGAGAACCAGAGGACGTTTATGCGGATCGCGTTGGGTGTTGGTGTGAATGCAGGGGCGGAGGCAGGGGCAGGGGAGGTGCTGTGGATTATGGAGCCGACGATTGTGTAGTTTGCGTTTTGGGCGGATAGGGAACGAAGGGTTGTTAGTGTTGCGCGGGGGATGTCTTCTTGGAGGAGGGATACTGCGACGACTACGAATGCGGTGAGCACGGCTGAGAAGAGACCGATCTTGGGGGGTGTTAGCGTATAGCCAGAGGAAGGTGCAGTATGATAATGACGACGTACGAAGACGAGGAGGGTGTCGATGTCGTTCTTCACGCCCTCAATCTGATCCTTGTCGAATTCGTCTACGACCTTTTGGATGACGGCCCAGCCTATGGGCGTGTCGCGACCGAGGACGTGTACCGGGTTCTTCTGCGATCCCAGTGCGTCGCGCGAGGATTGGCGGGTGTTGCGGTGATATCGGAACACTGACTTGCGTCCTGAGAGATGCGTGGGTCGCCTGGGAGCCATCGTACATGGAAGAGAAGACGGTGAAGCGTTGCAATGGAGGGTCGCGACGGGAGGCTTCACTGCACTGTGGCTGTTTCAGGGAATACCTGGTCCTCGTAACACGGAGATGACGCATGTGAATTGGGTGCCTCTGTGGCCCCTGAGTGCGAAGGCTATTCTAGTTGGCTCGCTAGTGCGTGTCAGGTCCCCACTTGCGATGATCTGTCAGACAGCGTCCCAGGAAAAGGGTCCACATACACGACTGGCCGGCGGCTTCACCGCACCCGCCTGAGCAAATCTTCTGTGTCGCCAGATATCATGAAGCGAATTAGGTTTGTCTTTGCAATCTGCAGTGAAGTGATTCGGATTGCCAAGGACTCGCCAGCGATCCGGGAATCATGGAGAGATCAAGTTGCGTATTTGGTTCCGGGCTTATCGTAGTGGCGGTTTGCACTGCTCGTATTGCCCTGGCCAGTAGCCGCTGCGCCCTTTTGGGTCCCTCGGAGATGCGATATCCGCGATCGCAGGGCGCAGCGATTGGGTGTGACCTACAGCACACAGTTGCCACTAGCCACACAATATGTATCTCTTTCAATCCCACCACTATCACCCTGCGATGCGAGTCTCGCGCTCCCCCGCCGTTGCATTCCCATGAGCTTCGCGCGTTGCACAGTGAGAACGGAGGCATTGCGATACAGGCACCGGTTGACCTGTTGGCTGCGCTGTAGATCACACGGAGGTGATTCAGTAATGATGCAGGTATCGATTTCGGTGAGTGCGATGAGGACCGCTGGAGTTTGTAACCCAGATGCACAGATGCACAGCGCACAGGCCTGATGGCAACACGCCGACATGATGTGTTCCTCCTAGGCAAAGAAGGACATACACAGACACAGGAACGTCGTGCGCACGCAGTCGCCACAGTCGCAGGGGTGGACGCATTGACAACAGTCGTCCGCGAATTGATACTAGCTGTCGGGTGTCCGGGCACTGATGCAGTGGTCTGATGCACACACACTAGCGGACAAATCAGCAATAGAAGGTGCTGCCAGAACGATAACCACCTCTCTCACGCTTCAATATGAGCGTCACGCGAGGTTCTCCATTGACCGCTACCTTCCTTCCTCACGACCTCGCATCCACGGCGCTCGCATATTCTTCTTCTGCAGTGCCCTCGACCGTGGCTGCCACCAGCATTCGCACAACTACGCCCCTATAGATTAAGTAATGACAGGCCGCGACGACGACCCCCTCAGCCGTGTCTTTGCACCGCCGCCAAACGAGTCCCCGGCGGACAGGGAGGCCCGTATAAAGGCTGAACAGGAGGCGAAGCGCATCTCGGACGCCATTGACGAGGAGATTCGCGAGCAGCAGAGAGCGGAGAAGAAGGGGCAGAGACCGATAAAAGTGCTGCTACTCGGTGAGCCCGCCGCTGCGTCAGCTGTGCGCCCCCCGTGTGATGCTGACGACGGCGTGTGCGCTGGACAGGTCAGAGCGAGTCCGGTGAGTGCAACTCACATCCGGCGGTCCATCAAACGCAGCTGACATTCGGGACGTAGGGAAATCAACCACGCTAAAGAGTGAGTTTTACAGTACACACCATCATCTCTCCCCGCAATCACTCAACAGCAACCCAACGGAACCTTAGATTTCCAACTTCTCCATTCCCAGAAGGTGCGTCTCCATAAACTGCCAGCACTTCCCCATGCCGATCACGTGAGACCCCCACACCCAAAACACCGATACTCACCACCACCGCCTTCTCCCACCTATAGGCATTCCGCGCCGAGCGCGCATCCTGGCGCGCCGTAATCCTGCTGAACGTCGTGCGCTCCATCCGTCTCATCCTCGAAGCCGTCGCAGACGTGCACGCCCTGCAAAACCCGTCCACCCCCTCGCCGATCTCCTCGTCCCTGCCCGGCTCACGCCCGGGCTCGGGCCCCTCGACCCCGCCCGAGGTGCCCGAGAACGTCCCGCGGCTGACGTCCGAGCACCTCAAACTGCGCATGCGGCTCCTGCCGCTCCTGCAGGTCGAGGAGGTGCTCATTCGGAAACTGACGTCGGCGGGCTCGGGAGAACATGAGGCGACGCGCCTGGCGAACCTTGCGAATGCGGGTGTGGGTGTGGGTATGGGTGAGGGCGCGATGAAGGAGAGGGAGGTGGCGGTGAATACGCAGTTTGCGTGGAAGAATATGTTCTCGAGGCTTGTGGGCGGCCGGGCGAGCTATGATTCGGATAGTATCAACTTTGATGACCCGAATGTGAGTGTCCGGGCTTGGTGTTTTTATGGGTGGGTGTGGGTGCTGATTTTGGAGGATTGGATGACCATAGGACCCTGGTAAGATTATTCATGCGTGTAAGGAGGACATGATACAGCTCTGGGAGGACCCGACGGTACAGAAGGTGTTAGAATTCGAGAAGCTGCGATTGCAAGACATGCCCGGCTTGTGCGTCTCCTTCACTCCCCTCCGCCCCTCTTCTGGCTAACCGTCTTTTCAGTTTCCTCGACTCCCTGGAGCGAATCGCATCCGCGCGATACGTCCCCACAGACGGTATGTCCCCCCTCCCCCTCCCCCTCCATCCCCTCATCCCCCTCACCCTCATCCCTTGCTCATGCATTGCATTGCATCGACACAGACGACGTCCTACGCGCCCGCCTCAAAACGCTCGGAGTATCAGAATACAGGTTCCAGGTCAAAGACGGTGGGTCGCCTCTCTCGCGGTCTGTGTGTTGGCGGTCTCAAGATAGGTTCACACGGAAGAATATGCAGGTTTTGGGTCGTCGACGAGGGAGTGGAGGGTGTATGATGTTGGGGGGCATCGGTCTTTGGTGCGTGCTTTGCTTTGCTGCTTTTTTCGGGGTTGTGTGGGTGTGGTGCTGATGATTGGTTGGTGTGTTGTAGAGAGGTGCGTAGTCTACTCCCTAGGTATTGGCGTCAACTCACGTGTATTGACTGGTAGCTGCCTGGGCACCGTTCTTCGATGATATGGAGTAAACTCCCCGCTGTCATCCGCACATACATACATCCACTAACTTCATCACCGCAGTGCCATCCTCTTCCTCGCGCCCATAAGCTGCTTCGACCAAGTGCTCGAGGAAGACCCCATGGTCAACCGACTCGTCAGTCCCTTCCCTCCTCACCCATTATTTACACTCATTCACGAATCGCAACAGGAGGACAGCATCCTGCTCTGGAAGTCCATCGTCTCGAACCCGCTCCTCGCAAAGACGAACCTCGTGCTCTTCCTGAACAAGATCGACATCCTCAAGACGAAACTGAACGCGGGCATCGAGTTTGGGCGGTATATCGTGTCGTATGGGAGTCGTCCGAATGATTATGATAATGCTGCTGCATGTGAGTTTCCGTGCTATTTCGTGATGTGGTGTGGGTAATGGAGGCTGATGGGTGGTGTAGACCTGAAACGCAAGTTCCAGCAGATACACAAGGAGAACTCGCGCGTGCCGCGCACGTTCTACTGCCACTTCACCACCGTCACCGTGCGTCTTTCCATATCCTATCCACAAAGTTTATCACAAATTGACCCTGCTGTGTAGGACCCGAAGGCGACATCGATGATCCTAGCAGACGTGCAGGACACGATCATCCGGAAGCAGCTCCAAGACAGTAAGCTCGTCTCCTGAACACAGCCCGCCCCATAGATTCTCCTACACCCTCTTTTTTTTTTTCCGCACCGCAGCCCTCTGAACGGCGCTTTCGGGTGTCGCTGTCTCTGTGCGCGTTTCGTGTTCGTGTTGGATTGTTTACGAGATGAGATTGATATATGTTGTTGATTTAATGTGCATCTACTTCTTTTACTTTTACTTACTTACATACGCTTCAAACTTGTTTGTGCACTACGATTGTTTGGATGGATGTGCTGGATATGTATATTATGTTTGTTTGTGAAACCGTGTGTGTGTGACTGTTGGGGGTGGATATGTGCGCTGGTTGTATACCTTGGCAGATATGTATCCCGCTTTTTATGCAAGTGCGGTGTATGCGCCACATCATGGGCTGTCTGACGACGCTTACGATCACTCATATTATATGGAGGCTGACATTGGGTTGGACACGGATGGACGTACACAGTAAGGCTACAGAAGATGGATGAGGGGTCAAGATATCGCAGGAATGGTATCAAACAAGTTTATGAGCAAATGGGCCCAAAGCCACACGCGCCGGACGTCTATAAACCGCATCTGCGTCAGCACTCCCCCCGACACGAACACCCGCTCGGTGGTCTACGCACCCTTTCGCGTCCACCTGAGACATATCGTACATCAGCAGACTGCGCGGCGGCGCGTTCTCCTTGCCTGCGCGCGAGTTGGAGCGCATGAAGCCCTTGCCTTTGCCCTTCGCGCCGGCTGACGACGCCCGCTTCGCGTTCTTGCTGCTGGCGAACGAGACGAGCGGCTGACGGGCTGCGCCTGGGACGTGCAGAGTCTCGGACGCGTTCGAGGACAGAGAGCTAGTAGACGACGAGGACGAGCGAGAGGTCTTGCCGCCAGTACGAGCAGTCGAAGGCGCGGCAGGAGCTTCGAAGGGGTTACGGCTGGGTATGACGGGCGAGCACTGCGAGACGACGATCCTGGGCAACACCGGCGGGCCGACCGAGATCCTGTTACGCTGCGCGACGTCAGGCGCAGCTTCGACGGTCGTAGACTTGAGGATGAAGAACTTGAGCTTGTTCTTGACGGGCGAGCGGACGCGCAGGCTGGGCGGGAGCTTGAGCTTGAGACTCGTGCGGCTCGCGCGGGGCTCGGACGCGCCGTACAGGAGCGTCGGGAGCGGGACTGTGCGCTCGGTATCCTGCGCGATGATGCGCGCGCGTCGGTGCAGGTGTACGCGCCAGAAGAAGATGGCGACGGCGAGGACGAAGAGCATGATGAGGCCGATCATGACGAGGAAGAGTCCGAGGGAGCCGTCGAGCGGGTCTGTGCGCGCGGAGGAGGAGGTGGTGGAGATGCCCGGGGCGGGGGCGGGGAGGAGTTGGGAGGTGTCGCGCTTCATGTTGGGGGGCGCGGGCATTGCAGTTGGGGCGGCGATGGAGGAGAGGACGGCGACGGAGGTGTGGAGGTGGAGGCCTGGCATTGTTGTTGTTGGGGGTGCTAAGGAGTGTGGTTGACGAGTGAGTGTGCGGGTGAGCGACTGAGACAAGAGAGCGAGAGAGTAAAGCAAGAGAGTGAAGGAGAGAGAGAGGGCTAGGGGATGACCATAAGTGCGAGATGGACAGGGGAGAGGCTGACGTGCGAATGTGCTTGTGCAGCGATGGCGTCGGTCAGCCGCTCTGGGCCTGGACGCGATCGAACTCCGTAGAGGACTGCTTCGTGTGCTGTCAGACATCAAGTCAGCCTCCACTTCTGCAGCTCGTTACGAGAGGATATTGGATGGCCTAGAATAGCGCATATGGCAGACTGGTACACCCGGGTCATTCCTGCGCTCTGAAGTGGCTGACCGCCTTTTGCCCCTATAGTGGTAGAGTGTAGATTTTAGCACGGTCATCATGTCGTTACAGAATAGTGTAAGTAGCATGCTTCCAGCCTAGAGCTTGTTTTAGAAATGATATGTTAGAAGACATGGATATGCAGAGATAGTAGGAGCACTTGTGGGAAGCGCGACGCGTTTACGACTGGTCACGATCACGTGGCTCGTGACCCTCCCCAGTGAAGTGCTTCGGCTTCGGTTTGGTATACTATGACCGCTGTGATCCCCTTGCATCCCTTCTTATCAAAGAACTGCTCTCGAGTTGACATCCCTGCCAGACGCAATCGATAAGTTGTGATTCCAAATGATAGGGGTTCGTCGTACCGCAATGACACCATGTTCACCAATTCACTATCCGAGCGAACAAGGCCAATCTTCGAGTTGAAACCCGAACTGACAACGATATGGATATGTGAAATGAGTTCTGCATAGCCCGTATGCCTCTGTTGCTTAATAGCTGCTCGTTAACCAACTTCCTGGTGCTGCGACGTGCCTGGTAACAAGCACTGTAAGTACGTATCTTTCATTTCATGCAATTTGTGGCAGCGGCAACTGTGTCCTATCACAGCACCGGGATACAGTCAGCAAGTGTCGTAGTAGCGTCAATCTTGCGCGGATGACGAGGTGCCTAGTTTTTATGTTCCCCAAAGCGTTGAAGCTCTGGCTGATCGTGCGTTTATTCTGCTGTTCATCCTCACTTCGGTTAATTCAGAAGTCGAGGAACAAATGATGGGTGAAGTTCGCTGTCTGTTCGTATGCACAACCGTCATATTGCGATTCTGTCCTTCACGGCCTCAGGTATCCGCGCTTGGAATAAGGAGTCTTGTGAGCACGCAACATCCCTTCATTCATAGCGGCAGAGAACTATGATTATCTGTCAGACTCACGCCCCTGCTCGCGCTCAGTCCTCTCCTGCCGTTCTTCTGCCCTTGCATCCGATCCGCCACTGATAGCCCACCCGCTCCCCGACCGCTGAATTCCTCTGCGGACAGCATATTTGCACGAGCATTCACGGGCGATCGCGTACATTCGATGCACTTCTGCGCGATCGCAGGACCGTCGACGTGTCGTTCATACTGCGCAAATATAGGGGCACGCGATGCTACAGTACAGTACAGTATGGACGAAGTGCTGCTGCACTGCTGTTCCCATTTGTTCCGGGGTATCATGATCTCCCAGACGACAAAAGCTGTGACTGCGCCTAAAACCCCAGCTCTCCAAAAAGCCCCAACGGTGTATCCACTCCCAGGAAATAGTGCGTAATCCGGAGCTGCACCTATATCACAGACACCAACGCTCAGTCCCGTTCGACGGGAGTGGCGCGGCGCAGAACGCAATGTAGATCATCTCCCGGATGGTTTCGTAAGACCGCCCGCCACACATCGCGTGTGGTGCCGAGCCTGTATGATACCAACCATATTATGCGATGATTACTGTACTGTATAGTTGAGGCAGTAAACTGTTGTTAGTGCCTGTTACACTGATCATGACGGCTTACACCACATATAACGGGCCAAGGTGCAGCAGTAACCGGCGAATTTGAGGACGATATTGGAATTACTTGGCGCGTCATCATGCCTCGGCAACAGCCGGACCCATCCCCAACGAAATCAAATCCACGTGACCTCGCCTGCTCGACACAGGGCACAGCAGCCTCCAAGTCTACAGCACCTAGAGAGCGTTTGGACGTGGAATGGGCCCATTCCTCCACGTCGGTGGAAGCGAAATATGCTGCGAGGAACACCAGGCGCACCGAGGCGCAGCGAAAGATTCGGTGGGGAGTTAAAAGTGTTAGGCGCGCAGGAGCTGGGCTTCGGGAGCCCCGTGGTCGGGCGCCACACGCCAGTGGGCAGAATCCCCAACAGATGCCTACTTTCTGGCGAAAACAGGTCCGTATATAAATCCGCCTCGCTAATTGCGCTGAAGCCGGCCTCCACCTCCCTGCTCACCACCGTTTCCGTTTCTTTCCTTTCTTTCCTTCTCTCCGTCTCTGTCTCTCTCCCGTCATGTCCTCCGTCGTAGAGACGCGCCAGGCGTCGCCCGTCCTGGAGAAGTCGAGAAAGAAAGTTGTAAAGGAGGAGACTCCTGCTGACATTGACCTCCCCGACAATTATGTGTCATGGAGTCTCAAGAGCCAGAAACCCCTTCCGCCTATCACCATGAACAACCTGCTCCAAAACATCCAATGGGTCAGCTTCCTCGTCCTCACCATCACGCCCTCCCTAGCGCTCTACGGAGCCCTCACCGTCAAGCTTCACTGGCAAACCGCCGTCTGGAGTGTCATCTACTACTTCATCACCGGTCTTGGTACGTCCTACTTTCTCGTTTCCTGCGGCCGTTGGGGCGCGACGCGCGCGTTGCCACCTCAATGGCTGCCACGATACTACCGCATGGAGCAATAAGCTGACTGCGAGCTCTTCTAACAGGCATTACTGCTGGCTACCACCGGCTATGGGCACACCGCGCATATAACGCGTCTCTGCCCCTCCAATACTTCCTTGCGATTGCAGGAACCGGCGCCGTCGAGGGCTCTATCAAGTGGTGGTCACGAGGACACCGCGCGCACCATCGTTACACCGACACCGAGCTCGACCCTTATAACGCCCATAAGGGCTTCTGGTGGTCGCACGTCGGCTGGATGATCCTCAAGCCGCGTTACAAGATTGGTGTTGCTGATGTCAGTGACTTGAGCAAGAACCCGGTCGTGAGGTGGCAGCACCGCTGGTACATCCATCTCATCATTGGTATTGGCCTCGTTCTGCCCATGGCGGTTGCTGGACTTGGCTGGGGTGACTGGAAGGGCGGATTCTTCTACGCTGGAGCTGCCCGTCTGTGCTTCGTCCACCACGTACGTGATATTTTCATCTTCTCGCCATTTCCGCTTCATTAACGCGTTCTGTGATGACAGTCGACCTTCTGCGTGAACTCGCTCGCGCACTGGCTCGGTGACACCCCCTTTGACGACAAGCACACGCCCCGTGACCACTTCATCACCGCTCTGGCCACCATTGGCGAGGGTTACCACAACTTCCACCATCAGTTCCCTATGGACTACCGTAACGCGATCAGGTGGTACCAGTATGACCCGACTAAGTGGTTCATCGCTGTTGCTGCGTTCTTCGGCCTTGCGACGCACCTGAAGGTCTTCCCTGAAAATGAGGTCAAGAAGGGCCAGTTGACCATGCAGCTCAAGAAGCTCCGGGAGACCCAGGACGTACTTACATGGGCACCTGAGGAGACCGACCTGCCGATTATCAGCTGGGAGAGTTGTAAGTTTCAACAAACAACTTTATTATAGACTCGTCTGATCATTTTGCAATGTCTAGTCCAGGAGCAAAGCGTCAAGCGTCCCCTGATCGTTATTGCTGGTTACATCCATGACGTATCCGACTTTGTGGACGAGCACCCTGGTGGTCGCCATCTGCTCGTCAAGTACATCGGTAAAGATGCTACGACGGCGTTCTTCGGTGGTATTTATGACCACTCGAATGCTGCACACAACGTGAGTTGTCCGCCCCTATTCATGCTTCCTTCCAGTTTGCTAATTTTGATGGATATGACAGTTGCTCTCCATGAAGCGCGTTGGTATCCTCCACGGCGGCATGCAACACGGTCTCGATGACAAGCTGATACCGCCCGCTCAGCGTCTCAGGATTGCGAAATACAACGAGCTCGCCGGGTCTCCGTACAACTCGTCGACGGCTGTATCGGGTGACGAGGGCCTCCTCGGATAGATGTAGTGTTTCCTCTCTCTCTTCCTCCCATTGATTCATGCCCTTTTACGTCGTTAAAATGGAAATTGTTTTCGTGCATTGTCGTGTAGTGTTGCTATAATTGCGGTTGGGGTCGTGTAGGTCGTTCTGGTGGTAATTGTCAGATGGCGGGGATTGTTATAGACATCCGTTCTACATTTTCTGTGGCTGTCTGAAGCTGAGACCATGAGACCAGTGATTTCTCACTGTCAGGTCATGAACATGAAGCCATCCCCAACTGTGTCGATGTTCTGCGCTCGGTCCGACGAGCGTCGATCCACTACGCTTAATTTTGACGCCGAGTGACAGAGCTCATTTCCCAAACACTCAACCATCATGCTCAGGACCGTCCACGGCGCGACTGTGCGCAGGATCTCACAGCTTTCAGGTAGAACACGTGTCGTACAGGTTGCACGACCTCTTGGATCCATATCGAGTTCGATTCGACATTACAGCACCCCTCGGCTGAGCACATTCCCTTCGCCAACGGTACTCCGTCAGCACCTCGCACGGACACACAGATTCTACTCCTCCGAGCCCTCAGCTCACCAAACCTCATTCGCCGACCCAGACCGTCCGGAACTGTTCTACCACCTCTTCCACCCGCAAGACTCAACGCCCGTCTTTGCGCTCTCTTTCCTGCCCGACGCGCCCAAACGCGTCGACTCGTATGCGGTGCTCGGGTGGCTGCCTGCGCTAGAAGGCGGCGAAGCGGGGCTGAATGACTTTAAAGAGAACCGTACGTGGACCGTGTGAAGCCGTTCGCCCAGCCGCTAACCTTATTTATGGCGGGGTTGTTGGGGTGGATAGCAAAGTTTAGGGATGTCTTGCACGAAGCGGTGGAATCTGGGCTGCGTGACGGCGTGGATGATATTCAGATAAATGGTGCGATCCAGACGCAGGAGGGGTGGATGCATATACACGGTGCGCGCCGCATTTGATTCTTGTGGCTCTGAAGGACTTCGACTGAACATTGCGTGCAATGGTTAGACTCCCGGAACGTCCCCGCGTTAGGCAGGATAGGCGACCCGGACGATATCATCGCATCTGTGCGTGTTGAAGAGGGCAAGGTGAGGATGAATATTCTTGACGTTGGCCACACATCATAACCATGGCTTGTTGCGCCAGATACTCCCGGATACGTACCAGCCAATGCCTTCGTACCGCCTATGTACGGCCGACGGAGTGATACAGCTCACCGAGGGCTTGTTCGCACGGCTGAAGGACGTGCTAGTAGAACGGGTACGTAGGGAATGAAATCTAGACGGACGCTCGCGCGGCCATTGGTACATCTTGAAGAACAAAAAAGTACATGTAATCTAATTGTAATACAATCACATTTGACCCCCTGTATTCGCCCGTTCGGCTTCCACGGACTGGACGGCTTCTTCGATGCGGGTTAGCCATATTTCTAGGATGTCGAGTCGAAGCTTGGAGTGATCGTCGTGTTGAAGGGTGACTGGTTAGGGGAAGGTGAGTATAGCTGCGTGATGATATAACTGGTAAACATGAATATTACCGTTATCCCATTCTCTCAGTCTCTTCTTCACAGGGTGGAGAAGGTTGGCCTGGACCGTGTTTATTACATCAGGTTCACGGATCCCCGTCTATAATACCATCAAGCCGCTAGATCAATCACGGCTTCTCGGGAGGAAAATGCATTTGCACACACCTTGTTTTGCACGTCTCTCTTCACCAAGATGAAATAGAGTCCAAACACTTCCACCAGCCTCAGCGGCTCTGGCGACTCCAAGAATTCCTCTAGATCGGTCTCGGGGTTCTGCGAAGGCTCTGGCAGGCGAGCCACGAACAGAACTGGCGCAAGCGTACGCACGAACATCGTGCTCGCAAAAACGTTATTTGCCCCACCCGGCGCAGTGGGCGATAACGCCTCCAGTACTGCCTCTTTCACCAAGCCAACACTGGCTACCTGCATGCCGTCGCCAGCCCATGGCTGCCCTTCTTCGCCGGCAGGTGCGGGCGAGACGAGGTCGCGGAGGAGGTGCAGACGGATGATGGGCGGTGCGAGGGAGAGGATAAGGGAGAGCACGCGGAATGTGATGTGCCGTAGGGCGGGATCAGGGTGCAGGGACGCGACGGAGGGGAGGAGCGAGGTGAGCGTGGCGAGGAGATCTTCTGGGATCGAGGGCCGCGGAGATTGTGAGATGAGTGGTCCGAGTGTGCGTATGAGGAGGGCGAGGGCGGAAGGGACGGCCGTGCCCGATTGGAAGGAGGCTAGGAGAGCAGGAAGGTTGGCTTGGAGGGTGGTGAGAGATAACGGTACGGCTGGTGAATAGGTGTATGCGAGTAAGATCAGTGTTCCGACGGCGTTGTGTTGTTGATTTGGAGGTATATTGATGCCGAGTGAGAGGAGCGTGTTCTGTGATATATATCGTGAGCCTCTTAATGCGTTCAGCATTGGCAGCTGTGACTCACGCTCAGCTCTGTTACTGGAGTCTGCTGCTCCGCAGACGTAGATGCAGCGTTCGACATCCTGAGACGCGGGAACTGTTCTTCGAATGCTCTAGTCGCCACGTCTGTCCCTAGTTTATCGGCGCAAGCTTGCAGAGTAGCAGTTGCAAAGGTATACAGCAAGTTCTGCTCGCTATCAGCGTCGTCTCTTTGATAGAGGCCATGCTTACCTTGACATCGTCATCCGTGCCTGCCCAGGCTGCCGCTGAAACGATCAGAGCAGTAACTCCTTGTACTAATGCGTTGACCTCCTTTTCGGCAAAAGTAGGGGCAACAGCGTATAGTAACCCTTCGAGCTGACTTATTGGAGGGCAGATAATCTGGGCTGGGGTCTTCTTTCCTTTCGACAGTCTGGGCAGAACTATGATATCGTGAGATGGTGTCCCGCAACCTATGATGTTGTCGTGCCTTTAGTGTATAGCTTGATCAGTCGCAAAACTTGTCTCGATGTCTCGGCCTCTTCTGGCCCGTTAGATTCTGTTCTTTCATCGTCATCATCATCACTTATAGATGTGAGGTTGTTCGACAACCGCTCAACGGCTTCCTGCAATGCGATAATCATTTCCTTTCCACTGCATTCTTCTGCAAGTGCGGTAAGGACGTCGTCTGCGGCGTCATCAGCGCATGGCAGTAGAATGGGTAGAGATGTGAAGACTTCCTATAGGACGTTAAGCGTACGAGCTGACAAAGTAGACGCTACTGACGATTTCTGGGAGGAGTGCAGTGGCGATCAACGCGTCTTTCACAGCCTGTAATGTGTTTCGGGGATCCTTATCTCTTGTAGCGGAGACGAGAAGGCTGTTCAGTACCACAGGTAGATCCTGGAATGAAGAACAGTCATGCAGCCGTGCATATAATTATAGAATGCTACCGCACATCGTCTGGTAGATCAGACTCGGTAAGTCCAAGCTGCTGTCTGAGTCGGCTCAAGCGATCCTGCCAGAAATCGTAAGCGAAAGTCACGGTTGACTTTAATATCAGGATTTACTTCGTTTGCCATCTATGTAACGAGATGATGGCTGAAAGGACGAGAGGCGATCTGAGATCACAGAATTGATCGGGCCTTGCAACAGGTAATCACATGAGAGAGCGCACAGTATGATGCCAGGACTGGTGAAGCTCTTTGCTCGCCCTCGCTGTTGCGCCCTCTTCTTCACCGCACCACCACCGTCTTGCCAACGCTGCATGTCTACCAGAGCTTCGTGACGCCTGCGATTCTACTCATGCCCCAATCATACGTCGCGCTGTCGGCGGCTCTCTCACAGCAACGGCGGCCGGTTCTTGTCGCACTTGCCACACTCCTTCTTCTGAGGTCGCGCCTGCTTCAGGTGCCCCAAGAGGTTATCGCAAAGCTCGTTTTACCTCGCGTCTCCAGAGGCAAGCTTTCTCCAGAGGAATTGGCAACTGCGCTACAACAACTGTACGTGAAGGAACCAGATGGGTCTAAAACGTTGCTGGTACCGTATCGAAATGGAATATCTGAGGTCCGTTCGTTGCAGTGTTTCAATCTTTCTGCTCTTACACTATCTTCTCTGAGTAGGTTCCCATAAGACCCACTCCGGCCTCCCAACTTGCCGATGATGCAGCCCGCTTCCCACCAATCCCTCCTAATCACAAGCCTAACCTTGACAGAACCTCATTGCGACAGCTGCTTGCTGTTTTGAGAATTGCATTCCCGTCATGGCACTCGAAAGAATCATTGATCCTTGCTTTGCATTCCTTCTTTCTGATATTGCGGACGGTCCTAAGTGTTGCGGTGGCAAGACTTGATGGTCGGCTGGTCCGTAATATCGTCAGTGCTGACGGTAAGGGTTTCCTGAAGGGTCTCGGACTGTGGTTCGCGCTCGCAATTCCAAGTACATACACGAACACAATGGTAGGCATCATCTCGACTAGTATTCTGCCCACAACATTTAACCTCTACGTAGATCCACTACCTGCAAGCCAAACTATCCCTGCGTCTTCGCACGCGTCTGACGCGCTACACTCACGATCTATACCTGTCTTCTGCCCCGGACCTCCGATATTATCGTATCGGTCAAGAAGGCGGATTGGAGGGAGTGGACCAGTACATCACTTCGGATATATCAGCATTCTGCGACGCATTTTCTCAAGTCTAGTGCGTAGTAGCTCTCTTCTTATATCAAAACAATGGTAATAACTATCCTTGCAGTGGAAATGTGCTTAAGCCTTCCCTTGACCTCCTCTTATTTACTTCACAGCTGTCCCGCACCCTCGGTGTGCGTGGTACGCTACTTTTGTTTGTCAATTACTATGTGACGGCGCGTATTCTGCGTGCTGTGACACCCGCCTTTGGTCGCTTGGCCGCCGTAGAAGCGAGACTAGAGGGCGAGTATCGTGCCGGCATGGGAAGAGTCGGAAGAGAAAGCGAAGAAGTGGCATTCTACAATGGCGGTCCGCGAGAGAGGGACATTCTCTGGAGAGCGTACCTGCGCCTGATCAAGCACATCAACTCTATTTACAAGGTTAGCTGTTTTCATGCTTCAAAGGTTATCCACTTTGCTCATTATGCATACATAGATACGTATTGCCTACGAGTGGACAGAGGATTACGTGATCAAATACCTCTGGAGTGCGGCTGGCTATGGCCTGATTGCTATCCCTGTCTTGTTCACTCGTAGAAAACGGAATGTTGGAATACAAGCATCTGGCCCGTCGGACGAAGGAACCAATAATGAAGTTGCAAACCGCACTGAAAGTATGTGTCGTGCAAAATTATGTCATTCCGCTTCACCTACTGAGCCTGGTTGGTGCAGCCTATATTTCTTCCCGACGTCTCCTCCTTTCTTTGGCCGACGCTGGCGGCCGTCTCATGTATGCGTATAAGGATCTGCTAGAGCTTGCAGGTTTGACCACACGACTATACACTCTCCTATCTACATTACACGACATCAAACCTCCCTCCTCTGACACAATCGCCATCTCGTCTTCACTAGCTTCCCTCACTACGCAATCTACGCGTCCGCCTTCCCCTGAACAGGACGACAGAGTTCAACTCTCTCACGTAGACGTCTCGGTCCCGCAAAACACAGCCAATGTTCCGCTCATCCTTGTCCGCGATCTCTCTCTTACTCTCAGACCCGGAGACCACCTCATGATCACTGGAAGCAACAGCGTTGGCAAGACGAGCGTAGCAAGAGTAATTGCCGGCCTCTGGGCCGGACGGTCATACACTGAAAACCGACACCGGGCGGAGGTGAGCAGACCGCCTGGAAAGAAAGGAGTGTTCGTTGTGCCGCAGAGAAGTTATATGGTTGCGGGGAGCTTGCTTGATCAGTGAGTTTTGTGATCCCAAGGATTTGGCGATGGAGATTGACTAGCTATTTGTAAACGCCAGGGTGATTTATCCAGACTCGTATGCGGAGTTTGTTGAGTCTGGGCGGACGGAAGAGGAGTTGATGGAAATCCTGGGCGCAGTGAACCTTGCGTACCTTCCGAGCAGAGAGGGCGGCTGGTTCACCAGGAAGGAGTGGAGAGACGTGCTGAGCGGTGGTGAGAAACAGAGGGTGAGTTTCAAGTGGAAAATGGGTATTATCGTGCTGAAAGCTGAATGCTGCAGATGGCGATGGCGAGGGTGTTTTATCATAAGCCCAAATTTGCTGTACTGGATGGTGAGCATGAGATACCAATGTCAAGCGAGCACACTCATTGATTGTACTGCGGTGTACAGAGTGTACCAGCGCGGTCTCAAGCGACGTGGAAGGACGCATGTATGAGCATGCAAAATCACTAGGAATCACCCTCATCACGATATCATTACGGTACGTTGCATTCCGTACTGGCTGGTTACATCATGCTGACTGCTGCTTGTTTGAGAAGACTGTCGCTGGCGAGATTCCACACGAAACTGTTGACAATAAACGGTGACGGTGATGGCTCGTGGACGCTGTCCCAAGTAGGTACTGCGGAGGAGCGTATGGGTCTTGACAGGGAGATTCTCGCCATCGAAGACCGGCTTGCGGAGGTGGAAGGATGGGAGAAGAGGGTGAAAGAGTTGACGAAGGCATTAAGTGCTCAAGAAATATAAGCAATATATTGCTGCCCTTATAATTCATGTACTGTATAATGATGATGTACAACTAGGACAGGTTAGCTGGACGGACAAACTATCTTGGTTACCCTAGTGCTGCGTTCTCAGATATCGATGCCTCGAGCATTTGGTAATTTCATTCCATTGCGTCCATATCAACATCCTTATCGTACTCTGTATGCGCACGCGGCCCTGTATCCATAGAGTCCACCAACTTCTGCGTACGCGCCTTGACCGCCCTTTTCATTTCTTTATGTATGACCTGCCCGGCCTCACATGCCAACTTGAAGATGTCTCCGAAGCGATCAACGTGCAACCGCGTCTCCATGGTCACTAGCGTAACTTTTCCGCTCTTTGGCATGACCGCGGCCGTTAAATGAGGAATGTCATTTTCTTCCAGCGTGGTGAGGTCGAGCATGGGAGAGGTGGAGTGCACGCCGCCAGTGACGGCGCAGACAAAATCAAGGAGAGGTATACCAGCGCTGACAAGGGCAAGTGTCGTAGCGTTGATTCCGGCTTGCATAAGCCCACCGTCTTGTTGGAGAATATGTACATAGATGTCGATTTGGGAGCGTGGATAGAGAGACGTCTGGACAACGGGTTCGAATGTGGATTTTATGGCGGCAGCTAGCTCGAGTATTCGTCTTTGAGTAGATAAAATCGTTCGAGTGAGTTCCAGTAATCGGAGAAGTATGGTTAAATGCATGCGTGGCCGAACTCACTTGTCTCCTCTTCCCCGCCTCCTCCTTTCTCCTGAGCTGAACGGCGCGATGTTCACCTCCACGTTCAAAACAGCACGGTCATGCAACGTCTGAGACCGCATTTTTGCTTCTCTTGGCCCGAACACAGAAACGAGAGCCTGTGTCAGGCCGTGTGTGATCATAGCAGACCCATCCGCGGTCCCGCGTTGCGAGAGATCCATGGTTATTTCGCGCAGTTCGTATTGCCTACGTCCATCAGAGCGATAGCCGTCATCGTTCAGGATTTCGACGCGTGAGCCCTTTGTGAGATTGACGGGTCAAAGGTATGCAAAACATATTGACGGTTATCGGGAACACTCACCATGGCTAGAGGAGGCAGAAGAGTGCATATCCTTGGATTTTTGGAGGCGGGCCGGATGTCCGTGCAGGAACTGCTTGAGATCCGATCGGGCAATCACAGCTAGGCCTCACATTACCCACACCGACACCCGGGCGATTCGCTTCAAGCTCTTGATCTCAGACCGTCACTGTGGTCCATCCACTCTCAGGTGACTATTGGAACAGAATCTGTGTCTGCCCAAGAGCCTTGTGGACCTGCCTCATCGAGATGCTCAATCCTAGAACTTGCGCTACGAAATTACTGCAGCTAGGATGTCTTGGATACTTGGTGGCAGCTCTAATTTACACGACAAACTACGCTGTCGTTGTCCCCCTCTCCTCCTTGGTCTTATCTTTGTTTGATTATGGATTTGCGATTCCGAAGGTCCTACCACTCGGCACAGACACGCCCCCTCAACCTCGTGTAGATCTTGTAGCCCAAGCACAACGAGCAACTTTCGCTCAGCATAAAGACACCCACGCGAAGGATAACTCTCTATGGGACTTTGAGACTTCTGACTACATGCTAGACTGGATGGAACCTCTTGACACGGACCAGCTGGGTCGCCAGAACCCTTTACCTATACGGGAGGCGACGTTCTTGTCCAAAGCTTTCGCTCAGTCTATGCACCCTACGAAGATAATACCATTTTACTACAAGGCACGGGCTCCTGTGGATGCAGAAGACGTTACTATTACAACGCTAGTCACCAGCAACCGATACAAGGTTCTCAAGCAGCTAGTGGAACGCTATCAGGGTAACTTTGTTGGCCTGAGCTCTTAAATGCATATCTGAGAATCTATTTGCTTATAGGTCCAATATCCGTCACAATTCATATTCCAATGCCTTCTCGTAATCTTAACCCGCCGAGCCATACTGCTACCCGTCACTTTATCAATGCAGTCAAAGATCTCGAAGCTCTATATGCTTCTTCTCCTCACTTTGCTACTTACGTGGACGTCCACTTGGCTCTTTCGCCGTCCTCTGGCACTGGATCTTCTGGCACTAATGACCCTGACACTGGTACGACTGAGGGCGCAAGGCAGTTCAACGTATGGCGCAATATTGCTCGCCTATTCTCGCGGACAGAATTCGTAATGATGTTGGACGTTGACTTTGCCATATGTACCGACTGGCGCAGCGCTATTCGTAATAACTTAGGACGCTACAACAACGACTACAAGGGATCTCGCCTTGGACTGGGTCTGGACGAAGCGGCTGCTCGTGACACGAGAAACACGTCGATCATCGATGTTGAAGTCATCAAGAAGTTACGAGATGGTAAAATTGCGCTGGTACTTCCGGCATTCGAATACGTTCGGCAAGAGGATGGTATAGACCAATCCACCTTCCCACGAGACAAAGAGGTGTGGAGATAACCAAATGTTCGACATACTGACTGACCTGTCATCAGAGTCTCATGCGCTTGACATCTGGCCCGACCCCTAAAATTGCAGCGTTTCACGCATCGTGGGCACCCGGACACAACAGCACGGACTATGCTAAATATTTCTCCATTCCACCCGGACTTGAGGAGGTCTACGAAGTGACACAGTACCAAAGCGCGTACGAACCATACGTTATTATGAGCAAACGCGTTACATGGTCAGCCCGACACTCACGCACCCCCAATCACATGAAGAACTGACCGTACGAGGCTTTGACAGGTGCGATGAGCGGTTTACAGGATATGGAGGCAACAAGGCCGCCTGCCTCTTCGAGTTATATCTCAGTGGTGTCACATTTTACGTTATGTCGGACCACTTCTTGATCCACCAGAGTCACAAGTATGAAGAGGAGGCGAGAAGAGAAGAGGTATGCGATGGTCAATAGTATAGTCATGTTGTACTCATGCACTCTTCAAAGAGGAAGTATAATCGCAAACTCTACGCAGATTTCAAGGAAGAAGCCTGTTTGCGGTAAGTGCTGCCAATCATCAAGGTGATTTACCATCGCCTCATGTGAATATCGCTGCAGGTACCTTTATCGCTTTAAGTCAACTGGCCAATTGCACACTCCTATAGCGTCGAATGTCATCGGAGAATGTAAGAAGCTGAAGAGTGTTGCCAAGGCTGCCCCCGAGGTGAGATGGTTCTCCTTGTCGTATGGTCCTCTAACCGTCTCGTTGAAATAGTTGCTCGGAGAAGAGGTCGGGTTGTAAACGTTCAAGCAAAAGCATTCAACGAACAATCCCTGTTTGAAGGTTGTAAGATAGTAGACACACAAAATAGACTTTGAGTCAAACGTATACAGTTGCATTACAATGGATAATAAAGCTGCGATAACAATACAATAATGCCAATAATCTATTGCTGCGCAAGTCCCACCTGCGACGCAAGGCGTAGGCCTTCCTGAATGGCGACTGCCTCCTCCACCCATGGGAGCTTGAAGTACTCGCTCCTGCGCAGATCGTCCTGCCTCAAGGTTGCACCCTCACTGGGCCCGCTACCCATGACGGCCTCCAAGTCTCGCGACTGAGATTCAAGCCATGTTTGTACAAACTCTTGCGGGTTCGAAGCGAAGGATTGGAGGAATGTTCTTTTGAGGTGGGAATTCTGCAGCGACTGCACATGCAAGGATATCTGTGAAGGATAAGATTGTTCATCAAGTCAAAATAGAACTAATTGAATGAACCAGACCTCATCGTCCAGTTTTGTGATTTCCTTAGCAGCCTCCGGGGCCATGTTCATAACAACATGGCTCATGCGACTCTTTAACGATGTGTCTTCGACTCGCACTTCCACATCAAACGCTGCTGCCTTTTCGGGGGGCGGCTGGGACGGGTCCAGGGTATAATGTAACACGATTGGGTCTGCGCGTGTAAGGAAGTGGTTGACACGGTCCGGAATCCCTTGGAAGGAGAAATGCTCTACTTGGAATATCTGTAATACAGATTAATGAGGACACATAGGGCGGAAAAAGTGATGCAAACTTACCTTCCGCAAAGGGGCGTCTAGTCTAATAACCCGTCTATCTACCTTGTCTTGCAGGTCCTGTAGTTTTATGTAATTCCACAGTGCTTGTATGACACCAGTGCGTGTTTCCTCCTGGATGCCGAGAAGCGCGCCTGGGCTTTACGTGAGTATAACGACAACACGAGCATAAGAAGAACTTACCAAGCTCGGAGTGTACTTTGAAATGCTCAGGGTGTTGTTCCAGATGTATGATAACTCTGATCTTCGTTACGCCGTCTCCGCGTCTCTTCACAGAGAATCCGTCCAAAGGGGCTGAATTTTGAGCAGAGCGCACCCACTACAGCCGAATCAGATGTTTGCGCACTTCTGGGCAAGATGTTCTCGTACCTCTACTGTATTGCTGTCGGGATATTGAGCAGGGTCTCGATCAAGTTCCACAACCACTTGTTTCACAAGCGTCGAGAACTTCCGAGGAGGTACACGATCCTTTGCTCTCTGGTTCGGTATCTTGTCATGGGCGAGTAAGGACTGGAATGTTAGGAAGACAGCGTGCAGTGCTCACCTCAAGTAGCCGCCCCTCTACCTTGAATTGAAATGCAGGAATGCCTTCCCCCGTCTCAACGTTTATGGTGCCATCAGCCGGCAACGCGTCGCCCTGCTGCCATTGCTGCCCGGAAACAGTATGGCTGAGAAATATCCGAAGAGTGCGAGTTGTCTGCGTAGCAAGTGCATGAGCGTGCACACAGTTGGGCTCCGAACTATGACAGTGGCACAACGGAACCAACTCACAGACATGGGTTTTCCCAACGTATCCTGCACCTCCACACGTTTCCTTGTCATTGTCCAGTCCAGCTTCTTCTCCATATTGAGCAGGTCTTGATACATCTGAGAGTCGACAGAGAACTCCGCTGAGTGTAAGATTGCGTTAGGGACATTCTTGTCGACGAGCTTGCGTCGTTTCGTAGGAGGTTTCTGCATATCCATTGTATATGCGACCAAAGTTATGTTGCGTTATGAGGTTGAGCGACCGCGAATGTGATTCTAAGTGTCGAACTGGCGTGAGCACGACCAGGACTGTATGAGGGAATGGACAGGCGCCAGAGCGTTCTGTTATGGCCAAGTTAACCGCCCAGCCACACCGAAATTCAGGATCCCGAACTTGGATGCCATTCTATGTCACTACTACATTATTCTTGTAGGGGAACTGCGGTATATGGATATACGTATAATAACTAGACGACTGTTATTTTAGAGTATACACTGAAAGGGTACAATACTGCAAATATTAAGCGGGAAGAATGCCGCAGGCAAAGCAATACATATAAATTCAACACTTTACTGCTCGATGCGCTTTCCACGAGTATCCAAACCGAATACTAAAGGTAAGGATTAGCACTGAATTAAAAAGAGGAACGGATAAGACATACTATTAGCCAACTCCCTCACACTCAACCCTACGCAAGAAACGCTGCATTAGCAAGAAGCAACGAATTCAAAGGCAGTAGACCTTACTTCCGAGTTTCGCTTTCTCAATGTCGCCAAGAGCCCCATCAGCGAGGGTCTTCTTTCGTTCTTGTAGGGCAAGAATACGGTCTTCCACGGTGTCTGCAATAACCAGTCGCTGCACGTCGACAGGACGATGCTGACCGAGACGGTGAACACGGTCATAGGCTTGCTGTTCTACAGCCATACTCCAGCCTATAAAAATCGTGTTAGATATCACATACGTATCATGTACTGGAGTATACATTGCGTACCCAAGTCCAGGCTGATAACGTCTATTCCGTTTGAACAATTTAGTCAGATACGATAGAAACAGCCCACAAAACAAACGCACGATTGGCCCGAGTAAGATTCAGTCCCACACCTCCACACTTGAGGCTCATGAGCATGATAGATGCCTTCTCCTTGGACATGAACGCTCGAACAGCTTGGTCACGCTTGCTTCGGTTCATGTCGCCCTGATACCTATTTGTGTATGATCAGCCTCAAACAAAGAGCAAATGACACAAGTGATGCGTACTTCACATGGAGGAATCCGTTCTCAGTCAGATAGTCCGACACGAGCTGCAGACATTGGGTCCACTGAGAGACCACAAGGACCTATGGCAATACGTAAGGTAAGTCACGGATACTGATGACACCAAGGAGTTTCGAACCTTTTCGTCCGGTTTCTCGCTCGCCAGCGTCCGCAGAGTCTCCATCATGAACTGTGGTGTATCCGAATGAGCCACACGAAGTTCATGCGGAAAATATGACTGACCTTCATCTTCGTGGATGGGAGGAACTTGGGCATCATCGCAATCTGCTCCGGTGTGGCCTCAATATCAATATCTGGCTTAGCCCCATGGATAATGTCCTCGTCATATTCGTCGTCCGAGTCAACAACGATCTTGCGAACGGCACGTTTGCCTTTGGCCTTGCTAAGACGCTTTTTAAGTTCGCGTCGGGCAGTTTGTTCTTCCTCGTCTTCGTCGGATCCGACGATAAAATCGCTCAGGTCATCATAGTCGTCATCATCCCCAGAACGCTCTTCGCCCGAGTCAATGAGGTGTCCTCGAGTAGCTTTCCTCTTACGCAGAACACGGCCAGGAGCCGGCTTCGGGGCCGCGTCCACCATCTCAACATCCTCGTCCTTGAGTTCGTCCTCCATCGGTTCGAAGATCTCCCGGGAGAAGATATGCGTCTCGCTGATTTTACCTCGACAGACCGGGCACTTAGGATGGTTCTCAGCCGGGTTTGCCTGTGGTCCGGGATCGGGGTGGAAGCTATTGATTGCATTCACTTTTCAAGGGATGAAGTTAGGCCTGGCCTGCACGCGATGAGCTTGCCACATACCGACGCATTCCCGGCAGAACAAGTGGCAACAAGGAGTTACCACGGGATCTACGTAGTTTTCAAAGCAAATCGGACACTCAATCTCCTCGTCCTCGAGCGCAGCATCTGCGGACTGAAAGGTAGCATGTTAGTATAACTACCGATTCCGCACGGGCCAAAGACCTACTTCAGCTTCCGCAGCCAAACGTGCGATGGCGAGGTTCTTGTACTTGGCCCTCATCTTTTCTACGAAAACCGTGCCCACAAGCTCGACTGCACGGAGAAGCTCCGAGTTCTTGTCCCCGGTGTCAAGGTACTCCCCAGGACGGATGAAAGCATAACTCTGCTCTGTAATCAACGATGCATGGGAGCAAATTTGACGCAGTCGGAGCAACATGACGAGAACTAAATCGCTTGCAATGAGCATAAGCAAAAACCCTTACGCAGCGTGCCAGCCTTACCTTGAAAGTAGTTCCTGGTTGAGACACTCAATCGTCAGTGCGAACATTGTGATCCCAGAGGACTGCTCACTTGAGTACCGTGCCGGCCCGCAGGTATTTGTTGAAAATAGCCTGAGACTGAGTTTCAACCATTTTATAGATGTCGCGTTCTTCCTGAGTAAATTCAAGCTTGTGGAGAGTGATAATCTTAGGAGGTAATTCAATCAAGGGCTTTCCATCAAGTTTCTAACTTTCGGGTCAATTGCGGCCAAGAACAATGTCACAGAATTCTTACGGAGTCTTTCTTGCGCCTGAGGAGCATGGATCTGAAAATAACCTGCAGCCTCTGCATAGCAAGGGAAGCTACAGACATGGTTGTTGGTACATTGATTATTCTTCAAGCTCAAGACCTGACACGTACGGTTTTTCTTCTCGTTACTCGTAACATGGTTATTGAACTCATTCCAGTCATACCACGGCCGAATCCGCAGAAATCTGAACAAAGGGTATGCATCACCCAAAGAGTTCACAATCGGAGTCCTGTGGGTCTAGTCAGCAAACGATTGGGATACGGAGGTGTGACAACTTGCCCGGTGAGACACCATCGATATTGTGCTTCGAGCTTGGAAATCGCGCGAGACACACCTGCAAGATCTGTGAATATAGACTGGTAATCTACGCAAGAAGTACGAACGAGTGCGTTTGTTTCGAATGTTTTGCGCTTCGTCCAAAACAATTCGATACCTGACAGGACCAGATCAGTGGTTTGGGTCGTACATCATGTAGAGATAATTACCACTATGTATCGAACAATGATCAGCATAGCTATACCACAAAAACGAATACATGCCACTCACTGGCATTTCGAATAACAAGCCTTTGATTTGTCGAGCCTTCCTCCTCTGCACTTGACGCTCTTCCTCAGATGTGTCATCGGCGATGAAGTCCTCATCTGCGTTCGATCTTCGCTTCTTTCTCTTTCTCCTCTCCCTCTCGACAGCTTCGTCATCGGGCCATTCCAACAACAATGTCTGGAGATTTAATGTGAGTGACAACGAGCGTCGCCTATTCTCGAAACCTGACGCACGTGATACGTTGTGAGAACGACATCGTACTTCTCAAGCTGATCCAGTCGCCTCGGCTTGCTATTGCCTATGCGAAATTGTTGGCTCGTGCACAGTTGTCTTGCGGGTAGTGATAATTGACTCACCATGATAAATCAAGCACCGAAGGTTCATGTCCGACTTATCCTCAATTTCGTACTGCCACTGATCAAGTAATGCGACAGGAGCAACGATAAGGGTGGCCTTCCGGGCAGGGTTGGTAGGTCTATTCTTCGCCATGACGGCGATCATTTGCACGGTCTGTACAGACACAGTTAATTCCGTGCGGATGAATGGATAAAACCATGATACTACCTTTCCTAGACCCATTTCGTCTGCGAGCACCCCACCTCTAAACGAGCTCCTCTGCTCTTTATCCGCCATCCAGGCCACCCCGATAACTTGGTGAGGCATCAAGGCCACCGTCATACCAGGGAGAAGTTGATACAATGCACCCATGCCTAGTTTCTGCAGCGCATTGTGAACGCTCTCGTTGCTGTCGAAGGATTCTGCATTTCCAGCTTCGATTAAGAAGTCATTGATACTACAGATAGTGAGCAGCAGTCAGCGGAGGAGAATCGATAAAGGAAACCCAGTAAATACGCACTCGTCGGCTCTAGCTACAGGACCAGCAAAGTGGTCCTTGCCACGACCGTGAAAATCGCCATCTCTGTCCCAGGCGCCATGGTCGACAGGACGGCCAAATAGAGTGGAGGTTGGTGGCACCAGAGCTGGATCGGCGTAGGCTCCTGTGTGGTATTCTTCCCCGTCCAGCATCACGGCCATTGACCGAGCTTGCTGAACATCAACATTCGATCCCGATGCGACCGGCTGTGCGTACTGCACACTGGGGAAATTTATGAAGAAATCACGATCATCAGCGACCATGTCTCGGTAAGAGGACGATGCGTCGACGTTTGATCCAGAAGCTGCGGGGAAAGTTGGGGGTTGTGGATCATGGGTATGCATTGACGGAATGGCAACGTTGAGCCCTTCCTTCTGTGCTTGCAGCTCACCGCGCTCCCTCTCTAATTTCGCGATCCTGGTATAATCAGTCTTGGTTTTGTGTCTCTTGTCTTCGGCCCTGACGAGATCGCGTTTCACCCGCACAAGCTGCCGCTGAACATCCGCGAGCTTTTCGCGCGTATCCTCTAAGTTCTCCATGTCTTCGACCTTGGGTTTGACGTCGCCAGGGGTGTATGCAGCAACGTGTTCTTGCGCTTCCATAAAAGCGCGAGTCGGTGTGTCGTGGTGCTCCAGCTTTATAGCTTTGGAAGAAGGGGGCACGATATTGCGGGAAGAGGGGCGGTGTGAGTACTTCTTCTCGGGCGGCGGACTATCACTGAGAGCAAAGGAGGACCTGCGCTTCTTGATTGTCAGCGACAGGGCAGGTTCCTCATGTTCTACCTTTATGAAGGCAGGAGAATGTGCGTCTAAACTGCGCGTTGGAGATGAATGCGGTGGCCCACTGAACGCGGCCGCGGCCATCTGCTTTGATGGCCTTATTCCTGAAGCTTTGGCAGGAGAGTTACTATCTAGAGCACCGAATACCGACTTCCGCCTCTCAGGTGCCTTGGACAGCCCCTGAGCAATGGTTAGAAATACATGGAAATCATATCGTAAGATACAACGTGCCTTCTTCTCCGTTTCCATCACCGGCCTCTTCCACATACGAGCATCCCTGGATTCCGTGTGCATTGGATGGCTACTTACATGGACCTGTTCATGTGGTATAAAGTTTAATGTCTGTGTTCGAGTGGCCGTTGACACGGCACCTACCCTGTAAGGCGACAAAGAGCCAAGACCAATAGCCTTGCCGCCATCTGGCACACCACGGCGTGCGCTCAGCTTAATTCGTTCGTTTTTGCACCCTTCTTCTAAGCAGGTGACAATTCCAACTGATAGTCTACGCGTCAGGAGACTTTTCAACGCGGACCGAGCATGTACTTACACCCTTTGTAAGGCTGAAGCTCGAGGCGATACTGTCCAAGGCCTTGTTAAGACACTTATTGATTTCAAGCACGGCTGATACGCACGTGTACATCTTGAGGATACTCCACTAGGTGTTTCCTGAGCTCTTGAACATAACCGTCGAGCGTGGGTCCGCTCTGCCAGTTCGCGTCAACTTAGGCGCCAGACCTTAATGAGTCGCGTAGATCATGCGCACCTTGACACTCGTGGTATAGCCAAGATGCTGTTTAGCAAGTGCAAGGATACCCTCAGGAGTATCGACGCGCGACATGGCTCGCGTATACAGCGCGTGAGGCTCGCCAGAGGACTCTGCGCTCTAGAATGAGGGGGGCGAAGAAGAAACGTTTCAAGGGGCGGGAAGTGACTTAAATGGGCGCGTCGCGTTTGCTTGTACATATTTGTCCAGTGGCGGGAGGCGGCCGCAATATGTTGCCGCACGCTGTACGCCATAAAAGGAAGTTTGACTCACTGCATCTCAGAATGAAATATTCGCGACCATGAACCCGTTACAAGTCCAAACATTTGGCCATTACAAGTAAATCGTTATACAACGCATGCCTGAGGATCGTAGAAATAAAGGGAAGCTGATCGCAGAGTCAACGGCTCGAATGTCGCTTAGCGAACATAGTTTCCACCAGTTGCGCCGTAGTTGACTGGTTGCTGAGCTGGCGGAACAGCTGCAGGGTGAGCAAAGATGGGTTCATACGTGCCATTACCAATGTCTACAATGAGGTGAGCACAGGAAGATAACGCAACTGGTCAAAGGAGAACGTACAATGGAAACCACCCCTTCCGTAACGCTCCTCAGCCTTCATCTTCCTGTAGATAAGCCAGAATGCATGCTAGGAGATTCTGTCAGTACTGGTTGGCTTTGTAAGGGGGAACATCACGCATACAATGTGACCAGGGATGTAACCCAGACTGTGCTCCTGAGTCAGTACAGTTATCCACATATCAGAGGAATTCAAACATACACAGTCAACAGAATATTAATGAGCAGGTCACAGCCGCATCCGCTGACGAAGAACACTGCAGCAGGAGGGAAAAGGATGGCAACCTGTAGCAGGGATCAATACGGTCTACACAGCGAACGACAATTCAAAGACGAACAAGAATCAGCAAGACGTCTGAGCCGCGTACAGGCATGATTGATGATTGTAGAAAATGTGGATGGCTAGGTTGCTGGTTGGGATAGGCGGTGGATAGGAGGGCGGTGGGGTGCGATGGTCGCCTGGAGGCAGACTTTGTAGCCTGGATGGGATCAGGTACTGCGGGCGGCTACTGGTGACGTATCAGGCGCCACACTACGCACGAGTAAATAAGCGCGTACTGCGGGCGCTATAAATCGAACAACGCATTGAGTTCAGTGGTACTGTACGCAGCAAATATAAGGCAATACGCAGTAGGATATCAATACAAATACGACCTAAAGCTGTGCATGATGTCCAGTATTTATATAGGCCGCAGGTCATGGGGGCGTCGCTGGAGGCATTAAGCTGTTCATCTGAACGGACAGCCCTAGACGATGGATCAAGAACTGTGCATTTTAGCACCGACACTTTCCTGCATAACAATAGCATAGCATGAGGAAGCTTTGAGCGACGGAAGGACTGTAAGCGCATCTTCACAGTTGGCCTCAGTCACAGTCATATGAGTGTGACCAGTCGCGCGCACTACTCGTGCACTTCGGCCGGGAAACTCCCGAGGGCCCGCCGGAGAGCGGTGAGCAAACCGTCGGTTCGGAGCCGGTCCACGCGTCTGGCCGGATTGTAACTTAGCTCTGCCTCTCATTGCCACAGCTTCAAGATCTTGGCCACTGCAGGTTTACGTTGAATTTTTCTGGTCCAGAAACACTGCTGGACCACATCGCCCCGCAGTTGCACGCAGAGACTACCCCGCTGTAGCCTACAAGCTCTTCAATCGATCACCTGCCGTCCTCTCGCCATCCCAAAGCCTCCTTTCTCCAGAAAGTTCCTGCGTGGTGCTTCATCTTTGGTTTCATTAACCAAGGAAAAGTCCTGCCTACGATTCCCTATGGTCTCGACCGTACCTTCATCTGGTACGCAGAATCCGCCCCTCTCATACGCTGACCGGGTGAAGAAGTCCCAAGGCATCTCCTCGCCGTCTGCATCCACCTCTGCAAGCCCTGCAAAGCGGTCGCCTGTTCGCTCTATCCCTCCAAACCCATCATCGGTTCCTGGATCTATCTCGTCGAAATCAGTACAACCTGCAACCTCTCAAAGAAGTGCAGAGGCAGCGACTGAAGATGAACCACCGGTTCCAATTGAACTTCCCACAAAAGATAACAAACCTAACGGCGATGTAAAACAACCTCATGCTGATCTCGCAGGGGGTATCTCCCTCGATTCCGAACCGAAGATTACTTCTCAACCGGCAGTAAATGTTTGGAGCGTACGTAAAGCCCAGATGGCTCGGGGACTGCCTCGCAAACAATCAAACGATCCGTCGCTTTCTGCTCCAGAACCTATTATCCGTCAATCTTCAGACGTACCAAAACCTTTGCCCACTAAGGCTCCGCCCTCCTCTACGAGCTCCCAGTCCTCTGCGGTGCAGCAAAGCGAGCCTACCTTAAAATTAGCTACTACACTCAATGGCTCCGATTCAAAAGCAAGGGTAGAACACGATGCATCTGTGCTATCGCAGGGCGATGGGTCCTCCTTACTTCATCTTGAGGATACGACTGCCTGGCCTGAAGTTGGGAGAGTAGATGCGCCTTCCAGTTCCGGATTGCGACGAAACATACCTGCGGGAAGTGAGCGCGAGGAAACATCGGCTGAGAAGGACGGCACAAAAAGGGGTGAGTTTTTTTAGAACTACATGCAGGGAGCGGCTTGCTGGGAATGTTGTATTTGTGTTCGTTCCCTGTGGATGATTATCCGCACAAGAACCCATAGCGTTGCTCAATATTACATCCACTCATGTCTGCTCTAATAGGCGAAAAGACCAAGTGGGTACCTATACCTGCGGAAGAGCTGCAGGCTGCCGCGGATGCGCAACGTACTAGCCGGTCGCACAGTTCTGTACACAGTCGCTCTCGTTCGCACCAACATACGATATCCGGCTCTCCTGGAGGCTCGACGTCTGGTCGCGATTCACAGCATCGCAGTAGGGCTCAGTCGTCCCGGCAGTCAGGCTCCCAAGTTGCCTCCACTTCGCATTCACGCACGCAGAGCAGGAGCGGCAGTCTACAGTCCAGCCCCAGACATTCTGCCGTGCGCCGGCGATTACCTGACGAACTCTCTGGCGCTCAGCAGAGAAGCTTGAGGTCCTCGAGGGCAGCATCACCGCAGCCTCAAACTTTCAACACACGTGATCCACTTGTTACAGGCGTAGCAGCTCCCATGGCACGATACGGAGGTCCATATACCCACCCTTATCCAGACTCGCAAAGTGAGTCCGCTTATTATCCACGCGATTTCAGCCGTGGTCACTCGCCTTACGATATCCCCCCTGGGATGAGCTCTCCGATGGGTCCCCCTTATCTTCCACATGGGCAGTATCCACCACCTCCTTTACCTATGCCTCCCTCATATCCCGTGGGCGTTCCTCCCTATCCTGTTTACCAACCCTACACATACTACGGCCAACCATACGTCTTTTGGGGCGGATCATCTGGTCAACATTCACAAGACATCTCTCAGTCGCATTCCCCTTCAACATACCCCGCGCCTCTCACAAACAGCCACCCATCTCCTCGATTGCCTCCTCCCGCTATGCCTCCAAGCGTAACACACGCGTCTTCCGAGCCTATAGCAAATGAACAAGACGCGGGTGGTCAGGAGAAGTCAAGACCGCGCGTCTTGAGCTTTGGAACCATCGACGTCGCATCGTCGGCTACTCCTGTCACAAACAAGTCTATCGGCAGTAGTGGGCCTGTAAGCGTTGCGACGACGTCCGAGACTGCGACTGCCCCAGCCCCATCTTCAACAGATGCTGGCGTCGACAGTTCACTACCAGTTTTCGCTATTGGTCTTCAGCCAGGTGATCCTGGCCCCTCTAGGAAAAGAGGTACTTCGAGTGCAGGACTGTCTGTTCCGGATATTGTTGCCGGATCGTCCAATTCATCTGCAGGTCCGGATGCTACCTCTGCATCCACTTCTGGTCCTGCACTGGCTGGAGAGGCAGCAGAGGCTGACGCTTTAGTGCCAGAAGTTGCCGACCTCAGCGTATCTGACCAAAAGTGGGAGTTCGGCTCGACCCAGGAGGGTGAACAAGCCTCTGCGGCGCCCACAGAACCTGCGTCTGACGTGACTCTGTCTGCAACCTCTGTTAACACGCCCCTTGATGACCCTCGTGTTCGTCTCTCGCCACTCGAGCGCATTGTCGATCCTACAGGACTACCACCAACGCCAGTCCCAACTTCTGCTACTGTCCTCTATGCTGCTCATTCTCCCCTGTCACCAGATAGCCGATCAGGTGACGAATTCAGGGTGAAGGACTATGGCTACGGCTTTGGACGCCCCAGAGGCACTGCGCCCTCGTTCGTGCCTCGAGAAGACCGCATACCTCGGGATGACCGCGTACCCAGAGAGAGCGTGCCGTATAATGCACGACCGAGGCGGGGCTCGTACAACGGCGGCGACACATACGAGCGCGGCGGGTACCTTGGTCGCCGGGGAAGAGGACGTGGGTACGGTCGCGGAGGCAGAGGTTATGGAGACTATTCCGGCCCTCGGCGAGGCCTCCCTCGCAATCAATATTCGAATATGGCTCCACCTGTTCCATATGATACCACATACTATCCAGTGCACGTTCCCGGCGGAGCGTATGTTACACCCGGCTATGACATGTACGGTCAATATACCGCTCCGTATAACGCAGCTCCTCCTCCCATCCCTGCGACTTCTTCGCCCACGCAAGCTGCTGCGCCAGTTCCTATCCCCGTTACAAGGCTATCGTTTCCTATCGATCCTCTCAGGTACTACCTTCTCGGCCAACTGGAGTACTACCTTAGCGAGGATAATCTTGCCCAGGATCTCTATCTTCGTCAGAATGTAAGCGATACATTCTTTCATATCGAATGTTCACGCGCCGTAAACAGTTTAACTAACTACGAGTCCTAGATGGACTCCAGGGGTTGGATCCCTATTCCGCTCATAGCATCCTTCAGAAGGATTAAGAGCCTGACTTACGACTTTCAGTTGGTGAAGGACGTCCTGACCCTGTCTTCCCTGGTGGAGGTGAATGCGGACTGGGTGAGGATGAACCGCTGGGAACAATATGTTCTGCCAGATGCCCCCTCCAGTTCGCTGGAACCAGAAGGCGCAGGTCCTTCGAACTATGCGTATCACGTCAACGTGGAGGAGAGCATTCTTGTCCACCCTCCCTCTGCCGAAGTCACGATCAATCAACACAACGCCGCTCAATGTGCGTAAGACCAGTGTCCCCATCAGCATGTATCTACTCACCACGGAGCACAACCTTCAGTACAGGATCCGGCACCCATGGCGAGCACCCCTGAGGTGGACGACGATGAGGAACTGGAAGACGAAGATGAAGATGATGTAGAATTTGTACTTGGGGCCGACACGAGCGCACCGTGGACCCCCGACCCTAAAACTGAACTGTAGAACAAGATGCCGGCCCACTATCGCGGTTCACGACGACCTTTCCACCTTTTTCCGTCCTTATTCTACTCACACACTTACGCACGGGACATGTCACGATCGTCCTCACAGTGTCATAATCATATTTCGATGTTGTTTCCATACATGGTCTTCTTTTGCTCTTTTTTTGTTTTGCCGTTTACCGGGCATCACTCATAACGACGATCCCTCTTTCTCCTCGTTGCCTCTATTCACCCCCACCATATCTGTTTTACTCCTCATATTCGTCTGCAGACCGTGCACGCTGTATCCCTGCCTCTCTTTTTTCTCTTGGTCATCTGTTGCATATGGGCTTCGTTGCGCACCACATAATATTCTGTATTCGACCAACTGCACGTCCGTGTCAGCTGCGGCACTATCCCATGTATATTGTGTACAATGTGGATCCGTTGAGGTCCCGTACCTCTATTATGCATAACTATGTTCTCGCAGCTGAAGCTCGTGGCCTCAGTAATGCTACCTAGGCCCGTGGAAACAAGACTGTACAATAACCAGGCCACATCAAAAGTGTCATTGGAGTTCAGGTGAGTTTGACTTGTTGGCGTCATGGAAATTCTTGGGAGATTATTGTAAAGATTTTTATCTCGGGACATCGAACATGAGACATGAGACCTGCCAGTGGTACCAGAATAATATATCTCACTTCGGCACGATTTGATAACGAATGGAGATGTAGGACGATGTGTATTATCTCATAGAACACATTTAACACTCTTAGATCGTTTATATAATCTGCTTCACAATTACTGTACAGCCGTTCAAGGGATTCTCCACATAGCAATGCCGCTCCGTTCCTTGTCCAACTTATCCTTCACTTGCTTGCTGTCCCCACTCCGGACAGCACCTGCGATGAGCAAGGCGACTGCGTCTTTCAGGGCCGTCTTCTTCCCTTCAAGGTCAGCCTGCACGTCTGCTTCCGCAACAGACGCATCTTCGCCCGATAGCGCGGCAGAGAGGACGAATCTGTCCCAGTCCACACAGAGATCGAGGTATTCGTGGATGACACTGACTATCCCACCAAATTTCCCGCTGTCAGGAGCGTCGTCTTCTTTGGGAAGGGGCACTTTCCACAAGTCCTCTAGCGTGAGCGCATCCCAAGCTACGAGAGGTGCGCCCACTTTTACGGGAACCACGATGGCGGGACAGCCGTTGAGCAACTGGTAGTACATGACACTCTCCGAAGGCCTGGCACTTGTTGTCCATAACCCTGCCCTGTGTGGCTTCAGACCAACGACGATAATGACCATTCGCCGTGGAACCGGAGGGGGTGGCAAAGGAGTCAGTGATGGCTCCGGAGAAGGTGTACGAGATCGGGAAAATAAATTGGACAGGCTAGGCAAATCCGCTCGAGAAGGGACAGAAAGAGAGAAGTGCGATGTGTGCTGTGGCTGGTCCGAAGGGCCTTTGGGAGGGGCTGTGGCAAAGCTGATCACAGCTGCCGATTCTGCCAAGAGTGCTTGACCAAGACTGTAATCACCTGAAGAGCGGTAAGATGACTTGACACGAGGAACGCAGGTTTGAGTTACCAGGAAGGAAAGGACCATGGCAGAATACGATATCAGGTTTCATCGAGCGTGGTATTACAGGTCTTCGACCACTTGCGAATAGATAAGGGGAAAACCACCCTTTTTCAATGGCAAGGTAATCCATAACGGAGGAAAACAGCGAGTTATCTCTATACGTTGCGTGAATTTCAAGCTGGACATCTGGCATATCAAAGGGAGCTTACTTATGCAACCCGCTGCGATAAAATCCAAGCGACGCATCTTCGAAAGTATGCTTGTATTTGAGGGTAATGAGCAACTCCTTGACACCGGTAGTGTTGAGTCTGTTCGAATGGATGGGAATAACTGCCTTAACAGCTTTGTCTATGACCAGATCATTTGCGACCTTCGTCGTAAGGTCGAACCCGACTTGCGTTCCAACTTCGACAAGGATCGTGTCTCCAAATGTCGACACAATGACATCGGAAACTGGGCCCATGACGGGCGATGCGATGGCCGCTACCCCTCCCTTAAATGATATAGGTGATCAGGAGAATCTACACTCAAAATGCGATGATGTACTCACAGTTGCCGCGATAATTGTGTGTACAGCTACATCCCTGAAACGAATACATGGCAGCAAAAGCGGCGAGGAGTCACCCCACTGGCGAAAGTGTCAACACCCATCTGTACAAGACACAACAGAAGGGAACAGCCATGACGTACAGGAGAAAGACAAATCACGCTCGTGCCGGACGCCCTTAAGGTCTCCAGAGAAGACATGACTATACGGCCTGTCATCGACTACACATATCTCATAAGTTTTACAATTGCTTGGTAGGAACTGTTTGCTCTTACCCCGACTAGCTTTCTGACTATCCATGGTGCCGCCTTTTCTTGTTCTGCTTCGGGAATCGAGGAAGGATCCACGGGACCCAGAGCAGACACTTCAGGCATTGAGCTTGGCAAATCTAGGCGAGGGAAAGTGCGAAGCCGGCATGTCCGTTATCGATTTATTCCGCCTTATATTTATCAGCTGTATTAGAGCATTTTGGCTGCGAGAAATTTTTGGATTTCTCTGCAGAGTTGGAGCTGTCGGAAATATCCGAGTGGTGCAGCAGGTGCGGTATTTTTCTGAGTGAACGAGCCAGACAGCTTCAGCGATTGGTCCAGCGACATGTTCAGCGCTCAAGTAGCCAAGATTTATAGATTTGGACGCCACTGCAAGTTGGTGCGTTGGAGCTCAAAAATTGGTGAAAAAACCTCAAATACCCCGCTGCCAAAATGCTCTATTCATGAAAATGTAGCCATCTGAGATGGTAAGATCTTTATCGAGCTGTCATTGCGGTGAACTCGTGCTAAGAGGGCGCTTACCACAGGGAAATTACGAAAGCAACGATCAGAGCTCTCATCCAGTCATAGAGGATACACTCATTTATTCTGCATACGGCAACATCGAAAGACTACGTCGAAAACCCCAGGGCACGTTGAGGCCCCTTCCACCCACTCGCGACCACCATATCGCAGAGCATTTACAAAACGCTCCGCCGCCTCGACCTGACCCATGCAACACAGGAATCGTTGAGATCCTGTCTTCTTCATGAAGGGGATGTTAAGATCCCGTCATCTGTCATCGGTGAAGGCTGTTGAGGCCGCTCCTACACACCACATAGATAAAGAAGTCAATGGACTACTACGTCTAGTAGCGGTAGTGAGAGGGCTTGTATGGACCGTTGACGGGGAGATCCAAGTAGGTAGCCTGCTCGTTGCTCAGCGTGGTGAGCTTGACGTTGAGCTGCTCAAGGTGAGCGCGGGCGACTTCCTCGTCGAGCTCCTTCGGGAGCATGTGCACACCGAGAGGGAACTGGTCAGGGTTGGTCCAGAGAGCGATCTGAGCCAACACCTGGTTGGTGAACGAGCAGGACATGACGAAGGAGGGGTGACCGGTAGCGCAACCCAAGTTAACCAGACGGCCCTCAGCGAGGAGAATGATGTGACGGCCGCTGGCCATGGTGAAACGGTCGACCTGAGGCTTGATGTTGACAGCCTGCTTGGCGTTGGCCTTCAACCAGGCGACATCAATTTCGACGTCGAAGTGTCCAATGCTGGACATATATGTAAGCTCGGCGCCCCTGATGACTCCATGAACGACTCACTTGGAGACAATGGCATCCTCAGGCATGACCTCGAAGTGCTTAGCGGTGATGATGTCCCTGTTTCCGGTGGTAGTGACGAAGACATTGCCACGGTGAGCGGCCTCCTCCATCGTCGTGACCTCATAGCCAGCCATAGCAGCCTGGAGGGCGTTAATGGGATCAATTTCGGTCACGATGACACGGGCGCCGTAGGACCTGAGAGACTCGGCGCACTGCAAGGCAATGTTCAACATCACGAGTCTTCTGATATAGTGTGATAGAGCACTTACACCCTTGCCAACATCACCAAAGCCAGCGACAACCGCAACTTTACCAGCAAGCATGACATCGGTAGCACGCTTGATTCCATCGACGAGGGACTCGCGGCATCCGTAGTAGTTGTCGAACTTGGACTTGGTGACGGAATCGTTGACGTTGATAGCAGGAACCTTCAACTTTCCATCACGGAACATCTTGTACAGATGGTGGACACCGGTAGTGGTTTCCTCCGAGAGGCCACGAATATCTGAATGGGCAAATTATCAGGCTGTGCAAAAGGTTATGATCGCCAAGGCTGCGTACCTTTCAGGTATTGCGGGTACTTCTCGTGGACGAGGCTGGTCAAATCACCTCCATCATCGAGAATGAGGTTAAGAGGCTTGCCACCAGCGAAGGCGGTGATGGTCTGATCAATACACCAGTTGTATTCCTCCTCAGTCTCACCCTTCCAGGCGAAGACCGGTACGCCAGTAGCCGCGATGCTGAAAGTCACAGCTCAGTACAGCTACCGATTGCAAGCTGGGAAAAGGAACATACGCAGCGGCGGCATGGTCTTGCGTGGAAAAGATGTTCTTTATCGCGATGATCAGACGCGCGTGGGGTGATAAGGCCGACCCAAAGTACTCACGCAAGAAGACCAGGTCACCTCGGCACCAAGAGCCGTCAAGGTCTCAATAAGAACAGCAGTCTGAATGGTCCTGGATGGAGCAGTTAACACGCAGAACGCAGCGTTCGTGTCGCATACACTGACATGTGGAGGCATCCAGCGATGCGGGCACCCTTCAAGGGCTGCGTAGGACCGTACTGTGAACGCAAGTACGTCAACGTCTGTTACCGAATCCAAGACGACAAGAAAGTACCTTGGACCTCATGTACATCAGTCCTGGCATCTCATGCTGCACAAACGAATAGTGAATAATTTGATAGTTAGCCAAAGCGATGATCTTATACCTCAGCGATCTCGATCTCCTTGCGACCGAACGCAGCAAGAGAAACATCTGATACCTGTTGAGATTACTTCGCGAGAACGAAGCGAAGAACGGCTCACCAGCGACCTTGTAGACCATCTTAGTGAAGTATGTAGAATGAAGGTGGTGGAAGAGAGGAAAGGGATGAGGGAACTGCGAGGAAAATCGTACGGCTTTTTCTAGCCTTTTCCCACGTGCTTGCAGTGTGGATCAGCACCGTGGAAGGTGAGCGCCAAATGATGTCTTCGTCTACTTCGTCCACCGCCGCGACTGCGACCTCCCCACGGCAGAAATGCCGTATAGCTGAGATATTACTATATGACTGCGATGCAGATAATGACAAAGGACAGTTCCATTGCTGGCCAGTAATGCGTATCTTTAGAATGTGCGTCTCCTGCAATACACGGTAATGCGTGGCTTCATGCTGAATGATATAATTACCCACGCTGCAGATGTCCTGGCCGACCTGCAATTGAGATAACACGTTATGTTGACTTCAATGAGAGTACAGGGGGCGTAAAGTTGACACCTGAGTCACAGTGAGTAATACCAGCAGCTCTGTCGTGAGATTCACTTCCTAAGTTCTGTATAGGCGGTTCCTACCGAAAGGTAAACCATGGAGGGATGTCCACCGGTACTATGCGGGCGACTCGAAGGGAGACTAGAGCAGACTGCGGCTTGTTGCCTCACGCATGGCTGATGACCGACTTAACGTAGAAGAGCGAAAGCTGTCACTGGAGGTTCTATAGCAACGAATCATAGACACCGCCTTACTTATGGTCAAGATGAAGTGATCCTCCTCAAGAAGTTGCCCGTCTTTCTCGGCATGATGTGGAGGTAAGTGGTAACCGGTTGCACAGCTTCTTCATTCACGATATCGCACGAGGGCATTGCCGGAGATCTGGAACGCCATTTGTACCTGGAGTGTGGTTATTGCACACAGTGATATATCCAGAGTCAAGCAAGCTACCCCTGCATGAGCCCGAAAAAAGACCATACTATTGCAAGTGCGTATCGAGACAGAAAATTCCCTCCGATATAGATAGGACGTGGAGAATGTGGTGCTTGAAAAGACACAATACGGTATTATTGACCGGACGGATCAGACAAAGGTAGACTTGATCTACAATGTCATTATCAGCGGTGTCTCGCTGTTGTCGTTGCGTTCACTGCCGCATCAATAGAGACCTTAGTCAGTAAACCTTCATTCCAATCTATGCACGTGTTCACGTCGAGTATAGCCTTGCGTTACTATTGTCAGCCCATCCTGTGATATTACGAGAAGATAAGTAATATCTGGCCCGCGCGGAAAACACACGACGGATGCGTGGGGGGAACACTTGATAAGTGCACGGACCATTGATCGATATCTTACCGAAGCTAACGACCCACCCTGATTGTCAAGAGTCTGGCCGATCTGCGTTGTCTCTCTCCTAGAGATGACTATCATCGACGCGTGCGACATAGTTGACGGGGCTAGCGCGCGAGAAGGCAGCAGATGCGTCTTGTCGACATGCATTGGACGTGACATCCCGCCAAAGTGCTTACGGTCATGACGATGGCTGGCAGCGTTTGGCAGCTGCTATTCAAGGTACTTGTCATACTTACTATGCACATTTCGTTGGCATGAAGTCTGTCTTCCCCACAGCTGACTGAGGGTTGGACCAGTGAGAATCACGGCTCAATTTGGGCCTTTGCGTCATTTCCCATTATGCTGCCGGGTCCGATGTGAACGAACAGCATGCCACCTCTGATATGCCTTTGTCCCTACGTTACGTGACTCTTTGTGGGCAAACATGCCTTCTGGGAATCCCACCTGATTGCATCTGGCGATGCACCTCGATACATCCACGAAGGCCGAGGCATACTCATTTTCCTTGCCCACCAGAAGCCACAACCTCTATCACTGGCATTTACCGGAGGCTGCTAACGGAGCTACGATGTACGAACACCGCTGGAAATCAACAGACCGGGGCTGTCGCCGGTCAAAGAATGCATCGTCCCCTGCAGTTGCTTAGGTCGCAGCCACAATCAAAGCACGCATCACGATTGACCGAAAGGAGCACGTCCACGTTATTGGCGTAGCGTGGGTTTGCACAAGCAGGGCTAGCGTCGGAGTATTGCGGCCACGCTAAGAGTAACTCAAAGGAGGATGTCCGCTGGTGGCAGGCATAAAACATGTTTGCCGCATTCTACAGTGAGCGACACGTGGCAGGCGGCAACTATCTGGGGAGTTGTTCTGAATCTCAGAATGATCGACCTGAGCTTGCCGACCTCGAGATCATCAAAGGAACCGCCACTTGGGCATGTCCGAGGTCGTCCCGGTTCGTCACATCCTCTTTCAACGACTTGTCCCGCGAAATTACAGTTGCAATACGGTGCGCGACAGCCTGTCCATCCGTACAAAGCGCGATGTAAATCACGATTTACCAGGGTCGAGCGTATTTGTTGGCAGATGACCCCATTTTTCTTTGCGGCTGCCAGCCCAATGCACCTTTCCTTACGGCAACGGGGTGTTTGAGGCTCAGCGCATCAGAAGTACCTGAGCAATTGATAGCCCAACCGTCTAATGGGCTTTGGGGCCATGAAGTCCTCCCAAGCCCCGAGAATCATAGATGTAGGTGCCGGTCTAACTGTCGCTTGGAAGATTTGATCGTACACAGGGAGAACCTGTGCTATATCTACGCCCGTTGAATCAATGGAGAACATGATTACGGTCCCTCGCGACCTGATCTGAACGCCTGTTGCGCAGACCTCATCGTCCAGGCAGCCAACACACGAGTCTTCGTTGTGCTCTTCACCACCACCACCCCCATGGTCTGCACTGCCCTCTCCATTGATATGGCACACTCTGGATCGTTTAACTACGGAGGCTACTCCTCTCATCCTGTCACTGTCAAGGTCGAGCCTGACTTAGGTCTCAGTCTGCTGCATTCCCCTCCTTCCTCCCGTCCGTCCTCGAGCGCAAGGCATTCGAGCACGCCGTCGTCACGCCTCAGACGCAAGATATCCTCGCGCAGTGATTCGTCCATTATGACGCATCCTTACGGTAGCTGGGCCTCCTCGGGCCTCAAAAACGAACAAGGCCCAGGAGCACGGGGTTACTCAAGTGGAGCACAGTCCAATGCGTCCAGTCGACGAGGCGGAAGTGGAGATCAGCAACCCTTCGCATACCCTGACAGTTATGCCCAACCAGTGAGTATCTCCACCGACAGCATGTCTACATTGAAATAAGCTGAATTGTCTAAGCATGACCAGTATCGCAGCGGTGCTGCTAGACATCACGACTCGAGTGCGTCTCTTGCGTCCAGTCTTTCCGGAGCTATGGGCGAACTCGGCATGTCCTCAAACACACCTCCCAACGCGTCTCCGTCAGGTATGGCGTGGACGCCCTCACCTACATCTGGAATACCAGAATACATGTCTCCTCCTCCTTCTCAGGACGGCTACGTCTTGGTCTCGCAGGAGGGGAATCTCACTCCTTATCTTCCCACTCCTGGCACACCCCATAATGACAGTCCTCCAGGCTCCTTCTTACCCTATCAACAAAATAATTACTACTCTACATCTGAACCTAGTCCTCCCCATATTCATGGCCTCCCTACGCCTATCTCTTATTCGGACCAATTCCAGTACCAACAAGCGCGCGCCGCTGCCAGCACCTCGCACGTCATGGGCCCTCCGCCGCTAACAGGTTCCCCAGCGATGGAGATGCCCATGGCCGTATCGCCACCCCCTTCCGCACCTCCCAACATCTCGTTCAGCCGGACTTCACGCTCTCAGTCCGACCGCGCTGAAGACGAGGTTCGCATGCTCAGAAACAGGATTCACGAGCTAGAGCGCGAGAACAAGGCCGCCCGACACAAAGTGCGGCAGCTCGAACAAGAGCTCGCCTTTGGTAGGCCTCATGCGACAGCGAGCGGACTACCGACACCGATGCCATCTCCCGCCGTCTCCGCGACCTTCGAGGAGTCGTGGCGTGCACGTACCGAGGCGCGCGTCAAGGTGTTCTGCTCCCTCAATCGTGCTGGCAATGCTCTCTGTGCATGGCACGATTCTCGGAGGGAGCGTCGCGCCCACCCGCCACGTATGGCCCCTCCCGGTCACCTCAACTGCGGCTGCACGTACGAGGAAGCCTTGTTCGAAGAATCCCTTGCACGCCACGGTGTCGGTAGCTATCACCCTGGAGAGAGCGTGCGGATGGATCCGGCCCTTCGCAACCCTCTGCTCAAACTCCTCCAGCAACGCTACGACTATCGAGATGGTGATTTCGAACGCGATCCCATCACTGGAGACTGGCAGGCTGGTGAAGGCCCCGCTAATTGGGAAGTCAAGGCGGCATCGGGGACCGCCATTACCAAAAAGCATCGTGTCGACGAGCGTCGCTAATGATGCGTCGTCGTCTTAAAATGTCGTGAGTAATCTAGAGTCTACCCCTCTCATCAATAATAGAACGCTGTCTGTCTTTTCATGGTCGCTTTGCATTTTGGCTTTCACTTCCCGCTACATAACATTCGCACTCTTTCCTAACTACTCTCATTAACCCTGGCCGCGGCGCAGGATATCTGTATCATCCTTCATTTTCCGTTTCAACTTCATATTTACCCGGACCTTCGGCTTTTTATGCCACGACTGTATCCTTAGTCTCTGTATTGTAGTGTAGCTCTTCGGAGGTAATTCTAATAGTTGTAACTTAAACCATCGTCGTGCGAGCATTAACTAGGAGACAGGACAGCGGTGGCATGTTCTCACCAGCATGTTATCCTGCAGGTTCAGATGGTCACGATGACGTTCTAGAACAGGCGGCAGGCGGAGTGTATAATGAGGGCCTGAAGTACCCCAATGTGTGGAAGCCGTTCATCAGAAACCGGGATAGTCACGAAAATTGTGTAAACGCTAGGCCGATTTCAAAGTGCCGCAGACTAAGTACGAAGGCTAGCCGCTTCAAGAACAGCCTCTGGCGGTGTTTCACTCGTAGTCCAGAAATCTAACTGCCTAAAGAGGATAATAACATTCCCACAGAACTCCCTGAAGTGCCTACAAGGCGGCCTTTGCGTACTTATATTCCCCACCCTTGGTCAGTGCCTGTAAAAACTGTCAGAACAAGCTGTTTTCCCGCAAGCTACTGTGCCACATACACGTTGAAACGCTGGCCTAATGATCGGGCGTTCGAGAGCATGAAGTCAGACTTGAGGAAGCAGACGGACGATTGATCTTACCGGTTATGGATGCGCTGAATATACTCCAAACTTTTGGGTCCCAAAAAGTCCGCGGCACGGGTCACCATTGTCTCGAGGGGAAAGCTCATCATATAGTCAGCGGAGGTAGGGCCATCACCTCCCGCTATCCAGTCTCCGCTTTTTGACAAGTGGTCTTCTATCTGTGATAGCTGAGCAAACATTCTTACGACCACACTGAATATGGCCTACCATTCGCGCCTGCACCTTCAGCCGAGGCGTTACCAGGACGCCGGTAAGACTGTTGAAAACGACACGCAGGAGTGGGCGGATGATGCACGGCGACCGTGCCGGGATTAGACTGAAAACGAGATGATTCACCAGCAGTGGCATCAAAGTGCCTTCGGAATAGTGTGTATCTATAGAAAATCGGGTAGGTTCAGTTAAATCAATTTTGTATGATCTCGGAATCCAGCAATAACTCACAAAATACATCATCAAGCGCTCCCGAAGCAGGGACATTGACTTTGCCATTTCCATAGTTCTTGACGATGTAATCTGGTACATATGTCAAGGACTGTTTCGGGATGACCGTTTGAGCTTACCTATTATTGCACCGCTTTCAGCAATGGTAATGTCGTCGCCAACCGTGATGATAGGTGCGGTGCCCAACGGGTGTATCTCAGCGAGTTCTTTTGGAGCCAATAAATCGGGTCCGCGATGCCACTTTTGAATCTCGTATGGAACCTCCAGCTCTTCCTACCGGTCAAGTATTTGTTAATTGGTGCAGGGAGGAGATTCCAGCCGAAACAACTCACTAGCAACCATAGGACCCTCTGTGACCGAGAGTCGTTCAAGTAGTGGAGCACCAGCTTTGGAGATTCAGAATTGGCCATTGCGCCGGTTCAGGAGCCCAAAGAGTCGTTACGGGTGGCCTGTATGTGGTGTTGGGAGTTCAGGTTTCTTACTGCGGGCTTTTCAGCAAGCTGCGGCCTATCGACGTGAGTGTACGGGTTAAAGTTCCCGTATCGCGGTGCACCATAACCGTATCCTTCTCCTCGCCGCGCCCGACGCGCTGCCCGGGATTTCACGTGACAATAGGATGCAAACGCGTCACACCTGCTCTAGGCGCTGACTGATCGCTCTGTCTTAGCATCTCCCACCGCGAGTCGATTGAAGATACACTCGTCTGGAGTCCTAATGCGTCCTCAGCGGACATCTGCGGCTCTCCTGTGCTTAGGTGCTATGAGTGCAAATTCATTCACCTGGCCAATGGGGCCTTCAAGTCCACCAACGACGTTAATCACGCGTGAGGAAGATGGTGATGCCATTCCATCTTTACCAGATCAATCAAGCTAACCGACTGAGCAAAGTACCGGGCGTCGTCAATAAGGACACCTGGGACTCATCAAAGCTTTCCGTTATTCTCGATAACTATGGTATGTGGCGATCTATCAGCTCTATCGACTAAGGTCCATACTCTCAGCACTGCAGGCAAGCTGGAATCATACGAACATAAACCAGATTGCTTTCGCCGCGCTGCAAGCTCTATCCGTGTTCAGTGCAGCGAGCTAGACATGCATGAAGAACAACGCGTCCAAGGTCTTTCTAGCTTCTGTAACTCATCTATGAGATTGTATGCTCATTGTTATCTGTCATAGCTGCGATCACAATGACGATTTGTGAGCTTGCGACCGCTAAGCATACACCACCGCTCGAATGTACACCCATTATATCCGCGGAGGGTATTTTCGTGTCGTCTTCAAGTATGCGGATTGATACATGCGTCGAGTCAGTTTGCCATCATATATGCATTGTATATGCGCCAACTTACAGCTTTTGTACGATAGAGCTCTATCTAGAAGTGCACAATACTGGTCCAGTTATTCGGGATATTTGCGAGAAATACGTACGTGCTGTGTTTTTGCTCGTTAATCTCGCGCTATAGTATGCTCAGCCACTTTCAGCTCAACTCTGTCACGCGTTCCGCCGCGGGAACGACATAGGTATGTAGGATAAGCTCTCATTCTTCGAGTTGATCGCTCGAGAATCGCAGACTTGGCAAGGGATGTATACCGGAACGCTACCCTGCAAGCTATCTCTACTTTACATGCTCTCAATGAATCCGAACATCGACGGCGCAGTTTTTTTGCGGAAGTGAATGCAGTCACAACAGTACGTACACCATGCACATACGACGATGTGACGGCATATCATAAAACCTCACAGAACTTAGCCCAAATACTGCATGATATGAACCAGGTCAACCACGAATTAGATCGGTCGTCGAAGGACATCTGGAGTGAATTACGGGACATAAAAGAACAGGTTTGCTGGGTTCGGCTCACGAACGCACATCATGATGACAGGGTTTTTAGGCTCTCGATATGATGCAGAACAAGCTGCACCTGACCTTAAGTGATCACAGCGACGCATATGATTCTATGGTAGCCGAGGTATGTCCCAACTGAACGAGCTACGTGAACTTGGGGCAATCATCTTGCCGAGTAGGTATCAAGGGACATCCGCGCAGCCATCGGTAACGTGGGTCCCCTGTTGACTCGTTTTGTGACGTGTCTGAGTAGACTGACATGTTTAGCATGCCACGTCGTTGGACCTTCTTTTGCCACCCTTCCAAGCCGCCCTGGAGACGCACCTGGCATCCGTATTTTCCGAAGTTCGGAGCCAACATCAAGACATGAATGAGATTGCGGTTTGTAGTCAAATAAATTACCGCATTTATCAGCTGACTTTCGATGGTTGTAGTTGACTGCACAGGCGAACTGGCATACGGTTACCAATGAGATCGGCCATATGCAACAAGTAAGCCTGTATAACCCTTCAGGGAACTTATCAGTCTAGTGACAACGCCTTAGGCCATCTCCGCTCTGATTACATCGGCCTCGCAGTCTGCATTAGCTCTTGATGCCCACGTGGATCAAGCCGTCCTGGCACGGCGTGTCCAGGCTGAAACGACGGACGCCGTCAGCCGTTTAAACACCGTCCTAACTGATCTAGTGGCCACAACTCAGGAGGAAATGGAGAAGATAAATAACACTGCTATTTCTCTGCAGAACAAGTGGGCCTCGTTCGACGAGACGCCTTTCATGTTTTTCGATTGGCGATATTGGCCCAAATGGAGCCAGCATGGACTACAATGGCTGGTGTACGTCCTCTTCAGAGGTACGGCTTCGCTTCAACATCCCCTCAGCTTTTATCTCACTCAGACATGTGGCAGTCGACTCCGGTGTTTTGGAACGCGTGCTCAGCTCCCATCTGTTTGGCACCGCGGGTGTGTTATTGCGTCTGCTCTGGTATACCCTCCATACCGGCCTGACATCACTGACGGTAGGCGTTGTCTGTTTACCATTTTTACTTTATTGAAAGATGTTACACGTCCCCTCAAAAGGCCGTCTTTCTACTGTTTTCGTCCTGTAGGCAATGGATGCTCTCGCCAGCAATAACTTCCAACAGGGACGAAGGGTTGGCACCGGGCGAAGCTTCTCTCGATGATCTCTCAGTCTCGTCTGGGGTTAATGTCTCATCCTGGTATACCTCAGAACCACGGAAGGCATCGCCTTCTGTCTCTAGATATGGTGCCGATTCTCGTGCTGGTATGTCTATCCCGGTAGGCTCCGGACCACCCAGGTCAGCTCGTCGCTTCTCTCGAATCCCGGACAGACTCTGCAAGCCTTCCCCAACCGACGCTTAAATTATCGCGCGCTTTCGGAATCTGTCTCTGAAGTGCCTTCTTTTCTGTCTCTGGAAATCTGGAACTCGGGAACCGCTCTCTCTGCCTTCTTGTGATGATTATCGCAGAGGCGTTTTATTACCGCTGTTCTCTCGAATATTTAATAAAGCACGTTCCAACAATTAAATTATCCAACTTTCTGCGTTGCAATGAAAGATGAATCTCAGACCGGTCACGGTTATATGCGCTGGGTGTTTGGTAGACACGAGGTAGGCCATGTCCGCTGGCTATAGAACAACAGTCGCTTGATCGGTAAGCGAATACTTTAGAGAAAGCAGACACTGATGTGGGCGCTTAACCCCATGATAATCATTCGTCACACAATACAGAGTTAAGGTTCGCTACCGACGCAACGTTCCGTGACTCAAATAATCACTCCTCCTATTGGGGCCGCAGTCACTGTTTCCATTCTCTCACCACCTGTCCCAACGCAGCTGCACCTAGTTACATCTATGAGATTAGGCCGACATGTCTCACAAGACCGTGCAAAAGCACTCCTCCAACCCTGAAAGTAAACAACAAAAACTGGCAGCGAAGAAGCTCCGAGCCAATACTGTCGCAAGCGCCGCTACAAGTACGACGAAACCCACTGAAGAAGTGGCTAAGGGGAAGGCTAATGCACCCCAGCGAAGTGAAAAAGGGCGAGAGAAAAGTCCCTCGGTGAGCTAACCTCGCACATACTGTGTTGCTGTGTGCACAATTAATACCCACTACGTCTAGATTCCTCCTTCCTCTGACGCTGACGCAAGCGTAGGTGTGACGCCCGTGAAAGGGGCTGTCCCTAAAGCGAGAACTGGGAGGGCTCGAAAGCAGAAGACTGTTTCTTCCAGTCAGTCTGAGGCATGTGTAGATGCACTGCCCCTGCCAATTGAGCCCTCTGCTGCAAATCCGAAGGCAAGTCCCTTACCCCTCTATTCCTATACTTAGCTCATGTTGAGTTGCCATGTTGTAGTCATCCTCAGTGACGATGCCTTCGGTTTCGCAGAAGAAGCCACAATCCCCGCCTGAGGTCAAGCGACAGCTTTCATCGGACAAAACTGTACGCCAGTACCATTGATCGCAATGACTGTCATTGACCCAGGAGTTAGGTATCTGCTGCCGGGCTGCGAAGAGTAGTTCTCAATAACCTGCCCGAAGTGTCGCAAGTCCTTGGACAGATACCTATGAATAGAGTGGTTCTCAATGATCTTCCAGAAGTGTCTCAAGTTCTTGGAGAGGTACCCCGGAATACAGCCATCCTCAATGATCTCCCCAAAGTGTCTCAAGTCCTTGGAGAGGTGCCCCTAAAGGATGATCCTACTTCTTCCGATCCTGGACGGTTAAGCCCTGGAATAGCTAACTCCCCCCAGGCTTCCCCCCGAGATAGCAAGGGCGAATGCATCGCATTCATCCTTGGCCATTGTCCACGCGGCGACCTTTGCCCTTATCCACATATCCCTCCTGGCCCAGCTGAATGCCGACCGTTCAAGGCTGGTTTATGTTATCGATACAATTGCCCCCTGCAGCACGTCCCTCTCCGGGAAATCTGCCTCAAGTACCAGCGGGGGGAATGTACCTGGGGAAAACGCTGTCGTCGTCTTCACACCCTAGAGGAGGTCACTGATCGTGCAGAGGTACGCGCGTCAGGTGCAATGCGAACTTAAATACTGATCTCGGCATAGCCGCCAAAAGCCAAAAATGCAGAGACCAAGGTGGGAGAAAACACTATGTCTTACAAATCAACTCAGAATGACATTACTACTACCCAGACTTCACAATTCAGTTGTGATGCTGGCCGTGCAATAACGAAGGAACAGATGGCTGCCTTCAAGAATACGGAACATCAGATGCATCTCGACGTGAAGTCTTCCGCCGCTATCAATCTCCAGGAGGAGTATGTTAAGATTTCCGAGGACATCCGCGATCCACGAAGTCTCATCCTACGCGTAAGTCAAATAAAAACTTTAACGATATACACACTCCACAAGATGTATTATAGGTTGCTCACGATTCAGACGGGAAACCGGTTTGTAAGAATTTTCTACTTGACCGGTGTAAGCTTGGCATGCAGTGTCACAGAAGTCACCCTCCTAGACACGAATGGGGCAAGGTTAGCTATAATCTCATATCTGACGAGTATGGCTCATGATGCCTGTTCGGTAGTATCTCCCTCGGAGCGATGATATATGCGGGAAATATCTAGAAGGGCGGTGTTTTTTGGGTGAAAACTGTCCGAATAAGCACCCGCCGGAGGTTTCCACACAGCAGAAGCAGCCTTCAGTAGCGAACTCGCTAGGGGTCTTGGCGCCCAGCAACAAAACTCAGGTTCGGTGTTATAATACTACAGCCTTAGGTGTCGCTTATCATCCATTAGCTGCCATCTGTGAGTGAGAGCACGAAGACGGAACGGTCCGCGCGCACAGGGTCATCTCTTGTGAGCTGCGCACTTTTTACATGCGAGCTATGATACTCAGGATACCTGATGAATAGCGCACCGACAGTGAGAACTATCCTAACACTACTAGGAAAGCTATCGATCCTTCTGCTGCTGAGTTGCGAGCGAACGCGTCTTCTTTGGAGAGCCTTCCTTTTACACAAACAGTGTCACCGCCGCTATCTCATACCCAGCGGCCCAAAATGCAGACGGGTAGCGCCACATCCAGCAGTCAAATCTCGGCACTGTTTTCCGCTGGTATCCCTTCTGTGCGTCAACGATCCATCTCTGGGTGTTCATGCAGTACTCATACTGCTATACAGCAACGCGACATGATACATTCGCATTCGCCTGTCACTGTAATGCCTGGCCGATGTATTGATTTCGTATATGGTAAATGTTACCGCTCTCATTGTAGATTCAAACATGACCTTTCGTATGTCCGGAACCGGCTTGTAGGAGATGCGGAAAGGGATCTCCATGAGGCACGGCAGAAAGAGAACCTCGGAGCACAGCCAGCTCTGAACAGCAACGCTGGAAACACCCTCCGCACGCACAGTTCATCTGCGACCACGCCACAAGCCACACCCGTCGTACCTCCAGGATTAGGCCTGGAAAAGGTAAGTGGCAAATCGCTGGTTCACATCGGTACTCAACTGATTACGTGTGGGTAGTCTCTCTCTTCCTCTGGCGGCACATCCGAGGGCCACGCAACGATAACAATCCCTCTTCTGGACTCTGTGTCGGTTACCTTAGGCCCTGGGTTCGCTGTATCCGAAGTGGTCACCGGTTTTGAATCCAAGACTGTCATTATCAAGAATATCCCTAGTAATGTGACCAGCAAGAAGCTCAGGAAGACTCTTGAGTCTTTTGGAGAGCTCAAAAACCTACAAATCCCTGACAATCGTTCGTCGCCAGGACATACCATAATAAAGGCCACGTTTACAAGTCATAGTCATGCAGAGAACGCTTCGAAATCTTTGGACGGAACCAAGTTATTTGGTACACGCATCACAGCTCGACTGGCATCTCAGAAAGCCACATCGCTCGGGAAAGGTGTTGTACGGGACGGGGATGTATACCTTGAATTTCCAGCGCCATGTCGAACTGCCTGCATAGGATTCGCAACCCTAGAGAGCGCCCAGCATGCAATAGAACTCGCTAATGATGCCGAAATGGGGCAGTCCATTCTATCTGCCTTCCTGTATCGCGGCGCCCCAACAATAGCCACTTATAATGTCAAGATCCTTGGCCTTCCTCCGGATACAACAGCCCAGGAGCTTATCGGTTTTGGTGACAATGAAGGGATTATGCTCATGAAATCTAATTATCAGTCCCTGGACAACGCCCTCAAGGAGCTTCAAGCGAGCTTAGAACGGTACGGTGAACTCGATGCCCTCGTGGTCTACTCCCCGCCTTTCATGAACCAAACGGTCCGCGCTTGGGCACACTTCTCATCTCCAGCTGCAGCTGACGAGGCGTGCAAAATTCTCAACAACTGTCGCCAGCCCTACTTCGATCATGAACCTATGCATGCTGAACACGTCTTGTCTATCCAGTATCGCCTTCCCCCCCATGTATTTGCGGTCCTCAGAGATAATATACGCTACCTACGGGCATGCGTCCACGATCCCACAAATCGCTGCGACATCACCATACGAGGCGGGCGCATCCACGACACAGGTGCTGTTGGCGTCAAGCTGACCGCGGAGACCCTGTCCAACCTCACAAGATTGAAGTCGTCATTTGAGAGTATCTTACGGGGCGAGACTGTGATGATGAACAACCGCATTGCTTGGAATTCATTCTTTGCCAGCGCGTCCGGGGCGCTTTTTGTCGCTGATCTCCAGGCTAGGAGTTACGGCGTGTTGATAGACGTGGATTTGCGGCGCTCTCGCATCAGACTTTACGGCTCGCCTCATAAGCTGGTACGAGTGCGACAAGCGATATGTGGGAAGATTGCAGGGCTCGACGCTCAAAAACTTCACACGTTCCCCCTCGACGGCAACCTCGTTGGGTATTTTATCAACACCGATCTGCTGAAGCTGCAGCAAGAACTAGGCGCAGAGAATGTGTACATCGATCACCTGTCGTTGAAGATTCGCGGTAACCAGGACGCTTTGAAAGTAGCGCGTCTGATTATACAGCACGCTAGACAAAACCGCCTCCTGCGTCGCAAGCATATCACAAACGGCTGTCCTGTCTGTCTCGACGAAGTTTCCCTCCCTGTTACACTTGACTGCGGCCACACCTGGTGTAAACAATGCTTGACCGATTATCTTCTTGCCGCTGTCGAAACCAAGGCCTTCCCACTGAAATGCCTCGGCAACGAAGCACGGTGTACAGAAAAAGTACCGTTGAGAATCGCGCGCACCATACTATCCCCGGAGGACTTCCATAATGTGGCTCAGGCCTCGTTCCTTGCGTACATTCATTCCAGACCCACTGAGTTCCATTATTGCCCAACCCCTGATTGCTCACAGATATACCGGACTGCACCTCCAGGCACCGCACTGCAATGTCCCTCCTGCCTAGTGCGAATCTGCACTAACTGCCATTCTGAGTACCATGAGGGTACCCCGTGTGCCGATGGGGAAACCGAACAGGGCAAGCTTTTCGACGAATGGACAAGTACTCGGGACGTCAAGAAGTGTCCAGGCTGCAAGACCTATATCGAGCGGGATGCTGGCTGCAACCACATGACATGCACTCGCTGTCGCACTCATATCTGCTGGGTCTGCTTGCAGACCTTCCCTCAAGGCGACATCGTCTATGACCACATGCGGGAAGCTCACGGCGGAATCGGATTGTAAGTTATGTTTATAGTGCAGATATCTCCCGAATCTATGCCCCCCCCCCCCTAAGTTATCATCTCCCTATATTTGTTCTCCCGGATGTTGTATGCGTTCCCTGTACATGTATGGCTTGATCGTGCTGTATCTGTATTTCTATCTACTCGCGCCACCTTTCACTTTCCTCCCAAATTGTCTTCAACGGCGATGCTACATACTACTATCCCGCCCCCGCTCAGATTATTTTACTCCAGAGTAGACATGCGTACTGACTGGTGTGCATGTGATGCACGCGACTTACACCAAATATATAGACGTTTTTGTGGTGAAATATGTGTCAAGAAGCCAAGGATGATTTCACAGGGAGATGTCACAGGTGATTTTAGATTCTGCGCATTAGTTATGCATGCAAAGCGTGTGGTCATGTCCATATCAGCAACACAAGATGGATGTGGCGTGCGGGCTTCACGTCCAGGGCTAAACAAAGATCCATAAGCTCAACGCAACGAACTCCCATACAGATACAGAGCACGGCGACATTTTGCGCGTGCATTAATATGACGACGACAGCGACAGAAACAAGTGCAAGTGATAATCATACATTGTGTGAGTAGACGTCCATTCCATTCCTCCCTAACCGGGTTCGCTGACAGCACAGCGCATTTCCCGAATGCGATCCAACGATGGCAACGAAACCCATACAGTACAATAACAACAAACGGTCGCGTTCGTCACAGCCCACATGAGCGCAGTCATACGCTAGACATAATGAATAAACTACATAAATTTTATCAGCCTGAGACTATCACATAGAAGATCACATATGCTCACTGATTCGTACGGCCTCATAGGGGGTTCGCCATGCGATGGCAAACTCTCTGGAAGTTCAGGTACGCTTGGATCATACTTCCTCTGCTCACCGTGATGATCCCTCCACCCGTCGGTGGGCTTAGGATAATACGCAAGCTCCTCCGGATTCGCGAGAGATCGGGGAGCGTAGACGATGTAGGGCCTCAACGGCCCTCCAGAAGACGACGGCAAAAACATCAAGTGGTCTCCGCGGCGGTTCCAGAAACCGTGCCGCACCTTCTGCGGCGGAGGCGGGGGTTGCGTGGACTGTTGGTGGCGTTGTGCGCTGGACTGGGCATACGGCGACGGTGCCGGCGCACTCGAGTGACCGTATGAGTGGCGAGAGGCTGCCGCGGCCGCGGCAGCAGAAGCGGAGGCTGAGGAGGCAGCAGCAGCCGATGCCGAAGAATGGCGCGAGGGAGATGCTTGAGGTGGCATCGATGGCGAATGCCTGCTGTATGTTGGAGGACTAGAATACTGGGACTGTGTGCGAGAGCGGGGATAGTTCTGTTGAGAAGCAGCGGCTGAAGCAGAGGCCGAAGCTGAAGCCGAAGAGGACGAAGTCGAATAGCTGACAGGCATAGGAGGAGGAGGAAGTGGATTCCTCGTCGATGGAGACCTGCCGTTGGGGCGATGCGGTGATGGCGCCCGAGAGGCAGGCCGTGAGGCAGGCTTGGGCGGAATTACCGGCGGCTCTCCCGCCAGCGGATCATTCGAAAGCGTGGGGTAGGTGCGGCTACGCGCGACGCTACTGGGACTTCGAAGGTGCGTGGGCGACGCATGTGACGGAGACGGCCGTGGCGTCTTAGAAGGCGTCCTGGATAGTGGCGGTGCGGCAGGGGACCTCTCCTCAGGGATCGACGAGAAGTTCCCAGATTGAGACGATCCAGGAATGAGCGGATACGTTTGACTACGGCCAAGATCTCGAGGACTGGTCTTCGGAGGCAAGACTGACCCGGCCGTCAATATCGGGCTCAGCATGCCTGCTGGCTCGTCGGAGAAAGTGGACAAGAACATGCTACTTGACGCTGACGTTGGTGGAGTTGTGTCCATGGACAAAGCCGACATCGTGCTGGTAAGGGATGGCAGCCTATTGCTACTGCCGCTGCTACTCGGAGACGTGTTAGAACGGCTGCTGCCGTTGGTTGATGAACGATTTGCTCCAGGTGTAGGCGTGGGTGGCCCGTAGATAGGACTGCGCATATGCGGCCGAGGTGGAGAATCGTCATCGTCATCCCTCGCCCAAGAACGATCATATTCTTTCTCTGTAGGCCGGCTCCTTGAGTGGTCTCTGCCACTCCGTCGGGTACTATCACGTCGCGCCGGCGAAGATCGACTGATCGACTCTTCTCTGGCTAGCCTCCTAGTCAGATCGTAATCGTCTCGAGGATCATCTCCCGTAGAACGTCTTGTCGGCGTGCCATTGGCAGAAGCCGATGCAGAAGACGTGTTTGTATAATGCATAGGGGTGCGCACTATATTGGGAGAGAAAGTCGGCCTGAGAGTTTCCTGCGAGCTGAATGCTTCTGACGCCCTCTCATCGTAGGACTGAGATCGCGCCTGAGCAGATGCCGATGATACATGCGTCGGCGTACGAGGTAACTGATATGAAGAAGGCGGTTCAGTCTGCCCACGCGACAGTTGATACTGACGTTGTTCAGATGCTTGCTGTGGCTGTTCCGGTTGAGATGGTCTTTGAGCCGAAGGCTCCCGGGACTGTGGCCTACGCTGGGATTGAGACCGGTGGTGCGATGTCTGAGCTTGTGCTTGTGCCTGTGCCTGCTGTTGCTGCTGATAATGTGAATAAGACGACGTAGCGGGAGCCGACGGCGGAGGGGTCCGGGGATCTGAGGCCCGAGAAGTACTCTCTGCTCTTTCATGCTGTCTGCGACGAATCGAGTCGTATTGAGACTGCGACTGAGAGGACTGAGGTGTACTTGAAGGCTGAGTCTGTTGCGGCGACTGATAGCTCGACGACTGATTCTGTTGGGGCGGCTGATAGCTTGACGAATGGGATGGCTGCGGCGTAGTTGACGGACGCTGTGACTGACGAGCACTAGCACTAGCAGAAGCAGATGACACATGAGTAGAATGGCTGCGATCCCGCCTGTCCTGCGGATCCCTGGTATTTCGTCCGTCTGGAGCATTTGGCAACGCGCGGGCCTCATCTCCACTACTTAGCTCTTTGGGAGTCCATAACCAGGGTGTCGTCGGTGGTAGCATCAAGTTCGGATCCTTCTCAAGTTCCGACCGACTGTATTCCCACACGATCGAAAGACCACAGTAAGAGATTGGCTACCCCAATCATAGACAACTCAGGACGTACGGAATCATATTCTCCAACCCGAGGGGGTTCTCCAGCAACCGCGTACGGCTATACTCTTCACTTGGTGGCACCGGCTGACGCTTGTACGGATTGAAAGCAGCTGCTTGCTGAGCTTGAGCTTGCGCCTGAGCTTGTACCTGGGCTGGTACTGCGCCCCAGCCGGGATGTGGTGCCCATGCCTGGGTGGCTACTGCGGCAGTGGGAACGAACATTGGATTGAACTGCCACTGCCCGGATTTCCATGCATTCGCGTCCACACCATGGGGAGCGGGCGGGGGACCAGGGTAGTTCGACGGTGCAGTAGGTGGCCATGGTCCTGTCCATCCAGGAGGAGCGGGCTGCTGCCCATTCCACATGTACGGCTGAGGGGCGACATACGCCATCATATTAGGCGTGAAACGTAGCGATCAACGCTTCGTGGACGAGTGGGGCTGTGTCGACCGCCTGTCTTGCTACTATATCGAGCACTTAAAGAGCATAGATGAGTTATGACGCCTGGACTGATAGCAGGCAGGGATATCAGTAACAGGACGGACTCATCATACACAGCCACTAAACGCACTATATGGGCGACGTCCTTGACGATCGCGAAGGTACAAAGGACGAAGGGGCGTGAAGGGACTGTATGAAAGAAGGTGACAAAGAGGCGTAACGTTAAATGGCGAGTGGAAGGGCGGTTGGTGATGCCAGCAGAAGTGGGAAAGCCGTTATAAGGTGAATACAAGGTTGAAGCGCAGGCTCCGCGGAGACAATTCCCCACAAATCGCCGTGCACGGTGGTTGAGGTCGAGGCGGAGAACAGGATGTAGCACCGCACATCTGCTGAACCTCGCTCATTCGGGAAAGGCCGAACGTTCCGGGGAGAAGAATCTCTGCCACAATACAGCCATCGCTTGCCTTCACAGACAGGTTTGGCCTCGAGGATAAAGCAGCACACCTAAAGTAATGCTATGCCAGCATCGAGAAATACGGATATCAAGCAAATGAATATTATGGATGAAGCATCCGTGTACCGAGTGAATACCCCTCTGGCGCGTTCTCAGGTGGAGGCCTGCTGTAATACAAGGTTCCAACAAGTTGGAAATGCTCAATCACAATCCCAAATGTGTGACTTGAGAATTCAGCTCCATACTTCAACAACTTGATCGCAATTGCAGCAATAAGAAACTGCAGGTACAATACGTAAGTCTAAGCCTGAACTCCACTCAGCTGTCCGATATCAGAACAGATGAGTTCAGACTAGTACAATAGTGGATATGGTTGCTGCATTCATCCTGCGCTCCTGGGGTCAGACAATGAAGTGTGTCAAGCAAGGTTCACATTCTCGCCTAGCGGACAGATGTATAGAAAGCCGCCGTGGGGATTGCAAGGAAAACCGGCAATCCTCGTATTGCGCAGGTCTTGAACATCGCTGCTGGAAGAAAAGAGTAGGGCCATTGGCAACTCACCGTGCGGGATCTTAGAGACTTCAAGGTATGAGCATGATCGGTGGCCATTTCCCAATGATAGTGAGGATAGATTGTACGCGTAGACCAGCGGCCCTCGTACCGATCCTAGGCATTGGGTATTGTCCTCGCAAAGGGTATGCTGATTACCTCGAAAGACGGAAGCAGGCGATATCGGCCAGGCAAAGAAGCACCGATGTAGTACACAGAGAAAGACCTTGTCTTCAACCTGGCTCCCGTTGTAGGCGACGACAAATTCACTTTGATCAGTCCAGTAAACCCTAACCTTGAGTCACAGCGGATATTCCCGCCGGTCGTTCTCGTGAGCGGCTCGCGTTCGACCTCGACCACCAAACCTTTCTCGTCATGTCTTAGTGAGTCTGTGCTGTGGTTGCTTGCACGGTGTTCTGACGACGATCTCCCATATAACAGCGTTATTTTTGGACGCGCCATCAAGAATGAATACCTTGCGCTGGCTACACTCGGCGCGACTGGCCTGCTCGCCACTTCACTAACTGGTGGCAAGAAGGAGGCTGCTGCTCCTGGGAAGACTACTCTGGAGCAAGTGAAGGAGACTGTAAAGCTAAATGCGGGTTCAAGGTGTGTCTCTTCACGTGTCCTGCTTCGACTTCATACTCATCACGCTCTGAACATCACCATACAGTGAGGAAGAACAGTTGTACGTCTCTAATGATTTCTTTGCGTATTGAAAACCCCAATAATAACTGATCAGGATGGACAGCATCAAGAACTTCATTGCAGAGGCCGAAAAAGAGTCAAAACACTAATAGCAGTAGCGCGTTGCCTGCAACCTCATCGAGTAGAGCCATCGTACAATGTTATTAGAGTGGCACTTGCTCTTGTCGTGCAATCATAGAACCTTGCGACAAATCTTAGCGTGTGCGGACATTCGTATGTTTGAGCTGTCGTCTTCAGACCTTCGTATGAGCGGTTGCCGTTTTCGGTGTGATGCGGCAGTCTATAACTTTCATCCCAACGACGATTACCTGGTAAATCGCTACCGCACTCTTTTCTCCTTCGTTCTTTACAACGATCTAGACTATCTGGAACGTACCTTTCACGACACTCGTTACTCCCCACCGGCTCCCAGGAGGCTTACTTCAACCACGCACACGCCACATCCACAACAACGTTACCTTACATGATATGAGCACCAGCACGATGACTGCAGCGTCCACATCTCCACTAAGTTCGCCCAAGGGACCGCCACGACCACTGCAATTGTTGGACAGCAACATTCCTGCTGTATCAAACTCACCACTTTCTGCCTCTGCGTTGACGTCTCCGCGCTCTTCAGCACTCGGGCTCTCTACTCCGTCTCCCTCTGGCCGCACCTTCAAGCTGGGGAACCCTAGACGACAGTCCTCCATCTCGTACTTCACAAGCGACCACACCAGGTCTTCCAGCTTGCGTTCGCCTGTGACACCAGTCGGCAAGCCATCTCCGCGGAGAAGTGCGTCAGTGGGCGTGTGGGATGGGGAGGGTGCAGAATCTATTTCCAAATTGCAGAGAGACCGAAGGAGTTTGGGACCATTATCGGGGAATAAAGATACCCTCCCATCCAGCCCCACCGTCGACCATGGTCCTCTCACATTGACCGAGAAGTGAGTCACTGCTATTCCTCTTTGTAAGCCACAAACCGTCGGCCATTTCGCTCGACCGGTTTTCGACACTCGTATCTCGCACTAGTGGCTCTGCTATTTACTTGGTGATGTGCTGACGAAGCTGCTCCTCGCAGGCATGCGGATCTTTTGCATTTTATCGCGCAGAAGGAAGCCAAGTGTCTCGAACTGCGATCGCAGCTGGCAGCGCACGAGGCAGAGCTATCTCAGCTGAAGCGCAAATGGGAGAGAATAGTCAGCCGTGGTATGGACCGTGCGTACTCGAGTCCAGGCGTCGCAGGATCTCCCTCGTCTGCTGTGTCTTCGATTATTCCCAGTGCCAGGGACGCGCTGAAAGAGGGTGCAAGACTGCTGGCGGCTGGCCTCAATGATCTGTCTACGGTGGAACAAGGGTCCCAGTCACCGCCCAATTCCTCTACTATCTCTCCAATTGTGGCACCTATGTCTGGGTTCGCAACGATATCGCGGGCGTCTATGATCTCATCCTCAGCTGCGCGTAAAGCAGCATCACGGCACGAACAGACGCAAAGTATCAGCTCTGTGTCTACCGCAGCATCCTCCGCACAGGCTTCTACTACTCCGAGCAGCCAGCGGCTTTCACAATCTTCAGCCTCCTCTGTGCTGTCCTCACTCTCGCTGGAAGATCCAATCGAGGAAGGGTCATCTACCAGTACTCCTGAGGAATCCGCAGCGTCTTTCGCCCCTTCGCCTGTACAGGTCTCGCCTTCGGAGAAGCTACTAAGAAGGCGCTCGCAGGACAAGAGCCAGTCGTTCGCGAGGTCGCCACTGTCCCCATCCCCACTTTCTGCTGAGGCAAGCAAGAGAGCGGACATATCGTCGAATCCCCGAGGAAAGGTGAAGGCGCGACCTGCATCCATAGTTGTAGGAAGCCCTACCGCACCTGTCTCCTCATGGATGGGAAGCGTCGGCTCGAGCGTTGGTCGGAAGTGGGAAGAGATACAGAAGAATGAGGCGTACGTAGAGTGTTCATATGTTCGTACAAACTGCGCTCATACCGTTTGTTACAGCTTCACCAAATCCCAGAAAAGAGCTTCAGTGCTCCTTTCCGATGTTTCGCAGTCGTTGTTGTCAGCTCTGTCGTCCCCGCCACCGTCCACAGGCCACTCTCCCGCTATCAAACCATCTCCCTTAGCAGCGTCACCGTCGGGTTCGCTACTAGACGACGAACTCGAACAGATGGACGGCCCCACACTGACATTGAGCGCACCGCTGATTCCAAGCGTCGTCAGCCCGTCTCCTTCTCCAACCCCTTCACAGAAAGTTGATGACGATGAAGAGTGGAATTGGTAGACTCAGCTTAGTCGGATGTGTCCGACGTTCGTTCCGACCGGAGGAAACTTTCCTTGGCACAGGTGGCCTAGTTACATATATCATACATACATTGCGCGATGTACTGGTTGATCGCTGCCTATTTTTGTTGCATTCGTTTATACTCGTCTGAATACCTGGAATTTGTCCCGCACCACGTTCATGCACACCTATTGCGGTTCATCCGCATCACTTGCTTACTCACCCACCCTCCCCACATGGGTTCTCCCTGTTCGCAGGCACGCTTCCGCATCACATGTCGAAGATAAGAGTCCGTGTTTCAACTAGCTTATCGATCACGTAGTTTACGGTGCGAGAATGACTCCTCTGGGGCCACAGCGAAAGGTATAAAATGCGCTCTGCGTGGATGAGTTGTTCAACACACCCACCAGCCACTTTCATAAGACTCATTCAGCAAACATGGTTGAAATCGTTTTCGCAGCTGATGCCGTCCCTCCCCTCCCCGTCTTCTCCCAGGCCGTCATCTCAAGGGGAACGGTCTACGCTTCAGGCAGCATCGGATGCAACCCTGACCTCACGCTTGTAGAAGGCGGCATACCCGCACAGACCGTATGCATGATTGTTCCTGTCTTAGAGATGAATGTCGTCCACTCATTGTTGTTGCTTATTTCTAGAAAGCTGCTTTGGAGAACCTGCAGAAAGTCCTAAAAGCGGCTGGAACAGACTTTGAGCACCTCATCAAGGCCAACATTTTCTTGACCGACATGGCGAACTTCGGCGCCATGAACGAGGTCTACACTCAGGCAAGTTTATCTGCTGCATGTACTAGACGAATAAACATATTGAGCTCACTCCCCGCGTTGACAGTTCTTCACGAAGGGACACCTTCCCGCTCGCGTACGTCGGCAGTACCCGAAGTTTATGTCATAATCGGAACTGACCTCTTTACTAGACTTGCGTCGCCGTCAAGGCTCTCCCTCTCGGAGCATCGGTTGAGATTGAGGGCATCGCAGAGATTCCCTGAGCGTATTGACAGAGAGTCAATATCAAAAAGATGTCCAATTTGTGTACAAATTATAAAGTCTACTGAAATCCGGCCGCGAATGAATGATAGTGAAATCCAGATCAAAGGAGTGGTAAGTAGGAAATGCTGTATGGACATAGAGTTTGTGGATAGAATGATAAACGTCGCGAGCCCGCCGCACGAAGCGAAATTCAAGTGGGAAGCCTCGTCACGTCGGGGTGATGAACGGGGAGCCTTTAGTCGAAAGTCCAAAAGTCGGCCAGTCAGCCAGCCCATATGTCGATGTCAAATACTGTCGTTGGCACCATACGATTGGAATTTCGACTGTTGATCCGGTGATCTACGGTCCAGCTCATAGTCGCATTCTTGTAGCGTCATAGGCAAGACATGGGCAACATCGTCTCGCGCTACCACTTTTGAGACGTGGACTTCGACTGGGTCCAGCGGGTAGGCGTCCGGCCTTCGGGTACTAGTAGAGTCCACGAAGCGTGGGAGGAACGAGGACTTGATGGGGGACCCAGAGCTCGCATCCACGGTCAGACCAAGACCAACTCGGACGATGACAAGGGAGAACACGATTCCCTGTTGGTAGATTAGTGCATGTATTGAACCACGCGGAAGGGACCACGTACAACAAGCTGAGTAGTCTAAGGAATATATAGCTAGGTGAGTAAAGCTGTAGCACATCAGTTGGTGGGGTATACGCACCGAGTCAATCATAATATACTGAGCGAAGGTGCCGCATAGAAACAACGTGAGTTGAATAACGAGAGAGAGGGAGTAGATTGCCCCGGACTCGACGACGATTATAGCCGCAGTCATCAAGCTAACGTCACTGATACCGACAGTTATCTTGGCCGTTTGTCTGTGAACTGACCATATTCTCCACCCTAATAAAACTATTGTCCGTAACGGTGTTCAGTACGATATGACGCGATATCCGCCCTAGAAAAGACTTACAGGTGCATATAGAATGACTGACGAGAGTGAGGACATAGAATGCTGTTATCCAGGCCTTCGCTTGGAAAATAACAGTCCCAGCGGTAGCAAACGCAATTCTATGGATTGCTCCGCCCGCGGCAGCTAAATAGACCGCGTTACTTCAGAGATGCGCCATATGAAGTGATGAGCTCACCGATGTCGCCCAAAAAGACCACCAGCATCGGGTAAAAGACATATTTGTCGCCACCCCACACCAAATAAAGACGATAAAGCTGGGATGGAACACGACTTTGAGTACATGTAAGACCAAGGACGTTAATAAACATCACGTACTACAAAACCATCTCCTGTCAATGTCTGGACCATATAGGCCGAACTCCGCACGACGTATAGGTTGGTGCTGATCTGGGCGAGATAAACCTTGGGCCCCAGTGGTGATTCCACGAACGCTTCCAGGATCCTACAAATGTCAATGCCAACATGCTATACGTTGAGGTCAGCGCAGAACGGTTTCAACAATAACTACAGCCACATACAACAGTGCCCATGCACCACATGATGACAATGGCGCAAGCCATCGGCGTGTTGAATCTATTTCTCCCCCGCCGTCGTAGAAGTATAACCATCGCAATGATATACAGCACGACGGAAATACCTGCATTGTGGGCTATTAGGGGCTACGAAAAATCAAATCAGCACATTGACTCGCTCACCATACAGCACCGATTCCACGAACATGGACGCGAGGCCTATTCTGTCCATTTGAATCATCGCGGAAGCATATACGGCTGAGGTGAGAGGCTTCTCGAGGTACGCAGCGAATGCCGTAACGGCGACGACTCTAAATACTGGCGAATATGCAGTGGTGGCCCCAAATCTTCTTCATAAGATCTTCAGTCTGAGATTGCGACCGTTGAATGGTTGTACTTTAATCGTCAAGATTCATCTGCGATCGAATTAAACTAAACCAAGGCCAGCCATTTGGGGAAGGCTCCGGGTCCTGGCACTGGTGATTCAGTTCATTGCATGGCGACGAGACACCTATCTCAACGCTAGTAGGACAGACGTTGCCGCGCCAGGGGGTATTTTGTGGAACATACGCTGTTTTATTTCTTGGGTGGGATCGCCGAACGTCTGTCGTCAACACTATAGACTAAACTGGACGGATTGAAGAAGACCGACTCAGAATTATTTGACACTGATGGGCAATTTGCAGCGGGAGTGTGGGCTACATGTTTGAGCTGTCCCAAAAGTGGTTATCCATAAGGCACTAGTGCATGAGCGCCATGCCGAGGCGATCGGGGTCTAATCTGTAAGCAGACACAAACGCCACAAAGCTCGTCCTGTGGCCGACCCTTACCTACATTGACCGAGCTCGATTAAAGTGTCAACGGGAGGACGATTATAGGGCATAAAATCTTGAGGGACACCTGTACTGTCAACCAATGAGGTATTTTCTTGGCCCGCCTTGACTTACAATGCATGAGGTTAGGCTGCATTCTGTACAGCCCTCTCCATAAGCCTCACCGCAATGACCGAGGGTTGGAGAAGGCCGATGGTTGTAAATCTGGCCTGGTCCGCGTTCTAAAGAAACATACATGATCGGGACCATGGTCAATAACTTCTAGTTTGGCCTGCAGCGCAATAGAGTCATTGCTTATTGTTGGACTGAATGGGTGACCACTGGGCAACCCCAGTTGGGGAACTGAGCAGTGCATTGATCGTTGCTTGAATACCGATGACAGGTAACTACTGTACCTGGAGCTCAAGTGTTCTTAGATATACCACTAGTACACCGAAACGTCTGTGGCCCAAATTTGTGTTTCCCGTAGGAAGCTGTCGGCGACCCTGAAATTGACTACGATTTCGTTAGTCCCCCTAACACAGCGTGGAAATGCCAAGCTGCACAGACCTAAGCCCTTGTCGCTCCTCCGCTTGGGACCGAGTCAAAGCAGCATCGAGGAACAGCGGGAACGTGAACAGAACTTTATGTGGGTTGGTCACCGACAGGAAATGGTATTCGTAGAGCATCGGCGACGGCTCGAAGACGTGCGGATAGCTTCACGACATCTTCCGGGGTCGGTCGCTGTGTCTCTGCCGGATTTTTGCTTCCCGCACCTAGACTATTCATCATATCCTCCAGGCTCTCTACATCCCTCTTGTACTGAACCTCCTCGTTCTGATCCATCTCATCGTCCCGATCCTCAGCGGCGGATTCGAGATGCTCTCGCGCATGTTGTTCTGCCTCCAAGTCCGGTGGCGCGATGTCTGAGAAGCGGATCTGGTTGAGGTTCGTCGTGACCGTTCGCATCTCTTGCAGCAGATCTTCCCGAGTTGAGGGCTCCACAGGGCATGTCGGGCCTTTCAAGTAAGACAGCACAGCAGACGCGAAGCCTCGCAATAGGCCAATCTCCCTGCCCACGGGAGTTCCGACCTTGGCAAAGCCGTCGTCAAATCCTTGCTGGAGGTGTGCCTCCTTGCCGGCTGTAATCCCTTCTCTGTAGCCTGCCTGTAGATCTCTTTAGTGTAAGTGTATTACTGCCGCATACAAGACAGGTGCACACATTCGTGAAATCCGAAGAGATCTTTGACCACTCGGAATCATGGAGCGTTTGAACATCGTCGCCCCAGGGGGAATCGTCCATACTGGCGCAGTCAGCAGCAATAGCTGCGAATTTGTTCGAATTTCTAGAGGAACCCCTGAAGCTCCGGTTGCAGTCAAGAATGGTAGTGGTTAAGCGAGCCTCACTTGGGCAGAAAGCGCATCAATCCAGATCAGGAATACGTCGGGGAGCACGTGTCATTATGATTCGGCCGCCCAGCTGGACGCTTTTGCAACTCTCGTCCATGTCTCTCTTACGAAATGCTGTCGCCCGCGTCGGCCGTGTTCACCCAGGACTGCAGTTCAGTCGGCATATAAGGCCTCTTCCTCCCCTTTCCGTGCAAACACGTTCATACGCGTCCAAAAAGAAGTCAAAACATGCCGAGGCCACATCGGATCCCAAGACGGCAGAGGCTTTCATACCAGGCTCACAACGGATTGCGGGCGGTGAAGTCTACCACAAGGCGGAAAGTAGCATGAAAAGCATTGTAGATCGCTTCCATAAAGAAGTTTCGAGCCTAGAAACGCGTGCCAGCGGTCGTGTTACTACTGCTTTGCTTGCACCCGTGCGCGTGAAGCTGCCGAACCACTCGGACGCGGATGGCAAGGGCATCCGACTAGAAGAGGTAGCCACTGTCGGTGTACGGGACGGCACCACCCTCATAGTGACTGTGTTTGAGGAACATGTACGTGTCCTTAGACAATTTATAGCCTCTTAACCTTACGCTGAATCCAGTAGACCTTGAAACATGTAGAGCAGGCTATATACGATGCAAAACTACCTGGGCTGAACCCTCAACGCTCGGATTCGCGTACCATAAAGATCCCGGTGCCCAAGTACGTGCTGATATATATATTCATTATTGTGGCTATATTGACTGCATGACCAGGCCAACTGTCGAGGCGCGGCACGCACAGTATACCGCAGCCCAGCGGCATGCAGAAGATGCTCGCACGCACATTCGCAAGCAGCACTCTACCAGCGTGAAGAAGGGAGCCTTCAAGAAGTTCTCGCAAGAGTTTGATGAGGTGCGTCTGACGTCCCCGACGTGATGAGCATACATCTGACGAACGGTCATCCCTCAGTTGCAAGAGCTGAATGACAGATACATCAAAGAAGTCGACAAACTGTTGGCTGACCTGAAGAAGAGCACCGGTGCGAAGTGAAGACGTCCTGTCTGACTACGCATTACCAGGCTGCAGCATCTCAATGCAATCGATACATACAGTAACGGCGATCTATAAACTTATTAATACATGATATACACAGAGGTATCCTGTCCAAATCTATCCAAACCGCCTCGATAGCCCGTCGTATATTATAAAGATCAACGCACTGCTAGGCACAGCTCTCGCAGCTGTAATCCCACAACCCGCATACAGCCCTCTGAGCCCCTGTGCCCTGTACATCGCTTTCGCCGTAGCAAAGAACGACGGGTACGGCTCACCAGGCGCACGCGGCCGCATCTCCGCCTCGGTCTGCACCGCGCTCTTCACCGTGTCGGCGGGGAACAGCGCGACGTTGTACGCCAGGCCGGCACATGCGCCGGACACCGCGGATTCCCAGGCAACGAGGTGCTGCTTCTGGCCGTCTGCGGGCGGAGGTCTTCGTGCGAGAAGCATGCGCGCGACGGCTTCTTTTGAGATGAACCAGGCGACGCCGCCGCCTGTTTCACGGATGAGGGTGCCGGTCTGGCCTAGCCAGAGGCCTTTGAGTCCAGAAGTCTGGACGACGGACTTGAGAACGGAGAGAGGGCCAGGGAGTTTGTGTGTTGGGGACGGTGATGAACCGAGCGCGACTGCTCCGCCACCTGCTGCACTTTCGAGTGCATGTATTGAGACGTCCGGTGTTAAGAGCATCTGGACCTGCATCTTGCACTTGACCAGTTCTATCGGCGTTCTGCGGGCAGAGTGTGAGCTTTGCGACGAGAAGGCACGGTGGCGATGGGGGCATACAGGAAGAAACTCGTAATGGAACCTGCACCCGCCGCGGCAATTGCAAGCTGCCCTAACGAAAGCTCCTGCGCTAGAGATTGCCCATTGTACCACCTAAGGGCATTTTGAAGTTCATTATATGACAGGAATAGTGAAGCATTCTCTGCCATCGCTCCCACTATTGGAGCAGGCAATCCCTACACGAACGAAGCTTAGCAATCAAAAACATCATGCAGGAAATGCTGACGCACTCTGTACAACCCTCGTATGCCCTCCTTACTCCACGTCTGCGTCAAGCAGTCTATAGGCCCACTGAAACGCGCAGTAGCATCCAGCACCTGCGACTGCAAGCGGACCTTCGTCAGGTCGAACGGGTGCTCGAACACTTTGGCCGTCATCCCTGCAAGCTACACAACCACACACCCGCCATCGTCAGTCTTCGCGGTACACCTTGCGCCACGCTCAAGGCGACTCACGCTACCGAACGCGATGTCCTTCGCACCCCGGACAGCGACCGAGGAGCTTGGGCCATCGGGACTGGCGAGCGCGTCTGGTGGAGCTTCCATGTCGAGTCCAGGCGGTATTGCAGTAGCAATGGGCGGATGACGGTAAGGATTAAAAGTAGAACAACAGGCAGATGAGAGGCGGGCGTAATGACTGGCGTCAGCTAACACATGCTGTAAGATGGATGGACAAGAGAGGGAAAAGAATGCGACACATGTGCGCGAGGATGAGCCAGTTCCGCTGACCTTGGCTTGACCCGACAGTGGTGGCGAAAATGAGCACAGGCGCCCAATCACGGTACTGCTTCGGTCTCGGTTCTCGTCCTCCTCGAGGCAGGCGGCATGAGGTTGATGAACAAATCGCAGTTTCCGGCTGCAGAAACAGCCGTATATATTTGGAAGTGGGTTGTCCGTAAATATTGCATAAAGAGAAAAATGCGTACAGTAGTAAAGATACATCCAAAGAAAGATACTACCCAGACAACAGTCCTCGGAGTCCGTTCTACAGAAGTTGACCCTGTCCCAACAGCAAATAAGCAGAAAACAAAATATCAAAAGCGTCCTGGTATACTACTTTAAAAGATATAAGAACAAAATAGCACAGACGAAATCTAGAGTACGTAAATGGTCGTCAAAAACATCAGTGACAGCGTTAGAGCATAGAGTCCGATCTCGGTGTTGAGCTGCCTGACAGCGCCAGAAGAGGAGAACCCGCCAGGAGAGCCGGTAGGTCCAGCCGCCGTACTTGTGACAACTGTGGTCACAACGCTATGTGGCGGCGAAGTTGGAGAGACAATGAGGCTCGTCTGAGACGAAGACACGCCGGTGGGCAGCGTGGGTGGGTTGGCGCCCTGGGTCGTATAAGCGCGGACGTATGAGATCTCGAAGTACGCATTGTCGTACTTCGGGCTGCCTGGTCCCACGACGTTGTCCTGGTACTGTTCAAATATAGCAAAGGCAATCTTAGAATCTCCGGAGCAACACGCGGGAAAGGGGCAGTACGCACGCATGTGCCTGTGGGACCTGCGTTGCCGCATTCGGGGCCATAGATGGACGGAACGCCAGCCCTGCGTTCGTATGAAGTTAGCGATGGGAAATGAAGGCAGGCTGTGCAGAAGCGAACGTACCAGTCACCGCAGAGTGTGATGTCAATGACGATCTGCTGTGGCGTGAAGAACTGCGTCAGGTTGCATTGAGGGTTCGCTGGAAATGAGGCAGACGGAGTCCCCCATTGTGTAATGTCGATGGAGGACGTAGAGTTTGCGTTGGATAGGGACGCTGGAATGTTTGGCCGCTGGTTTGGAAAATAAGCCACGAATCGTACAATAATTGTGCTTGAAACTCACACTCCAAAACCACATGCTGTTATCCATGTTCACGTTAGACATAGGAATTTACTTTGGAGACTGAGCTGAGACGCACTATATTCCGCTGACGTCAAATTGTGTTGCCCACACTCCTCCGCCCGCAGCAGCAAACCCACTGCCATAGCTGTTTGGCTCGGTCTGTCTCACAACACAGCCGGATCCTGTACCACAGTCTGCGCCAGAGTTAATCCCCGTCTGAGGCACCGAGTTGTCCTTGAAGCATCCTTGAGTGGTGTGCAAGGCCATCTGGTTGTTCGGATGTAGGTTGATACTCTCGATGATGTCGATTTCGCCATCATTTGGCCACAGCGTTCCCTTCGTCCAGAACGCAGGCCAGACGGAACATCCGAACGGGATGTGAAGTGCATCGATGATCCAAAGGCTGCCGTAGTCGTAAAGGTCGTGACTCGTTATGCGCACCTGCACCAGAGTGAGTAGTCAACATTAGAACTGGAGACAGTGTACGCACACTATTGCGCTTGATGTTGAAGGGGACATTAGTGGTATTGTCAACTTTGATTATGGCGTGTCCTGCGTTGTTGACATATGCCAGTTTCTCTGCAGTCGCCTCAGTCTCGTTGAGCCACCAAACATCACCTACAGAGTATGAATACTACAGCGATTGGCAGAGTCGAACCACGCACCAAGCGTCAAATTATCCCAATAGCCATAAAAGTCCCATCCTTGGAAGAATGTCTGTCCCGAATAATCACGGACGAGGTCGAAGGCCTGAGCGGACGGAGGCAGACTAGATAGAGCGATCAGTGAGCCTATGAGGGCAGGGAGCATGTTCCGGCGGGCCTCAGCTGGCTTCGGGGAGGGAGGAGGAGATGGTGGTTCGTAAAGTTGGCGTCCGTGAAAAGTGGGGGTCGAGTGGTCAGATAAGGGAGAACCGGGCTGTGTATAGAAGTCAAACCGAATAAGCTCAGTGAAAAAGCCATATGGGCGATGTGCGGTCAGGGAGACTCGTGAACCTGGAGCCTATATGAAGCGCGTGCTGGAACGCTTGCACATCAGCGTTCAGGCTCTGACGGAAGAACACACGTCCGGACCAGTCTCGGGTATCCAGTGCGTACCGCGCTCACGGTGGTCATCGGTTCCCGACTCCGGGTCCTGTAGAGGAATGTGGGAAGATGGTCGTGGAATATAGCATGGGGAGGTGTTAGTGCTGTGTTAGTGCGAGCACAATGTGCAGCTGCTTCTGCGGACTGCTTCAGACATATGCTGGGCTGCGCAAACATGTGAGCACGCCGGGGAGGTAAAAATAGAATTCAAGGTATGACTGCTAGCGTCGAGCACGGTCGCGGATGACCGTACAGTAGTAGGCTAGCATGTAGATGAGAGAGAGCAGCAAACGAGAGCGACCTGTTCACCAGCTCATGGAATCACATCGTGCACTGTTTGCATTTATTTGCTTGCCCTCACGGACGCATATCACAAGATTGAGTTGAAGAAGATCGGGTGGGAGAGCTGTATTGGATTATTTACACGTAACTGGAGACAAATGGGTTTCAAGGCTGCAGCAAAACGAAAGCGAATATACACATAGCAATACGACAAGGAAAGCACGATCCTTCACAATGTAATACCTCACGCAAGCGACTCAAGTACTCGTTGAGCCCACGCATTTTGTTCCAGCCGTGGACGGAATTGCTCAACACATTTCTGTAATTCAGCAAGCTGCGCCTCGGAGCTGTCTTCGCCACCGTCAGCCATCACGACGTCTTCACCATCTTTGGCGGGTGTTTGGGATGACCATGCACGCAACAGCTCTTCGATGAGCTTGCTGCCTTCTTCCACGACTTCGGGAGGGATATCTGCGTCAATTTCTCGTCTCTCTGGATTCGTTTGTGATCAGACAAGGTGCCAATCCATAAAGAAGTGTATGTCCTCACCCGCGCTGAAGTCCTCAAGTTCGTCTGCCTTGCGCTTGGCCAGCTATGGGTGATTTTATCTAAGTCTGAAGAACTCATCGTGAGAAGGCGGAAGCCATACCTTCACTACGTTCTCCGGGAAGTTTGCGAGCTGTGCGACATGAATACCAAAACTCTGATCGCTGACACCTATAACGCGAGACGTCAGAAGGGGATCAGCCGTTTCAAGCGGCATGCGTCTTACCGGGCTCAACCTTGTAGAGTAGCGTGATGTCTCTTTTTTGGCTGATGGTCTCCTCGGTGGCGACATGCGCTACCACGTGCAGATTCTTCACGTGAGATATTTGCTGATCCAGTGCGGTCAACTCGTGGAAATGTGTCGCGAAGAGACAGAATGCGTGAATTTCCGAAGCGATGTGCCTATATGTATGCGGTCAGTGCCATAAGTACACAGCAAAGGATGTCGAATGCGTACTCGGATATTGCCCAGGCCAAGCCGAAACCATCATATGTGGATGTACCTGCGCAAAGAAACATCAGGTTAAGTCACTGAGATATACACCGATCATACCCCTTCCAAGCTCGTCAATAATCACGAGCGAATCCTTTGTGGCGCTCTACAACTACATTGTCAGTAAAGTATAATCAGCTACACGGGGAAGAGGACACTCACCCTTAATATGCTCGCCGTCTCCAACATCTCAGCCATAAATGTTGATACACCGCGCAACTGGCTGTCACCGGCACCAACACGACAAAGTACAGAGTCGAAAATTGGGAGACGGGCTTCCGAACACGGGACAAAGCACCCGGTTTGTGCCATAAGTGCGATGACACCAACTTGTCGAATGTAAGTACTTTTTCCGCCCATGTTAGGCCCAGCTTATGGAAAAAGTTATGTTAGCGGCTGACAATACTAGCCAGCGCATACACTCACTAATGATTTGAAATTCACTCTCATCTATGGCGAGTATCAGGCCGATGCACGAAAAGAAAACCATAACAACGGGGTTTACCTTTGATCATCTCAACGTCATTGGGTATGAAGCTCATGTCATCCTGTACTTCCAAACATGGATGTCTAGCGTCCTTGAGGATCAAGCTACCAGAACCTAGGACACAGTCTTGAGATATGATAACGGCAACAGATACGTGATATCGTACCCTTCTCGAGCACGGTCGGCTTCACATACGCCTCTGGCGCGTTGACGGACACATGAGCGAAGCTGATAATTACATCCAAGTGCGCAATCACAACATTCCACGACTCCAGTACGGGCGCATAGGTGGCTGATTCGTAGACGTCAACAAGCGACGATGAAACTAGCGAGCTCTGAACGTACCAGCGATGTTGACGATCTCGCCGACAAGCTTGCTCTGCTTGGACTTATACATGGCAGTAGTTTCGGTGTATTCTGCTGCCAAATTCGACAGCTTCCGTGTGGTGAAGTAGCAACCGTTCTTGAGCGTCGCAAGATCAATATATTCCTTCTTGTTGTTGATGCTCTTTTGATCCTGTGAAATGATGATAGACATTAACGCTATGGAACACTCGAGACCTACTAGAAGACGCACGTTTTTTGATATTCTGAAACAATAGCCATGGACTTGGGAATTTTCCAAGTGCAGTTTCTTGTCGAGGTCGAGATCAAGCTCTCTGCCCACTCGTTTATGTTCTAAATCAAGGCCATCGCGGATAACCTTCAGCTTGCCGGCCAGCTCTTCAAGTTCTGCGTCATACTCCGGTTTGACAACGAAGTTGTGGTTCTCGAGTTCGTCCAGATCAATGGTATCCTGCACCATGTCGGAGTACTTGGTCAACGATACTTCGTATTCCTACATCTCGGTCAGCGCGACATCCAGGACATACAACTGTGTTGCCAGACTTGCCTTAAGCTTACTCAGGTACATTTCGGTAATGAGGCCCTTGTTATCGTCGGACGTCTCTATCTGTTCCAACGAGTTGATCAACCCCTCGAGCTGTTTTATGTTGGTGGTGAGTGGTCAGAGCCTATATACAAGGCCCTTGTGCATACCTTCAATACCGCCTGGTATACACGAACGACATCCTCAAGAGTCGCAACAGATTTCTGGAAACGTTTACAAATACGGTGCATATCTGGCAGCAACTTGAGCTGTTCGTCCTGTAAATGTGTTGAGGTTAGCTCAGTATCACTTGAGGAGCATCACCTTACCTGCAGAGCACGACGAGTATTGGGATCCTCAACAAAGATCTCTACCAGATCTTGTCGTTTCCCTGCATCTGATGTGAGTTGCACCCACGACTTCAATACAAAGACCCCTACGGATTTCATGCAGGTTCACAAGTGGTTGCTTGAGCCAACTAGCGAGCAACCTTGACCCTTGAGCAGTCTTGCATTTGTTCAGAAGACCAAATAGCGTAGCGTTCTTGTTTGAAGACTGGACAGACGACAATGCTTAAAGTTAGTGAGATTATTCACTATACTGGGCGTACGCGTTGAAGACTTACCGTATTCCCACCCGATTCGGTCAGGTTCAACGCACGCAACGCGCTTGAATCCAACCTCATGAACTGTGTGAGGTCATGGGTACGAACGGTGTATGCGCCAAAATTTGAAGGATCCGACAAAAGCGAGAGATAGGTTAGGAGCGCTGCTAAAGCAGCTGGCGCCACGGGCAAATTGAGTTGAGCTATGAATGAGACTGCTTCAAGTGTGAGCCGGTGCGATAATACTGTTACACTCACGGATAGACGAGGCGGCGTCCATGCCTGTGGTAGAAGCCGGAATTGAAGCCGGGTTAAGCAATCTCACGAGGTCGTCCGCAACGTTCTTTCTCGTAAATTCACCTACAGAGAAGCCATTCAGGAAATGGGTCTATCTACATGCTGCATAAACTTACTGGGTTTACGTTCGGTTATGACCACGTTGCAACGTTCCAGTACGTCCTTCAGTTTCTTGAGGTCGATGTCACGCTCAGTGGTCCCCGTCGCTGTCCCGGTTTGCACGATCGCTTCTTTAACGGCGAGTTGTATGACTAAAGTCTGAACGGTTTAGGTCAGCAGCGCAATACTTAGCGAGTCAACCCAATTTCTCACCTCCGTGTTTGAGAAACAGTCATTGTCGACGAAGTCTGCAACTCCCAATTCTCGAGTGCTCGTATCCGCAAAGGCAACACCCACAGTCTTGGTGCGCGCATTGGATGAGGAACCAGGGGCTGCAGGCGTTGACGCAATCATGATTGACATTACAATTGGTGCAGACATGATGTCTGTGTTCCCAAACAGCATTTCTTCAACATCTTGTAGATTCCCAGGTGACGCCTGGATGCGAACAGTCAGCGAGCTCTATGGATGGTATGCAAGCCGCATACCTCTTTGTCTAACGTGAACTTCGTCGCACGCTTCCCTTGCCCGGCCTCCGGAACATAAATCTCAATCTTGAGTTGTTTTGTAGTCAAAGCATCTCGAAGAAACGTCTTGGCCGAATTCGCGCTCAAAGTGACACTGGCAAGGCCAGACTTTCCGCCCGGGCCAAGGTACTTGATCACGGTGTTGGTGTGATAAACATGTGCAGCAATATAGAGTGCATCGGGACCATGAACGGAGTAATAGTCACCGCGGTCGAACAGCCTGATTGTGCCGGAATCTGGGGATTTTGCTGGCAATTTCTTAAAGAAACTGATGAATCCAGGGTGCGAAGCATTATCTGCGGACCGTCTTCAGTGTGCAGTAAAGGCGTATGGTAACATTGCGCACCAATCTCGTAGTCTGCGTCCTTCTCCTTGCCATACATCAACGCCATAGCGATCAATGCTGCCCAAGAACACAAATGAGCAAGGGCACGATCCGAAATGAGAGCGTGACAAGACGCGTCGCGTCCAGTGACATTACGCGTGTATGAACCCCGACACTCCGCCTGAAAAGATTTCTCTTATGAAGCGTGCTGCGACTCGCTTCGACCACGCTTCGCGTTCTTGGAATCACACTCTTTCAATACCATTCCTACGTTGGACTGTTCTTTTTCTTTCTCTTTCTTGTTTATGGCTTTTTTTGTGGACGTTCGCATCAAAGACGCATCCATTGTGTACAAACGCAGCGGCTTTTCTTACCGCAGCTTTTGAAGTGGCTTTACGGGTGCAAGAGGAACGACTTCTGGTCGCACCTTCCTTTATTACCTCAATACCTTTCTAGCACGGTGTGGAGGTTTGTCACGGAAGGTATATTCGTGCGTATTGTATGCAGGATAACTACGAGTTCATGCTCAATATATTTGCTCTCACCCTCAACATTTCGGCACTTGTGATTACTTATCTCGATGAGCGCACTCGGCAAGCATGAAGCCACTGGAGCCCACGTGTTTCCTTGTGCGTTCAGTGCGAAGAAGGCAAGGCCATGAAGTGTCGAAGTCACGAACGGGGATAGCGGACGCGAAATGAAGTCCTCCTCGCCACCATGCCAATGTCGTCCACCATCCATGCGCACCCTCGTACATTAGTGAGGGCTGTACCCAGCAGCACCCCGCAGTCCAAGTCGACAATGGATCCCCAGACTATTACTCGGAACGACTCGTACGACCTCCTCTTACCGGCCTTTGTTTTACTGTGCATATGCGCAGCCGTAATCTTGGCTTCAGGGTCTGCGGGCAGACAAGATGTGCCCGATGTAACAGATCGCAAACAGTCACGTATACGCGTTAGACGAGTAGTGGAGGGCAAGGTATGTTCTCATGTTGAGAAATGCGTTATTTGCTTACCGGTCTCAGGTGGCGACGACGCGTCGTGCACAATTGTACTCCCCAAAGCTTCCGATCGAGCTCGTCGAATCCATTATTGACCATCTTTGGAACCAAAATCTGGCTCTCGCCACTTGCAAGCTGGTGCACCGCACATGGCTCCCTCGCGCCCGCATGCACTTGCATCGGACAATGATCATAGAAAAGGGTGGTCCAGATCCTTTCAAACTCAGATTCTTCCCTCAGATAGCACAGTGCGTCCGCGAACTGGTGGTGTCCCATACTCTCTTGGGGGAGGTCTCGTCCTCTGTTCTCGTGGAGGTCGACAAAGTTACGTCGCTACGCATAACATATATTCCTGGGACAGCACCACCTCTCCTGTCTGCGTCCGACTTCCCTCGATTTTCTCACTTGGGGAGACTCGATGTGGACTGCCGCTGTTTTCGATCGCGGTCAGACCTCCTATTCTCGATAGCGAAGGCAGCCAATATATCTACATTGTCCATCAACCTACTACATCAAGGAGGCAATGTCTCCGAAATCGAGCAATCATCAGGACGCTTCCACGAGGCGTTATCCCGATGTGCACCCTTGAAAATCAGCAGGCTTCAAATGCAATTGCGACTTAATCACGACCATATTGTTGGTCTGCTCCCACAAACATTCCTCGGCATCGCTGGCGATAAGCTGAGAGAGCTGACGCTTATGACTGCTACCCCGGGGTCGCTAGAGCTACTTTGTAAGCTGCTTCCGTGGATCTATTACAACCTTCACTCAAACATGAATCTAGTTTATACGATAAACCTTATGGATTTCACCCAAAACCCGTCCCTGTGCAAGCTCAATGTGGACTTCGCCTGGAAACCATCATTATGGTATGCCGGCCAGACGAGACGCGACAACGATGCTCGTCTCGTCGCTAGCTGCCTATCCCAGTTTTGTGGAAGCGAGCTTCGCATCATAACATTTCGCATCCTCGTGGTTGCAACTCGAGAAACGCTCCTGACGCAGCTACGGCACCTTTATCTTGGCTGGTTCGACAGTTTTGCCGTGCCCAGCCACCTCGATGATGTGCGCCCAGACAAGCACGAAGGCGTCCTGCACCTGGCCAGCCACCTCCAGCGCGTTGGCGTCCAGTTACGCTTCTCCTGCAACCTTCGCGAAACCGAGATGACTCGGATCTATCAGCACGTACGCGCGCAACTACCTGGGCTGGTTTCGCGAGGAATGCTGGAGCTGGATACTGTGATCACAGATTCTGCATACACGGACTCAGATCTTATCATCTGGTGAGAATGTCATGGATGCTTTGTTGTATACTCATCTTGCTAGTCTGTGTATTCTCTGTACTAATGATTCTCTCTTGAACACTCTGCATCAAGTATGTAACAATAAATAGTGTGACGAATATGTATATCGCAGGTCTTTTCGAGAAGCACGAGTAGAGTGGATGGATAGAAGAAAGTACGGACCACTCCCAGATCGATCTTATGTAGAAGGCTTTGCTTTGATCACCACATCCTTCAGCGTGGTCTTGAATGTGATATCGCCCATATTGTCGTTGGGTGGTCTCTCGCCCCAATAGATGCTCCCCACCTTGTGCGCCTTTTCGTTCACCTTATCCGTGTTCAGAACCCTCGATCGCCCTTTGCCGGCAGGATCAGTCTTGTCTGGTCCCCATTCTACCACAGCCTTCCCGCCTCCCAATCCGCCGGTAGTGCTGAGATCAAACGTACCCTCGAACTCCCGATGCAGCCATAAGGTGCCACGCGCGTTCGAGGTTGTAGCGTTCAGCGCAAAGACACCCGGGTACGGCATGTACCGCGGCGTGATGACCGTCAGCTCACCATTCGAGGTGTGCACCGAAGCGTTGAGCTTTGGATTATCAAAGTCGCTGGTCATTGCTAGCGCTGCGGTGACATTTCTGTTTCAAGGAAGGTCATTACTAGAGCATGCACAAACGAAAGGACAAACGTACGCGTTACTAGTTCTTACGGAGGCAGTAACCTCAGCTCCAGTGGGGCCCCCGATAGCAAACAAGACCGCATAAACTGGTGCATTGTCTGACTGAATGTGGAGGGCCTCTGTGACCCAAAAGTCTGCGGTAATAGGAGCGTTTATGGTGCTCACAAATGCCGACGGGGCTATCATGGTCTGAAAGTGCGTGTGAGAAAAAAGTATACAGATTATTCACAAGGAGAGTCGTACCCCAACCACAATCGGTGCATTGCGAGCATTGAGATGGACCGCACCAAACCCCGTTGGGCTCCACATATCAAAGAAGGAACCTATCTTGTGCGCGAAGACACTGTTGGTGAAGTCGGTTGAGAAGTCATGAAATTCGCGGATCGATGGGAGGTGGACGGAAATATTAAACGAGATGTGTTGAAGGCTTGTAGATGAATCTGCCTGAAACAGGATAGAAGACTGAGTCACGAGTACTATCACCATGGTGCTCAAGAGCCACCCACCCATAGCAGAATGCCTTGTTCAGCCGGGTTACCGGCAAAGCATGCCTGCGAGGCTTGGAGTGCTTGTCTGCCCGCGTCTGAATCGTCATACTCTGCAACGACGTCTACGGTGATCACGTTTTCAGAATTTCTTTCTTGGTGCAGGATAAAGTTGCCGTGCATAGGATTTCCGCGGGTCACGAAGAACGTCAGGTTTGTTGATGCGGGGAGCTTGAAGGAAGTGGTGCTGAGAAGCGCATGCGATGAATCACGAGAGGGGTGTTCTTGAGGTTGCGACCATTCAAGGCATGACTCTGCATCTAAAGGAGTCTGATATTTCTGTAGTGGGAAGTTAAAATGTCAACAGGCGAGTCACTATCATTGTTGAAACCTACCTCGAGCCTGGAGTCATGCGCAAGTTCTTCGTCTAGTGGAGGAAGTTGTGATTCCTGACGTCCTCTCGGACTTGACGTCACAAACACAATCAGCAGGACCACCAGCATAGCTAGTAGCACACCGGCAGTACCCAATAGGTAACGGCGTCGCCTGTATTGTCGTTTCTGAGCCTGCTGACTTTGGACATAGCTCTCAGTATCGATGTCAGGCTCGCCATCGTCGAGAAGTGGGCGGGTTTCAAAGTCTGAGTCCATAGCTATTGCTGGGATTTGAGGTCACAGCTGCTACAAGCCGATATGGCGGAGTGAGTCGATATATGCACACTGAGCGGAGAACAACTTACCCTACGTTCGATGTGGTGGTTGCACGACAAGCTACGCATCATAAATACAACCTAGCTACGAACAATTGGCTTCTGCCAACGGCGCTGTTAATTCGCTCAGTAGGCTTTGTTCCCGCTGCGATGCCGCGAAGTACAGATGATCCGATGTTCTGATTTGTCTCAAGGAGGACGCGAACGACGAGTGCTGTCCGCAAGCACCCGTATATATATGTATTGCAAGCGTGGATTAGATTATAGCTTTCACTTGTTCTGCACGTATCATCCCGAGGCCCAATGATTTGATTCTAGTCGGTAGACCGATCAAACGTGTTCGCGTTTGAAGGGGTCAAGTGGCCGTACGAAGTTCGGAGTAAGAACTCACTCTACAAACGCGCGTCGACATCTTCCCGGCTCCGAGACTGCATTCTAAGCAGATTGACAATCACCTACAGTATGACTCTGAGCAGACATGTAAACTAGTACATCCGCGACGTTCGGTGTACCGATATTGTATTGTTGTGGCTTGCAAAGTAGGTGTTCGCATATCACAAACTGGCTTGTATGAATACCATATTCGAAGATTCAACGTAAATCGGTACACCACTTCCACCAAAAACTCTCGTATATCGTACAACATTGTCGCCTCTTCTGGGGCTTCTACACCGGCGCAAACTCGAGAACGCATGCGTCTCCCGTCTCCCATATCTTTTCCAGCTTCAATCCCGCTTTCTCCCCGATTTGCGTATACTCATGCGCAAACCGCTCTTTCGAGTTGAGGAGCACGAGCATCGTGATATCCAGATTGTAGAGGCGCTGACGGCCGGCGTTGGACAGAAGAGGGGCGGGTGCAGGTTTGAGGGCAGTTGGGGACGCAATGGTCGTGTTCGAATCATATGATGATGTCGCAGGACGAAGGAGATGTTCGTCTAAGGAGAGAGTCAGTTCCTCATGATCAAGCACGCAAGCGAGATGTATTACTGATTAGGACCCGACTGGTGGGCTTCATGACCTTCCGGATGAGCTTCAAAATATCAGTGCACCGCTCGTCATTCCAGTCATGTCTGCGACACCCTTCTGTCAGCATCGCCTAGCATAGGGGGCCTTAGCAGACTCACAAAATTGCTTTCAGCTACGCACACAAAACTCAGTATGCCATATGTGATAACATTTTAAGACAATCACTCACGAAATAAAAGTCACATCCCTCCTTCGGACTCTCCTTGAAGAAGTCCATCGGCAGGAACTCCACTCGCCCTTCTGCAATCGCCTCAGGAGCCTCCTTCGGCCATGTCTCGTCTTTCGCATATTGCAGCACACCCGGCATGTCCTGCAGAATGAGCTTGAGGCCCGGATGGGCTTTTGCGAGCTCAAGCGTGACAGCGCCGATTCCACTGCCGACATCGCAGACGGTGGTTCCCGCGGGGAGGGCATGCCATGGGTACTCTGAAGTATGCAATTATGTGAATCAAATGCCCACGTGCTGCGGTGTAGACGTACCTGTGGCAACCGCAGCAGTGCCTACGGCCTGCCCGAACGCAACCATGTAGCGGCCGAACACCTCTGCAGCCTTCCTTCCCTCTTCGGTCTCCTGCTCGCAGATACACGGTCAGCCAAAGTCCACTGGGAGTAGAAAGAAACTACGAGGGCGGACTCACAGAGTACCAGTCGAATGGAGTACGCGTCCAATCGTGTGCTGTGCACCACGGCGCGTGGTTCTGTTCGTGGCTAGGGCCCTTTACAGGGTCGAGCAGAGTGGGCAGAAGGGCAACGCCCGCTCTGGTCTTTTCACTCATGCTGTGTTAGTCCGTGCAATATGCAAATGGTGAGCACTTGGTACCTATGCGACTGTGGTCGATCTCACCTGTACTTCGTGCACGCCCACGCGGGATTCTCCTCGAGAAGCTGCACGCTGAGACGGTTGTTTGCGAATACGCCTTGCTTCACTGTATCCGTTTTCTCAGTACAAATTACTGCAGACTAATGGCGTGACGAGAGAGCGCAAGGAGCGCGACGCACCTTCGCGGAAGACGTGCGTCGTAGCAAGGTAACGCATGATACGCTCCAGCTTTCCTTGCTCGATGCCCGCGGTGCGCGCGATCTCGGAGACAGGTATGCCCTCCTTCGGGCCTGCCTTGAGGATGTCCGGGATCTTGCACGAGACGACGACGTCTAGACAGGCGCGCTCGCATACCTGAGGAGGGTTACCCGTTAACATAATTACTCAAGGGAAGAAAAGATGGAGGGACCATCCACATACCACGCCTTGTGCCCTCTGTGCATGTCAAAGCATCAGAACGTGTCAGTCACGCTGGAAACATCATTACAGAACCCACTTACATCGACCATCGTACAAACGGGCGGCGAAAGCGTCGCGATGAGCTGCGTACAGGCACCCTGCAGGATGCGGAGGTTTTCGCGCAGAGTAGCGTCCCAACGGACGTCGAGCGGGTGCGGGGTGGTGCTATCGAGGCTGGGGAGCGGTGCAGGCGACGTGGCGTACACTGCATCGATAGACGTGGCGGACGTGGTGATGAGCCCCAGGAGGGCAGAGATTTCAGGTGAGGTAGACATGTTGGGCTGGATGATGCGGATGGGGGTGTAGCAGCATTGAGGGGGCTCTGCTTTAAGTATCCTTCTGGATAAGATTTGTGAGTACACGGTTGGTTCCTATTCATACTCAAGGTTCTGTCCAACAGCCACAGCGCGTCCGCAGAGGCGGTTCATAAGACGCACGATACCATACTGCAATGAATTCACCATACTAGAAGGCGAGCGGCCGATTGAGAACTGCGCGTATATTTAGCATGGAGCGAGGTTAAACTGGGCGCATATGAGCTTGGGCGAGATGTAGAGTGTATGAGGAGGTGATGCAGAAGTCTCGGACACGGTTCCGATATCGGGGGACGCTCTTGAGTGTGCCTTAGGGTTGCCAAGGCTCTCCTGGGGCATCATGGGGGCGCACTGCGATCACACTCTGATACGCATTCGCAGAGCATACACGCTCTCTCTTACGAAAGTACTGTCAGTTCTAGCGTCGGCATCCTGTCGGCGGGGTATGATGTCAGTTTCAGCTAGGTAGGTGTAGAGGACCGCACATACATTTCTGAGCGCTGCGGAGGCATACTGCCGGTAAAGCACGGTTGTGGGTGCACGCTAGAGTCCGGCTGAGCGGGGCTGGTGGGCATCTAGTTCGTGACGATAAACGCGATGAACGCTCCGAGTGATTCGGATGGAATGCTATCGGTGGATGAGTGAGTTTACTTGCTGCGAGAGGCGGGCACGGAGAGCCGTGAGCACCAAGTCAAAACAGAGCAGTCGTACAGTCTTTCCGAATCCACTATCGCTTCGAAGCTCGCCGCTCCGCGTCTTCAGTGGACTACTGTGGCGTCGTTAATGTCAGCAGGTGGCGGTCGAATAATTGGATGAGAAGCCCATGTGCACGGATGACTAAGCAAAAGTGTCGTACCATATCGGGTAAGCAGCGTCATACCCATCCTACATTCGCCTCACGCAAATCTATGCTGCCAATCAAGCCTGCAGACATTCTTTCTCTCGAACCTGGATGATAAGAAAGCGAAGCGTAAGCATATATGACGCGCCCACTGTAACTCGGTCCAACCTCCGAGCATCGTCACAGAAGCACCGCCGTATCGAGCTACCGCGCTGCCAAACGCACCGAACACGCTGCCACCCAGACCGGATACGCACATACAGGCGACGCAAACAGCGTGCGATGGGCCCATTCCTCGAACTTGCAGTGCGAGAACCTCGTACGTTGTCGCGTCGACCCCTGTGGGTACCCGCTCTGCTTCCCTGCATCGCTGTAGCGGTTCTGCATCGAGCCCGCACACCGAACTTACAAAAACCGCCCGGCTTCCTCTCTCAAACCTCCTCCTCCTCTCCTCCTCCCTCGTTCCCTCCGCTTTACGTCTCGTCGCGACCGCGCAGAACAGCACCGATGGCCAAGGACGCAGTCAATGTCGTCTTCCTCGCCCAGTCGATCAGCGGCCATCTCAACATCCACCTCGCCGTGCTCGAGCATCTCCTCACGAGCCCCACACCAGCCTCAAACGCGGGCCGCCCAGCGCCGGACCTGCACTTGGTCTCCTTCGCCCCCGCCGCTAAGCAGGCAGCGCGCCTCTCCGCGCTGGCCGACGCGACCCCCGACGGGCCGCGCTTCACGTTCCACACGCTCGGCGACGTGTCGCTCTTCACGGAGATGACCTCGAACGGGCTCGTGCAGCGTCACGGGCCCGCGACGCTGCGCCATCTCGGGCTGTACAAGCACCTCGCGTCGACCGTCGGGTTCGACCCGGAGATATACGTCGCGGTGTATGAACGCATCGTGCACATCTTCCGTGAGGAGGTGAAGCCGCGCGTTGACCTTGCTGTTGTTGATATCTTCATGCCAATGGGCGAGGACGCGTGTATGACGGAAGGTGTCCGCTGGGGCATGCTCGCGCCGAACAGCGGGATGGATATCTCGAAGTACATAGATCCGAAACTCAGTGGGTTCTGGAAATATCCCGCGTGCGTTGTCCAGTTTGTGTTTTGTGGTACGAAAACGTGAACTAAGGTGGGGTCTTGAATAGGCCGTACTCGAGCATCAAGTATCCCGTCCCGTTCCGCAAGTCGTTGTATAGCATCGCCCTCAACGTCGTCTTCATCTACCTGCTACTATCGCAGTCGCGTATCCGCGTGCTCGACCGCGCGCGCGCACAGGCCGGGATGAAGGGCAAGCTCTTCATCCGCAAGCGCACGCACCTCCCGTTCGCTATCTGCTCCAGCGTGCGCGAGATCGAGTACCCGCACGACTCCCCGTCAAACGTCGTATACCCCGGACCTATCCTCGTCCCTGTCCCTGTTGTCGCGACGGAACGCTATCCGGACCTGACGGCGTTCCTGGACAGGAAACGCACGATCGTGATGAACATGGGTTCGCTGTTTGCGTATAACAAGGAGGATGTGGAGAATGTCGTGAGCGCGATTAGACGTGCTAGGGAGGCTGGGGACAAGATGGACTTCCAGGTGCTATGGAAGCTGAATGGGATGAAAGAATATGAGGATGTGTTGAGGACAGGATTGGGCGATGCAGCGGACGATGTGCGTTGTGAGAATTGGATTGAGGCTCCTATGCTGGCTGTGTTACAGCACCCCAACGTCGTCGGTTTCGTGCACCACGGCGGAGCAAGTACGTTCCTCAACTTTTTCATCCGTAAAACTATAAGCTAAACTGAGAGAATAGACTCATTCCACGAAGCTGCATAGTAAGTTCCAAATGTACGCTCAATACAACAACGCACCGCTGACATGGAATTCCACTTCGCCTTACAGCGCCGCTGTGCCGCAGATCATCCTTCCCCAGTGGGTAGACCTATACGACTTTGCCGTCCGCGCCGAATGGCTCCGCCTTGGCATTTACGCCAACAAGGGGTTCGAGGCGCAGATCAAAGCAGAGCAGCTTGCGGACGCGTTCGTCAAGGTGTTGGTAGACGAGGGTGGCGCGTGGAAGAAGCGTGCTGTAGAGATCAGCGAGGCGTGTCATAGAGGTGGAGGGGTCGCAAAGGTTGGGAGCACCATCCTAGAAGCTGCTCTGACATGACGAGGGGGCATTCGGTCATGTGGGTTGTACCATAGTGTACATGTCATAGATGTCTGTGCGATACGTATATTCGCTCGAGGCTTGTTGTTGTTCGTGTCGAGGTCTGGTTGACCGTTATAGTCTGTTTTAGGAGTATGATTGCATGTAACATTTGGATGGATTGTTCTCTATAGATACGGCGTGCGTTATTGCGAACGACGAGACGATCATGGACGTGCGGAGGCGAGAGGCTTGGCCAGTCTGTGGACAACGGTTGTGCACATCCGGCCCGGAGCCAGTCACCATCGCGTCGGTCACAAGGACGTCACGCCGCTCGTCCAGTGCTCGTCCTCAACTCTTCCTTTCCACCGCGATCACCGTTTAGCTCTTTACTCACTGCCATGGAGAACCCACACGCCGAACGTCAGAATATGCTGCTGCAACGGATCATCAAGAATGCTGTACGTTGTGCGATGCTAACTGCGCACAGTCTATCTGACTGGGCAGATGTAGGATAAATGCACAGAGTCAATTGCCGAGTTGAATATCTGCCTGGAGGTACGCATATAGTTGGTCATAATGACATAAGCCATGTGCTGAATGCAATGAAAGGAAATTGTGCGTGCGAACGAACAGGTGAAGATTGCTGCAGACCTGGTAAGCAAGTACCGGCAGAAGGCGCAGTTCAACCTCGAGGTGACACGGGGGATCAATGCTGCGAGTGAGACGAACGATCCGGAGGCTTGAGCTTGAGCTAGGTGGGACGAGGGAGCAGGCCGGTTCCCGGGACAGAGGTGACGACGTCGGGAACAGATGATTATAATGCTCATTCTTTGTCGAAATTGACACGGTCTGGGCGGGTCGACCGGAAGACAGCTGGATGGCGGTGTGCGGCGTGGCGTGCGCAGGTGAAGCAGCGGTCCGAAGGCGGTGAGAGCGGCAGTGCCGACGATCGCGCGCGAGGTCACCGAGTGATGCGGCGCCGCATCGCGTGGGAAGACGCGTCGAGGATGGCATCGAAGACCACGCGTATGACATCGAAGACGCTTCGGTGGCGCGGCGTCTGTCGTGCACGTTCCCGCGAGTGCAGCGTCGATAACCCCGTCGAACGCCCGCTCTGTGCGAACCTGGGATAGAGCCCTGCGCACAGATATCCTGATGAGTATGGGCAGCAGGGCAGTGCACTGGATATCGACAAGGCAAATAGGAAGAATGGGGATCGCATTCCCACAAGATGTGGGCGGGTATGTGCATGTCCATATCCGTGTGTCGCGTGTCTGTGCTCAATGCAGGCTTCTGTCCATTTATCACCTAGTCCATCCCCGAACACTCATCCCCTCTCCCGAAGTTCGTCGCCCGTCCAATCCGCCCTCCTCCTCAGGCGATCGCTCTCCCGCTTCTCACTCAATCCGGTCATAGACAAATCAAAAACAATCCTCTTTCCCCTTTCGCTCAAGCCCACATCGTCTGCACCTCGAGCTTGGTCCTATAAGAACCGCGTCCTGCCACCTCGCACTCGTTTTCCGCTCTCTTTTCACATCTTCCATCATCTCCCTCCCTTTCTCTTGCACGTCCGTCCAACACGCACATACGTATCCACTCCTCATCGTTACTCTCGTATACCACATTGCCTGTTCCCTCCCTCGCCCAAAAACCAACTACCTTTGTATCCTTATTTGTCCTTATACATCGCGTCACACCGGCTTGCCCCGCCCCGCCACCAACCGTTCCTACCAACTGCGCCAGATACATCTACCAGTCGTGTCTGACTCTCCGCTTTCCGCTCCTCTTTATATCTCGTCGACCATTCATTGCCTCTTCCTGTTTTGTGTTTCCTTTTAAGCCCCGCTTTCTTCAGTACCGAGTCTCGTCTTCTCGCCCTTTCCAGCCCTTCGCATCGCAACTTCACTCGTAGACCAGGATCCATCGCATTTGATCGCCGCTATGCACACTCCATCATCAAGTACAGCTTCTTCTCCGACCTTCCAGCATCTCTCTTCGCAGCAGTTTTCAAATCCGTCTTCTCACAGTAATATGAACCCAAGCACGTCGCCCAAGTATACCCCTTCATCACGCGATACCACGCCTCATCCAGGAGCTCCCACTCGTACCCCTCTGGATCAGGCATCGCCAGCTTTGTCTCCACCTGCTACCCCGTCGTCCAGTTCTTCGTACAGCAGCGCGCGTTCATCTTCCGGCGCGCCCGTGGCTCCGTCATCATCTAGAACGCCGTTGTCATCCGCAACATTGCCTCTGGGCGACTCCAGCGGGGCCACAGACGTGAGACGCGCAGTCGGTGGTGTTGAGTTGCCGATAGATCTACGCGGCCTGTCCACATTGCCCTCTGTCAACGCGATTCCAGCCTCAACTGCCGTCTTGGGAGCGGCAGGTCGCAATATCAACCTTCCGACGCTGAAGACACCGCAGGGTCAATTGCTGGATCTGAACGAGCTAGCAGGGTTCGGTGATGGTTTGAGTAAGTATTATGTTCTCTATTTGATATCTCTTTGCGTTCTGCGCACATGGTCTCCCTTGTTCGGCTTATGGACTTCTGCTGCACCGATTCGCGACGCGTTGACCTTCCATGCACCTTCGCGTTAAACACGTCTTTCATCTTATACGTTATTAAACCCGACGACTTACAACGCCGTGCTTCTAATTGACAGCTCCGACCCAAGAAACGTTTCCTATCTACCCTTCGTCTCTTGCAGCCATGTCATACGACCCGTCCCAATCGCATGTATCCGCAAAGTCGCCCCCAATGGCCCACAACGTCACCTCTCCTGCATTCTCTAACGGTTCTGCGTTTCAGAGCCCGTCGATGTCGTCCAACCCATCCCTGATGGGCTTGTCGAGCCTGCCCTCCCTAGCATCTATCCCATCTTCGCTCTCGTCTTTCATGTCCACACCTTCCCTCGCATCGCAACCGTCACCGACGCTTAGCAGCACCGGAGGGTCCGTATGCGATGGGATGAAGACCCCGAATGTGTACATCAATGGCCTGCCTCCGAACTTTCCAGAGGAGGATTTACTTGCCATGACGAAGCCTTTTGGCGAAGTGGTGAGCGTGCGCACATTCACGAGACACGTCAGTGATAAACCATCGTAAGCCTTTTCTTTTGAGTGCATCGTCGAAGGTCTTATTGATGGCTCCCTTCTGTCTTATTGCACAGCGGATACGGATTTGTCTTGTGAGTTGGCTAATACGGCCGGCAGGTTTTCGTACTGACATGACATCGTGCAGGTTTGGGTCTGTGGACGCTGCTGAGAAATGCATTGAGTCTTTGCGGAAGTATCGCAATTTGCATCCCTCATTCTCCAAAGTACGTTTGCTCTCATCTTCGATCATACTTCTCGTGAAGACCGACCGCTGTCATCTTTAGCAAATCCACAAAATTCCAGGGACGCCTTACGCCACTGCTCAAGCAGACCCTATTGCAAGCCCTCCTCAGATGTCTCCAGGTGTGGCCGACTCCTTCAAGTCGAAGATGGAGAAGCTGAAGGACACCAGCTCCACAAATCTTTACATGGAGGGTCTTCCGCTTAGCATCGACGAAGAGACTTTGCATGCTCTTGTTCAGCCGTACAGGATCCTGAGTAGCCGGTTCTTCAGGACGAGGCTGAGTAACCCTCCTCGCATTATTGCGTTTGTGAGGTATGACTGCTCGCCTTTCACTTCGCAACGATATTAAAGAGTACTGTTTCTATTACCCAGGCTTGAATCTCGCACCGCCGCTGAAGACATCATCGAGAGGCTTCACGGGCGCATGGTTCGTGGGTGGTGTGATGCTGGCAGCAGAATCTCTGTCCGCTTTGCCGACACCGGTGAGCAGAGAGAGCTTCGTGTACGTGGCCTTTCTCTGGGATCTTCTCTGCTCCATGACCTTGTGGTGCTAAACTTATACCTCTGTAGCGCGTGGAACGTATGAACCGCGACGGAGAAAACTCCCCGGCCAGGCTTACGATGGCACAAGCAGCTCTACTCAACCTCAAGGGCACGCAACTTGGCCCTCAAGCGGATGCCCGTCTCCCCAGCCCGAACTTCGGCGTTGTTACGCTGCCTCCCGTTATTGGTCAGACTCCATCGCCCGTCGAGCCAGCTTCCATCCCTACACAGACTGGCTACCGGCCCCTTCCTCCTCCCATTGGGCTGCACCATCAGCAACAGTCTGACCCGCCGACTCTTCGTAACGTTGGTACTGCCGCTTATGGCAGTGCAGCGTTGGGTCTGGGGTCGCTTAATGCACAACTCGACGATGCGACATTGGCTGCCCTGCAGAGTTCTTATGCTGGAGCAGCGGACACAAGCCTGTTGCAGATGCAGATGGCTGGCATGGATGTCGGCAGTGTTCAGAACTCTCTGAACAGGGCTCGAAACGGGTTTACGCCGATGGAACGGCTAATTCTGCAGGCTCATGAGCAGCGGCAACAACAAGAGGCTCTCGCGGTTGCCACTGGTGGTGCCTTCGTACAACGCGGTAGTGACGGGCTTACAGGCAATCCTCAACGAGTCTCAGAGTTCAATCCCGCCGCCTCTGAATTCAATCCCTCAGGAGCCGCCTTGGGTAGGATGGGAACTCGAGATCCTTCAGCTGCGACAAACGGACACGGTGCAGAGGGAAGACGTCTAACCGACTTCTTACCTCCCATTTCGGAGCAAGATTTCCACGCACGTGCTCCACAGCAGCAAACGATGACCGCGTCGAAGACCGAACCGAAGGGGCTTAAGTTCGACCAAGAATCTCGTGCGCAATTTACGAGACAACGGAATCAGACTCACGCCGAGGCAAGAGCTCAGGCTGAGGCCGAGGCTGAAGAACGGGGAGTACATGCTCGATCAACTACAGTTCCTGCGCACTATCTCAAGACGGATGCGTCCCGCACCTCGCTGAACAACGGCCATTCTAGCATGAACGTCGGCCTGGGTGGTTTGGCGTCGATGAGATCCTCCATGAGCAACGCACGGGACCGCGGCCACAGCCAGTTACCACGGAATCTGGATAGTCACAGCTCCGGAGCACAGAATCCTGCCGGGGGCTTGAGGAACCATAATCCTCGCACCGGTGCCAGTGTCGGTACTGGTCACTCTGCGGTCTCAAACATGAGGTCTCGGGGTGGAAGTCGTAGCGCCAAGGCCGACGTTGCTCATCCGCATACTCAAGCACCAAACGCTCGCATTGATACTGCACATTCTACGCTTCTCAATCGTAACAAGGTCGCTCATGTCCAGGACGGCGATGATGAAGACGATGGTTCCGGTCTGGATTCCCCCGCGTTGTCCTACTCTGTTCGTACCCCAGCTTCGCTTTCGCCAGCCACCCCGTTCTCCGCGTTTGGCGAAACTTTTGACGGACCGCCGATGGGAAAGGGTGATGTTGGGCTCGGTGTCGGTGTCCACGACGTCCAGGTCGTTGGAGGTGCCAAGGGCCTCCCTCCTATGTCGTCCGCCACTGTGAAGCACTGAAGTCTGCCCGCATCGAATCCAATGTCCACATTCGCAACACATTCTTGACATACCCCTCGTATATTATCAAAGTTTCTCCTTCGTCCATGACATTTTGTACCACTATTCGACGGTAACAGCATTATACGTCTCGGCAGCACCATGACTATTCGCTAGCTAGTTATGTAAACGGATCGTCTTTCGACGTCTTGGGAATGTTGTAATGGTAATGATCATTATTATTATATTATACTTTCTCGGTACAGGAGAGTTTGCTTTCTCTGAGCGCACTGCGGAGATGAGTATACACGTACGTCTTCACCAAGTACTCCCGCGTGAGTGATGCTCCAGAGGACGGTCGTCCATGTCTAATACGGTGGGCATGGGAAACGCAAAAGTCCCAGGCTCGACTTCTTGACTCTCTTGCTCGGAAGTAGCACTCGAGGTGAACGACATAGGGCTGCACATTAGCGGTCTAGTAGATGACGACGAAGAGGGGTCCTGGCGATGGTGCGGGCGACTAGGAGCGTCCGTCACAGACGTCATCGGTGTCGAGAAGTACCCTTGTTCATGAGCATCGTCGCTTTCCATCCCGGACGATTGCAGCGGCATTGTCGAGCGGCGTGTGCGCCTGCGAGGGGGATAGGTGTGCATGGCGTCCGTGTCGGGAGCGGTGGGAGGGGTGCCCATGCTCGTTGGCGTTGCTGATATTGGTCCTGACCTGGTGAGCCGCTTACGGAGAAGGTGGATCTTGTCTCGCGTTTGCCCTGCAACATCGGCGCCCGGCGGTGCGAGAAGACCCGCTTGGAAGCTGCGTTCGAGACGGTCGATGAGGGAGAGCGGGACGATGCGTAACGCGGACGGCTTTGCGTGTCTTGTGAACGCGAGGAGGGTGTCGATCCATGGGAGGGCGATACGGCAGCCGCAGCGGGGGAGCTTACGCCCGAGGGAATGCTCGAGGGCTTCATCCATGCAGGTGAGGAGGTCCGCGAAGACGTCCTGTTCGAAATCTGCGTTGACGCTGTTGCTTGGACTGTCGACACGTGAGATGTGGCTGGTGGGACGACGGGTCGAGGCTGAGGCGGTATATTCGCGGAGGGCGTCGTTGGCGATGAGAACGAACACGTGGCGGTCTTCGGCGCCGGAGTAGGAGGCGTTGCGGTCGTAGATGATCATTGCGAGGTCTGCGATGTGTGCGGCGGAGGGGTCTTCGTGGCGGTTTACTGTGTTATGGAATTTGTTATGCTCAGAAGAGAGTTTACGTTCGTGTGATGGGCAGGGTACTTACCGGAGAGGTCGCCTGTTTCGTTGATGTGCACCGTCCCGAGGCGGTTGAGCATCTGGAAGACCGTGGCCTTGAAGCCTGGGTACCTCGGCCTGCTCTGCGCGGTCCACAGCGAACCGTATTCATCGTTGACTAGATGATTCCACAATTCAATGAGCGTGTTCGAGAAGCTATCCCGCCAGACCGGGGACACATGACGCGAGACGTGCAGCAGAAAGCAAAGTGTTTCCATGAACATTTTGATTTGCTCAGGAGACGGCAAAGACTCGGCGGTGGGATAGCTCTGGAACATGTCCTCCACGCAGGTTTGCACCACGCTGAGGAGTACGTCGGCTACCATTTGGATGATGCTCTGCTCGGGTACAGGCCCCTGCCAGATATTCCCCTTTGCCCTAGGGATGAGTGTGTATGTGCCGTAGGTGTCGTTCGACTCCCAGCCTTCGATTCGTGTTTCCTCATGGGTGTATTCGGACCTGATAGCAGCGAAGAACAAGGCACTGTCGAGATGGAATATTTGGCACACTGCGTGCATGCCTGCGACGAGACAGAGGTGCTTGCGGCTCGTCCCATGGAAGTTCCCGGCGCATTGCTGTACCTTGGCCAGGAGGCGGTCGTCCTGGGTACTGCTACATACCCACGCAAGGGCGTGAAAGAAGGTGACGAGCTCGACCACTTCGAGCTGCATGTCCTCGTCCATCCGAGAGTGCAGCTCCCACTTGATCGGCATCCCCCATTGCATATTGCGCTGCAGATCCCGTTGGCGCCAGCTCTCTGATCTCCGAGGACCTCTCCTGCGAGCTTCATGGATGTGAATCTCGGAGTAAAGACGGTTCAAAGCTACACGGCCCCACTTGGATAATAGGTTCCACGCAGTGACGCACGTCCATCCGACAGCAGACTTATACGGGCACCTATGGAAAAACACGGGGAGGATGTTCACTGAGCAGGCGGCAGCCACGGCGAGGCTACCAAACACGGTGACGATAACCGCTACGATAGAATCGAGCGTCCAAAGCAGAATGGCAGCCCCACCCAGGAAGAGTACGAGAGCGAGCTCAAGCATGGCAGGAATGGCGGAGATGAACATGGGGACCTTCCAGCGTTCGAACGCGTCGTACCGGATGTGGCGCAGGAGCACAGCTTCGCGTGCTGGGAAGAGAACCGAATCCCAGAGGACGTATTCGCGCAACCATTGCTTGATGATGATACCCAGCAGCGCGGCTGTAAGTCCAAACAAGAGACTCAGCACCCACAAGCAGTTGATCCACACGGAGGTACGTGACGCTTGGAAAGAGTCTGTCGCAGTACCGATAGCAGGTCCGTGTTGAGCAGCAAGGTCAGCAGTTGGCGGGGAGGCGAGGTCCGCGAGCTGTGAAGATATCTGCGTGAGGAGAGTAATGATGGTCTGAGAACTGTCCTGCTGCAGCCATTTGTACGAGTCAATGATGAAAGACGTTACGACGGCCGAGAACAAACCGGCCTAATGTCTCACTTAGCATAAGGATAGTGCGTGATGATACTGCAAGTCCCGACTCACGAACACTAGCATAGTGTTGATGTCGTCTTCGTAGTCTCCGATCATCTCATCATCATGGCGCTTTAAATGCGCTCGGATGGCAGCCCAGTCTCTAAGCCCTTTCGCGCCACTTTCGTCCAAGACCTCAACCTTTGCAACGTAGAGGAGGAGGGGGATGTCATTAGCGAGCTACATTGTGGCGCTCATACTAGCCGCACACCTTACTCCTCAACTCTTCATGCTCGCCGGCGTCCATGTGCTGTATGACGAGGGGCCGTGGCGATGTTTGCGAGTGTGGTAGAGGAGGAAGGAGGGGGAGGAGTGTGAAGATCTACGACCCTTGTGCGAGTATCTATACTATTCTGTCAGCTGATCGCATTCCAACAGGAACATCTGTACGAGAGCGTCTCTCTTGCGACCAACCATACATGGCGTTCGCTGAACATTCCTCGTGGGCGTCTATGCTGTCGCACGTAGCGCCACTCGGTCTGCGTATAAGGTACCCCACACTACACAGAAAACAGCCGAACTAGAGAGCAGTGAGCCTCTATATCGTGCAAAACCTGCAGTTGGATTCACGCACATAATATTGCATATTACGATACACATAAGACCCAGCTCTACAGTGCGAATGTGGCTGTGAATACCGGCTTATACTAAAGATGAAGGAACGAACCAAAAGTCCGCCACCGCTAGCCTTCCAGTCAAATATCAAACATCAACAAGTTCTTCTCGTGCAACCTCGGCAGTTTGTGCGCAATGGTCTTTTGGTCCGCCTGCTCCCAGCTTCTGTGCAGCGGTGCCTCGCCCCCACTTCTCTCAATCCTTTTGATACGAACACTCTTGAGATTGGAAAACTGAAGGCATTGACGCTCCAACTCGGCCCAGTTGGGTACGGTCGCGAGGTGGTCTGAGTACTCGTCCGCGAAACCAGTGAAGTCGACCGCGATAGAGATGTCGGTGAGAGTCTGGGGAAGCTGGGAGAGGAGCACAGTGGGCACTCGCCACTCGTCTTTGGTATACAGCGTGGGAGGGGCTGGTCGTGGCGGCGAGCTCGTGTGCCCGTTATGAACGAAATCATCCTCGTGTGTGGCATGAGGATTCATGGTGTATTGCGCTTGTAGCTCGGTGGGATTGGTGTCGTCGTCATCGTCTTCATCATGTACATCTTCGTATCGACTTTCATCCTCACTCTCGCTCGCACCTTCCCCATCGCCTTCACTGTCCGTCCAGAGCGACTCTTCATTGACAGTCAACAGAGCGTGCTCGCCATCCGCCCGAGGCCCTTCGTCGTTTTGGAGAAGCATATTGACGGTGACCGTCTTTAAAGAAGTGCAGCTGTTGAGTAGTAGGCCCGTGAAAATGTGTGGCGTGTCTCCTGAAGAAATGACCCGATTGTTCAGCAGGAAGCTCTGCTCATAATTCGTGCACTTACGCGGACCATGTCTGGGGAGATCGATCTCGAAATTCGACAACGAAGACCCGATCTTATCACGAATGATATCGCCGATCAAGAACATGTCCTCATGATTTTCAAGATAACTGGCCTGCCATAGCTCCCGGATAGTGAGCGAAGTTAGAGATGTGATGAATGGTTGCCGACGAAGGTGCTCGAGGAAGTTAAGACAGACGTCCGCCATGGACAGTGTTAGGGCCTTGACTTTGACCTTCAAGGGTGGATGAGGCGCAGCTCTGACAGGCACTTGGCCCTCGTCATCGCTGTCTCCATCCGAGGGGTCGTCGTCGCGATCTACATCGAAGTGCCCTAGCCATAAGCGTGTCAAGTAGAGGTTATCAATGTGCGAGAACTGCCGAAGGACTTCAAGTTTTGAGCTGGGAGGCCCTCTGTGCGCTCGAAAGCTGTTGATGTAGACGTCTTCTATTGGGACCGGTGGCCGCTGATAAAGACCCATGTTGGCTGCCTTTGTGGGCAGCCATCCGCAGTTCAATAGAAGGAGCGCCTTAAGGCCTGGGATTTGCTCCACGATGCTGGACATGAAGTGAACCTGAAGATCCCCGTGTAGCAATGTGTCCTCAGTGTAGCCGTCGACGCATATGATCCTGATCACGTTGCATAGCTCCGGCCTGGCTTTCAAGAAGGCGACGAAACTTTGGAATGCGTCCGGTTGGTTTTGGCGTGAGACTAGGACAGATTCAAAGAGATGTTGGCGTGCAGTTCGAAGCCATGAGCGTGAGACGATAGAGCATGCAGATAGAGAGAGTTTGTCGCCGCAGAGGTTTTCGATGATCATGTCGCAGAGTTCGGGGGGCAATCTCGGGACTACGTACGCCGGCGACAGACGCGGCGTGTAGCCTGTCCCTTCGACGGCATTGTTTCCTGTCTGCATGAGTGAATGTGGTTATGAGAGGGCGTACGCTACTTGCAGTGGTATATATACCTGTTGTGGTTCTGCGGCCATTTTCCGGCCAAATCTGGGCCACCTTTGTAAGGAGCTGTGCAGACCGTCGGCTACACGTGCGGATCACTCACCTAAACGGCAAGCTTTCTACGGGTGATACCCTTTGGCTATTGTTCTCGGATGTCGTTGAAAGAGGGTAGCGGACCCCGCAGGCGACGATGAAGGAGAAGGCGAAAAGGACTCAGCATCCACTTCGCCGGCTTGGGGCCAAGACATTAGGACCACCGGACCGGCGTATCACGTGACTGAAACCACCTCCAGTCAGCAAGCCTAAATCTGGGCCCAAGCGTTCTGTCCTTCACTCCGAGTGGCCGACCACGACCAACTGCAGTGCGATTGCGCGTTCCAGGAAACAACAACTTTCTGCATCTGCGTTGCCCCAAGCCTAGTGTTTCTCTGCAGATGATATGTTTCGTAAGTCTGAATGACCGCATACCCATGATGCTATTCCATGAGTGAATTCGGTGTTCGAGTTGGCGTTAGCCCTTGGTGAGTCGCCTACCTTTTGCATGCTATAACGAGAGTCTAAAGCAACTCTGTTCGACCTCATAGAGACTTGCATGTACCATCTCTGCTTCGGCTGGCTGCCCGGTGTTTGGAGGGCACCCCGCATCGTTTGAGCAATGCAATCTGCACCCGTCGATTGTTTTGTTCAAGTTGAAGGTGCCAGAGCAAGGAATCTTCGGTGCATTCACAGGGACTCATGAATAGTTGCTTCATGCAGTCTTGTTCTATTGGCACCCACACTTATCCTGGCCGCGCGCCCCGCCCTTCGTCAAACCTAACTCGATATCAAATCATATCACTGTGTACGATGGTCTCTTGTGACATTGCCGGCTGATACTGTGGCACCTTTGATATCTTTGTATGATAAGTACATACTGTACAAGGCAATAGTTCTCATGCATGCCTCTGGAACAAACTTCTCCATCTGTTGCATCAGAGTTTCTAGCCAGTATCAGCATGTTCTCCGTGCAGGACGCTTGAGCTGACTCTGAGAGCTGAACACTTTCCTATGCTATTCGTAATAAGCATTAGGATGAGCCATAAAACAGAGGCGGGCAAGTTTCTATTGGTGTACGCAAAGCGGATAGCATGCGGTGTGTGCGGAGCGCTCGCGGTTTCATCTCTCGAGTAGCGCCTGATTTGGCCTCGCGACTGTCAGTTGGACGAGGTTGCGGTCAGAAGCGGGTTTCATCATGCAGGGCTTTACTCACGGACTCTGCCCTATTATGCCTCTTGCCCCCGGACTGTCATCATCTCCTTGATCAGTTTCTTTCGGTGCGCCCGCAACTGTACAATCTCTCCGTTGAGCCATGGCGGCGAACGTTGAGTCCAATGGGTCCCCAGCCACCGAACCTCCTTTTCAGGTATTTGCACTTTTACATAGCCTACTGGTATTGGCGGGCTCTAATGAGATCCCATAAGCCCTTGCGTTACACTGCTGGAGACCGTAGTCCCCTAGCGGATCAGACGCAGTATGCTTCGTACCCAGTCGGTGCCGACAATAATGCAAGTCGCCCAGAAGTGAATGGTCTGCCGTCGTTCTTATCAGACACTGAGAAGGAGGCTTGGTCTGCTGGGAACACACGCGCACACGGTGAGCAGATTCGTGAACATGATACACCATTGCAGAGTCTCACTATGCAAACAATAGAACCCCTCATCACCGACGATGCAGGGACCCCTGTGTTATTTGACCAGTGGACACCCATTCCGCTGCGATTATGGTTCTGGATTCCGCTGGTGTTGCTCATGGCTGGGGGAGGAATTGCATTCGAGGTTGCTTTGCACTTCAGTAAGAAGAATCATGGTGCGCCCATCCGATTTCTGCGCTGGCTCCTGTTCCTTCATCATTAAACTCGACTTAGGATGGAGTACCAAGGGCACCTTCACCTCGGAAGGTGGAGTTCTGCATTATGTATATGTATGCATTACGCTTTCATCCCTGAACGAAGCTGAACCCTCACTGCAGACCCTTCCTCCTGTAGCAATTTCTATGGTATTCGCTGGGTTCTGGACATGGACAGACGTAGAGATCAGAAGGCTTCAGGTCAGCCTCACCCCCAGTATTCCGTTGTAAACTGACTCAAAGTATCGTGAATAGCCGTATGTCGATCTCGCGAAAGGCGATGCACCGCCCAAGCGCAGTTTACTGCTTGATTACACCCGTAACCAGTGCGTTCGCTAATTCGGGTTATCATATCAGGTCGCTAACGATATCATCGTAGCACGTTCTACGTATGGACTATTGCGGCACACAACAATCACTGGCTCGTTGCCCTTGGCTCCCTCCTGGTTATAATTACCCTTTGCTTCCAGCCTTTGGCTGCGGCGTTATTCAATGTGCAGGATGTCTTCTCGTTTGATCCTCGTGCGTCCTCCCTTACCTCTCGTATCTTCGACGTCTAATCTCTTGGCACATAGGCACCACTACAACAAGTCTCGCCTCTATCGGCTTGAATCAAGACGCAAACTTCCAGGATCTATCCTGTAAGGAATACAAGTAGGCTGTATGCTGATCATACGACTAATACGTCCTGGCTTCTTAGCTTTCCTAACCGCAGCGGGTTATGCATCTGCAAACGTGCGCTTCGGTGTTGGAGATCCTAGTTTCGTGCGCCAAGAGTTCACGGTCGCCCCGTTTAAGGTCCGTCATGGCATCGTGTGACCTCCGCGTATCCTCATGAAGCGACAGATCCCGAACATCCCTAACGGGACCGTCACGGCAAATACCACCGTTGTCAGAACCCAAACGAACTGTGTCGGGCCCGATGGTGGATCGGTAAGATTCAACCAAACGAATGTTTGCAATTTCGTAGTCTGACGATCCTTCTTATAGGTTAACATGCAACAGCTCGGAAATGGTTCATGGAACAACAGCGCTATCTTCAACGGATGCTCTTTCTCGTGGAGCGTCAACAAGACAGCTGTGAATCTGTTCGGTGTGTAGCACCCCCGACGCACTGCACTCATCGGAATGTACTTATATTCCACTCCGTGCGTAGGCGTTGACCCAGTTCCCGACACCGCAGACTGTGCCTCCCTTACCGCCATCCCAGAACAGTTCCGCCCTGTCATCTTCTGGTTCTTCACCTACCAGCCAGCAGCGATGGCGTCTCTGTCGATGTGCTCTCCTTCAGTATCGTTCTTTGATGCCACCGTATCCATCGATGTCGCCTCCGGCAACGTCACCGACGTACAGACTCTGGGTCCCCTCGGTTCGCACGTTACCTCCCAGCAATTCCCTGGCAACGTGACCGGCGATCCCTTGGATGGTCGCGCTTACAATGGCATGTTCTTTGAGTTGGGTGCACCCGATAGCTTCACGGAACAGCGACAGGGTGCCATCCAATTGTCGCTTCCTGCTGCTGTTTTCCAAGCTGCACAGAACTCAGATGAAGGTCTTACATCTTCATTCCAGAATAATAGGTTTGCAAGCCTGTCGACTGACGTTTATGTTTGTCCTTCTTCTCATTCAATGCTCGATAAAAGCTGACGGGTGACATATCTCCATAGACAACGTATCTTGCTTTAGTTGCCAGCACTGTATACTTCCTCAATTTCCAGCAACCCATTGATGTCGACATTCAAACTATCCACAAACGTCTTTTCCTCAGGTATGGATGTCATTGTCGCATCCACATGGTCAGCTGCTCAATAAATACATGTCTTTAGCGACGTTGCTGTACATCTTCTCGCTAGTGCGATGTTCATCCTCGCCGTATTCGGTACCATACTCCACCTCTGGCACAGGCGAGAACGGAGCATCCTTCGTCTGGCGCACGCACCCGGGACGATTGCATCTGCTGTCTCGCTTGGTGGCAAGACTGGCCTGGGTGAAGTCCTTGCGGGACGGCATCGTGAGTCAGATATGCTGCAAGCCCTCGAGAATAAGAGGTTCAGGATTGACCCGCGGACGATGCGGATCATCATGGACGGCGAGGATGGATACGAAAATGCGGCTAGCCCAGATGCATACAGGGCTGCGTTCAACCTTCCTCCGGTAAATGAATGGGGCGCTGGGGTGAGCCGAGTAAGCAGGAGGCTCTCTAGGAGGTTGTGGTCTCCCCCTTCGGGCTAAAACTGAGATGGATGCTACCACTCTTGAGCGATGGGTTGTCTTGTGCGGGCGTTTTGTTGTAAACTATTATTCTTCACGTACGGTCCGGGTGTACTGGGCGGGATGCCACTTAATTGTCATTTTCGTCTGTAATGAGTTGACAGGTATTGATCGCGGGATAGGCTCCCAACAGTAGCAAATGTAGCCAGCGCCGGCTCGTCTGAGTAGGTCTGTGAACAGAAACCGGGTTCGTCGAGGCCTTCTTCCGACCGCTACGATTCAGCACACTTGACACACTTGATATCGTGTATTACGTAATGGCTCACTTCGCAAGTCGCGCGAGTGAACGCCTCACTCGTTTCTTATCCTTTGGACGAAAAGCCCACCAAAGCCCAGGATGTCCTAGTGCCAATCCCGGCAGCAGCGCCATAGCGAGCCCTCGCAATGATCTACCTATTGAACTGCTTTTGCCAATATTCCAACAGTTGTCACTGGCGGATACGTTGAGCTGTCGTCTCGTACGTGAATACGATTGTCTTTTGACTGAAACCGAACACTCATTGATTTTGTTGCGCTAGGCATGCAGGTGGTTTCAACGAGTTATCGATGATACTCCAGAAATGAGGTATCATATCGAGCTCTATGTGGCTGCTCGCAAGGATAACAATTTGAATAACATGATGGGAACCGGGGCTCGGTTTGAAGCACTGGTTTCTCACGAGAAATCCTGGAAACCACCTCACGGATCTTGGAGCCGTACCTCCTTCGAATGGGAGCACGGTAACAAGTTGTACCACCAGTACTACGATAACGTATGGGTGAGGTCTCTCAGAGAAGGCGATTTGGATCGTACCAAGTGGTCGCACTGGAATGCTGTCCAGTGTGTCTGCTTTGAGCGCGCAGAGGACGGGTCTGCTATCGTGGATACATGGCGACTTTCCTTCCCGTTCGTTTTCGAAAGCTTCGTTGTGGAGCCGTCACGGGGCATCCTCTACCTCTGCAACTCTAGGCCTATACACGAGAAAACAGGCTATAGGTACGGTTGATATACGTCAGCGCACTGTCTCAAACTCACGTCTATCTAGGCTCTGGAGAGTATCTATATTAGACGGGTCTATCCTGTCCGATACACTCTTTGAAACGGACGGCTGGCGAATAGACGAACGATGGTTAAGCCAGTCTATGAGCTGTCAAGGCGATGTCATAGCTGTGATGACATTGTTCACCTCAGTGAAGATGGAGAACCATATGGTGGGGACTCGAATGGCGCTGCTGGATTGTCGTTCCGAAGACGTAGTCGCGGTGAGTTGACATTTACTGTCCAGCTGGACATACTCAAACCTTTTTTATCCAGCTTATGACTCGAACCAACGGTGCAGATGTTCATATCGCGTTCCAATTCATCTCGAAGACCTGCATTCTGTTTCATTGCATGGAAGAGGGTTGCTTCACCACTGATGTCTACACCGTCGTGCCAGACAGTACTCCCAACTTAAAGAAAATCAAGTTCGTGGCAAGTCTCGGGTACCCGGAACTCCAGTATAGCCACACATTGGCCGTGGGGGGTAGTACGTTCAATATTGCAAGAACCTGGGGGGGACTGTTGAGCAAGAATGCTCCTCCACGTCCTTTTGCGAGTGCCGAAGATGCGCAAATCATTTCCATCCTTCGCGAATACGGCAATGTGGGCCTCACAAGGATCCTCCACTGCATTCCTATTTCAGTTTTCCTGACGGCAGAGAGTGCTTACGGTCCACCTCACCATGCGTACGTCCCATGGAAGTCATGGGGTCCGCGGAACACTCGTTGTTTTGTCGACTACGGCTCTTGCAGACCTGATGCCCGTGGGCATCGGGTTATGCTACCAGATTTCACACTCCTTGACTTCAACCCTCTGGACATTGCTCGGGATCTGCAGTTCGCCGGGAAAGCACCGAACCGGCAGCCCAAACAGAACGAGAAGCAAACTATGAACTCATTACGACAATTTCCTACTAAGAAACCTTCACGTTTGCACCCGGATGAGGAGGCGGATGATGTCGAACTCCCTTCGGGGCGGATCGTCAGACAGCCTACTATTATCCGGCGAGGAGCACTGTTTTACGAGGACATTATCACTACACTCCCATATCGTGAATATAAGCATATCGGCGACTGGAGAGGTTCCGAACCGTTATTTATCTCTGGAGGCGAAGTATGGGTGGCATGCACTGTGACGGTGAGTTCATGATATATCGTCCCCTCGACGTGATACCTCATTCCGGTGTTAGGTCGAGATGAACGAGAACGTTACAAACTACTGGATCCTAAACGTGAAGGGTGGCTCATAATTTCGTACTGAAATACGGCACACCTTCATCCGGACGGTCTATCTAAATCATGTCGAGCGATTTCAGACGGTCTTAGCATTCAATAGCTTATCTGCGCTGTTATATAGAGCGAGAAAAATGTAAAAGAATGTTCCAACTATATGGGGCCGGTGGAAGCCAGTGTGGTCTGCTGAGCTGCAAGGCGATTTTTGGGGAGGGTCACGACTCGAAGTCGCTGACGGCAGGTAACTAACAGGTTCAGCCCCACAATTCGTCCAATGTAGGATGTGGGTTGTAAGGCGGTTCTTACGCATCCAGCGAAGACAAAAGCGACATGTAAGGCTTGGCATAACCCTATAACAGTCGCTTCTACACTGGAAAGAATATAACCAACGCAGTGGAGCCCGTATGACTGCAGGACGTTCTTGATGTGGCGAGTAGCGATAGGAAGCTTGATGTCAGAGAGGAGGATGGTCATAACCGGACATGCGCTGTGTGAGAACTGTAAGGACCGCCGTCTGTAGATTGAGACCTTGAAATAGCGTAGTTTAGTCGAACAATCATAGCAGCGATTACTGGCACAGCAAATGAGGAGGAATCGAAGACACAGCTGGTCTTCCGCCAGAGGCTAACGCCACGATATTACAGATGAGAGGATGCCTCATGAGGTGGCAACGAAGGGACATGTTATACGCTCTGCAGAGTTAATACTTGCGCATCACAAAACTACAAGAGAAACACGCCTAACTGTAGCGTCCGTGGTGTTCTCGACTCCAGCAGAGCGATACTGGGACCCCCCACTGCTGCTATGCATCTTCCGCCATATCTGGTAATGGGAAGGTCGGCCGTTGCTGGGCTTTTCCATCGTGCACGAGAGAGTTCCAGAGGCCTTGTTCCCCACCTCGCACCACTTGTTCCTATGTTTATCACCGAGAAACTTGAGGTGATCCTCATACCACGTCGGAGTAACTCAAGAGCAGACAGGCTGTTATAAGGGACATTGGGTTGAGACGAGTCCCTAGATCGTTTTGTCGAGGTCCAGTTCTGTGATGCAAGAGGTTCAGTTCTAGACAAAACAAGTGGCAGCATTCCGGAATCCCGAAGCGCTTGTCGCTCAGTCCTTGCGAAAATACCACCTTCCATTCTCGTTCCCTCCTACCACCTGACTTCACGTCAACCATCACTGGCTACCTTGTATCCAACCTCTGGGTGTCCACATCATGTCGGCCTACTCGTCTCACTCGAGCTAGGACAGTTACAGTCTCGATCGCGAAGGATAACGAGCGAGACGCGTGGATGCAATGGCCAAACTCAAACCTGCATTTTCTGGACTCGCCATAACGTTGGCCCACAGCAACACCGTGGATACGTGCAGAAGAATATGTGAAAGGGATCGGCAGCTTCAACAGCCGATGGCTTGACACTGGTCCGCTCTGCCTGACAATTCACCTTGGAAAGGGCTACGACGTAGTCATATTCCGTGTTGGCAAGTTGCACAGTGTCTATGCCAGAACATTTGTGAGTACGACTACCCCAGGTGAGCCGTGAACATGAATCAGACCTCTGTTTGCTTTGTTGATCCTGCATAATCACTAGCAGGCTGAACGACGATTGTGTCCGGCAGGGATGTGCAAAGAGACTGCTTCCCCAAATTCGTCACTATCAAAGCCGTACATACGTGTTAGTGGCATCTGTGGCATGTTTAGACGTTGCGAAAGGCGGTACGCGTCTTCTTCCCGACCATATCTTCGGTGGTAACGTCCCAGTGCAGCTAGGAGATATCAATCTTATCAGGTCTCCCTGCGGCGCGCATCCGTAAGTGCGAGATGACCCGCCCACAGTCTTCCTGGGACAACAAGTTCTCCCGGGTTCTTCACGGGATGGTGATCCAAAGGAGTGAAAATATGGGATGAAGGAAACATGGCTGTAGGACGGTATCATGCATGCCGTATCACAGTCATCTTTCCTTGCTCCTCGTTTTTCACTGATTTTCACCGACTGCTGCGGCCACTGTGCCTCATGCTTGGATGCGTACTGAAGGAGCAATCTACGGGAGATTTTCTTTTGTCGACGGCTTCCGATTTCGTATCGGCTCAAAAAGTTATCGGTGTAAACAAGAGTCTCTAAAAGCTTAATGTGAGTAGTATTAGCAGTGGATCCGGCCATACGTCATTCACATAGAATTGGAAAGAGCGTACCTGAGTCTCCATTGCGTATTTCCCACCTGGCTGCCCTTCAAGCCCCTCCGTGAAAACAACTCTTCGACGCTACTGGGTCTTCGATTTCGATAGCGGAATGGCTTATTGAACACACTTCGCCGTCTCTGGATCCTGAGAGGGCACTGTCGGGCATCTTCCAGTCCCGTCTTCACGCTATCGGTGAGCTTCCATAGACTTCGCTGGCCTTCCACTGCATTTGAGTATTTATAGGATGCGTTGAATGGGGTGGATCCTATTGACAGCAATGATGTCCCATGGTATCGCTTGAGTTTGTTGCCGTTGGTGTCGAGGTGTCCTGCTGAATTTTTGTGTTAGTATGGAACGAGAGGACCATGGTCTGTAACAGACAAGACGAAGGCGAGAGACACGTCCGTATCATCGGCCTTGCTCTATGGGCTACTTTGCTGATGCACGCTATACAATTCAGCCAGAAGTCTCGGACACATGATGATAAGCTGTGGATGTCATCGGATCCAGCACGAAAGCCCCGGCGGACAGCGAGCTCGCGTTGTGCAATTTTGGCCGTGAAGTCTGGATGGAGATGTGCCTCTTTGGACGTACCGGTCAAGACTGGACCTACTGCAATCATCCACGTAGATACAACATGTCTGCCACGGTTCTCTGTCTTCACAGCTCTGCTCGCAGTCCGAAACATCGTGGAGGTTGAAAGATTTCTGTCGTGCCTAGGCGCCGGAAGAGCGTTGTCGCTGGGTCGTGAGCTCTTCGAACTCGGGGATGATGCCTGAAGCAGAACCTCGATAAGGTATTGGTCCCCGCGCATAAGTACCCTACGCCGTGCCGGGCATTACGGACGGTTCCCACCGTCGTGCTTACCAGGACCTCCACCTCATCGCGCTGTCATCGATCGCACATGGACGAATACTTCAATTTCAGCCTCAACTCAACAATCCTGTCGGACGACGAAGGTGGCGAGATTACGGCGGACAACCTTGATCTCAGCACACCTGTGAGTACAGCTTTGGGGACATTTGTGATTACCATGACCACTGGCTGACCCAGCGATGACAGATCGGGACTCCCACCTCAGAGGTGACGGTCATCGATAGCAGTGCAACGATCCAGGTTTCCGACGCGTTCAACTTCAATACTAATATCGACGGTACACCTCTCAACGCAATCCTCGTCAGCATCGATCGTGTTGTTTTCGTCGCGCACTTCCACCGCCTCCGCTCGGCCTCTGACAACTCGTTTGGTGGCTTATTGACTTCATCTGATGCCGACCCAACTCGCCAAAACCCCATTACAATGTCTTTACCGGAGCATTCCTACGTGGTGAACGTAATGTTGAACACTCTTTACGGTATCGCTTGCGACCACTACAAACCCACTTTCGAGTGCCTGGCAGCGGCAGTTGAGGCGATGCGGAAGTACGGCATGCTGCCGCTGGACCGTTACATCTCCCGGGGGACCCCTTTGTTCAATACCTTGCTTGATTACGCGTTCCTCCGCCCCATAGAAACATACGCTCTGGCGGGCGCGAATCATCTCGAGGATCTGGCCGTCGCCTCATCAGGGTACACCCTCCATCTCAAGCTCTACCAGATAGCGCCTGAGCTGGCGGACAAGATGGGGACCAGATACCTGCAGAGGCTGCATTCGCTCCACAGCTCGCGCGTTGACACCCTGAAGTCGCTTCTGGACGTGAGAATTTACCCCCACGTTGCAAGGTCGTACTGCTCGGTGGAACAGCGGCAAGTCATCAGCCGCGCGGTGCAGCTGGGTGCAGCGCAGGTGTTTTACGCTGCATCTCCCGGTACGTTATCTGCGCGTGGATGATTCATCGCTGACTCGATGCTTCGGTATAGCGACTTCGCGTGCCGGCATAGAGTCCATCTTCAGCGGGCTCGTGAATTCTATTGAATGCCCGGACTGCAAGGAGTCTGTTGAGGCTCATATTAAAGACCTGGTGACCAAATGGACACTGGTAGAGGTGAGTCAGACACGTAGGCGAAGGCATAGGACTAAGCTGACTCATTCCAATACCATGCGCAGCGTACTATCTGAGCGGCGTTTTGCACGTTCTACTTACGCAGAAAGGTTCTGGCTGAGCTCTCAAGTGTCAAAGGATGAAAAGTGTGTACAAGAGTATCGGGTTTTGGTTGTTCGAACGTTGGTGATGAACGTAACCCACGGTGATTCGGGACTTGGTGGGAATGTGGGCATACACGTCTCTTCAGTATCCCTCCCCGTCCTGCGGCCATTACGACACTTCACGTACGCGACCTTGTTGGATATCATCTCTCTAGTATCAAAAGAATGAATGTAGGAAGTAGGAATAGGGTTCTCCCGCGATATTCACTTGTCAAATTTGTCAAAGCACGGAGATTTGCTTGCGGGATTAATCTTGATCATGAGAAAAAGACAGCCTCTGTTCGCCGGACTGTTCCAGGTTTCGGGCTCTAGTGATCCTACTCTGTCATCCAATACGTTTTGTGTCTATCTGTGCTGTGCGCAATACTCCGCGATGTTGAATGTGTACTTCCGGACCTTCACAAATCTCAGACTCGGGTTCGATTGCACAAGAAGCGCCGGATGACCGCGCCTATATGTCTACTTTCGGATGTGTGTACTTGTGGGTCCACGTTTTTTGAGCTCTCGCTCGCCTCTCTTTGTCTCCCTCGCAACCAAATTCGCACGGTTCGACTGTCGATTGCGGCTTCATTTTTGTGGGTCCATGTTTTTTGACGCGTCGGATTGCCTCTCATGCGCGTCGAATTGCAAGGCCACTTGGCGCGTATATAACCACGGCCTCCGATCCGCCAAATGAGTTCCTCACTGCCTTCGCCGCCGCGCAAGACAACTCGCAAACTCGACTCAGCCTCCACATCAACAACACTTCCACATCTCAGTACTCGCAATGTCTTCCACGACCTCTGCCACCCAAACCTCCCTCGAGCGCGACCTCGAGGCTCAGACCTTCACAGTTGTCGGCCGCTACGAGCCAGCTCCTTCCAACTTCATTACCCTACCACCGCCTGCGGCTGCTCACTCCCATCGTGCCTCCATTGAACATGGCACCGATCCCATCGACGACTTCTTCGGTGTGACGCGTCCCACTCGCGGCACGCAAGACAGCCGCCACGACGATAGGCACCTTGTGGCCTACCAAGAGTATTCGGACCTGCCACCTCCTTACGCAGATTCTACGGACCTCCCGTCGTACTCTGCTGTGGCTGAGCCTCCCACTCTCGCCATGTACCTCTTCAAGTTTGGGTTCTGTAAGTTCACCTCTTACACGACGTGCCTGCTCCAGTTGCTCATACTTGCTCTCCCTTAGTATTCCCACTCTTCTGGCTTGCAGGCATATTCGTGCTGCTTTGCCCACTCTCTCCTCCTGAAAACTGGGAACCAACCAAGACTGAGGCGGAGAGACAGGAGCTGCTGGGGTTGTTGAGAAGGACCGAGATGAAGTGGGCGAGGAGGTGTCTTGTCGCATTCTTCGCTTTCGCGGTTATCGGCATTGCTGCTGGTCTGACCGCATTCTTCGTCACGCGGTCATGAGATTTTGGCCAAAATTCCTCCATCGCACCCTACACCGCTACTTCACAACCCGACCTGCCCACCCCCACTTCCCACACCCACGCACAATACGGCTCACAGTCCCAAACTGGCCATCCACCCCTGTCCTCAAGACTTTGACAGCGACATTCCTTCAGCCCCTCGCAATCGAGGCTGGCCTCAAGAGACCTTTTACACCCTTCTGGGATATATATTTATCATTATTACTTATCACCGTTTCGGTTTAAGACACCGCTTTCCACTTTCCTTTCCTTACAGCTTCTTCCTTGTATCCATATCCAACTTGTCACGAAATAATGTAGATGTACTTGTACGTAGATTAAACGGCGATGAAACGAAACTAAAGACTACATAATTTCCACTCATCCGTCTGCTGTGTGGCAACATCGCGGGAGCCTAATATGGAAAGCGGTCACCCTTTGTGGCGTTTATTGGCTCGAGCCGGGCCGCACGGTATTCTGTCTTCTGTTAACCGCCACTCTCACTCGGTTGCTATCCACACACAGTCTCGACTCTCGAGTCGACGCCCGAACCTCCTTTAGATGGATTAAGCTTTGCTGGGCATGCATAGCATGTGAAAGACGGAATGAGATGCACTCCGATACCCGCAGTCAAGGTCAACTACGCGCTGGTTCCTGGACACGGCTCCTGTGCAGTCCACAACGCAGTGAGTTGGATGAAAGCCTACCGGATTTCGAGCCTTTTTGACCCATTTCTAGCATGCGCAGCAATGACCTAGACCCTCGTGGTGGCACACGACTCATCATAGATGATTTATCTTTGACGTTAAGGATTGGCGGCGTACAGCGGATATAAGATCTGCGGCGTACTGCTCGTGGTCGGTACCTTACTTGACGAAAGACAGGTACGCTACTGTCTCTTCGCTGTAAATCATGATACCGACCACGTTGCCCCTTGTGATAGATGAGAGGCAACCTCAACGAGTTCATTCATTCTGCCTGTGATTGCAGTCAAAAGTCATCCTTCAACTAGAGCGCAGTGGTCCCGTAGCTCGCTTGCCATGGTTTGTAGGTCTATTATCATGAACGGCCGTAGTGCGCAGCGGTTACACTCAAGGCGAGGGAACACAGCGAAAATCGTCTCCAGACCGACATGCTCAGCTCCCGGTAGGCCTGTGTCAATCACTCTGACCATCCTTTACCCAGGGGCTTGCTTAACATCCGATCAACAGACTAGCCAATATCCAGTTATGATTGGTTTTGGCTTCCTTATATCCTTAACTTTATACATATCCAGCATTGGCATCACCACGGCGATAGAACACCCTGTTCTAGCGTGAGGCTCGAACGGCTCGTGAGACTTCTGAATGTACTTATGGCAGCAGATAAGGTTCCAGCGTATGCACTGACAAGAAGTGCCTTCATTTGAGTTTGTTCAGGATTTTCCTACATGCCCCGACATGTGCGACATATCACACCCACTCATTCCTCGCCTGTTCGAACATCACGGCTCTCCTTCGGCTCCTCCAGTCTATATACAAGCCCCACACCGTTCTTCCCACTTCTGCTCGAGCAAGGTGCTGATCCCTCTCAGACGTGCTGTACTTGGACTGTGCTCCTCCCTGTGCCACCATCATTACTCCTTATGAACTTCAGCTCTAGGAACACAATGTACGGGCGAGACGTCATTTCAGGTGCGGAGGAAGAGTTTCCGAAATCACAGCTGTGAGTGGTGCGCAGATACTTTGACCTCTCGTCGTCGTAAAAGTCAGCAGACTGATTTTGTGTGAATATATAGATTCATCGACAACTTCTGCCGTCTTGCCGGCATAAGTAAGCACACCACTTGGTCACGAGTACCATACGTACGACTAATTATTCTTCCCTGCGCAGCAATCCTATATTACGACCATTTTATCACATTCGACGAGGAGTACCAGCACATCTGGCGTCGGGCTCCTCTGTCAGGAGCCTCAATCCTTTTTATCATTAACCGTTACTTTCCATTCTTGGTCGTGAGTACACCATATTGTGATGCGTAGTCCTCGAGCTCACTGACGCGGCCACTATCTCAAGGGTTTCGTAGTCCTTGGGGGAAATTTCTCACACTATAAGTCTATCGCAGTGAGTCCTTCATCAATTCCGTTATTGTGAGGGAACGCGCTGATAGGTGTGATAACGACAGACGTATGTGCATCCAAATAGGTTTCTATCAACTACGACTGACACTCGGTCAGCTGCTCCCATTACTCATTCTGGAGACAAGTGGCAATCATAGTTATAGAAGTTATAGTCGGAGGTACGTCACACGAGATTTCCTCAGACAGGTTGCTGAGCATCCTCATTGTCTCGTTTCTCTTCAGTTGTCCAGTTCCTACGTGTATTTGCGCTGTATGGTAGGAAGAAGCGCGTCGCGTTCTTCGTAGTCTCTGTATCTGTTGTTTTGGTTGGCATTTCTGCCGTGAGTTGCCTGTAGCCCCGTCATAACCCTATATGGGCACTGAATCTGGCCTATGATAGTGGGCCGTCTCAGGCCAGTCCTCGGGAATATCATTAGCAGAGGGTTGTCAATTCGCCTCATCGAAGGAGTCGTAAGTCGAAATGCTCAAACTCACTCTCATATTCTGATAAACACGGACCCAGTGCCATTCGTACGTTTCCAAAGAGCTTGCAGCATATTAAAATAACCCCATTGGACATACAACAGATATCGCCGTGGGCTGGGAAGCTCTCTTCACTTTTGACTCCCTCATATTCATCCTCACTCTCACCAAAACGTACAGAGAACGACTTCGGTACGACTTCACTGGGAAAACAAACTTAGTGAACCTCATTGTTAGGGATGGTAAGTTACAGTGTTTTGCTACTGCCCGTTACATGCGGCTGACAGATTATCACTTGCAAAGGTGCAATCTATTTCGGGTAATTTGCAGTCTCGAGCATTTGTGCGGCTGACTCTGACGTTACGCGCAGGATCATGGTGATTGCGCAGGGGGCCAATGTGCTGACATTCTATGTGAGTCTATGATGAAATTATGATGGATCTCTACGGTTGCTGACAAGTTGGTACAGATCTTTCCAGTCAGTATCATCACACGGCTTTGTAGTCCTAGCTTGACTCCTTCTTGCCTTCAGCCCGTCCTCCGAGGAACACTGTCAACGATGGCTAGCGCGTACGCTCCTTCCTCCTTTCCTCCTCTCCGCAGTGACTTACATATATGTCACGAATCTGGAAATCTAGAATCTCTGTAAGCATGATGTCCCGACTGATGCTTAACTTGCATCGGACCGCCGCACGAGATGTCAACGTCCTCGGTACAACACTAGGTCCGACAGATGTTTTCACCATGGACGGCGTGGTGGAGTTTGCCGCCAATTCTAGTGTCGAAGACTCCGTCTTTGATCCTAAAACCGGGCTGCGTTCGATCCAATCAAGGGTAGACAGAGGTATACCTGGCCACATTTCTGTTCCTGGAGGCGTAGAACTGGCAACATATCAAAGCAGGGTAGTCGGCTTGGGTACAATTAACGAGCCTCGTTGGGAGAGGGAAACCATCGATGACGTTTAGTAGATGACGGGAGGCGTACTGAGTCGTTTGTATGAGACACTTTACTTCAAGCCCATCATTCATTCATGCGCGGCTGCAGCAGGAAACTCGCAACCCGGGCCTGGCTGCTCAGATAAAAAAATGCATGCGCGAGTACTATCATATTAACCGCAAGGCGAGCAGCTCGGTGCGTATCATGTCTCAAGAAGAAGCACAGGCTGCCATGAACCTGGAGAGACGTGCCGTAATTCAAGTAATCTCAGACCTTCGAAGGGAACATCGGGAAGCTCCCACCCAGCGTAGGGATTGGAATCATCTGTGGAAGATGTTGCCCTCTGATTACGTGTTAGGGGATGGGCGACTTCGATGAGGAAGGAATATACTTGGTAAAATTGGGATATGGCCTGCGCAACACATGAAGCGAGCTTCCACTTCGGAATCAGTTCCGCCCCTTGACTATGTTCGCGTGCATTGATACTACAAGAAAAGTCTGCGTATCCTTGCCACTGTGATGACACGTTTAGCACTCTTGTTAATTAGTATGCTTGAGATGGACTCACATTGATACGAATGGTAATCCTAGAGCTAGCAGAGGTTGTCTCAGGTCGTTCATGTGCGTCCGGCATGTCCCCGGCCCTCTGCTGCAGTGCATCCTGTAAATTGACGCCGAAACGACCACCATGAGTGAATCGAATGGTCTCGCGGAGATGGTACGGGCTAAGTGCAATATACTGTCTCTGCGGGACAATAACGCCCCCCGGTTGCCCTGGATAGTTCACAAACGTGTGATACTTGTCAGCCCGCGGGGCAAGTCTAGTCAACATCTATAGATAGTCACGCGAAGAAAATACTCACCATGTTTCGAAATTCGTAGTATCGGTCAGGCGCAGGAGAATTCGCAGGGGGTGGGGAGCTACCATGACGTGAAGATGATACTTATACTTACCACGACCATGCGAATCCTATATTAGGATGATACTTTCCACTCTAACATCGGATTCTCAAGCCCCAGTGTGGTCATGTATCATTTGAGCGGACCCTTGGCAGATAACGAGTCAGAGGATATGCGCCCATATAACAGAGATGTGCTAATTATGATAGAATTCGCAGGCCTGTCCCCCGCGATGATTAGTTCTCCTGTATGCTTCGATATGTGAACGCGCAACGCACACTGGCTCAGACGACAATTGGAATGTGTGTGACGAAGACAAGTACTCGTGGCGTCTGAAAGTTTGGAAACAGCGCTTATTTCACTTCGCTGTGCCCTCGAATCCTCGATGTACCATTCATTAGCGAGTGAGCTTCTTGACACCAGCTTTCATGAGTGGGTATATTAGATGCATCTAAGTGACATATCCAAATATTACATTATCTGAATTGCAGAGAGGACCAATCCATCCTGTTTAGCTGTGGAGGAGACCAATGGTAATATTTTTGTCATAAAACTGGAACGGCACAAATTGAGGGCATACGGGAGTAGCCCTAGGGTGCGGTGCATGTCTATATTACCCCAGTACAAAATGGTGCTTCCCTGTTAAATATGCATAGAATGGTGCCCGCAAGATGTCTTGGTATTTTTTAGCTGATAGCAACAAGTGCCGCTCTCAAGAAGAATTGTAGGGTGTACTACTGCGAAATTTGTTGATAATGTTGGTAATACATTTCTACTACAATGCTGCACTGAGATGTGTGGTAAACTAGAAGCTGGGGTGCTGTTCAATACGTGCTTGGCCACCGCGTTAACTAAGCACAGATTCCCTCATGCTGGTACGGGAGCTGCAGTCCATATTACAAGTCCCTCCTGCACAGACATACAGGAATCAGTCAAATGAGTGTCAACGTAATGCTGTCTGTGCAGTGGTTTTTGTCAGACTGCTGGAAAACTTGGTGGTTCAGCTTTTGAGGGTGTGAGCTTTCACTGTGTCCTGTTCACTCAAGGGACCTTCCAAATACTCTAAGTTTTGGCTTAATTATGAAGGATATATATGTACTAGCTGTGAGTATATTCTAGTACCCAATATGTATGTCCCTCGACGAACAATGTGCTAAGATGTTAGATGTGCGAGCATGGCGCTTAAGCGCTGTTTCCAAACTTTTGGACGCCAGTAGTACAGCCATTTGCCAAACGATAGGCGGGTCGTGATGAAAGCATGCACAGGCGGACTGAGTCAGTGTGAGAATACCGTCACGCGCGTTGGGACATTCTCATTCACTTCTTATTCGTCCGTACTGTACAGGCGGCAGTAGAAGCTGATTTCGAAGAGTCGGATTCCGACTACGTGTGCGCTTCATCCCACCCATTTATCGCTTGTCAAACGTCTGTAGGCAAAGATAAAGATTCAATAAACCGGGTAATGCTATAAATTTTCCTATAATCTAGTAATTAACAAAGACCAACTCTACGCAAGTTCCGCGATGTTCTCCGGCGCAAAGGGATAGTCTATATATCCTTTCTCGGATTCGGGCACATAGAAAGTGCTGCGGTCGTACTTCGTTAATGGAAGATTCTTCTTTAGACGCAAAGGCAAGTCCGGCTACAGGGGGAAACAAACGCGTTTGTCCGCAATGAGCCAACGACACTGATATAGGAGACGGATACGCACGTTGGGGATGAAGGCACGGCCAAACGCAATGAGGTCACCCTTGCTCTCTGCAACTTCGAGCGCGTGAATTCTGTCGTAGCCTCCGGCGCTGATTATCGGGCGCGGTGCCCAAATCTCGCGGATGAAATCGTTCGACTGTAGAGATGGCGAGGATATGAGAAATTGCTTTGTGTGGTTACACAGCTTCGTACCTCTCCTTGCTTGACCTCACGGTCTTCAGCACCTTCCACACGGGGCTCTACTACGTGAATGAACGCCAACTTGGGGAACCTTTCCGACATCTGTTGGACAAGGTACCGGAATTGTGGAATCGGGTCTTCCATCCCCATCTCTGTTATCAAAAGCACTCGCGTCAATCGTCGTGCGCCTCGAGCAATTTACAAAGCATCATACCTTCAAACTTTCCCCAGGGACTAAGCCTTGTTCCGGTTTTCTCGGCACCAATCTTCTCAACGATAGCCTCGAGGATTTCAAGATGAAACCGCGCCCTGTTCTCTATTGATCCACCATACTCATCCGTCCGTTTGTTTGTCACATCTTGGGTGAATTGGTCGATCAAATATGCGTTCGCGCCATGAACTTCAACACCGTCGAATCCAGCACCGTGCACTGCGTTCGATGCAGCCGTGGCGAACAACTGCACATATTCTTTGACCTCTGTCAAGAGACATTGTACTGAGTAAAAACTGCATAGGAAGTAAAAGGCATTGATTACGCCTACCTTCGGTCGTCAGAGCTCGCGGCGGGAATGGTCTCTCCGTGAGGTGTACGTCAGAGGCGGAAACGTAGGGATAGGGGCCCTCTTCTTCAAGTATGTTAGGGAAAGCGCTTCTCCCCGTCGCCCACAGCTGCAAGTAAATATATGATCCTTTTTCATGAACAGCCTCGACGATCTGGAACACAAAAGGTATCAGAATATTAATATCATGACTAACCCAAGGCAACTCACTGGCTTCCAGGCATCTATCTGTTCTTGCGTGTAGATTCCAGGCACATTGGGGTACCCGCCAGCCTTAGCTGCAATGATGGTTCCTTCGGTTATGAGCAATGTCCCAGGAACACTCGCCCGCTGTCTGTAGTGTTCTATAGCCATCTTGTGGTGAACGTGGTCTTTCCGCGCACGGAGACGGGTAAGAGGAGCAAGGACGACACGGTGTTGTAATTCTACGTCGCCGACTCGCACAGGGGAGAAGAGCTTGGGGGTGGACACTGACATGATGGACTACGAATTGTAAGTTATGAGTACGAGCGTAAATGGGAATGTGAGCTGGAGAGGTGTATGCAACTTCAACATACTGTGTTCGGTTTATATGCATTTCCACTGGACAAGCTGACCAACTTGAGCGCTGCAGAGCCAAGGAGACTTGAGCCCGTATATGTTACTGAACGACATACACTCACAGTCCGATCCCGGAGTACAAATTAGCGCAGTTAGCGAAAGTCTTACTCAGCCACGCCAGCCAGTGCCGGACACGGATAGCACATCGGCAGGGCTTATATGGCAATACAACACTAGCTGCGGGCGAGAACGTCGATGCTGTTGAGCATTGTCTGATAGTGGCTGAACTATCCGGCATACAGGGCTCACATATGTCGTAAAGTGCTATCATCGACTGAGCAGTGCAGAGAAACACTTCTTTAGGCCACTCACATCTTTTGTTACTGCTCCAATAACCCCGTCCGGTCGGACGATGAAAGTGCGAAACCCTTGTTTGAGTGGGTGATATGCAACATAAGTATGGCCATCTTTTTCGACAAGTGCCTCATCGACGTCGGTCAGTCCCGAAGTGATGACATTGTTAGAGTGCAAGCTGGCTATAGTATAGGCCGTTCCTTGCGGTATTGCCAATAGCATAGATCCGAGGGCTGCAACATCATCGTCGGTCAGAGTAAATAGTAACAGCGTGTGTCGGGTATCTTTGGAGATGCTGAACATCCCCTCCTGCAATGCTTGTGCCAGATGCAGTCGGGGCCCTGTCGCCAGCATGCAGCTCAACGTTATCTTCGGGTCAGTATGCGTCCATTTCCTCGCTACTAGGGCTTCCCGGCTGCCCGTCGGACACGATTGGACCTCAGCGGTAGTTCTCCGAATATGGCAAAATCGAACGAAGGAGGGGGATGCGTGTATGTGTTGGGTTGATGAGGCTCTCTACAGCAGAGCTGTGGTCGTGCGCTTGAGGGCCTCACGAGCAATAGGCAAACGTTCGGTCTCATATAGAAATCCAAGAGAGGAATTTACGTGGCCTCTAGACCAAAGATAGTTTCCATCGCAGCTTAGACTACAACGAGGAATCAGATGATATTGCTTCACAGATGAGAAAGGTGTTACCCCGTCTTGCATCCCCGTATTCGCACCCTGCCCTCCAGCGGAGGATGAGTGCGCGACATCTGCTGAGCGTTGCTGAAGCCGACATCGCTTGAGACATGCACTATACCTTCAGCCGTAGCAACCAGCGACTTGCGTGACTGTATTTAGTGCGCTATTGAGAACAAAGCTGATAATACTACGAGTGAGTTGACATCATTGAAGAACGTCGTACTTCACAGCGTTTCAGGCTTCGAATATCATTTTCGCAGTAAATAGTAAGACGAGTTCTGGTTCAGGAGCACAGCAGGGTTACTGTTAGCGCCACGTCTAAATTGTGACAGTCGCGTGACATGTTTCCAAATTCGGCCGAGCAACTCCAAATCTACTCGCCACAATTTACAGCGTGCTCACCGTCGCCGACATCGCCAACAGCAAGGGTAAGATCTCGTCAAAGTGAGTACCTATCGACTTGTTTGTCCTTACAGAGGCTATTCATCCCATTTTGCTGGTCGCAAGTCTGGGAAAATTGGATGGATTGGTCACCGAACGTTTGGATGTACTCTGTGCTGATCGACGACCACCCAGATGCCTCTCCAGGAATTCCAAGTCGTCGGCCGCCATCTCCCCACCGAACATGAGCCCACCCCCAAGATCTACCGCATGCGTATATTTGCGCCGAACGAGGTCGTTGCCAAGTCCCGTTTCTGGTACTTCCTGCGGTGCGTCTCTACCAACACTGCGTGTACACCTAAATATTGACCATACCTCAGTCAACTGAACAAGGTCAAGAAGGCCAGCGGTGAAATCCTCGGTGTCAACGTTGTCAGTATTATATCCATGTTGTAGACCCTTGCAGCCGTTCAAGTGGCAGGCGGAATGGGAGGCTGACTATAGCGCTATGCGTACTCTTTTTGTTCGCGGCGTGATATTCTAGATCCACGAGAAGAAGCCCTTGAAGGTCAAGAACTTCGGTATCTGGCTCCGTTACGACTCTCGCTCTGGCACGCACAACATGTACAAGGAGTTCCGTGAACTCAGCCGTGCTGATGCCGTCAGGGCCCTGTACCAGGACATGGCTGCTCGTCACCGTGCCCGTTTCAGGTCGATTCACGTACGTTGCTCCCCGCATTCATGTCGTGCTATGTACTGAAGTGTTGACCATAGATTCTCCGTGTGGTCGAGATTGAGAAGTCCGATGACATCCGCCGCCCCTACATCAAGCAGCTCCTTACCCCGAACCTCAAGTTCCCTCTCCCTCACCGCATCACAAAGTCTCGCTCGACTTTTGCTGCCCACCGCCCTGCGACTTTCTAAGCATCCGTGCTACCGCGGAATCTTGGTATGTAGGAGAGAAAAGCTCGTTCAGTGTATGGGCCACTGGTACGAGTCTGTCTATCATCATCATGCACTACACTGTAGTTCTATCCACATGCATATTGATGTTATGATTATGTGTCCGCTGATATACCGCTTGGCTGTGTCACATATACCTTGCCTGTATGCACGATCACAGAACACTGAAGTGAAATCTGCAGACAATACCAAAATAGGTCCTCCCGCGAGTTGTGGATTGCAGTCGCTTGAACGACGAACACTGAGTTGACGAGCAATAAATTATTATAATGACAATTCGAAAACATCTGAGGAGTCCGTCTCATGAAAAGCATGTGCATGTGTAGCGGCTGGGCCAACTAATATGTAGAAATGTCCGGGAGATGGTGGATGTTGAGTGGCATATGAGATGACAGGGTCTAAATTGTTCTAGTATGTTTGCATGATGGTGGGCATATGGGATTGCATATATGCATGATTGTCATATAACGAAGCCGGCATACTCGCTGAAATTTTGCATAATCCGCTGAAGTTATGTCAATCACGTATGATAGTTGGTCCTGCATTTCATGCATGCTACGGCCGCACAGCGGGAGCAGCGCTGCAAAGTCATCAAGTACTCGTTAGCGTCGCTGTCGTGATTATCAGGAGAGCGAATGCAACATACGTAGATAGCGGAGTTTCCGCACACGCAGGAGCTCCCCGAGGTAGAGCGGAGGCTGGCTCGCCAATCGTGGCGACACTGGTGGTGTTGCACCTCACGAGTGATCCTGTCGATATGCGCCTCCAAAGCGTCCAGCTGGCGAGGATCAATGGTGGGGTGAGAGGTCACAGGCTGGTCCTGCTTGTGTTTCACACGGCGTTCTTGGGCGTGGATACCACGCAAGACGACACTTTCTCGAGCGTAGATCCGACCTTCGAGTTGTGCCGGAGCGCTGCCTCTCACGCGCCGTTTCGGCAAGAGCTCGCTCTCTTGTTCTGTCGGAGCAGGGGGCAAAGGTGCGTATAACCATGTCTGGCGAAAGCGCTCCGGCCTAGGTACAGGCGGGAGCACCGGGGGTAGTACCGGTTCAGATGGCCCTGACCCATCCAATCCAAGCCCCAGTCCCTCAGTGAGCATGCGCGCGTCCTCCCACAGCGGACACTTACACGTCTTCCACTTCGACCCACAGCGATAGCAGAACTGTGTCTTGCACGCACAAGTGATATGGAAGCACCCGCTCTGGAGCTCGACGAGCCTGTCGCACCCAGGACACTGCTGCGCAAGGCCACGCTGCAGCAGACGCCGGGGGACGTCGTCTGGCCTGCACGCGTGCAGGACGTGCTTCTTCACCTCGCAGCGGCAGCGCGTGCACGTGCGCGTCGCGCAGCCGGGCGCGGGACAGTCGTAGGTGTGCAGCGCGCCGCTTTTGCTCTTGCTCCGGGGGCCGAGGAAGCGGCTGCACGAGACTTTGGCGCAGTACACGCGTTTTGGGGTGGCGAACTCGCGCGTCTTGAGCTCGAAGAGCTGTGCGAGGGCGGTGTCCATGTGTGCCTCGAAGAGCGGGGTGGGGAGCGGCTCTTGGCAGCAGCGCGGCGGAAAGAGCGACTCGTCCTGCGTGGAGGCGCGGACGAGGCTCAGTATGCAGCTGATGTCGTAGAAGTGCCCGCATGGCGCGCGCACGGTGTTCGCGTCGAGCACGACCTTCTGGCACGCGACGCATTCGTGTCGTTTGAAGCCGTGCCTTTGCAAAAGAAAAGGGAAAGGACGATCAGTGTGAGACGATATGATATGGACGAAGAGGATCCGGACGCGAGGGGGAGGTACCTACAGGGACCGCCGCAGGAAGAGTCGCGCTGCCGAGCCCGCAGCTGCGACATGCGACCTGCGTTCCGGCTTCTGCGGAAGATCCGGCGCTTCTGCGATGGTCACATTGGGCCTGATATAGAATAAGAAAGGTCAGGGTCCGACGGAGGGAAGAACAACGTGGGGACGGTGCTGCACCTTTGAGGCGACGGAGGAGCAGTCGCGTCACTGGACGATTGCGCGGGTGCTTGGCCTTGACGCGTCCGGCCCCAGATGATGGAGGGCTGCTTTGTCGGTGGCGATGAGCGGCGCGCGGTAGTGGGGGAAGGGGAGGGGGCGGAGGAGACGTCTGCCCAGAATTGGATGTCGGTGTCTGCGAGCTTGAGCGCGAGCTTTGCGTTCTGGACGAACGAGTCCCGGGGGCCGTCGTAGATCATCTTGCGATCTTGTCGACGAACAAACTTGCGCCGCTCGAGTTCTTGTAGATCAGACAGAGCATAAAAGCGGCGGTACGCGGCGGGGCGGCGTTGGGAGGTGGAGGGCCAGCCTTCAAAGGGTGAACAGCTCAGGTGAAAGACAAGCTCGAAGAGCTCAACAACTCGAGAAAGCAAGAGAGAAAGGCTGAATGGGATGAAAGAAAACCGAGCAGGGGACGATACAGATGGCTTGCGGACGTGCGCAGAACCGTGACCTTATCATCCTTCCGACACGTGCAGACGGCGAGTCATAATAGCCACAGTATCCCCGCCGCCATGGATCTGTATGAACTTCGCCGTACACCTGTAGGGATGCGTGCATATCAGGGCTGCCCCGCAGACCTACAGTATGAACGTCTAAAGGAGGCGTACTCACCCTGTGACCGGGAGCGCCGGTGCTCTTCCGCGGATAGATGAGAGCTGTAATATCGGGCGGTGAATCATCTACGATGGCGATGATGAGTGCCCCGGCGGATTTCTGGGTGTGTGGATGAGGAGCTACCCCAGTGGCGAACTTGAAGGTCAGCAGGCTGCGTGCGCCACCTGTGCTATGCAATCAGCGATCGGCAGGATCACAGCAGCCTCGCTGTTGCACTGCAGACAATCTTTGTGGTTTCACGATCCAACTTGCAATGAAAAATGGGCATGAGGACACCCGCGATGCGAATCTTGCGCAGGGATTTCTCTTTATACGCATATAGCGTGACTTTCATTCGTAGCGAGAGCGCGCGATCTAGGTTCAATGACCGAACATAGTCATTATAGTATTTATTTCCCAAATAAAGGATAGGTGAGTACGAGAGAATAACGAGAGAGTTGCAAGATGACTCACAAAACGAGCCTGCGCCGTGTCTCGCATTTCCACATATATCATACATCATCCATCTCGAACAGAGCAATCTCGCCTGCTCCCTTCGAACGAACGTTATGCCCCTATCGCAAGCGAGTGGAGAGCAGCAGCGTGCACTCGACAATTACAAACAAAGAATACTGTTGCTATTACAATATAGCATCAATGGATGTTGCGAGTAGAGAACAATCGCACGACTCACAGGAATTGTATTGAGATCCCCGGGCGACGGTGCGCGCTTTCCGATATGAAAAGGAAAGTAGGAGAAGGTCGGATGGCTCAGGGAGAAGCTTGCTGTAGGGTGAGGTATGTGGAAAAGAACGAGATGCCTCGTTCTCCAGTGGGCAAGCCCTTTCCAATGGACTGCAGTGCCATCGGTTCTAGCTGTTCGCGCAGGAACATCTGTGGCTGCGCTGTACGGCTGACGTACCGTTTAGCCCTCTGCATTACTGGATACTGCTCTGTGTATTTGTTATCGGTGTGCCGGTCAGGATGTTGGGATCAGATGCTGAGGGGGTAGAACTGTTCAACATTCTCGAAGATGTAATATACCGTAGTAGGAACTCAAAAGAACCAGCCTCGCTCGTCTGGTTGCGAGTTGCGAAGACAGATAAGTTTTTGTAATTTATCTTCATTGCTAGCCACCAGTAGATCGACAGAAAAACAAAAAGACCAGAGTAAGACACAGTGGTGGTCAACTCGACAGGAACACTTCTGGCCAACGCCGTGCTTAAGCACCTTTGTGGCGTTTACAGGCCCGAACGGACCGACAGCATTGGACGCCCATGCACGTGCAGCGGCTCAACTTTGGCCAGCCCCGCGGCGAACAGCGTTGACTGCTTGGCACCAAACGTCTCCCGATTTTCACAAGTGCACGTCCGAGAGGCTCAAGCTCTACAGTAGTGGACCCGGAGGGAATCTTCACACTGACTGGTCTCGGCGGCCGTGTAGGAACTGCGGTGGGTCTCGCAAGTTGCCCGGACTGGATTGAACTGAACTGACCTATTTCTAGTGCGCGCCGTGCCATAGTGTAATGTTCCGTGCTCACTGGAGTTCGTACAGTGTGTTGGAAGATGAGCCCGAAGGATGTATCTTCATCTCCCGAGTCAAGTCAAATGGCATGGCCGTTTCCATCCACTTCGACACGCAGATCAGCGCTCTGCTGCCTGAGTGTCCAGTCCCGCGCTCGGTATCTTGTCCGACGGCATATTGGCATTCGGCCGCCGCTACAGTATGATGCCCAGCGCGACGTACACTGTACAGTACTGTCCAGTGCCGCAGCAGCTTAGATGATGCTGTCCACGACGTCAAGCAGATCCAACAGGCTTTGGCTTCATCGGAGGAGGATACGACGTCAATCAACGGGCGTGATGGTCCCCAGGGTTGCTAGTGAGGATCTGCGTCAGGATGCTGTCTTCCTTCTTACAGTACAGTGCTGTAAATGTCGAGGGTTGCCCAGCGGTGTGCGGGACCAGTCCGTGCTGGACTTGTTCAGGGCGAGGAACGCCGCCTGCGATTCCCGGTCGGCCGCGGCCAATCAAACTCAGTGTCCATGCTTTGTTCTTCATACAGTGCATAGCTTCATCGACGGGGACCTGGGCGAGAAGATTATTCCTTTAGGCTATATGTATTGCTCGTCTGTACCCGCCAAGATTTCCTTCGTGTGTTGCCCCTTTTCCTGTTCTTCGTCCTCGCGGCACACCGTGCGGTACGCAACTTCCCGCCGACGTTGGCCAGCAGAGCTCTAGTATCATCAGCCAAATATGTGCATTGTATGGCTGAGCAGAAGCAGTCCTACACAGCTGATAAATTGTCGAGCCCTTCGTGGGTAATGACTTGCAAGTCCTGTAATGACGGGGCGTTAAGCCGTCGGTCTTGTACAACGAGCGGTGTTCTTTGCATCTCTTCTGCCGTCCAGCGTGGAAACCTGTGAAATACATCGCTGGCCAATAAGTGTGAAGGCTGCGGCGCACATAGTGGCTGGATCAGAAGCGTGGATTGCCTCGTGGTTCGACCCAATGGCCAGTGACATCTCCAGCGACCGGATGGCTATGCTCTCCCCGCGAGTCCCCGCTGATGCACATCGATCCATGCTGGCGATGTTGCTACGGGTATGCACATCCGAATTCTACATGGTCGCTGCAGAGTGATGCGCCAGTGGAATGAGCTGTGTATGCCTGTAGATGTAGCGACAGGATGCGAAATTGGGCAGAAGATGTATCAGCGGCGGGGGTAGTTTGACAGTTCGAGCTAATCTTGTTTCTTGTTCTCATGATGTGTTTGCCTCGTGCGACCGACTCGTGTCCAACCTTCTCGGGAGAAAGCACGCTCCCGGCGTACGTACACCAAGCAAATGCCAGCCTCACAGTCCAACCAGTCCGTGCGGGCGAGACACGAGAGGCCCGATACGTAACGCACATTACACCCGCCCATCTCTCCACCCCTTTAAGCTTCCGCCATCACTCCCTCCAGCTCGAGCCTTCCCCGGAGCCACCCAGTGCAACTCGCGCACCACCACCCCCACTCCCAGCGAGCCATGCACGCCCGCCCTCTGTAACACCGCCCTCATTCCGCTCCTTTACCCTCGCCGCCCACCCGCTCCTTATTTTCCATTGACTTTCCGCCGCGAGGGACACCGCCATGCACGCCCGCGACGTGCTTTCGACCACTGAAGAGGATTTTCCGCGGAACCAGCTGTGAGTGCGCGGAGGCAGAATTGGACCCTGGCGTGTCAGTCGTGTTTGACAGCGCGTCGCTCCGCAGGTACATCGACAACTTTTGCCGACTGGCGGGTCTAAGTGAGCATACAAGATATTAGTCCCAGAAAATGCAGAGTGTTGACCAGAGGGATGTCGTGCAGCGGTGCTTTATTACGACCACCTTATCACCTTTAGCGAAGAGTATAGACACATATGGAGGAATCCGCGCTCGGGGGCCTCGATACTGTTCCTAGTAAATCGTTACTTTGCATTCTTCGTGGTACGTGTTCTCCCATAACGCACTGGCCTTTCCACAACTCACCGACGTGTCTTCCCCCTCCAGGGTATCGCTGTCCTCGGCGGGAACTTTTCAAAATACCATTCTACAGACGTAATTCCTCTTTCCTGCTATTTCTTGCGCGAGGGACCCGATCTGACTGTTTGGCTCTAACAGGCGTACGCACACAATAATTCCTGCCGTCGAAACAAAACTCACAGGAGTCCCTCTGAATAGATGCGAACATTACTCGTTCTGGAGACAGCTAGCGATCATGGCAACCCAAGTGATAGTCGCAGGTGCGTCCACGGCACACATCCCACCCCAAATTCCCAGATCCTCACCACCCTATTTCCCCAGCGATACAGTTCCTACGCATATATGCGCTATACGGTAGGAACCGCCGGATCGCGACGGCCGTCATCTCAGTGGCTCTCACACTGATCGGTGTGTCTGCGGTACGTGTGGTTCAGCTCTGCCATAATCCACAGGCTCATCCGGGCGTAGTGGGCCGTCACGGGCCAGACGTCGGGGATATCATTGGTGGAGGGATGTCAGTTCTCGTCATCGAAACAAACGTGAGTACCATACTCTCAAACTGACCGCTGGAGCATATTACTAATGTACACACAGCGCCATCCGTATGTTATTTTTGCGGCCACATATCCGGTGTAGTAACTAATCCCCACGGTCGACAGACATCGCCGTCGCCTGGGAAGCTCTCTTCACGTTTGATTCGCTCATCTTCATCCTCACCCTCGCGAAAACATACAAAGAGCGCGCCAATTACGACTTTACCGGCCGAGCGAATTTGGTCAACCTCATTGTACGAGACGGTACGTTCGATGACCACTCTGCAGATTTGTTCTCGTGAGACTGACAAATCTTCCCGCCGTAGGTGCTATGTATTTCGGGTAAGGATTCCCCCCAGAACAGATTTACCGAGTTGATGTTGATACTCACGCCGCGCGTAGAGTAATGGTTCTCGCGCAGGGTGCTAATGTCATCACGTTTTACGTGAGTCTCCCTTTCCAACCGTATCTTTTCCTCCCGCTAACCGCATCCTTACAGGTCTGTCCCGTAAGTCCCTCTGACATTTCCAGCCTACTGCACCCTAACAGCCACCCCCAGCCCGTCCTCCGCGGCTCCCTCTCAACCCTCTCCTCCGAGTAAGTCCTCCCCTCCCCTCCTCCTCTCCCCTCCTCCCCTCCCTCCCTCTCCCCTCCTCCCCTCCCTCCCTCTCCCCTCCTCCCCTCCCTCCCTCTCCCCTCCAACCAACTGACCCACCTCCCGCCAGCATATCCGTAACGATGATGTCCCGTCTAATGCTAAACCTGCACCGGACCGCCGCCGAGAACACGGACATCTTCGCAACCACCCTCGACGGGACAAGCGCGTACACATCCGACAGTTCCATGGAATTCACGACGCGCCCCGGTACGACGACGCTCGACTCGGAAAATGATGACGGCGGGCTGCACCATGGGTCTGGGCGCTCGAGGGCGAGTAGACGGATGTGGGGGTTCGTGCCTGTTGAGCTCACGACGTTCAAGAGTGTGAGTTCGGGGACGTCGCCGTTGGATTATAGAGAGGGCGTGGGCGTTGTGTAGTTCTTGACGCGGACAACGGTCTACGGGCTAGATAGGCGTGGTTATGTGAGACTTTGTATCTGTATCGCGCGTAGTATTGGGATTATCGTCACTGTATATGTATAATACATGGAGTAATTGTAGACGTTCGTAGCACTGGTTTTCTTGTAGACGTGTCAGATGTACCGTAGTATAGTATAGTAGGGACTGGCTGAGACTGGCCGAGTTTCTTGGTGTTCGGTAGATGACGCCCCGAATCATTGTGGTTCGTAGCTTTATTGACAGGAAGCTGCACAAGAAGTATTATTCCTTTGTGTGTTGCCCTCTTTCCTCCTCGCACACTGTGCTATACGGTACACCATACCATTCCACCTCCGCCGCCGCCGGCGTTTTGTTGTGATCAGCCAAGTATGTGCATTGTTTTGCTGAGCCGGAAGAGTCCTGCGCAGTTGATCAAGCTCTTCATGGATATTGACTTGCGACGGCGGGGCGTTAAGGCCGTAGCTGCAGCCTGCGACGTTGGGACAAGATCATCATGAGCGGCCAGTTTGACAGTTCGAGCTGCGTCTTGTTCTTGTTCTTGTTCTCGTGATGCGTGCTGCGCCCAACTCGAGCTCGTACCCAACCTTCTCCGGCGAAAGCACGCATACGCACAGGACGGGCATCGCTGGGTTTGCGGTGCGGCCAACACCCGACAGATAAACGGTATTATACTTGGCTATGCCTCCACCTTTTTGAGCGTTCGCCATTGCTCTCTCCGAGCGGACCTGTGCATCCCCTCTCCGTCCTCGCTTCCTAAAAGAAAAACCATGGACCCCCGCCCCCTATAACACCGCCCCATCCGCTCTTCGCCTTGCTGCCCCTCCTCTCCCAAAATCCCCTCCCATCCGGTTTGGCCCCGCGAGGGAGGGACACCGCCATGCACACCCGCGACGTGCTTTCCACCTCAGAGGAGGATTTTCCTCGGGACCAGCTGTGAGTGATAACCGGAAGCAGCAGAATCCGACCCTGGCCTGTCAGTCGTATTTGTGTTTGACAGTGTGTCGCGCCGCAGGTACATCGACAACTTTTGCCATCTGGCGGGTTTGAGTGAGCGCACGGCTTGTTCGTACCGGAGAATGCATACAGTAGCATTGACCACAGCGCCTTCGGACAGCGGTGCTCTACTACGACTACCTCATCACATTTGGCGAGGAGTATAGGCACATATGGAGGAATCCGCGCTCCGGTGCCTCGATACTGTTCTTGGTCAATCGCTACTTTGCTTTTCTCGTCGTACGTATTCATTCCTGTAATGTGCCGGTTCGGCACCACTCACCGACACGTCTCCCTCCTCTAGGGTATTGCAGTCCTCGGCGGGAACTTTTCAAAATATCATTCCACAGAAGTGATCTCTTTTCCTTCTGTTCATTCGCGCTCAAACTAATCTGACTATCGACAGGCGTGCGCATGCAATCACTTCCGACTTCGAAACACCAGCCGCTGAATTTTTCGTTCAACAGATGCTCGCGTTACTCGTTTTGGAGGCAGTTAGGCGTAATGGCGACCCAAGTTATCGTTGCAGGTGTGTCGGGCACACGTCCCACCCGAGATGTGCAGATTTATACCACCCTCTCCCCCTGCAGCGATACAGTTCCTTCGCATATATGCACTGTACGGTAGGAACCGACGGATCGCGACGGCTGTGATTTCTGTAGCTCTCACGCTGATCGGGGTGGCTGCGGTACGTTTACTGAAGCTCTGCTATAACTCGCGCCTTACGGCGGCGCGCTGTAGTGGGCCGTCACGGGCCAGACGTCAGGGATATCAATAGCTGAAGGTTGCCAGTTCTCGTCATCAAAAGAGACGTGAGTACACAAGTCCTGACTGACCGCCGAGGCATGCTGCTTACGCATCCGCAGCGCCATCCGTACGTTGGCTTTTTTGGAGCACATAATCTGTTTTATGATCGACCTCTTACCAACGAACGACAGACATCGCCGTCGCGTGGGAAGCCCTCTTCACGTTTGACTCGCTCATCTTCATTCTCATCGCCGCGAAAACATACAAGGAGCGCAACAGCCATGGCTTCACCGGCCGGGCGAACTTGGTGAGCCTCATTGTGCGAGACGGTACGTCCGACGGTGACTCGGTAGGCGAGTTTTCGCGAGACTAACCAATTTGTTCACGGCAGGTGCTATGTATTTTGGGTGCGTGCGCATTTACCTCCAGAACGCATTTAACGAGCTGATCCTCACGCTGCGCACAGAGTCATGGTGCTCGCGCAGGGTGCGAATGTCATCACGTACTACGTGAGTCCGTCTTTCCTACCGCATCTTTCCCTTCGACTTCGACTAAACGTCTCCCTACAGGTCTGTCCCGTAAGTCCCTCTGCCATTTCCACCCTCTAAACCCGTAACGCCCGCCTCCAGCCCGTCCTGCGCGGCACCCTCTCAACCCTCTCCTCCGAGTAAGTCTTCCCCTGCCCTCCTCCCCCTTCCCTTCCCACTAATACCCCTCCGCACAGCATATCCGTCACGATGATGTCCCGCCTAATGCTAAACCTGCACCGGACCGCCGCGCAAAACACCGACATCTTCGCGACGACCCTCGGCGGGACGAGCGCGGGCAGCACGTTGGACAGCTCGATGGAGTTCACGACGGGTCCCGGCACCACGACGCTTGATTCTGAGGACGGCAGCGCAGGCGGAGGCGGCGGACGCACGAGGCTGAGTAGACGCATATGGGGGTTCGTACCTGTTGAGCTTGCGACGTTCAAGACGGTCAGTTCGGGATCGACTCCATTGGATCATAGAGAGAGCGTTGGTGTCGTGTAGGCTTCCTTTGCCCTCGTGCGTGGGTCGGAAGAAGTTGCGAGCTGGAGGGTAGGCGGATGTTTACCGTGCGAGACTTTGTATCTGTATCTGTATCGCCCGTTGGAGTAGTATTGGAAGTACTGGCACTGTATAATACGCAGCGTAATTGTATGCAGAGTGGCCCGCGTCGGCTTCGCAGTACTAATGTCTTGTTCTTGTTCTTGGAAGATATGTTGCGGGAGATGTACTTAGCACGCGTTTCGTAGACGTGGTCGGGTTTCTAGTGCACGATGGTACGACTTGCATAATTCTGTACGTTTCACCCGAATGTATACATATGTCTCTTGTCCGTGCATGCTTTCCCGACGTTGGTAGGATGGACAGGACGTTCGGCCAGCCCGAAGCCCGCGCGGTTTGTTTGCACCCGCCAAACAAAGCCGCCGTCGGCTCTCGCCTCGGCCGTGGGGAATTCTACGCTCTCCTGTCCTGTCACCCACCGCTCCCGGTCTTGTGCTTTCTCTTCTCGACGTCCTCCTTCCCCGCCCAGTCGTTCTTTCCGCCCCCGTCCTCGCACTCACGTACCCCTCTTCGCACACACGCATACTCAAAATGATGTTCAGCCGTCTTGCCGTCGCCGCCGCACTCGTCGCGGGCGTAACTGCCCAGTCCAACAATGGTCTGCAGATCATCTCGCCTGGAGGGTCTGACCTGTGGTGGGGTGCGTCCCTCGTTCTCTCGCGCTGTCGTCGATTCGATTCGATTCGACCGCGCGTGAAGGTTAGGTTTGCTGACTCGCAACGCAGTCGCCCAGTCCGTGAACGTCCTCACATGGACGTTCGAGACGAGCCCGTTCTCGAACTTCACCATCCTGTGCGTATCATTCCTGCCATTCTTGTGTCTACGAAATACGCTGCTGACCAGCGAGATTGGTGCGCCAGCCTCGGTAACCAGGACCCGACGAAGTGGCAGACGACGCCGATCGTGTCCATCGAGGACAACTCGCAGGGCTCGCTCCTCCTCCGTGCAGACCAGGAGCCCGCCCCGCCCAACAGCGGGTACTTCGTCCTGTTCGCGAACACTCTCAACTCGACAGACGTACGTCCACCCCACATTTTGTCCCGCCCATATCTCACTAAGAAATATAACTTGTGCAGGTCTACGCGACCTCGCAGCCGTTCGAGATCAAGCCCGCGGGCTCAACGTACCCTACCACGACCGCCGTCGCCCCTGGCCCTTCTACGAGCTCACCCTCCGGCAGTGGCTCAGCCAGCAGCGGAGGCGCATCGCCGACGGGCGCTGCACAGAAGCCGAGCGGCGCGGGCAAGGCTGTCGCTGGTGGACTTGTCACCGCTGGCGCTGCTGCCGCCGCCCTCGGGCTCCTCCTCGCCTGAGCGGGAGCAGCATCGCCGTATCACTAGCCCGTCTCCATATCAAACATCCGTATCGATAGGCTCATGCGGGGAACGCGGCCGTGACTTTGTTAGGACAAGCGAGTCTCACCCGTTCTTACTCGGATCCCGGTTTCTGCCACAACCCACAACCTTGCTGGACTTTTTTCTTTGCTGCTGCCATTTCTTATTTCTTTCTTTGAAACTTTTTTTCTCGGTCGTAAGCCTCATACGCGTTTCTTTGATCGTCTAGTATGCTCGTTGGCTTCGGTAGTAATGTATACCAACTGTATACTCCCACACTCTTTTGCAATACGTTCGCTCTTACTACAGCCGGAGAGCCTGCCAGTCCCTTATCATGCTATCGACTTGTTTTACCAACAAGGTAAGTTCAAATGGACGTTATTTCACACGGCGCAGTTCAGTCTCTGCGCTGAAGCAAACGCGTATGCATTGTGAGCTTCAGTGCAAAAGCTGATTTACGTGGAATATCTGCCGAGAACCCTGTACGAGTTTATAATTAGGTATATGGGCAATTACTCTCGGTCCTTGTCGATTAGTGGTTAGATCATCACGTTGTGGCTTGCTCGCAATCCGTGAAGACCGAGGCTCGAATCCTCGCTGGGACACACTTTTTGACATTTTGTTTCTTGAATTGTATGCGATCTGCACTGTGCTGGGTTGATTTAGACATGAAGAAATTGATTGGACAATTTTTATGGATGACTATACTATCAGCTATAGTTAAAATTCCAAGTTCCCGGTCTATGCGGTGCCAGTGTCCAAAACAAATACGCGAATAGTTCAAGTACAAGATACAGTCACAAGCAACAATATCAGTAGGTCAATATGATACGAGATTTGTTCCCCCGACGGTTCAGGCGGATAGTACGGACAATTCACTTGTGGCCAGAAGTTCTGGCATACCATCGCGTCGTTCCACAGTTCCGGTGGAAGTCGTGGTCATTCATACACACATTTTATTTTGCCCCGCCCAGCCCTCTGGCTAGCTTTAAAGGACGTCAATGCGGTCTGAACGAAGGTAGCCGCTGTGGTCACGAAAAGCCAGGACGGTAGGGTGTCGTCGAGACGGCCTCGTTCGTCCCTCGATGCGTACGCCCTTCAGGACGCGTCTTCTCTGGGGAGAGGGTTATAGTCCGTGATGTATCGGTGGAGGGGCCGGAGACAACCATGTACCCTTATGGGCTGGCGTGCTGTCCGTCCTCGGCTCTTCAGGCTGAAAACGAGCTTTGTTACAGCGAATGAGGAGCCTACCACAGCGGAAGCAGCGACTCGCCATCAACACCTGCTTGGCAAGAAGAACTATAAAGCTGGAAATAGTATGAGAGTGAGTAGCACGAGACGTCTTAGCGTAATACATATATGCGCGTCCATGGGATCAACGTTACTGACGACGACGAACTGACTCAATCCTCTGTGCCTTCGTCGACTCCAGCGCAAATTCAGAATGTACGATTGGTATGCGGTAGCGGCGGCCTGAGTATCATGAGACGGCGGGAGAATAACACGGCGACGCAGACTGCAGTGAACGACGGTTAATACCCCAACGTCGCATATCGGCAGAGGTTGCATCCACGTCCTCAGGGCACCGGGGACAGCAGCGACCGTAACAAGGAGCATCTTTGCAGCAGCCGCTACACCAGCTGCAGAGGCAGACGAGATAGGCATACAGCATGACATTCGGGAGTCGTGTAGTCAGGATAGGAAAGCGCTCAAGAGACTCGCACCGCGTCGCGTCTCCTGATTGTCCTACCCCCATCCCTCTCTTGCTCTGTTACAGTAACCTCGTTCTCCCTCTTTCTTGCATCCACAGGAGCCATCAACAAAAAGAAACCCGAACCGTCAGCAACAGGCAACCCAGACGGAAATGGAGGGGCCGAACGGCTCTACTGAGGCGTACAGCCTGAGCAGTAGGCGTTTGACCCTCCCACCTTCCCTCCTCCAGATAGCAGTGGCTATATGCGGGTGTACCCAAGTACGGCAGAACCTTGAACACTAGACCTTGCACAGGAGCTCCACAACAGGCTCCACGGCACTTGTCTCGTCTCGGGGAGGGTCGAGGGGTCTGAGTACATGTTCGTCGTCCACAACATCGCTCCTGGCCTGCGGCATGAAAAGCTGGACGCCCGCCCCGACGGGTGGCCTAGGAGGTCTGCGGGGGTCCCGGGAAAGCGAGCCCAGGTGGTCAGGAAACATACACATGAATCTCTCCTCACCCATACCCATCTCCCTGTGGTGCTTACAGAACCAGAGTGCGAGATGCCTCAATGAGCTGAAAATATCTTCTAGCTCGCTAGGTCTGACGGCGTCTTACGAGGGGAGAATGAGAGAAGTAGGTATGGGTTACGAGAGATTCCTCTGTATGTCCCTCCCTTGGAGGGCCTACAGACGGCTACAGCTGCTTCCCCGTTGGGGGCTACGTCAATCGTGGCTAGGCATACCGTCATGGACCAATAAAGGCTGGGATACTGCGCGGTGTGCTCTTTCTCCGCATCGAGCTTGGGGGAACGGTCGCCGTCATCGGATCGCCGCTGACTTTGCCTCAGCAGCGGCCGACGGTGTTTCGCTGGTCTTCATTGTCGCTGCTCGAGGGGACAATGAGTCATCGCTGACGACTGTGCACGCGGCGGTCCCAGCACCGTATAAGGTTGGTGTCGGCTGGCGGTAGGACCGGAGCGGATATCGAGCAACGGGAGAAGGACTCGGAGGGGATTGGTTTCCATATCCTACCGTCTGTGTACTCCTTCGACCAGCCCTTCAGCTGGCCAGCCAACCAGCCCCTCCATATATGCTTCCCTATCCGAGGAATGCAGTTCGTCCCTCAGAGGACGTCGTTCGTCGTCACCCACAATGGTGACTATGCTCTGGTGCCCTGCGAAGTGAAAAAGCTGAGCATCCACGTTACCTGCACACTGTGAACTTCATTGCAGGCAGGAATGGCCGTGAAGGTTAGAGATACTTCCTGCGTGAACGCGGAGGCCTCTAGGCGGATGTTCGGATGTCGCCGTTGCGTCGTACGAGTGGTCGGGTAAGAAGTCACAACGCGCTGACAAACGGCAGCATTTGTGCTACAGGACAAGGTGCGTAGCTGCCCGGCCGGAGCCACGACGACCACAGTATGCTTAACCAGCGGCTTGTCCAACGGAGGCGAACTGTCGCACGGGAACGCGCGGTGCTGGGATGCACGCGGCCTTAAGACTCGTCGGTGCAACTTGAGGCCTACTCGCTGTCGAAATGGGCCGTGGCGGGAAGGGGACAAGGAGAAGATGCAGGTTGTTGCTGTCGTACGGGTGCTTACTGTCGTTGCACACTACAGTATGCCCAACAGCCATGGCGGCGTTCTCACTCCCACCACGCATCTTACAGCCGAGCGCTACGGGGTCTCTCCTGTATCTTGCCATCTCCTTCGCTCGACGATTCCCCCCTTCCTATCTACTACATCTCTCTCGCCCACCGCTAGGCCCTCTTGTCTCTGCTCTCCTGCCTTTGGCCTTCCTATACCCGTCCTCTGAGGTGCCACACTCATCAACTCAACAATGTCTGATTACTTCAATCCTCAGTTCTTCATCGCGGCCACGAGTGAGAGCAGCTCGGACAGCGACCCTCCATCTGCTCCCTCGTTCGAGCCCAGCACACCAGTAGGTCCCGCCCTTCTCATCCCCATCACACACTCCCAGCCGCTGTCTCCGTCCGTCCCACATCGGCTGAGCCTCTGACCGCGCAAAGGTCTCAACGCCCTCTGCGGCCCTCCCGCCGTTCGTCCATGCAGGCCAGCCCATGATCAACATATCGAGCACATTTAACCTCCATGCCACCCTCCGTCCCACTCCCCCCGACACCGTGATCGCCAGCGCCGACCAGGTCTTCTTCTTTGTGCACTTCCACACGCTCCTCGCCCCCTCCTACAACTTCTTCGGCGGCCTCCTGCCCCCCGGCCTCCACCCCACCGATGTGAAACCCTTCACCTTCGTCGTCCCCGAGCCCGCCGACGTTCTCAACGTTATCCTGCACTGCCTGTACGAACTCCCCTGCGACGCCTACAGCCCTTCCCTCGACTGTATCGACGCCGCGATCACCGCCCAAACGCAGTACGGGCTCGACCCACACCATTACCTCGCGCGGGGCATGCCGCTCTACGAAACCGTCCTGCTGCACGCACCGCGCTCGCCAATAGAGACGTACGCACTGGCCGCAGCGCACAAGTGCGAGGACCTCGCCGTCGCCGCGTCCGCGTACACGCTGCCTGTCCCGCTGCATTGCGTCTCGCACGACATTGTAGACCGCATCGGCACACGCTACATGCATCGCCTGCTACGCCTGCACATTTCGCGCATGGATACGCTCAAGGATCTCCTCGATGCCCCGTTGTACCCACACGTCGCGAAACCGCACTGCTCCGCCGAGCAGCGTCGCGTCGTCGGGCGTGCGTTCCAGCTCGCGGGCGCGCAGGTGTATTATTCTGCTACACCTGGTGAGTATGCGTACTGCTGTCAGTTCAACGCCCCCGTCCCGTGGACTCCGTGGCCCTCCTTCGTTATGATATTGTTCGGTGGCTGACGATCGACGCCGTCTAGCGTTGGCCCGCTCCGGCATCGAGACGATCATGAACAGCCTCGTTGAGGCCATAGGCTGCCATGACTGCCGTGAGTCGCTCGAGGCGCACGTGAAGAAGCTCGTCACGCAGTGGATACTGACGCAGGTGAGGCTCACAATGATGACCGCGCCCCGTTGGGATCACGCACCAATGTTGCTTCTGCAGTGCACCATATGAAGGACACCGTTCCGGTTGAAGATACGGGGATACTGCCAAAACCAATATGCTCACGCGGATGCCGTTTCTTCTTCAATGCACAATATGAAGGACACAACTCTGGTCGAAGATACGGGAAGATTGCCAAACCCAATGTACTGATCCGTCTGAAAAACGCTGCGCTCAGCCTGTTCATGTAAGATACCCCCTGTGTATTTCGAGAAAGGACTTGTATTACTACTGTCAGATTCGATCTGTGCAATTTGCTGGCAGAGAAGGACACACATGAATGTGCGTGACGAAGGCAGCAAGCAGAGTGATAGGTTCGAATCCCGCCAAACGCTCTCACCTCGACGTTCAGCGCAAGCCGGTCGGGGATTAAGCGTGCCGGCGTGACAATGACGTCCATCCGTGACTGATTGCGGTTTCACTCGAGGCGCGGCGATGAGAGCGTTCCGCTCGTTGTTCCTCTCCCTCCACCACCATTCAACCATCTAGGACATATCGAGAGGATATTCATGAGTTGGTTGGTCCAAAAAGCGCAATATTCGAGTGAGTATACAGCCTACTACGCATTTGATACTGAAAGCAAACTCTGCCATTCGACAGCAATGCCGTTGTCAGGGCACACTCCGAGTCCAGCGCGACATCAAATCTTCACTTTTGCGGCTCCCGAATCGAGCTCGACGGCGTATAAACCATGCATCCGACATTTTTGATGCGATACACGGCTTTTCAACGGCTTTGTAGTGGCAGGCATTTTCCACTAGCAAATCATTGATTTGGTCCAACGCACGGAACCGATGAAGGATCGCATCGCCAGCGCAGTGTAATCTCGCAGTACCAGACATTCCTACTTCGACCCGACTCCCACAATGCGGCAGCTCAAAGCAAGAACGTTCAGCGCTAGTCGCTCAACGCGCTTTACACATGGCACCACCTCTACATAACCCAGCCGGCCTTGGTCTCTCTGTCTCTGACCACCACCTCGACAACGCATCCAACGACTCATCTAGCAGCTTAATCCTCATGCCTGTCGAATCTCTCTTCCAGACCCAGCCGGCCTCAGCCGCCACCCCAATCTACTCGTACACAACCGAGACCATTCAGCCACAGGTGGCCGACTACTTCGACACTCAGCTCTTGGTTGACACGCTAACGGGGAGCAACGCAGACGGCGGCGAAGGGCCACCAATGCCCCCGCCTAGTCCTGACACATCAGTAGGTCCACCCACTCTCGCATTCGCAGAGGCCTGTGCTCTCCCCGTTCGTCGCATGTCATCAAGACTCTGATCTCCCCAAGGTTGGTGTATCTCCCACAACCAACAAGGCCTTCAACCCACCCTACCTTCCTACAATCGAGGTATCCAGCACGTTCAGCCTCGATGCAGGTCTCGACTCTGCTGCGCCGAACATCGTTATCGCCAGCGCAGACCGTGTCTTCTTCTTCTTGCACTTCGACAAGCTTCTCGCCGCGTCCACGAACCGTTTCGGCGGCCTCCTGCCCCACGGCCCGCAGCCCACCGAGATGAACTTATTGACCTGCATCGTGCACGACCGCGCAGACATTCTCAACATCGTCCTGCACTGCCTGTACGAGATCTCGTGCGGCTCCTATCACCCATCGCTCGAGTGCCTCGACGAGGCCATCTGCGCACAAAAGAGATACGGCCTCAACGCGCAGCACTACCTCGCGCGCGGCGCCCCGCTGTACGACACAGTCCTGCAGCACGCGCCGTGCCTGCCGATGGAGACCTACGCGCTCGCCGCTACGCACGGGTGCGAGGACCTCGCCGTCGCCGCGTCTGCGTACACGCTGCACATCGAGCTGCAGCACCTTGACTCCGCGATGCTGCAGCGCATCGGCATACACTACCTGCAGCGTCTTCTGCGTCTGCACACCACGCGCATGGGCGCGCTCAAGAGGCTCCTCGACGAGCCGCTGTACCCGCACATCGCTAAACCGTACTGCTCCGCTGAGCAGCGCCAGATCGTCGGGCGTGCCTTCCAGCTCGCGGCCGCGCAGGTGTTCTATTCTGCTACCCCTGGTTAGCATGCTTCCGTGCTTGTTCTTACGATTGCGCTGTCGCTCATGATTGGTGTCGCTCAGCGTTGCCCCGCACGGGCATCGAAACTATCATGAACAGTCTCGTCGAGGCCGTCAAGTGCCACGACTGCCGCCAGGCACTCGAGTCGCACATCAAGCAGCTCGTCACGCAGTGGATTCTGACCCAGGTACGTTTGACAACGTGCTCGCGCCTCCTTAGTGCCACCCGTGTGCTCATCTCACTATTCTGCTCTTCTCACCCACAGTGCACAATCTGAGTGCATGGTCGCGATTGAAGATATGGGAAGATGGCTGAGCCAATATATATAGTGCATGCTTTGAATACATGATTCTGCTGCTTGAGGATTTGGGAAGATGATTGGGCTAGTGTACTAACATACATGGGATACGGCGCTTAGGATCTTGAATGATTATACCCTTGTGTAACTTATATGGCCAGCAATGCTGCCTGATGTGATGCGATTGGTTCAACAACTCGTACGTGCATTGTGGCGACGTCTTTCGCTTCCAACGAACACCGCTGCCAATTCAGACCCGGCCTTTTCCGTCAACGCCACAAAGGCGTCAGGATCAGTCTGTTCCTGCATAGAACATTGCTGGTAATACAAAGTCATTATATCTATACAAACAAAAGGGAAACGTTCCATCCGGAAAATGCTGTTCTACAATGGATGCACCCTCTCCAGGAACAAGATTCCCTCCTTTCTTGAAAGCGTACGTCTCCGGTGTGCATCATGCTTGATACTGAGAGGTCGATATCGCCAGGAAACACTCAAGGCTTGATGCAGATCTTGACCGCTCCACGGCTATTCATTTTGTCCAACGCACCCTGGTAGTCCTCCAGCGGGAACGTGTCGGTGACCATGCCTTTCACGTTAACCTTGCCGCCATCCAAGTACGCAACCGCACGAGGGAAGCAGTAGGCTTGGGAGAACGAACCAAGAATCTAAATGTAGGTCCCTGGAATTAGCGCTCCGCATATATTCACAATATTCAGAACGTGCCTTGATCTCATCTCCAAAGATCTTCGACGGCGGCCAGTGCACTACCGCCTTGTTCTCATAGACACCGTAGATCATGAGCGTACCACCGCGGCGGACGTAGTTAATGCTGTCCTGCGCAATCTTCTCCACACCTGTCGCCTCGACGACAACATCGAAGCCGTAGGGGTTATCCTTCTTCAGCTGCTCCCACTGCGCCTCGGGATTCTGCCTGTCAAGCTCGATGTACTCGTCTCCAGCGTTCAGCTGCTTCGCAATGTCCATCTTGATACCCTTGTTGGCAGCGATGACCACACGGTGGGCGCCATTCCCTTTCAGCAGCTGAGCAAGAATCAGACCGGTAGGTCCAGCACCGAGCAGAAGAACGTCAATGCCGACGGGCGGGTTGAGCTTATCCAAACCATGGATAGCACACGCGGCGGGCTCGAGTAGCGTCGACTCCTCATCTGTCAAATTGTGGATCTTGTAGCACTTCTTCTGGGGGCTGCCGTTGCGTCAGCTGTGTTCAGATACGAAGAGAAGCAGGGTGCGATGCTCACTATACAATGTATTCCGCAAAGCCACCAGGTAGCGTGACGCCGCGCGCCTCGAAATTCTCGCACAGCACCGGCTCGCCGCGACGGCAGTAGAAGCATGTCTCACACTGCCACCCGCCAGCCGAAGAGTTAACACGTCTCCACCACCCCAGAAATATTAATCGATGACTGACCGAAATGCCGACGTCGGCAACGACACGATCACCCAACTGGAAGTCCTTCACGTTCTTTCCCACCTCGACCACCTTTCCAATCGCTTCGTGCCCGGGGATGAGCTGCACAGCGATGCATGCGGCAGAGGCAGATCGATAGGTCAGCGGGTGGGCATGACCGTGCTTCCGAGAGATGTAACCTTACCGGGAACTTGGAGATGAACTCTCCCTCGTGAATGTGTCCGTCCGTGCCGCACACCCCGCAGCAGGTCACTGTCCGATAATGGCACTTCAGATAAAGAGCGCCTGAATGGCGATAACGGCGGCGAAACGCGCGGTAATACCTTTGAGCAGCACATCGTCGTCGCCACATTCGGGGATGGGTACCGTGGTGACCTCGAACTTGAGGGGCTGTGTGGTATTCACAATGGATATTTTCAGTGAAAGTTGGATGCGTCCGCCAGCTGGTACTGACCTCGCTGTAGAGCAGGGCTCGCATGTTTCCTTTAGGCATGGTGGCGGCTTAAGAAATGGACGTGGAGGGGATGTATGCGGCGACGGCGGTGGTGGTCAAGGAAAAAGAGGTATGTGGGGCATCCATGACGAAGACAGGGTTCTTTATATACGCGCGATCTGTATAGCTGGTGGCACTGGCGAAGACAGAAGGCAGAAACGACGCGGTCCGAAACAAGACAAACGGACGCGTCTCTGCAAGCGATGCTGCACCCCTGACGTCATCCCCACTGCCGATCGCTTGCCGCCACGATAATCTGACCCTTCACACTCATCATCAGAATCGGTCAAAACATACCCAAAACATTCAGAAATGCACACACAAAAAGCCGGACCAGGACGGAATGTCAAAACGTGTTGAGCATATGTCTATGGCTTGGCTATTGTACAATTTGATTATTCGCACCTACCCATCTACCGGTCCTGGAAGTCATGCGTCTTTTGCCCCTTCACGTTCACCTCCTCCGAGCCGTCTCCAGCCCACGGATTCGTCCCATCTCCCCGCCTCAAATCGTCCGCCGTACCAAACTGATCCGTTCCGTGCTGACCACGCTTACGGTGCGCATGTCCATCGTGATGCAGCTCCTGGCTAGTCATCCCGCTCCCTGGCTTTCCAATTCCGCCGTACACGCTCTGCGACGTCGCCCCCGTGAGGGTGTCGGCAGCCGACGTGCGCTCTGCAAATGGGTCGCGGTCAATCACGACGCGTGTGCCTGGGAGAGGTTCTTGCGGTTGCGGTTGCGGTTGCGGTTGCGACTGCACGGTTGTCAGACGTTCACCGATCGAGCCTTGCTCTGGCAGCAAAATATATTAGATAGGAAGAGTGGTAGAACACAGAATTCCGCGGCTTACCTGCTGGGGCAACGGGCTGGCCAATGCCTCTCGGTGGACGGTCTCGCCCAGTCGGAGGTGGCAAATGCTCGTCCGCGCGGTTAATCCCAGATGCACTTCTCGAGTCTGGTCCCTCTACAACACCCAAGAACAGTCAGCAATCGCAGGCAAACATGTGCACTATGCATACAGCTCACCTTTGGGCATCACCGCAACGTAATGGTGTCCCGTCGTCGCCTGGTCAGCACCAGGGATACGATGCACGTTCGCATCGTTGCCCACAAAGTCGTTGTGGCGGGTGTCGGTAACCTGGCGTTGGTCTGTCATGATTTCAAGTAGTATGTGTGTTAATTGTGTGAGTGTGGTTTTGTGATGGTCGAGTTGGGGTTCTGCATGGTGGGCCGTCGACTCCTGCAGGGGGTATATATACCTGAATATCTTTGAATTCTCTCGAGGAGCGGCGGAGTCCATGAGCCACTTCTTTGGCCACCATTGCGCCTATTGTTGACGTCACATCCTCCTGACCTTCGCTTGACTTTGTTTCTTCGTTGCAAGCGCTTCCGTTGGCATCGAGAAGCTGGTGGACACGATGCTCCAATGGCGCGTCCGCCGAACGCCCGCCACCCGGCATCGTACAACACTCACCGTCACATCTGCGATTCTGCAACCTGGATCCAGCTGTTGTGCGTGTGTCATAAAGAATTCTATATGTTACCCTCTATACATTACCACCAGCTTCTAATGATTATAGCACGGGTACCTTCTTCAATACCCCTCTCGCTACCCCGTCCTCGTGTATCACACGTTCCCGAACGATCTTGTACCCACCACGTCGAGGTAGCCACTTGTATACTACAAACCAATATACCAGGCCAATGGAAACAATCCCGAGGCCCGTGAACACATGCAGCTATCCCCATAATGATCAGCTCACTTCGCAACAGTGAAAAGAAGCACACGTACCCAATACGGCAAATGCTCGTACGGCCCACGACCCAATGCGGGTGGAACGAGCGGCATGATGAGCAAGAATATATTGGACAGGAAGAAGAACACGACGACGGGATAGTATGCCTTGAATGGCGGGTTCCAGTCGTATGCCTTCGCGAGCCCCGTGCTGTGCAGTGCGAGCAGTCCGCCGGACACGAGCGTGTTGATGATCGCACCGGGATAGGAAGAAGCTTTGGAGAATGTAAGAGGGGACGTTCGCTAATACGAATAAAACATAATGCAAACGTACAGTTGAGCATGAACTGGTAGGCATCGCCCGGCGGGACGCTCGTGACTAGAATGCCCGTCATAACCCATTGCGCGAACAGCCCAGCGAGGGGCGCATCGAACGGTTTGTTGCTCGCAAAGAAGGAGGAGAACGGGATGACGCCCTCCCGCCCGAGTTCTTGAATCACTGCAAGAGGATTAGATGGCTCTCGTAAATCCGTCTCTTACACGCATCAACATGGTCGTAAAACATACCTCGTCCCTGGCTGAACAACACAGCCAACACGTTACCCATGCAAGAGATTGCCACAATAGTGCTCAACACCTAGACACAATACGTAAGCTTCCACATCGTGGCCAGGATAGTCACAGCTTTGACTCACTCGTTCCGTCCAGATCCCCCACACCTTCCCGAAGAACAGTGCCGCAATGATCCTCCCACTGCCCAAGATCTCCTGCTTGTCCACTACCGCGTAGTATGCAATGTTGACGAGCATATACACGATCGTGATGGAGAACATGGCCAGAGGAGCCGCAAGCTTGATCGTCCGGATCGGGTCCCGAATCTCGGACAGCGCGTAGTTCGCATTCGAATACCCAATGAACGACCTGTAGAAACATCGTCAACAATAATCCATGGTATAAGTAGCTGAGCTCGCCAGAACGGGGAGAACATACCAGATCACGCTGTACAGGCCCGTCACGAACGCATTCGCCCCTCCACTCCCGCTGCCCTCCCACATCGTGCTCCATCTCAAGTTATGAGGCCTCTATCGGACACCCCGTCGTCAGCATCAACCGCTCTCACACAGACCGCTCCGGTCGCAGACAAGCTGGAGGCAGAACAAAGACCGAGAGAGCACGAACATGTTCAAGATGGAACCCAGGCGCCTGCACGAGCACGCCCAGGCCAGTGAGCGCGATTCCGACGAGTATGAAGAGCTTCGTCGCGCCGAGCGCGTTCTGCACGCGCAGCCCCCACTTCAGGTTGGTCCCGTGCAGAAGAAACGCGACCGTAATGCAACACATGCTCGCCACGCGCGTCGCCGCCGGAGAGGCGGGGTGCTCTGGATCAATCGTATGCAGGACGTCTGGCATTGAATAAATGTCAGTAGTGGCATCGTCAAAGGCGAAACGGAAGGCAAGGCACGCACATTCTCCGAACACGTTAGATGTTGCAGCTTCCCAACCCTATGAATTGTCGCATGAGCACCGGCATGCATGCAGACACGAAGAGACACAACTGCTTCCTTGACGTACATTCAGGATGGCGAACGTAGCATACACAGTGATGGCGAGGAACCTGGGTCGTCGGTAGATGAACTCCAGATAGTTCTTCTCGCCACCGTTTCTCGGGAGGCCCTGATCCGTGGACATGCCATCAATACTAGCACAATATACGTAGCTGTGGTATGAACACATACCGTGCCCAGCTCGACGAACACCGCCGTCCCACACGCCGCGACAGTCGCACCCAGCAGCCACATCACCAGCGACATCCCCACGCTGCCAGACGAGCGCAGTATCATACTGGGTGTCGCGAATATACTAATGTACGGACGCATATATCCGCTGATAGTCAGTTCTGCCCGTACAGCACCGATGCGAATGGACCAACGCACCCTGTGCCGATCACACGGTTGAAAATGAGGAAGACGGCGCTGGCCAGTCCTTACAATCAGAGAACCGTCAACATCACGGTTCGTGCATAACGGACACGAGACTCACCCAGCTGCCGTTTCTCCGAGTTTTTAGGCGGGTCGTCTCCCAGTCCATAAACCCGAACGCGTGTTGTTTCAACCACTGGTATTGAGGTTAATACAGCGTCATTGTAGTCCCAGGCATGATGATGCTTACAGTGCCCATCTTCACCGTCTTTCGTAGCATCTTCCAATCCGCTATCACTCCTGCGCGTCCTCGACCCGAGTAACGGCTCATCTTCCCGAGACGCGCTGACGATCTCTGCATCGTGGTCGTCATTGTACTCTCCTTGCGAGCTCGACGGTTGCGGGGTCGGCATCGCGAGGTCGTCGTGGAGAGTGTGAAGGACCCGCAGCCCCAGGTAGTGAGTGTGGTACTATTTCCCACATCCGGTATCGGACGCAGCACAGGTGAGTAGGCGACGCCGCGGTGTATGATCGCGCGAGAAGACGGGCATATCGCGTCACAGCGTGAAGTTGCAGCATTTCGCGGGAAATGAACGTGGGAAAACGCTCGAAAGCTAATCTCAATGCAATCGATGCGCGCACACAGTCTTCAGAACGAATGGGTATTCAGAGTCAGGGACTGCGCGGACGGGGCAAGACCACCCGGCAGCGTAACTGGTGACATCCAATTGTATCTTTACATTCTTTTTACAGCTCGGTCGATCCGTGGCACGTCATAATACAGTATATGTTATCGGCTTTCCTCTGTCGCTTGGGTGTTTTAGACGACACCGGACTGAGCAATCGTGATCTTGCCCTTGGGGGTACCAGAAGCAGAGCCGAGCGACTCGATGTGCTTGACGAGTTCAAATCCATCGAGGACCTCACCTGAAGATTCGGTCAGATTACCTAAAACTGCTGCGCGTATCACGGATAGACATACCGAAGACGACGTGGTTGCCATCGAGCCAGCTAGTGGTGACGGTGGTGATGAAGAACTGGGAGCCGTTCGTGTTCTTGCCAGCGTTGGCCATGGACAGGATACCGGGCTTGTTGTGCTTCAGCTGGAAGTTCTCATCCGCAAACTTCTCGCCGTAGATTGACTTTCCACCGGTGCCGTTACCACGGGTGAAGTCACCACCCTGGAGCATGAACTGCAAACGATGGCGCGGGCTGAGTGCTGGTCTCAATACATGAAGTGCAGGTTCAAACTCACGTTGGGGATGATACGGTGGAAGCTTGAGCCCTGGTAACCGAAACCGTGCTGGCCAGTGGCCAACTCACGGAAATTCCTGGCAGTCTTTGGGACGACATCATCGTACAGCTTGAAGACGATGCGGCCAGCGTTCTGGCCGTCGATGGTGATGTCGAACTGTGAGACGAACGATGAGCAACGATCTGGCGGGAGAAGGGGGGCACAGGCGCTGCAAAACGAGCACAGCAGTGCGATGAGGACTTACAAAGACGTTAGACATGGTGATGAAGGTACTGAAGAAAGGAGAGGATGAGGAGCGCTTTGGGAGCTGGAGGGACTCTTATGCCTGGGCGGGCACTGCCGATCAGAGGAGATCAGCTATAAAATTAATAAAAGTGGACTATCTGAGCGCGCGTGACTATCCATCTGCATCTGTCACACGACGTCACTGGCCCCAACACGTTCTGTGACGGCGGTCATCGGTGGTCGCAGCCTCCAAGCTGCAGACTGAGGTAACCCAAATGAAATTACACAACTTACGGTGCCAGGAGAACAGCCGATGCTGCCTCGAGGATTACAAGTTTTTCCGCCATGAAACATCTTTTTCTCTGCCGATCTACCTTCTCTCCCTGTTCCTGGCTCGTCGTATTGAATACAGTAATGTCAAAAATTATATGGCCTGGACTCTACGCATCACGATTGACACGCTGTATTATTATAGAGGCAGCTCGTGCACGTACAGCCACGCTCTTCTATCTACCACCGCACGCTGCTCTTTGTATCCGGTGCTCACACCACGTCGGAACGCCAATAGGGAACGCTGGGAGAACCGTGCTTAGATAGAAATCTGGATATGTCAACTCGGGGAGCGCCGCCTGCGTCGGCAAAACCCTTGCTTGACCTACAATAAATGCTAACTATGTTTTCAATGAAATGTTACTTACGAAAGGCGGGGTGGCATTCTATTTGTACAAGTTACAGCCACTATAAGTGTATTCAAAAAGAATAGGCCCTACTGTACAACGAAGTGGCGCGCACTGCAGCAGGCCTTCGTGCCTGTCGGCACTCCGGCCAGCTGCTGCACGCGCCCTGTGAATATTGTCACCTGTCGAAAAGAATTCAAAGCTGGTTGAAGGACAGTAAAACTGGGCTATGCTACCATAACCGGTGACGGCATATTCCGGTGAGTTTAGCGCTGACAATAAGACACCACCAGAACCCTTGTCAAGCAAGGGGACATCAGCTCTCTGTAAGCCGGCCCGACTGAATATGATTCTGGTCCATCCAGAGATGCGCCCAAAGTCTCTCCTTCGAATGGTCTGGATGGATGGAGTTGCGGACCCATCGCAGCTCACCGTTTATCGGCATGAGGGCTGTAGGACAAATGTAAAATCGCGCGCGAATGGTTCCCTTCAGTTCCGCTTCGACGTCATGCAGTGCATCGACCTAGGCCGAGCGGCCGCCGGATGGTAAAGATGAAATCATAACATGAACGTTCCAACAACATTGGTCAATTCCATCAAAGTCGTGCATATTTTACTTGAGACCCAGAAAAATCAAGGAAGGGAGTATTCAGTCAAAAGGGCACCACACAAGAAGCCGTATGGGCGACCCGAGTGCGACCCGTGACTATCTTGAAGTAACGACGGATCTTACGATGTTCGTCGCAGCAATCGAGCCACGGTCCCGGATACACCGAGCTGTGCCTTTACGTAGATTTCCAAGCTATCTTCGTGTCAGGAGAGCTCTCGCACTGAGCGGGCTACTGTAGCTAGCTGCCGGCGGTGACAAGTTTGCAAATAGAAATGCGGGTAAAAGTGGATCACAGAAACATTGAATAGTAAAGAGACTAGTGTACATTCTGAAAACATAACTTACGGTTGATATACTGTGGAAAACGTGGGAGCATTAGCGTAATGACACATTGGCGTTCGTGAAGTTCGTGATGGGCGCAGTGGGAGAGAGATCTCGAGTCCTTTGAAAAAGCAACCAAAGAAAGAAAAATCAGAACGTCAAGAGGAAGGCCCGCTCCTCTCTGACAGCAAACAGAACTAAGAATCTGCATCCATCGTTCTTCCGTTTGAGGACTGCCTCACGAAGCTGGTGTGCATACCCAGACTGCTGGGTCGGGAAACATGCAGCGACGGCTTTCCACGAGTTCTCGTCGCTGATCCAGCTTGTATTCTTTGTCATCTCTTCGAACACCGTGTTGGGGACGTCCACCGCAATTATAGGCATACCCGACTGTGTCACCGTGTTCTTGAGTTCGACCCCAAACTCGAAGGCTGTGGGAAGGCAGTCAAGACTATGGCGCAGAACAACAACATGGAGATGAACAAACCTCTGTCTAAGAAAATCTGCTTCGTTTGTCTTCGCTGCTTCTTGGCATCACCAGGTAGGACAAGCTGCACTTCAGAACCGCCGGTCTCTTTCGCGGGAACAGTGCTCTGCAAACTCTCAGTGACCAACGGTGCTCCCGAGACCGAAGCGTCCACACGCTTCTGTTCAGCAATTTGTTGTAGCAAAAACGGCACTAGTTCCTGGCGAGATACTTCGTGCATGTCAGCACGAATTAGATGTGCCAAGTGCGAGGCAGCTCACAGAAATCCTCAGTACTCTTCAGAACGCTCTTCACCTTGAACGCAGGCAGATCGCGTCGGAGTGTCCGCGCTCGAGGATAGACGATGAATCTACAACGGCGGATATCAAAACCAGTACGTTTCGAAACAAAATCAGTCGACTCACAGAATACCCTCCCGTGTGCACTGTTCCACAATGTTCTCGTGCTCAACCGAGCCGGACTCATACATCATGTCCGCGCTGACGTTGTGCCGCCACAACAAAGACGTCACCTCCAAGCGGTCTACCATCGTACTCTCGACGTCCGACGGCTGTGCGGCAACGTACACGTCACATCGACGGGGGCTCCAATAGCCGTAAGAGCGTCGTTCTTTCAGGACAGTTTTCAACGAAGCACTCTGGAACGCCGCAAGGGCTGCTGTGATCTTCTCCAGCGAAATCTGGACACCTACGGCGCATATACCGTCTGACCTCGACTTGACGGGCGAGAACCTGTTGATGTAGCCTTCGTACCTGCGAGCATTTCAATATACCACTCAAGGAAAGGTCAGAACAAGCACTGGCACTTACCGACCACCCATCGCGAGAACGTCCGATCGTTTCTGATTTGTTGACTGCCCCTTGACCATCTCGAAACAAATTCCCTCGAAGAAAGGCTGGGGACTCTTCAGCATGAACAAGGGCTTGAACACAACGGGACGTTGCACGCCGATCGCGCATGCAAACTGTACGGTATCTCGTATTTCACGTACGGCGTCGCTGATGCTGCTCATGAACGCAGGCGAAGCTTTCTCCAGGCGCGCAAAGATCAGGTCAACGTTTGTACCTGTAAACGGGGACTCAGGAGGTATAGAAGGCGGATGCGTCGAGAGAGACTAACCTCCTTCAAGCAGAACTTCAAGAAGATCAGTCAGGTTGCGGCTGAGGCCTTTCTCCAGTAACAGTTGGCGCTTCTGAGAAGATGAAGCATTGGTCTGTATCAAGATCTTGAGCACATCCGGGCGAGACTGAGGGTTGACCTGATCCATGACTGCGTCACGGACTGCAAAAGGACACGTAAGTAGAGTCGCATTAAGCCGGGTACCTGCCACTTACTCCTAGTGTGCGAGATCTGGGTCTCGTACTTGTCCAGGTTAGCAAAGCTGTCCAGACAATCGTTGACAACTGAGATGGCTTCAGCTGCCGAAGCGCTTGGACCTGTGATGATGTCTTGCGTGATGATGTCGAAGATAGCTGCCTTGGACGCCTTCGGATGACCTGCAACTGGACTGGGCGAGAAATGAGCAAAGACATGGAATATCATGAATATCAGGACACACTCAGGCTTATAAATGTCGCTGATATGGTACCGCTTGATCCGACGAATTCCAACACGGGCGGCGATGCGTGCGAAGGGAGCAAATGCGTTGTCCGGAAGTGATATTGACTTGCCATTGCGGTCTAGGAACATCGCACGGGACTGCTCTTCCTCCGTATTAAGAGTAGGCAGCAGGAGTGGAGGTTCCATGTCGACAGCGCCGTGTAACCGGAAGATCTGTGCAACACGATCGTGTACAATTCCATTGAGCGTGGCGTATTCAGGGACTTCGCCGCTATCATACAAGAAGCTGTGCCCGGGCTCAGGTGCTTGGTTGAAGAGCGCAGTGAGCACAGATTGTCTGTAAGGAGAATCCGATTTGACTGCATTTTCGGATTGGAACACTTGTTGCAACGGATAATGGCGCAAGTCTCACCGATCATTCCAAGGGTATTCTTGAAGTGTTCGTCTTCTACCTTAGGGGGTAATAAGGGGCTCTCGGATAGCTCAACCGCGCTGGGTCGTTTAGCAGGATCATGTTGTAACAGCCACGTAATGACTGTTAAAAGTCAAGTCAAAACACAGCGCCTTGTATCCAACAAGAGACATACTCTGTTTCTGCCGTGACCGATGCACTTCCCAGGTGGCTGGAAAGTAGATTTCCGGCTTCCTGAGATTCTCCAAAACTATTATGCGTTCCGAGCCGGTCGAGAACATATAGTTCATTTCAAAGAACACGATCTAGGAAGAACTTCAGAGACGGATGACAAAAATCGAACAGGCTCTCTCACCCCAAGACTGTACATGTCCGCTTTGGCTTGATCTGCTCTGGTTGCTGCACCACGGGGTTTACCCTGCTGCGATTGCACCTCTGGCGCGATATACAGTCTTGTGCCAACATCTAGTTATTTGTAAAATGAGTGGCCCGAACGAGTGCTGTAATATATACATACCTAACGTAAGGTCTGCATCCAGCCACTTCACAGGAGCAATGTCCGACGGCTCCACCACGTCAAGATTGAAGGTCGCAAGCCCGAAGTCGCCGACTATGATAGAATTGAGCAAGAGCATCCTCAGATTACGAGCGGCTTACTTTTGCAGTCGCCTTTGCCATCTGCACATACCCATGTCAAAGAGTCGTAAAGATATAAAATACTAGCCACTCACCAATGAAGATGTTTGTGAGCTTGATGTCACGATGAAGCTAATAACGGCACGATGAGCACGCAGGTGAGATGTTACTACGGTTGACACCTACAATATTAAGACTCGACATGTGCGTTAGCGCATCCACGATCTGTTGGAACAGGCGCCATGCTTCGTCTTCAGTAAGACCTTCTGATATACGCTACCATTCACAATGAGATCAAGCTGTGAGGAAGTGCCGGAATTGTTACCTCTCTCAAAGTCTGACGTTCAACGTATTCCTGATGACAACTATTAGCACAAGAGAAATGGCATGCACGACAAACGGAGTACCATTTGTATGAACAGCGTCTTGGATATATTCGACGTAGGAGGCGAATTCCTATCTATGGGCCGTGTTCGATGCACAGGTGCATTGGTAGCCTGTATATCGTCCTCAGAGCTTCCTGCAGTATCGGTGTCGGTGTCGGCGCCTGCAGAATCGGTGTCATCGCCAGAATCAGAAGTCTCGCTGTTCGTGAAATGGATGCTCGGGAAGCTGTGGCCGTTAGATGGGCTCTGGACGTTGTTCCAATTGATCGCCAGTGGGTTGCTCTCATCGAAGGAAGTGGCCATCGAATGTCCCCCCGGTACGGACGTTCCAGCCGAGGACTCGTCTGTTGCGCCCGCCGACGATCCTACGGCTGAACTGGTGGTCGAGTCCATCTCGTTGTACTCGATCCAGGTTGTGTAGTAACGGACGATGAAACGATGATTGAGCCTGCTTAATGTATTGACTTCACGAAAGATCTTCTGGTCGCTCTGACTCGAGCGCAGCCTCACTTTCTTCACTGAGGATATACATGACGCGTTAGGCATAGAATCGGATAGCAGGAAAGCTGAGGTGTACGAACCTGCATAGATACGAGAGTCGATCTTGTTGAGAGCCTTCACCACCGAGCCAAAAGCTCCTCGACCCTGCGCCAAATGAGTAAAAAGCCACTAGCAGGCAGGAATTTGTTTTCGACATACCAGCAACTCAAGCTCTTCCCAGTCCTCTTTCCATCTGCTTGTGTATCGAGTCGCAGGACGGTACATCATATAGTCGTTGGTAGGCGACCCGTTGACGAACCCCGGTACAGGTGTTCGAGGAGTAAAGCCTAGAATATACAGGAATCAGGCGTCTCGCACATCAATACGTCGTTCAGAGATATCCTTACCGTTGATGGTGATCGCTGGGGTCTTCATGGCGTCAGCAAGCGGCACACCGGCTAAGCTAACAAGCAAGGAACTCGCAGATACCCCTTTCTTTGTGGGTACGATCATATTGAGGATGTGTTGCTGCATCGACGAAGATATCGAGGCTGTAGTGACGCATGATTAGTACATCACAAATAGTCTTCGGAGCCGTGGGGTACAGACAGTTGCGCAAAGCTTCGTGGACGTCTGGATATCGTTCCATAACGTCGAGACCGGAAAGCATCTGGAGCAAGACTATGCCCACTGAGTGGATATCACGACTGCGAGTATAGACCAAGGGGGAATCTAGCGCGTCTTTCGGCAGCCTATAACGAGAGTATGCGCCCGGCCCCATTACTAGTGGCCAAATGATGTGATATCACACGTACTCACCAGCCTTCAGGAATCTGCGGCTCTGCATTCATAACTTGCACGGAGAAAGGTTCAGAGCGATTCATGTTGAGTAGCTGGATAAAATATGCAACGTTATAGATCTTCACACGCTTTCTTTCTCCGGGAATTGCGGCCAACCCGACACAGCAAGGCTTGAGACCTCGGTGTAGGAGATCAGCGGTATGGATAGCGTTGAGTGCGGAAAGTATTTCCGTTAGGTACTCCTATGAGCCAATACCATTGTCAGATTTCAAAGCAGGTTCGTTTCAGGTGAGAGTTGACTGACTGTCGCTCTCGCTTCTCGCAGACAGTCGCAATCTTCCAAGACATCCTGAAGGGTCACTGCTGGGCGCCTTTCGCGAAGAATTGAAAGACGGGAAGGACTGCTGGTATTCGATAAGACCAACTTGACGGCCAGTACGGCAAGAAGGTTGCTATGTCTGACTCGAATCAAGCGCTGACATTCTGACTCGAGCAGTTTGAGCTTCTTACGCCCTTGGGCTGTCGAGTAATATTTGGACTCGAATGTCACTGTGAAGAGCTCCATCTGCAGGGAACATGGCTGCTCTTGATCTGCTACAGGCTCGGCTTGGAACACAGTCCCGGGCCAATCTGAAGTAAACATAGAGTATTAAACATCAGCGTGTACCTTCAACAGCACATTCACGCTCACCTTTCTGCGGGCGAGCTATACGGACCGTCTTAAACCGCACTCCCTGCCATTCGATCTCATCTGCGAACGTTTCGCACGAAGTTCCGTCGTCGTTTCCAGTGGGGACTTCTGTTACGTCGGACATGCCACGCTTTCGCGCCTGGAACAGCCGTTCGCGCTCCAGTTGCTGGCGTTCTGCGTCCATCCGTATCTGTTCCTCGATTTCCTGCTCTCTTTCTTTCTCGCGTTCTTGCGCTTCCTCTGCCTGCGCCTCCTCTCGTTGCTTCCGTGCCTTTGTTTGATGTATCAGTAGTGAACAGGATACATGACATGCAGTGACTTACCCGCTCTTCTTCCTGCTCGCGTCGGCTCATCTCTGCTGCCAGAGAACCTATGGGTAGTGTGGGGGGGTTTATGTTGGTCGCAAGCCATGCTTGGCCAGCCTCGACGGCCTTCATACGTCATAAACTATGCTCATGAAACAGTTTACACTCACTTACATCAAAGACCATCTCGACATCCTTCAACGACTGTACTTGGTTGTTGATGACCTGCAAGAGCGCGTTAAGGTGCTGAGCCTTCAGCGTAGGTGTAGGGTGCTGGATTGTGAAGATGGGGGCCGCTAATTTCGGATACGTCTTAGGCAGTCTAAAGCGGACATCAGAAGAGCGTAAAAGCCAAGCGAGCTACTACATACTTGACATGTAGATCAAACGATATCGTTTCAGCGAGTTCTGATACAGGATGTCTGACTCTTATGATGAATTCGGGTAGTCTTGGAGCCCCCTTCGACAGAAGTAAGTGCCCGCACAAAGGCAGTGTGCACTAAGTGCATACCTTCCACACCTTAGGAGGGGGACAATCAACAAAGTCAGGGCCATAGATACTCTTGAGCGCGTAGATCTCTGTCTGCTGTCGTTCTTCGATCTCTGCGTCCATGGTGGCAGAGAAAGTCGTTACTTGAGAGGGGAGGGCCGTAGGGACCTCAGCAGCTCAAGCCCATTGCAACATGGTCGTTACGCGGAGGATGGGGCTGAAAGGTGTGGGTGCCTGCATATGAAGGCCTTGAACGTTGGCCACAAACTACATCACTATCTGGAGGCAAGAAAACCGTCACGTGTTTTACGGAAGGCCCACGTGGCATAACTGTACGTCGACGACACGATATCAACGCATTTCTCCTTGTTATCGCATCGGTGAAAGCTCAGTCACCCTTTGCATGCTGCCGAGAGCATGCGACCTAGCTGAATTTAATTGCACAAGACAAGACGTCAGATATGTCATGGAAAAGCTCTCGCTTGCTCATGACTGCGCAGTTCTTTCAGTATCCTGCTGCACAACTCTGTCTAGCAAATATTGTCCGACTTGATATATTCTGAAAAGAGCACTGAACCCTTATGAACTTGTGCTACGACACATTCGCCGCCCTCTGGGCACAGGGATTATAAATTTTAATCTTCCGTTTGCACATGTAGTCAAGTGAATGGAGGATTGCCGAACGGGGTTGGGAGAACGAAGAGGCGGGGACACACTAAATTAGGCTAGGTACTCGATACATATGACTAAGCTATAGGGTAATCACGAATAGGTGTGGGTTTGAGTGGATTGGAGAATTGAAGATGGAAATATACGGGGCAGAGGGATGACGGGGTAGACAACATATATATTGAGTTCAGTGGCAACAATATGTCCATGATGTCCCGTGCGCGAACTGCGAAAAATCAAGTTCAAGTGTCCGTGGGGTGACAACCCAGCTGTTCCCTGGCTTTCGAAGAGCGGAGCGGTAGTCGGGCGCAATCCAGAACAATATTTCGCGGTTGGGACCCAGCACCCAGCCGT